>JAIOJX010000001.1:108560284-109760284 GCA_022376925.1 Tragulus kanchil
TGCATACTCAGAAAAGTGAAGATAAATGCTTGATTCAACTCCTTTATTTACCAATTTTCAAAATAATGAGTTGGTTCCATAACTTACTTCATGTGTTTTTCAGTCTGCTGCAGTTATTTTTTTTTTAACATTTTGTATTACAGTGATTTCTGTTCTGATTGTATATTTCCCTTTCTACTGCTTGCTTGGGGTTTCTTTTTTTAAATGCATTTTTTTGAAATTATTTACTTATTTGGCTGTGCTGGGTCTCAGTTGTGGCATGTGGAATCTAGTTCCCTGACCAGGGATCAAACCTGGGCCCCCTGCATTGGGAACACAGAGTCTTAACCACTGGACCACCAGGGTTCCTGTTGCAGTTATTCTTATACACACTTCAATTGTCCCATCTCTGGCATATGAAACTCTTCAAGTTGATTCCTAAGTCCTTTTGACATATCTCCAATAAATTTTAACAATGTCCTTGCTTCCCAGAGTAATAACACATTCCAGGCTTATCTTGGACAATTCCTGCCCTAAGTCAGCTATTTGTTCACAAAACCTGATTTCCGTTGTTAGGAAATGGTATTTAGAAACCTCACTCTGAAGGAAGGATTTTTTAAAAACTAATTAAATGGCCCCCTAACACTGAATTATCTACTACATTTCCTATATCAACTAGCTACTTTATCAAAGATCAAATCACATACAAAAGAAAAATTCACTGCCAAAACGCTATTAAAAAGGATTCCTATCAACATCAAAAGGATTCACAAGCAAAAAGAAGCTCCCACTGACCAGAGACAACTTAAGTGACAAAAAAGGAACAATAATTAATGACAGCAATTATTGAAATATATTAACTGTATTTAAAGTCCATAAGTTTATGCTATTCCATAAAAGAAAAGCAAAAATGAATAACAAAAATAAACAAATCATGTGTCAACACATGAGATAAGAAAAGCCTTCCAAAGCGAACAATGCAAAGATATAGAGGAAAAAGTAAAATGGGGAAAACCAGAGATCCCTTCAAGAAAACTGGACATATCAAGGGAACATTTCATGCAAGGATGGGCACGATAAAGGACAGAAACAGTAAAGAGCTAACAGAAACAGAAGAGATTAAGAAGAGGTGGTATAGTTTGGTAGAACTATACCAAAAAAGTCTTAATGAACTAGATAACCACCATGATGTGGTCACCCACCTAGAGTCAGACATCAAAGAGTGTGAAGTCAAATGGGGCTTAGAAAACATTACTACAAACAAAGCTAGCAGAGGTGATGGAATTCCAGCTGAGCTATTTAAAATCCTAGAAGATGATGCTGTCCAAGTGCTTCACTCAGTATGTCAGCAAATTCGATAGACTCAAGAGTGGCTCAGTCCTAATGAAGTGGCTGGCTCTAGAACCTATCATAAAAAGTGAAGTAAGTCAAAAAGAGAAAGACAAATACAGTATACTAACACACATATATGGAATCTAGTAGGACGGTCTTGATAACACTTCAATTGTCCCATCTCTGGCATTAACTCTTCAAGTTGATTCCTAAGTCCTTTTGACATATCTCCAATAAATTTTAACAATGTCCTTGCTTCCCAGAGTAATAACACATTCCAGGCTTATCTTGGACAATTCCTGCCCTAAGTCAGCTATTTGTTCACAAAACCTGATTTCCGTTGTTAGGAAATGGTATTTAGAAACCTCACTCTGAAGGAAGGATTTTTTAAAAACTAATTAAATGGCCCCCTAACACTGAATTATCTACTACATTTCCTATATCAACTAGCTACTTTATCAAAGATCAAATCACATACAAAAGAAAAATTCACTGCCAAAACGCTATTAAAAAGGATTCCTATCAACATCAAAAGGATTCACAAGCAAAAAGAAGCTCCCACTGACCAGAGACAACTTAAGTGACAAAAAAGGAACAATAATTAATGACAGCAATTATTGAAATATATTAACTGTATTTAAAGTCCATAAGTTTATGCTATTCCATAAAAGAAAAGCAAAAATGAATAACAAAAATAAACAAATCATGTGTCAACACATGAGATAAGAAAAGCCTTCCAAAGCGAACAATGCAAAGATATAGAGGAAAAAGTAAAATGGGGAAAACCAGAGATCCCTTCAAGAAAACTGGACATATCAAGGGAACATTTCATGCAAGGATGGGCACGATAAAGGACAGAAACAGTAAAGAGCTAACAGAAACAGAAGAGATTAAGAAGAGGTGGTATAGTTTGGTAGAACTATACCAAAAAAGTCTTAATGAACTAGATAACCACCATGATGTGGTCACCCACCTAGAGTCAGACATCAAAGAGTGTGAAGTCAAATGGGGCTTAGAAAACATTACTACAAACAAAGCTAGCAGAGGTGATGGAATTCCAGCTGAGCTATTTAAAATCCTAGAAGATGATGCTGTCCAAGTGCTTCACTCAGTATGTCAGCAAATTCGATAGACTCAAGAGTGGCTCAGTCCTAATGAAGTGGCTGGCTCTAGAACCTATCATAAAAAGTGAAGTAAGTCAAAAAGAGAAAGACAAATACAGTATACTAACACACATATATGGAATCTAGTAGGACGGTCTTGATAACACACGCAGGGAACTCATGGAAAAACAGACAGAGCATAGACATAGGGACATTGTGGGGAAGAAATAGGGAGGGGGAGGCATGGAGGGAGTAACATGGAAACCTATACTGTCAGGTGTGGAAAAGATAGCTACTGTCATTGTGCTAAGGGAATAGGAGTGCTTACAATGGCATGGGGCGATGGTCCAGAGGGGTGGGATGGGGGGAACTGGGGGGGTGGGGACCAGGAATATACATATGACTGATCTGGTAACATACGTGTCTGTGAACAACAAAACTCTGTAAAATCTTTAAAATAAAGAATAAAATAAAAAAAAAGAGTGGCTATAGGATTGGCAAAGGACTATTTATATTCCAAATCCCAAAGAAAGGCAATAATGTTCAAACTACTGTAAAATTGTGCTCATTTCACATGCTAGCAAAGTTATGCTCAAAATTGTTCAAGTTAGGCTTCAACAGTACGTGAACTGAGAACTTGCAGTTGTACAAGCTGGGTTTAGAAAAGGCAGAGGAACCAGAGATCAAACTGTCAACATCAGGGGTTTTCCCTGGTGGTCCAGTGGGTGAAGAGTCTGCCTTGAGGTGCAGGGGGCACCAGTTCGATCCCTGTCCCAGGATGATCCCACGTGCCACGGAGTGGCTGGACCGGTGTTTCCAATTGCGAGCCAGCACTCTGGAGCTCATGTGCTCAGAGCCAGTGCTTTGCAACGAGAGAGGCCACTGTGATAGGAGGCCCACACGGGTCAGGGTAAAGATGGATGAAAATGAATCAAAACTGATGAAAAAGGCCGAAATTTAAAAAAAAAGAAAAAAACCTGTCAACATCATAGAAAAAGCAAGAGAATTCCAGAAAAACATCTAATTCTGTTTCAATGACTACACTACAGTCTTTGACTGCGTGAATCATAAACTGGACAATTCTTAAAGAGGTAAGAATATCAGACCACTTTATCTATTTAAAAATCTGTATGTGAGTCAAGAAAAAAAAGTTAGAACTGGACATGAAACAACAAGGGAACTGGGGATGGAGTGCAATAGGCAATATGTTGTCATCCTGCTTATTTAACTTATATACAGAGGACATCATGTGAAATGCCGAGCTTGATGAATCAGAAGCTGGAATCAAGAGTGCTGGGCAAAATATTACCAACTTCAGATATGCAGAGATACCACTCTAATGTAGAGGAACTAAGTGTAGAGGAACTAAAGAGCCTCTTGAGGCAGGTGAAAAAGGAGTGAAAAAAGCTGGCTTTAAACACAATATTCAAAAAACGCAGAGCATGGCATCCAGTCCCATCACTTCATGGCAAATAGATGGAGAAACAATGGAAACAGTGACAGATTTTCTTTTCTTGGGTTCCAAAAACCACTATGGATGCTGACTCTAGCCATGAAATTAAAATACGCCTGTTCCTTGGAAAGCTACAACAAACCTAGACAGCATATCAAAAATCAGACATCACTTTGCCAACAAAGATCTGTGCAGCCAAAGCTATTGGTTTTCCAGTAGTCATGTATGGATGTGAGAGTTGGACCATAAAGAAGGCTAAGTGCCAAAGAACTGATGCTTTTGAATTGTGCTGCGAGAAAAGACTCTTCAGGGTTCTCTGGACAGCAAGTGAATCAAACCAGTCAATCCTAAAGGAAATCAACCCTGAATATTCACTGGAAGGACTGATGCTGAAGCTGAAGCTCCAATTCTTTGGCCACCTGATGCGAAGACCAGACTCACTGGAAAAGACCCTGATGCTGGGAAAGACTGAACGCAAAGGAGAAGGGAGCAGCAGAGGATGAGACTGTTAGACAGCCATCACCAATTCAATGGACATGAATTTGAGCAGATTCCAGGAGATAGTGGAGGACAGAGGAGCTTGGCGTGCTGCAGTTCATGGTGTCACAAAGAGTCAGACACGACTTAGTGACAGAACAACAAATGGTATTCTATAAGAAAGTGTGCACGTTTTAAGGGACACATACCAGAGTATATAAGGGTAAAATGACACAATGTCTGAGATTAGCCTTAAAATACTTCAGAAGGGCAAAAAAGAAGGGGAGTGATTAAAAAAAAGTGACAAAACCTGGGTAGCTGGCAAGTATGAATGATGCGTGCAGAGGAGTTCATTATATTATTCTGTCTATATGTGGAATTCTCCAAAATAATAAAATTAAAAAAAAAGCCCAGCAATTTATTTTGTGAACAAAAATAAGAAAACAACTCCAACACCATATAAATTCAATTCATTCTTCAAAATGGAGTTTGGCAGTGAATTAGTATTCTTTCCCTTTCAAAAAGAACAACCTTCCCTTGCAGAAAAGCTGTACAATTTCAAGAAACATAGCACCTCAGGCATGGGTACAAAATCTGTCCTTTTCTTTACCTCATTTTCATGTGTCTTTGCATTCTGCATTGTCTTCATGCTCAAAGACATGACCACAAGTGGAGGAGGACCAGCATCCTTAATTACGTTCACCAAGTCCGGTTTCAAGACCATTGCCTCAACTTTACACCAACTGATTGGCTGATTCAAGAGCTCTGAAAGAGAAGACACAACGAATCAATAGCTACTCACTGAAAAAGAAAGCTAGTATAATTAAGACATGTGTGATTAACTGAGATGGTCTTCAATCCTATCTTCTACTAAGAATCTCTTATAATAACATCTAACTAAAAATAAACCACATTATTGGATTACACAAATCTTCTTTTTTCTTCCTTTATCTGACTTGCCAGAAAGTGAATCAAACCAGTCAATCCTAAAGGAAATCAACCCTGAATATTCACTGGAAGGACTGAAAGCTGAAGCTCCAATTCTTTGGCCACCTGATCGAGACCAGACTCACTGGAAAAGACCCTGATGCTGGGAAAGACTGAGCAAAGGAGAAGGCAGCAGAGGATGAGACTGTTAGACAGCCATCACCAATTCAATGGACATGAATTTGAGCAGATTCCAGGAGATAGTGGAGGACAGAGGAGCTTGGCGTGCTGCAGTTCATGGTGTCACAAAGAGTCAGACACGACTTAGTGACAGAACAACAAATGGTATTCTATAAGAAAGTGTGCACGTTTTAAGGGACACATACCAGAGTATATAAGGGTAAAATGACACAATGTCTGAGATTAGCCTTAAAATACTTCAGAAGGGCAAAAAAGAAGGGGAGTGATTAAAAAAAAGTGACAAAACCTGGGTAGCTGGCAAGTATGAATGATGCGTGCAGAGGAGTTCATTATATTATTCTGTCTATATGTGGAATTCTCCAAAATAATAAAATTAAAAAAAAAAAGCCCAGCAATTTATTTTGTGAACAAAAATAAGAAAACAACTCCAACACCATATAAATTCAATTCATTCTTCAAAATGGAGTTTGGCAGTGAATTAGTATTCTTTCCCTTTCAAAAAGAACAACCTTCCCTTGCAGAAAAGCTGTACAATTTCAAGAAACATAGCACCTCAGGCATGGGTACAAAATCTGTCCTTTTCTTTACCTCATTTTCATGTGTCTTTGCATTCTGCATTGTCTTCATGCTCAAAGACATGACCACAAGTGGAGGAGGACCAGCATCCTTAATTACGTTCACCAAGTCCGGTTTCAAGACCATTGCCTCAACTTTACACCAACTGATTGGCTGATTCAAGAGCTCTGAAAGAGAAGACACAACGAATCAATAGCTACTCACTGAAAAAGAAAGCTAGTATAATTAAGACATGTGTGATTAACTGAGATGGTCTTCAATCCTATCTTCTACTAAGAATCTCTTATAATAACATCTAACTAAAAATAAACCACATTATTGGATTACACAAATCTTCGTGTGTGTGTTCTTGTACATATGTTCATTTTCCTGGGAAACAAGTCCACAGCATTCATCTGACTTGCCAGAAAAATTCAAAACCCAAAATAGGTTTGTGAGAACAAAAACACTGTTTAGAGGAATCCAAAGAAAGTTTTAAGAAATTCATGAAGACAAAACAAGAGTATCATATATGCAAACACTGAAAAACACCACATAAGAGACCATACACACATATCCACACTGAGCAGTCAAGTTTAGCTCCTCCAGAAGTCAGCAGATCACCACGTTGAACAGCTGGGCCATGTCAGTCAGGTCAGAAGACCATACTGATAGCAACACAATAAAGGACACGCCCACAACGCTGTCTAGGCTAAGGCCTCTCTTCCATTAAAATGTGAAGCATCAAAACAAAACAGTGATTTCATACATACTTCCTATACTCACTCAAGGAAAACCTTAAAGAAACAAACATTAAAAAGGAAGCGGTCAAAATGAAATTAAGAGTCCAATTCTTTCTTTAACTTCTAAAAACCACATCTATCAGCATGAGGTTTACTAAGCATTCTGAAAGCCAATTTTTCCTTACGTGGATTTTTTACTTCAAGCCAACAAGGTCCTTTGATCTTTCTGTTCATTAAGAACAGTTCCAGGCTGGATGTGTTGGTACCAAATACACGAGAAAAAGTTTCTCCTTTCAAATCCTGAGGAAGCTGTGGCATTTCAGCCTGAAAGAGGCAAAGAAGGAAAAAAATCTTTTTTTGTTGTTGTTTAAAACTATTACTTCACATTCTCCAAAGTCTATATTTGAAATAAACAAAAGCCTCACTATGAACCATCAGAAGAAACCTCTTTGATATATATGAAATGTAATTTTCCACATATGAAATCCAAAACAATTCACAGCAGGAAACAAAAACAATTCACAATGACAAAATAATGCATTTTGATGACACCCATCAGAAGAAAAATTGGCCAAGAAGCTCCCTCAAAAGAGGATCTCTGTCCAGAGCTATACATGCCTTACTGATCAATAGCCAAATAAGTACAACTCCATCAGAAGAATAAAAGCAAGGGAGTGGGGCTCGTTCAAAATGCTTCCATGGTGCATCACCACTGTCAGAGACATTTCTTAAGTTTGCCTTTTCCAACATCATGAGATCAAAACACTAGAACGGAGGTAAAGAGAGGTTAAGGTCCAGTTAATTAACATCCCACAGCAGTGACCTTGTCTGTCACTGGAGTAAGAGCAGCACTACAGCGAAGCTACCGCTGCTCTCCTCTCACCTTTTCACTGCTAGAGGGACACTTCAACAGACTAATGGCATTCAACTCCATCTTGTGGCATTCGTTGCACTTGACAAAGTTGTGCCATTTCAACTTATTTATTTAAAGATTGAAAGCAGAGAAAGGCAGTATAACCTATAGTCTATGTATTTAAATTCATTTTATTGATTTTAGTTATTCATGACTGTAAGCATCAAAACAAAACAGTGATTTCATACATACTTCCTATACTCACTCAAGGAAAACCTTAAAGAAACAAACATTAAAAAGGAAGCGGTCAAAATGAAATTAAGAGTCCAATTCTTTCTTTAACTTCTAAAAACCACATCTATCAGCATGAGGTTTACTAAGCATTCTGAAAGCCAATTTTTCCTTACGTGGATTTTTTACTTCAAGCCAACAAGGTCCTTTGATCTTTCTGTTCATTAAGAACAGTTCCAGGCTGGATGTGTTGGTACCAAATACACGAGAAAAAGTTTCTCCTTTCAAATCCTGAGGAAGCTGTGGCATTTCAGCCTGAAAGAGGCAAAGAAGGAAAAAAATCTTTTTTTGTTGTTGTTTAAAACTATTACTTCACATTCTCCAAAGTCTATATTTGAAATAAACAAAAGCCTCACTATGAACCATCAGAAGAAACCTCTTTGATATATATGAAATGTAATTTTCCACATATGAAATCCAAAACAATTCACAGCAGGAAACAAAAACAATTCACAATGACAAAATAATGCATTTTGATGACACCCATCAGAAGAAAAATTGGCCAAGAAGCTCCCTCAAAAGAGGATCTCTGTCCAGAGCTATACATGCCTTACTGATCAATAGCCAAATAAGTACAACTCCATCAGAAGAATAAAAGCAAGGGAGTGGGGCTCGTTCAAAATGCTTCCATGGTGCATCACCACTGTCAGAGACATTTCTTAAGTTTGCCTTTTCCAACATCATGAGATCAAAACACTAGAACGGAGGTAAAGAGAGGTTAAGGTCCAGTTAATTAACATCCCACAGCAGTGACCTTGTCTGTCACTGGAGTAAGAGCAGCACTACAGCGAAGCTACCGCTGCTCTCCTCTCACCTTTTCACTGCTAGAGGGACACTTCAACAGACTAATGGCATTCAACTCCATCTTGTGGCATTCGTTGCACTTGACAAAGTTGTGCCATTTCAACTTATTTATTTAAAGATTGAAAGCAGAGAAAGGCAGTATAACCTATAGTCTATGTATTTAAATTCATTTTATTGATTTTAGTTATTCATGACTGTAAGTTCACTCCAATGAGCTGTGTGCTTGAAGAGTCCCACCAGTACTCATAATTAAAAGGCAGCTGAAAACTCAAAAATAGGAAAATGCCGTTTTCAACCCAAATTCATTCATCTTCTTTATTTGACTTACTGAGTATCTAACTTCCAAGTACTCAGATTTCTCTGGAACATCAGGTATCTCAAAAGCATAGTTCTTTTCCACCACCTGGGTAAGTTGACATGTAAAAATCATTAAGGCAAAGATACTTTTCACAAATTAAATTGACAAGCATTACATACACAATGCACATCTCTGTATTTAATCATTATGGAACACAAAGGAAAATCAAATCAGAAAAGGATCTTTCTGCCCTTTCAACTAGGATGAAAATACCTAGTGACAAAATGTTTAAAAGACTTAGAAATATTTGCATTCAAGAAAGGCAATGAAAGATTAAAAATGTTTACAATGTCAATGCACTACATCATTCACCTCTCTTTGATACTAAGCAAGTCCATCTTGCTAGAAAAATTAATAAACATTATAATTATAGTGCACATGTACTGAGTGCTTGCTATACACAAAGGATTGTTCTAACCACTAATACCAATTAACTGACATAATCCTTCCAGTAGCTCAAAATAGGGCCTCATTTCTCACGTGAAGAAACCCAGAGAAGTCATTCAGCACTCATCCCCAAGGTCACAGACCAGGAAACATTAGAGGTAGAACTTAAAACACGAGTACCAACACTCTTCACCATTACATCACATTGCTTCTCGAACTTCACAGAGACTTGATCCATCAGCCACAAACCAATGCTCAAATAGTTCAGACGGTTAGCCTCATCTTTAGCAACTCAATCCTCCCTTTATTACAAACACTGTTAATAGCCAGGGTGCTGAGTGAGTTACTGCCCTACAACTACAGTCAGATATGTCAATATTTCACTAAAAGCAAAACAACTAACTCATCAATATGTATCCCATCTTGTGGCATTCGTTGCACTTGACAAAGTTGTGCCATTTCAACTTATTTATTTAAAGATTGAAAGCAGAGAAAGGCAGTATAACCTATAGTCTATGTATTTAAATTCATTTTATTGATTTTAGTTATTCATGACTGTAAGTTCACTCCAATGAGCTGTGTGCTTGAAGAGTCCCACCAGTACTCATAATTAAAAGGCAGCTGAAAACTCAAAAATAGGAAAATGCCGTTTTCAACCCAAATTCATTCATCTTCTTTATTTGACTTACTGAGTATCTAACTTCCAAGTACTCAGATTTCTCTGGAACATCAGGTATCTCAAAAGCATAGTTCTTTTCCACCACCTGGGTAAGTTGACATGTAAAAATCATTAAGGCAAAGATACTTTTCACAAATTAAATTGACAAGCATTACATACACAATGCACATCTCTGTATTTAATCATTATGGAACACAAAGGAAAATCAAATCAGAAAAGGATCTTTCTGCCCTTTCAACTAGGATGAAAATACCTAGTGACAAAATGTTTAAAAGACTTAGAAATATTTGCATTCAAGAAAGGCAATGAAAGATTAAAAATGTTTACAATGTCAATGCACTACATCATTCACCTCTCTTTGATACTAAGCAAGTCCATCTTGCTAGAAAAATTAATAAACATTATAATTATAGTGCACATGTACTGAGTGCTTGCTATACACAAAGGATTGTTCTAACCACTAATACCAATTAACTGACATAATCCTTCCAGTAGCTCAAAATAGGGCCTCATTTCTCACGTGAAGAAACCCAGAGAAGTCATTCAGCACTCATCCCCAAGGTCACAGACCAGGAAACATTAGAGGTAGAACTTAAAACACGAGTACCAACACTCTTCACCATTACATCACATTGCTTCTCGAACTTCACAGAGACTTGATCCATCAGCCACAAACCAATGCTCAAATAGTTCAGACGGTTAGCCTCATCTTTAGCAACTCAATCCTCCCTTTATTACAAACACTGTTAATAGCCAGGGTGCTGAGTGAGTTACTGCCCTACAACTACAGTCAGATATGTCAATATTTCACTAAAAGCAAAACAACTAACTCATCAATATGTATCCCATGAATAGAAGACCTTTGTTCTATCTGAAATACCATCATACATAGTTCCTGACCTTTAAAGATTTAACCTTATGATCAAGCCAACTTGGTAACAACCAATATAAACAAGATCAGAACAGTTCCTCCTCCATTTCAGAATAAGAACACAAGATATGCTTCAAATACTGGAAGCCATTATTCTGCTGCATGTTTACACAGTTTAAAGAGAAAGACAAAACTGTTTTTCACTAATCTAACATATTGGCTTTATACTGGTATCTGTGAAATTTTCACTCAATGAATTATAGCCACACAGAAGGCATTTTGCAAAAGAAGATACACAATAACTATTTGTTAAGACAAGAAATTAACAAATACACAGAACCAAAAAAATTATCACCAAATACAAACCTTGGATTTGAATTTCATAATCTTATATTTCGCTGCTATATTCTCGTCAAATTCATCGTAAACGTCCTTCATGGTGACTGGAGTTCCACTTTCTTTCCCTGTATTTAGATCAACTTTCTACTTTCCCATGGAGAGGGCAGGCAAGGGGAGGGGGAAAAGTATCCGTAAATAAGATCTTTTCAACTATCAGAAACCCAGCCTGAATCAATTTTGATCTTCACCCACTCACACATTTAATAGAACACAGTGAGTTCAAAGATACGAATGGACCCAAAAATGTACTAAATCCAATGCCCAATTCCTCCCAATAGCATCATAAAAGCAAACCAGAAATAAAGCTTACCAACCCTACAAAATAGGAGAAAATTGTAAATCCTGACCAAAAGGCTTCACAGTTTAACTGAGATGGGGAGGGGCTGAGGCTGAGAGGGGAGTGTGAATGTTAAGTCCCAATAAAAAAAAGGAGCAATCCACTTCAATATTCTTGCCTGGGAAATCTCATGGACAGAGGAGCCAGGTAGGCTGCAGTCCATGGGGTTACACGACTGAGCATGTACGCATGAAGTGGGTGGAGGGAGATGGGTTGGTAGCAATAAACGGACAGAACCAAAAAAGAAAAAAAAAAAAAGAGAGGAGCACATGGAACTGGCCATGTTAAATGGCTGTGGAGGAGAAAGCACAATAACTGGGCCAAATGTCATGTCCTATTTTGGATCCACACATTTTCAACCCTGGTAATTGTGGAACAGGAAGTCGGGAGAAGACACCATTATAAACTGAAACTCAGGCACTTTTATGCTCGAACAAGTTGAAAAACTGTTTCATTACATTTCTCCATGTCTCCAAACGTCTAATGGAGTTGCTAACTATCAGCGGTCAGGAGGCAGACAATAAGAAAAGACCACAGGGCTTCCCTGGTAGCTCAGTAAAGAGTTCGCCTGCCAATGCAGGAGACACAGGCTAGATCCCTGATCTGGGAAAATCCCACATGCTGCAGAGCAACTAAACTCATGAGCCACAACTACTGACCCTGTGTTCTAGAGCCTCGGAGCCACAATTATGGAGCCTATGTGCCGCAGCTACTGAAGCCCGTGTGCCCTAGAGCCTGAGTTCCACAACAAGAGACGTCACCACAACAAGAAGCCTGCTCACCTCACCTAGAGAGTAGTCCCCCTTTCCCTGCAACTAGAGAAGAGCCTGTGGCAGCAGCGAAAACCCAGAACAGTCATAAATAAAAATAAATAAATAAAAAGTTAAAAAAAAAAAGGACCATAAAGGGAGGTGGAGGTTTTATACTGATAGCCACCATAAAGGGTGGTCCAGTGGCTAAGACTCCACCTCCCAATGCAGGGCACCTGGGGCTTGATCCCTGGTCAAGGAACCAGATCAGGACACAGCTAAGACCTGGCACAGCCAAATAAATGTAGATACATAGACGTGAAAGTTGCTCAGTCGTGTCTGACTCTCTGCGACCCCATGGACTGTAGCCTGCCAGGCTCCTCTGTCCATGGGATTTCCCAGGCAAGAATACTGGAGTGGGTTGCCATTCCCTTCTCCAGGGATCTTCCCACCCCAGGGATAGCACTCAAGTCTCCTGCATTCCAGGCGGATTCTTTACTGTCTGAGCCACCAGGGAAGCCCAAATAAATAAATAAATAAATATTTTTTTTTTAAAAAAGGACCAATCAAGGTTGTAGATAAGTAACAGCCCTATTAAACGATCTGGTTGGTGGTGGAACACAGAATGCACTTGGAATTAGAATCTATGTACTAAAGTTTACCGTTTCACGGGGAAGGAAGCAGACTGTTCGCTCAATGCTCTTCACCATGACACAACAGCTCACATGGGTTTCAGCAGATTTGATCCAAACTTTGCCAAACAGAAAAACCACACCTAAAAGAATAAGGAAAAACTATGAGACAATAAATATTTCAATTATATCACATAAAAGGGATGATATAAAAGTTCATTGAACGTGTCCACACATGTATGCTGTCATGTTAAGTCATTTTCTACAGCAAATTTGTTTCTGCTGCCCAATCCCAAAGATCAACTCCTTTATTCAGTATCTATGCCACATGCAATATCACACTGGTAAAACCTGGGACCTCCGGGACGACAGGGAACAGGGTAAGGCTCTAACTTGGTAGAAATATTCGCCCTAGAGGAAGGGAGACGTCCTAGACAAATGGAGACAAGCCTCAGCTTTCAGGGAGACACCTCAAGCCTGAGTAGACACCCCACGTCAGTGCAGAAACCCCTGAAAAATTAAAATACAGCCCACCACAATGTACACACACCTCGAAAACTAGGCAGACATCCTAGATTGGTGTAGAGGGGAAAACATTTTGCCTAGAACCAGGATTACCTAGACTAAGAAAAATGAAGAGTAAACTATTTTCCCACAAATCTCCTATTTAAACCTCTTGTGAGAACTCTGAGAATAGCGCTTGTATTTACCAATAAAACATTTCTATTTAAGAATAACTATGTATGGCACATCACTATTCTTCTGTATATAAAATTTGTTTTGGAAAAATGTAATTCATCTCGTATCTTATTCTATATAATAGTAAACATCTCATAATAGAGCTCAACTATTACCTCCTAATTCACCCTTTCTACTTCACAGACTACCAAAGACATCTAGCTGGAAAGTGTCTGTAATGTTCCTCCCTCTTATTTCAGTTTAAACAAATGGTCTAGTGACCAAATCAGGGAACAGGTTCCTAGTGAGATCCTAAATAATGTACAACACAAAGCAAACCAAGTCCTTCTGGACATCAAGTCATTGTTCATGAAAACTGGCCATCAAGAAAGAACTCTGCACTGCTATATTTAAAATGGATAACCAATAAGGACCTACTGTGTAGCACAGGGAACTTGGCTCAATGTGATGTGGCAGCATAGATGGGAGGAGGTTTTGGGAGAGATGGATACATATGTACCTATGGCTGAGTGCCTTCACTGTTCACCTGAAACTGTCAAAATATTGTTTGTTAAATGGTTATATCTCAATACAAAATTAAAAATTTAAGAAAAAAAAAAAAAAAAAAGACTCCAGAGACTAGGCAGTCAACCTAAGAAATGGCCACTCTGCGAAGTCCTGGGGTTCTGTAAATAATCACACAGCGGTCATCAGCACAGCACCTCAACAGGGTCACTTGCCTGGGACACTATAAAAATTATGGCACAAGCAAAGGTCATCACTGTTCACAAGGCCAATTTCTCCCGTTTCACAAGATAGCTCATCAGTGCTTCCTTTCGTCACATGTTCTAGTAGAAATAAGACCATCTGAGAATTCTCATTTCTGCAGATGATTAAAATTCTTACAAGAGTTGTGTAATTTTCAGCTGGGGTAAAAGAGGTGGGGGTAGGGGAGAGATAAGGGAAGAGGGAAGGGAGGATTGTGAGGATGATTAAAAAAGAAAAAAGTCACAGTAGCTCAAAAAATTAAGTCATCCTCACAACAGTTAGAGACGAAAAAAACAAAATTCCATGCAAAGAAAAATAAAGACCCTAATATTGGATTCAAAGATTCAAATAGCTCATTTCACAGTCAAACTAATATCACACTTCATGCAACACATTTGACACTGTTTATGCCTCATTTGCCACAAAAAGATCATGGTAAACAAAGATTACATTCCCCTTAAAGTTACTAGCTGCAACCAGGTGCAGGCTGGATTATTCAACCCTGAAAAAGTCATAATGAAGACAGGATATCTTCCCATATGCAAAGAGTAAGATTCTTTTCATAATTATGGAGCATTCAGCAACAACTGACTGACTTAGAATCTCTAAGAAAGTGAGAAACAATAACAGGGTCTTTGGGAGTACTTCATTTTTATTAGCAGCATTGATTTCAGTAAGGCTCAGTGATCATTACCTGCTATCAAGATGAAACTGTTCAACCCTCTGAGATTACAGGACTTTTTTTTTTAAGTCATCTTATTTAACTCGCTGGCATCAATCACAGACAAAACTTCAGAAGCACCATGGAACCACAGAGTGGATTGCACGTGAGAAGACGAGCACTCTGCAACTGAGGAGCTGACCACTTTATCTTTTGGAGCCTCAGCATCCTCTGCTTTAAGTGTCTAACTAGAGATGCTGATCTCCGAGGCCTTATGCAGCACTAGAAATCTCCTCTCACACTAGCAATTAGAAGACAAGCCAATAACAGACTGTTACTCTTTCAACCGCAAAGTATTTCTCCACAGTGTTTGAGAAGGCCCGTCCACGACTATGATTAGTACCAGGATTCAACAATACATACCATCAATCGGTTGCTTTGCAAACACAAATGCATTTCAGCATGCTTCCATATTAACCTCCAATATCAATTACTACAGACCAGCACTAGCCAATAGATCTCTGTGATGCTCTGCTATATTTAAAATGGATAACCAACAAGGGCCTACTGTCTAGCACAGGGAACTCTGTTCCATGTTATGTGGCAGCCTAGATATGAGGGGAATTTGAGGGAGAATGGATACATGTATATGTACAGCTAAGTCCCCTCACCATTCTCCTGAAACTATCACAATCTCATCAATCAGCTATACCCTAGTAAAAAATAAAAGTTTAGGAGAAAAAAAAGAAATTTCCACGATGACAGAATTCTTCTCTCTCTGTGCCACCATAGATATGATTTACTAGCCATGTGTCGCTGTTAAGCACCTGAATGTGACTAAAGACTGAGAAGCTGTACTTTACATTTTATTTCACTTTTATTAATTTAAACTTAGAGGTGCATGTGGCCAGTGGTTACTCTAGATGTATAGCTCTAGACTCTTGCCCTGCAAAGGGATGCTCTGGTTTTTCAGTAAGAGTACCAACCGGTAAAACAAGGTATAGAAGTACTAAACTCACTTTCACAAAGAAACAGGGCTGTTGCTTTTTAAGGTTCTAAGCTTTGACAATTAACAACAGTGATGTGACGGTCCACATGTGGATTTATGGGAGGGACACTTGTGTTAGCCTTTCTCACCCCACACTGCTACAAGGCTTCAGAAGGCAGACTTGGTGATAACAGCAAACGCGACGCTGATTCTCTGAAACTTTTCTGCTTTACAGACAAAACTTCAGAAGCACCATGGAACCACAGAGTGGATTGCACGTGAGAAGACGAGCACTCTGCAACTGAGGAGCTGACCACTTTATCTTTTGGAGCCTCAGCATCCTCTGCTTTAAGTGTCTAACTAGAGATGCTGATCTCCGAGGCCTTATGCAGCACTAGAAATCTCCTCTCACACTAGCAATTAGAAGACAAGCCAATAACAGACTGTTACTCTTTCAACCGCAAAGTATTTCTCCACAGTGTTTGAGAAGGCCCGTCCACGACTATGATTAGTACCAGGATTCAACAATACATACCATCAATCGGTTGCTTTGCAAACACAAATGCATTTCAGCATGCTTCCATATTAACCTCCAATATCAATTACTACAGACCAGCACTAGCCAATAGATCTCTGTGATGCTCTGCTATATTTAAAATGGATAACCAACAAGGGCCTACTGTCTAGCACAGGGAACTCTGTTCCATGTTATGTGGCAGCCTAGATATGAGGGGAATTTGAGGAGAATGGATACATGTATATGTACAGCTAAGCCCCCTCACCATTCTCCTGAAACTATCACAATCTCATCAATCAGCTATACCCTAGTAAAAAATAAAAGTTTAGGAGAAAAAAAAGAAATTTCCACGATGACAGAATTCTTCTCTCTCTGTGCCACCATAGATATGATTTACTAGCCATGTGTCGCTGTTAAGCACCTGAATGTGACTAAAGACTGAGAAGCTGTACTTTACATTTTATTTCACTTTTATTAATTTAAACTTAGAGGTGCATGTGGCCAGTGGTTACTCTAGATGTATAGCTCTAGACTCTTGCCCTGCAAAGGGATGCTCTGGTTTTTCAGTAAGAGTACCAACCGGTAAAACAAGGTATAGAAGTACTAAACTCACTTTCACAAAGAAACAGGGCTGTTGCTTTTTAAGGTTCTAAGCTTTGACAATTAACAACAGTGATGTGACGGTCCACATGTGGATTTATGGGAGGGACACTTGTGTTAGCCTTTCTCACCCCACACTGCTACAAGGCTTCAGAAGGCAGACTTGGTGATAACAGCAAACGCGACGCTGATTCTCTGAAACTTTTCCTGTGCATCTAAGGACCATCACTGTGGCGTTTATTCCAGCAAACATTTATCAAACAGCTACTATGTAACTGGCATCACGCTGGATGCTAGAAATAAAAGGTCCCAGTCCTCCAGTAGTTTAAACGCTTTGGAGGGGAAAGACAATGCAGACCCAGATGTTCTTTTTTTTCCTTTCTGGGGGAGGGTTGGGGAGGGAGGGGGGTGGGCGGGCCACTTCTATTGGTCTTTCATTTATCTATTTTCATCCGTCTTTGTTCTCTCGCCCCTTTTGGGCCTCCCATTGCAGTGGCCTCTGTTGTCACAGAGCACCGGCTGTGGGCGCATAAACCCCAGAGCTCTGGCTGAGTAGTTGGGACACATCGATCCAGCCGCTCCACAGCACGCAGGATCTTCCCAGGCCAGGGATTGAACCGGCGCCCCTTGCACTGCAAGGCGGTGTCCTTACCCACTGGACCACCAGGGAAGCCCGAAATACATGTTCTTAAAACAGTATGACAAATGCTACAGTGGATAAGGGTGTGATGGGGTCACAGAAAGGGCTCTTAGGCTGGTTTGTCTGGAGGACTAGGAAAATTCCATCAGATGGTATCGGGGCTGAGTCAGGTGAGGGCATTCTAGGCAGATAAATGCAGGGAAGAAAGGCATATAGTATAAAGAGCAGCAGGTACACACCACCAACTATTTCTAGGACATAGACGTCCCATACAGCAGGCAACAGAAGCCTTACTAAGGACTGAGAAGCTGATTACATTTCATTTCACTTTTATTAATTTAAACTTAGAGGTGCATGTGGCCAGTGGTTACTCTAGATGTATAGCTCTAGACTCTTGCCCTGCAAAGGGATGCTCTGGTTTTTCAGTAAGAGTACCAACCGGTAAAACAAGGTATAGAAGTACTAAACTCACTTTCACAAAGAAACAGGGCTGTTGCTTTTTAAGGTTCTAAGCTTTGACAATTAACAACAGTGATGTGACGGTCCACATGTGGATTTATGGGAGGGACACTTGTGTTAGCCTTTCTCACCCCACACTGCTACAAGGCTTCAGAAGGCAGACTTGGTGATAACAGCAAACGCGACGCTGATTCTCTGAAACTTTTCCTGTGCATCTAAGGACCATCACTGTGGCGTTTATTCCAGCAAACATTTATCAAACAGCTACTATGTAACTGGCATCACGCTGGATGCTAGAAATAAAAGGTCCCAGTCCTCCAGTAGTTTAAACGCTTTGGAGGGGAAAGACAATGCAGACCCAGATGTTCTTTTTTTTCCTTTCTGGGGGAGGGTTGGGGAGGGAGGGGGGTGGGCGGGCCACTTCTATTGGTCTTTCATTTATCTATTTTCATCCGTCTTTGTTCTCTCGCCCTTGTGGGCCTCCCATTGCAGTGGCCTCTGTTGTCACAGAGCACCGGCTGTGGGCGCATAAACCCCAGAGCTCTGGCTGAGTAGTTGGGACACATCGATCCAGCCGCTCCACAGCACGCAGGATCTTCCCAGGCCAGGGATTGAACCGGCGCCCCTTGCACTGCAAGGCGGTGTCCTTACCCACTGGACCACCAGGGAAGCCCGAAATACATGTTCTTAAAACAGTATGACAAATGCTACAGTGGATAAGGGTGTGATGGGGTCACAGAAAGGGCTCTTAGGCTGGTTTGTCTGGAGGACTAGGAAAATTCCATCAGATGGTATCGGGGCTGAGTCAGGTGAGGGCATTCTAGGCAGATAAATGCAGGGAAGAAAGGCATATAGTATAAAGAGCAGCAGGTACACACCACCAACTATTTCTAGGACATAGACGTCCCATACAGCAGGCAACAGAAGCCTTACTAAGGAACTTACACTGTAAATTGCAGGCAGGAACCACTGTGAATTTTTTCTAATGAAAAACTGATGTGCAAAGCCATTACTCAGGCAACAGTGTGAGGGATGACAGCTGAGGAGTCAATGAAGAGGCTGGTTTCGGGAGCAGGAAGGACTCAAAGATGGCAGTTGTGGGAAATAAAAGAAGACAGCTTGACTAGTTTAGGAGGGGAAAACTATTAAGACTTGGTGAGGCAAGTGTGAAAGGGAGGGAACTCAAGGCTGGTTGCTCAGGTTTCTGGGTTTTTTGCTTTTTTGGTTCTTAAAAATTTTTTGGCCTTTCTTAAATTGAGTCTTTATTTATTTATTTTTCATCCATCTTTATCCTTTGGCCTGTGTGGGCCTCCCATTGCAGTGGTCTCTCTTGCTGCAGAGCACCTGCTCCAGACACATGCACTCCAGAGCACTGGCTCGCAACTGGACACACCAGTCTAGCCGCTCCATGGTATGTGGGATCTTTGCAGGCCAGGGATCGAACCGGTGCCCTCTTCACTGCAAGGCAGACTCTTTACCCACTGAACCACCAGGGAAGCCCAGGTTTCTGGCTTTGATGGGCCCATGAATTAAGTCAGCAAATACAATCCTGACTGGAGTGAATACAGCAAAGCACAGGAGGTGGCACTGGAATGGGCAGGCCCACCATTCACCCAACCCCAGAGCACCAGCCATGCTGCTGTGCTTCAGGGAGGTCCCTGAAGCTATACGATAGGGCTACCCCAGGTTTAATTTCCAAAGTCTCATGAAATCACACTTGCCAATCTACCTGGCACCAGCAAGTTACAAAGCAGTTGAAGAGGTGAGAGGGTCTAACCAGCTGGACTTGGCTTAGAGTTCAAGTAGATGAGATACCACTTCTAAGACTGCTGACATCTTCATCTGAGCAACAAACACATGGCAGTTTGCTATTCAAGCAGCTCTGCAGCTTTGTGACTCTTCGATAAGCTGAGCGTATTAATGCTGCCGCCTCCCAAGAGACCAGTATCATTTTCCCAATGCAAGCCAATGCCTGAGTATCTTGACAGTACCTCTGGCCCCTGTGTCTGACAGTTAATAGACCTGAGAAAATCAATTGGAAAAATTCAGTCTGTACCTACACTTAGATCTGGTGGTTCAAGACGGTAAAGAATCTGCCTGCAATGCAGGAGACCCAGGTTTGATCCCTGGGTCAGGAAGATCCCTGGAGAAGGAAACAGCAACCCAATCCAGTATTCCTGCCTGGAGAATCCCATGGACAGAAGAGCATGGGGTCTCTCCATGGGGTCGCAGAGTCTAATACAACTAACCAACTACACTTTTACCTAGATCCAGAAACAGATGTGAATAAAGGCAACTGTTTCAGGGTATATACTGTCTTTCTTCTGAATGTGACATGCCTTGTCCTGCCAGGCCCCATAGTGAAGAAGGATTCAAATAGCACAGAGGGAACCAGAGCCTCCTAGCTCTCCATGAGCCAGAGTTCACAGTAAAAGCTCATTCAGAGGAGGACCTGGGAATTAGCCTTGATTCCTCTTTTCTGTCAATCCCTACACCCACCCATCATCAAGTTCATGTCAAGGTACATGTGAAAAGCATTCACATCTCTCTTCCCTCCCAACCTGTCCCGGATGGACTGATCTTCAGTGCTTCCACACTCCCCAACTCTGGTCCCAGCCACACCTACAGGCTTTTCTCCACATAAACCACACAGTTCCTGTTAAAACGTCAACCCAACCATGGCCCAGTCTATCCTCTCACCCCTGCACCCCACAATGAAAATCCTCTCCTTCCTCACAACTGCTTTTAAGAGTAGTATCTCAACTCCTTACTGCGGTGCTCAAGGTCCCTCATAATCGAGCCTTTGCCTTTTCTCCCACTTGATTTCCAACCAATCTTACCACTTGACTACTCTTGTTACAAACACTCAGGTCTCCTCCTTTATCTCCCCAGGCCTTTGCACTTATAGATTTAACAAGCTGAAATACTCTCCTCAGCTCTGAACAGGCCTCAAAACTCAGCCCAAAGGTCATTTCCTTGGATAGGCCTTCCCTGGCCACCCTCCAATTAAGGCATCTGGGGTTCTTCAGACTGCAGCTTTAATAGACCTGTCCAAGAGACCAGTATCAATTGTGAAACAGTACCTCTGGCCCCTGTGTCTGACAGTTAATAGACCTGAGAAAATCAATTGGAAAAATTCAGTCTGTACCTACACTTAGATCTGGTGGTTCAAGACGGTAAAGAATCTGCCTGCAATGCAGGAGACCCAGGTTTGATCCCTGGGTCAGGAAGATCCCTGGAGAAGGAAACAGCAACCCAATCCAGTATTCCTGCCTGGAGAATCCCATGGACAGAAGAGCATGGGGTCTCTCCATGGGGTCGCAGAGTCTAATACAACTAACCAACTACACTTTTACCTAGATCCAGAAACAGATGTGAATAAAGGCAACTGTTTCAGGGTATATACTGTCTTTCTTCTGAATGTGACATGCCTTGTCCTGCCAGGCCCCATAGTGAAGAAGGATTCAAATAGCACAGAGGGAACCAGAGCCTCCTAGCTCTCCATGAGCCAGAGTTCACAGTAAAAGCTCATTCAGAGGAGGACCTGGGAATTAGCCTTGATTCCTCTTTTCTGTCAATCCCTACACCCACCCATCATCAAGTTCATGTCAAGGTACATGTGAAAAGCATTCACATCTCTCTTCCCTCCCAACCTGTCCCGGATGGACTGATCTTCAGTGCTTCCACACTCCCCAACTCTGGTCCCAGCCACACCTACAGGCTTTTCTCCACATAAACCACACAGTTCCTGTTAAAACGTCAACCCAACCATGGCCCAGTCTATCCTCTCACCCCTGCACCCCACAATGAAAATCCTCTCCTTCCTCACAACTGCTTTTAAGAGTAGTATCTCAACTCCTTACTGCGGTGCTCAAGGTCCCTCATAATCGAGCCTTTGCCTTTTCTCCCACTTGATTTCCAACCAATCTTACCACTTGACTACTCTTGTTACAAACACTCAGGTCTCCTCCTTTATCTCCCCAGGCCTTTGCACTTATAGATTTAACAAGCTGAAATACTCTCCTCAGCTCTGAACAGGCCTCAAAACTCAGCCCAAAGGTCATTTCCTTGGATAGGCCTTCCCTGGCCACCCTCCAATTAACTGCCTTTACCCACTGAGAATGAAAGCTCCATTAGGACAGGGAATTTGCCCAGCTTGTTCACCCCGCCTCAGGGCCTGGCACATGACAGCTGTTCAAACTGCTAAAGGAACCAATTAATGACTGATTCCACTTTAAGTCAAGTGCATTCCAACATGTTCATATACATCAATGGTGCACTACAAGTACATGCTACAAAGCACACAGAACCAGTTTTCAGAATAAGCGTCTGCAAATACTATTTCCATCACAAACCCTCTGCATCCGGGTGGCTCACAAACTTCACAGTCAATGAGTGTTGCTATCTCACTATTTACATGAGGGCAGAGTCTCTGCCAATTACAATCCCTAAAGCACTTCAGGGAATGGCGCTATTCTATATTGAAGACATTCAGTTACCACATTAACTATATGATTACCTGGTTGGCAGTAAGAATCTTCAAAAGCATCCAGCCAAAAAAACTGAAATACTTGTTCCCCATCTGCCCCTTTCACCAGTGGGAGCTGAGTGGAATCCACTTGAACTTCCGGGGCTGAGAAATTGCTGTTATCTTCCTGATCAATGTCCCAACAAGAAACATCCGGGAGAAAACTTGTCCTGCAAAAATCAACATTCTCAAAAATCTTTCACAATCCAACAGAGTAAGTGTAGCAATACTTAGCAGAGAAGTCATAAAATGCTCTTACGGGAACGATGTGGTCCCTTTGCCAGAATCGGCCTCGTGTTTCGTCTCCTCTGCTGGCTCTCTCTCTTGGTCTGAAGTCTGGGTAACTATGGGCTCCACAACCACCTCCTCGACTTCCATGGGCTCATCAAAGTCGCCGTTGTCAAAATCCAATGCCCCCAACTCCTCCTTGTCGTCTGTACACAATGGCAGCCTGGGCCCTCCTGAGGGCAGAGTCACACGTTCCCATCACCTGCCACTGCCAGGGAGCAAAAAAGCTTCTCCAATGCAGTGATGGCAGCTGACCCCTGGCCCATGCGCTATTTGCACTGCTCTTCAATCCCCAAATTGGATGTTTTTCACTTTTCCTGCTTGATATGAATTCAAACCTTTCTCACGGAAACCGCCTATTGCAAGCCCTTCAAATTTGCCTTCACCTCCTCCTTCACGGGCACCCCAGCTTTTGACAGCACTTTGCAACTGCTTAACACCCTTGCAATTCTGCTTGACAGCACACTTACCGGCAGATCCAGCACATTTAAGAGGAGCAGGAGTTAATGAAGGCTCCTTTCTTGAGGCCGGAGGAACAGTTTTTCCTGAAGAAACTGCCTGTCAATGTTTTTAAATGTTTAGCCAGTTAGACCTGCATACTAAAAATATGCAACTGTCCTACCCTGACCAGAGATAATGACAGTTCCCATTTATAAAACGATTTTATGTATTATTAATGTAACAGCTTCAATTATTTTACTGTTACCTAGGTGTATGGAAAAAAAAATAACCACTTGTTTCCAGAAGGAAAATTATTGCATTTAGCACAGTGGTAATACCTATAATAAACACATACCAGTTACTACAAAATTTACTATGAAGAAAGCAGGCACATGCTATTTTTGATATACAGGAAAATATATAATGAAACAAGAGTCCTAATTTAAAACAAAAACAAGAACAAATTCAAAGGCATTTCACTCACACAGAAAAGCAGCCAAGTAAGTTTTAAGCAGTAATGTAACTCAAGATGGACGGTATTTCCACACACTATACCTTGGGGGTGTGCACAGAGAAAGGATTCAGTGAAGCTCCACTGGATCTTTTCTTCTTTGATATTATTACAGGTGGTGGAGTTATTTGTGGTTTCTAAAAGGAGGGGAAAGCCAGACATTCACTGCCATGCTTGGTTTACCACGAGACACAAAAAGCACATTTCTTCCCTTGATGAAGCCCAATGAGCAAACCCCATTTTTCCCTCCCTGCTACCCCCACAGATCTATGTTCATGCAGTGAGGTTACTATAGCAACAATTCCACAGACTCAGGAGAAAATCAGGATAGATACTGACTCCACCTCTCATCAATTTTTTTCTTTCTAAAACTTAACATACTTCTCCCTAACCCTTCCAGAATAGTACATTTATAAACTGTCAAAAAATTTTACAAAAATAAAAAGTGTCAAGCCCAAACCACAGTGTTAGTGTTAGTCATTTTAATCGAGGGTCACTTAGAAAGAAGCACATCTCTCAGTGAGAGTTCAGTCTTGCTGCAAAATAGCCCAAATGCAAATTCCAGTACAGGTGAAACTGTCTGAATTCTACAAGGGACAGCTCACTAACTCTTCCTTATGCCTGCCTGGAATTAGGGACAACGATCTCATGCCTGACGGCAGACTGACAGGCTTCAGTCTATTTCAGGCACATACATGGCAGCAACTGAGCGCAAGCAGCATGCCTCCCCTACACTGACTCAAGTGTGTAATCTTACTACCTCAAACACAGCCCCATGTGGCCCAATCCACACAACCACAGAGCGTAGAGTGGCTAGAAATGATTCACCTAAAATGGAGAAAGGAAACCAATCTGAAGGGCTTTGTTTTGGTGTGGGGGTTTGTTTGCTATGGTTTGGGTTTGGGGGTATAGTTGTCACTGGATTTTCTGTTCTGCATTCTAGCTGTAAATCTGTTTTGTGTAAGTATTAAATTGTTTCTTCAGCCTATGTTCACCTGAATATTTGACAACTCCTGAAGAGTCACTTACCTCGGTGCTCAGGTCCTGCAGAATGTCACCTAACAGATCATCCTTGGACAAGTTGACGGCTTTCTGGAAATTATAAAGGCAGAGAGACTGAGAAAGTTCTATACTTTACATTCTCACCCAGAGTGCTTATCAGTAGAAGAACCCAACCAGTCAGTCCCTGCCTCTTCACTGCTCACTCTGAAGGTTCCTCTACTATTTCCAGATCCTCATCACCACTGACCTGAAAAATTCCTAAACCCCAAGCCCCTGCCCTCTATTTTCTGTTTCATTCCATAGTTGTACTGCTAATCACCAAAATAAACACAATCAGTTCAGCTTTCTGGTTTTCTCTGCTATCTCCAAGTCACACCACTAAGATATGACATGTCTCAATCCACCTAGAAATCTATGTCCAACTTAGTGACTGAGACTGGGAAAATAATACTCAAATATCTGAGTTCAAGCATATTGGAACCTCCCTTGCAGTCCAGTGGTTAGGATGCATTGCTTTCATTGCCATGGGTCAAGTTTATCTCTGGTCAAGGAACTAATATCCCACAAGCCATGCAACATGACTATACACACACACACACACACACACACACACACACACACACACGGCACCCATTATCTATATAATCAAATGTTAAACATAATCCGAGATCAAGCTCATCTGGAACCAGAGAATTAGCCTATTAGTCTTCATGAAATCATCTGTTTAGAGCTATGGAGAATCTGACAGGAAAAGTGAACTGTGAACAAACAGGAATCTTTGTTTCACAACGCAACAGGCAAATATAAAAAAACATGAGACTCACATCTGTGGTTTTCTTCCCAGTACTGGCAATGAACATTGATTTGATGTTGTTTGGCTTTGTCACAGCAGCCTTCTTGACATTCCTCTTATCTTTATTGCATGCTTTATCATCTTTTCCTGTTGGAAGAGAATTTGTTTAGAAACACAACAGCAAAAATGAAAATAGAAAACCAAAAGCCTGTTCACCTGTCCTCTGTATATGAGACTCAGACAAGCAAAATGTTTAAAATTCAAAACACAAAACTATGAGATTTTATGCAAGGTACATAGGAAAGACTCTTTAAAATGGGCTGAATTCAGAAAACTTTGGACTAAATGTTACTATAAAAACTGATGAAACACCAGTCAAATATCAGGATATTAAGTGAGACTGTTTAATTGTGAATAGAAAGCTTTTTAAAAAGAGGGGCTTCTTCACCCATAGAAATAAAAAGATCAAGCTCATCCAGAACCAGGGGACTAGCCCTATAGTGTTCATAAGATGATCATTTTGTGTGATACTCATTGTGATACTCTGACAAGAAAACTGAATTATGAAGAAAGAAGACCACCAGCTGTGATATGCAACACTGTAGCTTCCATTCTATGAAGGACAGTAACTAGACACAGAGCAACATGTCCTAGCAACTCTAAACAACACACAGACATATGCTCCATAAAGAACCTGTGCCATATGCTTTCTCTTCTGGGCATGCAGAAACCACCTGCAAACTCCTCTATTTCTGTCCATTCTACTCCCAATTTCTGACTCATACAGAGCAGCCTGCACCTACAAAAGACCTAGAGTGAATAGTTAACATAGTGTGGTAGTGGCACATGAATACACAGACCAGATGAAATAGAATATGGAGTCCAGAAAAAGACCAAATTTACTTATGGAAATTTAACACAGAATAAAAGCGACATCTCATATCACTGGGGAAAAAATGGACTTTTTCATAATTAATGTTCGCTACCCATTTATAAAGAAGTAAATCAGGATAAACATCCAACAGAATTCCCTGGTGGTCTAGTAGTTAGGGCTCAGCGCTTTCACTGCCAGGGGCCCAGGTTCAATCCCTGGTCGGGGAACTAAGATCCCACAAGTCACAAGATGAACTCAAAACAGATCACAGGTCAAATTTTTTTAAATGAAATTATACAAATACTTTAATAAAAATGACAAATTCCTTGTAACCTGGGTATGGGAAAAGTCCTAACTATGATTCAAACTCCAACTACAAGATAAAAGAAAGACTAGATGAATGCAATTATATAAGACAGATTTAAAAACAAAAGAGGAGAGAATTTTTACAGTATGTTTTGCAGAGGAAAAAAACAATTTCACTGGTATTAAAAAAAAAAAAGAAACCAAAAGGAATGTGGGCAACAAACATGAACATACACTTACATCAAAAAAATACATAAACAGCTATGAAGTTTTATGAAAGATGCCCAACTTCACGTGTACAAGAAATGCAATCACTCTCGGATGTCATTTCTCACATATTAGAGGGGCAAAAATTCAAACGCATGACAACACATTCTGTTGGCGAGGCCATGATGTCCATATGCACACTCATATGTTGTTTACAGGAGTGTAAAACAGGGCAACTCCTATGGAGAAGAATTTGGCAATATCTGATGAAACTTCATGTGCATGTACTCTCTGAGCCAGCAATCTCACATTTAGGAATCTTCCCTGAGGAAAATATCATATGCACAGTTATTCAATGTAGTATCATCTGTAAGAACTAATTATCAAAAATGTCCATTCAAGAACAAAACATGACACATCGATAGAATGGAATACTATGAAGTGATTTTCAGGATATCTTAAATGGAAAGAAAACACCAAGCCCAAAATTATAGAAAATATCTTTTTTGTAAGAAAGAAAAGGAAATTAAAATACATACACATAATTCCATTCCTGGGCGTATGCCCAAAGGAAATAAAAACAAGTGTTCAAACAAAAACTGGTACACAAACGTTCATAGCAGCACTGTGTACAATAACCAAAAGATGGAAACAACCCAAATGCCCTACAACTAAAAAAAGAATTTTAAAAATGTGGTCTATTCTTGGAATCTGACAGTATTCAGTCCTAAAAAGAAATGACTGACTGATGCTACAACGTGAATGAACCTTGAACACACTACACTAAATAGGCCAGACACAAACTGTCACATATTGCATGATTCCAACTCTATGAAATATTCAAAACGGACAAATTTACAGACAGAAAGTAGATCAGTGGTTGTCAGAACTGAGGGAAGGAAGACTGGGGAATGACTGCTTAAGGGGTATGAGTTTCCATCCGGGGATGTTCTGCACTAGATACTGCTCATGGTGCCAACACTGCTGATACACTAAACATCACAGATGTTAACTTTTCTGCTATGTATTTTTCATGGGCCTAAGAATATGAAAAGATCTACAGTACATTTGTGAAAAACATAAGACGGGGAAACTTAATTTTTTCAAGAGATTATTTGGAGCAGTTTGAAACGAGAATACAGGCAATGGTCAAAATGTTTAGTACACAAAATTCAGGTCCTAATAAAGAGCCTCAAAAGAGAAGGTCAACACAGGTTTGACTATCAAGGAAGTCCTTCACTAAGCGGTTTTAATATCACCATTCTAGGTCAGCAGGAAGAAGAGAGAAGGACAACTGGAGCAAACATTTGAGACCAAATTCTTCCACTATTTTAGAGTTTCTGTGTTGTGCGTGTGTGTTTATTTTTTATTTTTTGGCTGAACACTCATGGCATGCAGGATATTAGATCTTAGTTCCCTGATCAGGGATGGAACCAGCACCCTTAGCAGTGAAAGTGTGGAGTCCTAACCACTGGATGGCCAGGGAGCTCCCTAGTCCCTTTTAAAAATGTCAGTGTCACGGAAGACATTGGGTTAGAGAGGAAGAGAGGAGGGATGATGTTGCTCTACATTAAATAGGACTAAAGAGACACGAAAATCAAAGTGGACACTGCTTCCTTGGTGCCTCAGTGGTAAAGAATCCGTCTGCCAATGCAGGAGACTCAGGTATGATCCCTGGGTCAGGAAGATCCCATGGAGCAGGGCATGGAAAGCCACTCCTATATTCTTGCCAGAAAAATCTCATGGTCAGAGGTAGGCTACAGTCCATAGGGTCACAAAGAGTCAGACATGACTAACTGACTTGACAAAGAGCCTTTTTAAGAACAGCTATAAAAGACATTATTGGGCTAACTGGGGAGATCTTAATAAGGACAAAATCTTGAGATAAAATCATGAAAATGGTACCACGACAAGCCCCCTTGTTCTTAAGAGATCACCGCTGAAGCACAGAGAGGTTAAGTGTCATGCTGTCTACAACTTAGTTTCAAAATATTCACCAAAAACAAAGCCTGCATGTATGTGTCTGGGAAGGTGGAAGAGGAACAAAGCATACAAATGTCACAAACTGTTAACAATCTACAAATTAAGGTTCAGACTTTCTGAAAAGGGTGAGAGAGCACAGATTTTAGGCTCTGTGGCCTCAAGTGTCTCTTAAGCTGTTACATATTGCATTTTTCTTCTTTTTTAAACGCTCTTTAAACATGTAAGCCATTCTTAGCTTGAAGGCTACATAGTACAGGTATGACTGCCTTCTGAGGTCATGAAATTCACTGTGGTAACGGCTGTACTTCTGTGACTATACTGAAAGTCACTGAAATGTTCACTTTAGTATGAACATTGTATGGTATGTTAATTACTGCTCAATAAAGCTGTCCAAAAACAAACCGGCTGTAAGTGAGCCACAGGTGTTGACCAGTGATCTATCACTTGGTGGTAATAACAAACTGAACCAAAAACAAAACAAAACAAATACTGAAGAAAACCTCCCCCTCTCCTTTTACTAAGGAACTAAATCAGTCTTATTTACCTGAAAAAAAAGTTTTTGCCAATGATTGTGTAGCTATGAGAATATAACTCACTCATATTGTTTTAAATTTCAACTAAACAAAAGCAAGTTAACAGAAACTCTAAGCCTTGTTATTGTACTGTACTTCTAAGAGCTAAAATTTTATGTAACTTCGGTAGGAATGAAAAGACATTACTTATTCTTGTAGCCCTCAAAATTAGCAAATCTAGGGCTTCTCTGGTGGCCCAGTGGGTAAAGAGTCCACCTTGCAGTGCAAAGGGCATCGGTTCGATCCCTGGCCCAGGAAGATCCCACCTGTCATGGAGCAGCTGGACCACTATGTCCAATTACAAGACAGTGCTCTAGAGTGCATGTGCCCACAGCCAGTGCTCTGAAACAAGAGAGGCCACTGCAATGGGAGGCCCATGTGGGCCAAAGAATAAAGGTAGATGAAAATAAATAAATAAATAAATAAAAAGGTCAAAATTTTTTTTAAGAAAATGGGTGATACACCCTCATCACTTTAAAAAATCAGCAAATCTAAAATGACCACAGCAAAGAAAATTCAAAAATAAATAAGACTAAACTCTACAGATAACAGAGACATGAAACTTCATTTTCTGGTTGTTTTTGCTTTTTGGGTTTAATATCAGACATAACTATACTTCTTTATATATTAGAACATTTTCTATACTTTTAAACGCAATTGTGTTAGGTCCTTTTCCTCTGAAGAAACTATGTCAAAGTTCAACAGCTCTCTTAAAAACAAAACGCAGGTACCTTTCTGGTGGGAATCAAGGGCATCGTCTTCTAGGTCATCGTCAAAAATCTCCCGGCCATCTTCCACATAGCCAATGCCATCTGCAGGAACAAAACTTCATATTGGCATCAAATTTCTAAACGCAGTCAATATTTCAGCCATAACAAAAAAATAAAAATCCCCACTCAGATGTTCTGGTCTACATCATTTTTAGGTGCAGCAGAATCCTGTTCAACCAGAAGTCAGATAAAACACAGCACTCACACAGGGTTTCTGAGTCAAAACCAAAGGCTAGGGTTTCCCTGGTGGTCCAGTAGGTAAGGACACCGCCTTGCAGTACAAGGGGCGTCAGTTTGATCCCTGGCCCGGGAAGATCCCACGTGCCGCAGAGCGGCTGGATCGATGTGTCCAAGTACCGAGCTGGAGCTCTGGAGCACATGCGCCCAGAGCCGGTGCTATGCGACAACAGAGGCCACTGGGATGGGAGGCCCACGCAGGCCAAAGAACAAAGATGGATGAAAATGGACAAATGAAAGACCAATAGAAGTGGCCAGAAAAAAAAAAAAAGAAGAAGAAGAAGCAAAAAAAAACCCAAAGGCTATACAGTTGACCCTCAAACAACTTTCAGGTTAACCAACATATAATTTACAGTCAGTCATCGGTATCTACAGCTCTTCCACATCTGCGGATTTAACCAACCATCGACTGTGTAGTACTATGGTATTTACTATCAAAAAATATCCACATATAAGTGGACCCAAGCAGTTTAAACCTACACTGTTCTAGGATCAACTGTATACTATACCTATTTAGATGAACTAGGAAGTAATTTGGCCCACAGGATCAAAGTTTGCCACAACAGGATGCTTTACAGTGCTTCTACTGATAGAGAAGAATAAAAAGGAAAAGAAATCAAGATTACCAGAAGTCCAGAAAAGCAGCTCAGTCTGCAAGGGAAAGCTGGCACTATAGCCAAGTCCAATTACAGAAGTAGGAACATAAATACAGTGACCGGCACAGTCTATGCCCCCTCCCTCTGCTCCATGGTCAGCATTCACATGCCCAACAGGTCACATTCCACAATTGGGAACCATCGAGCATTCCACAAGGGCTTTAAGAACATGGGGACCAGCCTCTGCTCAGGGCTTTCCACCGCCCAAGTCACTCTTCACGAGTACAGTCATATGTAATCCTCACAGCTGTTCTGTGACACAGAGCTTTCCTCCACACCATGACATGGAGACAGCCCACAGGTATGAGATTCCTCCCAACTCTTACACAGTCATTTCCTGGAGGATTCCTACTATAGTCTGAGGTGTCTGGTTTCTCCAAAGTGCCCCTTAAGAAACGTTCCATTGTTCTGCTTCCACACCCTCAAATCATGCATTTGAGGAAAATCCAAACCAAAGGTATGATCTTAACAGTGCCTTTCAACTGCCCAAGCAAAGCAGCAACCCTGCTGCATGGGAACCTATGGAAAGGTACTGACACAATGTCTGGCAGGCGGCTTCCCACCTACCATCATCCACGATCCAGTCGTCATCCTGGCGGGCCTGGACCAGCTTTGAGTATTGTTCCTCATCAACTTCTTCATAAACACTTGTGAAGTCCTCTACCTGCCATCATACAAGTTTGAGAAAGCTTCAAGTGGAGTTAAAGTGTTAAATGATTCTGATGAAAAAATTGTCAAATTCAAAGTGGAATAGCAGCCTGAAGAAGTTAGCTGCAACCAAATCATGAGTTCTGACATTCAACACCACTGCAGCGTTTTCCTTAAATAGACATCAATTAACTTAGTATTCCTTTTAGGTGGGTGTTAACATAAGATATTAAATGATTCCATTAGCATAATACACTTGTCACACCATCAATTACTCATCTATTTCATAAAAAACAAACTGAATTATAGCCAATTCTTCATTAGCTGCTTTAGGGATTAGTCATTTGTAATTTCAAGACTGGTTTCTCCTGTATTTGGCAAACCTACATGACATGCTGCCTCCCTCTCCACTAGCTGATGGTGCCCCACAAAAGACAATAGTCTCAATAACTGTTCAACTGACCGAATGAAATTCCAAAGGAAAATCTCCCCATCCATTCTCCTCCAAAAACCAGGAAAACAAATACACTATATTCTACAGGTGCATCAGAAATCATTTTGGAGTGATCACTATTTATACTACCACTGATTGTTTACATTTGGGATGTTAAAAATGGAGAGCAAGTACAGAGTGGCAAGGCCTGTAATCACATGGGCTGTCTAACTGCCAGACAGCCCGAACCCCACAAACTAACTACTAACATTAAGACAGCAGACCACCTCAGCACAGTCAAAGCACAGATGCACACCACCGCTGCGGCCACAGTGACAGGCCATTAATATCCCAGATGAGAATTTGGTGAGTTGCTTAGCAAGAAGTTTAAAGATACCTCAGTAAAAATCCCCACTGGGCTTTCCTGGTGGTCCAGTGGGTAAAGAGCCTGCCTTGCAGTGCAGGGGGCACCAGTTCAATCCCTGGTCCAGGAAGCTCCCACGTGCCACGTAATGGCTGGATTGGTGTGTCCAATTACAAGCCAGCGCTCTGCAGCACATATGCCCAGAGCCTGTGCTCTGCAATGAGAGAGGCCACTGCAATGGGAGGCCCACACAGGCCAAAAGAATAAAGATGGATAAAGATAAAATAAAACAAAAGAGGCCAAAATTAAAAAAAAAAAAAAATCCCCACCTTCTCTTCAGAGTTCTGTCTTTCCAAATAGGGAGATGGAAGAAACAACCAACTCCATCTGAAGAGCTAAGATTCTAGGGGAAAAAACACCTGGACACAGAACTTTGAAAGCCGGATAGGCAGTTGACTAGATTTCTGCCACACCTACAGGCTTATCGTAATTATAGGATTAGGCTTAGTTTTCACCCCATTTTATCTGCTCCATAGAGATCACTGGCAAATACTGATTTGGCCTTCGATCACTTCATAACAGAAATTATCTGCCCTACCAAGTAAAATTAGCATAATCCCTTTACACCTTTTTTTTAAAAAAAAAATTCTTTTTGCTGCCATTTGTAATTTCAAGACTGGTTTCTCCTGTATTTGGCAAACCTACATGACATGCTGCCTCCCTCCACTAGCTGATGGTGCCCCACAAAAGACAATAGTCTCAATAACTGTTCAACTGACCGAATGAAATTCCAAAGGAAAATCTCCCCATCCATTCTCCTCCAAAAACCAGGAAAACAAATACACTATATTCTACAGGTGCATCAGAAATCATTTTGGAGTGATCACTATTTATACTACCACTGATTGTTTACATTTGGGATGTTAAAAATGGAGAGCAAGTACAGAGTGGCAAGGCCTGTAATCACATGGGCTGTCTAACTGCCAGACAGCCCGAACCCCACAAACTAACTACTAACATTAAGACAGCAGACCACCTCAGCACAGTCAAAGCACAGATGCACACCACCGCTGCGGCCACAGTGACAGGCCATTAATATCCCAGATGAGAATTTGGTGAGTTGCTTAGCAAGAAGTTTAAAGATACCTCAGTAAAAATCCCCACTGGGCTTTCCTGGTGGTCCAGTGGGTAAAGAGCCTGCCTTGCAGTGCAGGGGGCACCAGTTCAATCCCTGGTCCAGGAAGCTCCCACGTGCCACGTAATGGCTGGATTGGTGTGTCCAATTACAAGCCAGCGCTCTGCAGCACATATGCCCAGAGCCTGTGCTCTGCAATGAGAGAGGCCACTGCAATGGGAGGCCCACACAGGCCAAAAGAATAAAGATGGATAAAGATAAAATAAAACAAAAGAGGCCAAAATTAAAAAAAAAAAAAATCCCCACCTTCTCTTCAGAGTTCTGTCTTTCCAAATAGGGAGATGGAAGAAACAACCAACTCCATCTGAAGAGCTAAGATTCTAGGGGAAAAAACACCTGGACACAGAACTTTGAAAGCCGGATAGGCAGTTGACTAGATTTCTGCCACACCTACAGGCTTATCGTAATTATAGGATTAGGCTTAGTTTTCACCCCATTTTATCTGCTCCATAGAGATCACTGGCAAATACTGATTTGGCCTTCGATCACTTCATAACAGAAATTATCTGCCCTACCAAAGTAAGCTTTTTGACAATGCAAGCACAAATTAGTCCAATTAATATTACTATACTGACCAATTTTCTTTTACAGGGGAGAGGGAACTGGCAAGGTTAATCTTGTTGGCTGAAGTCTACTAGGCATACTCTGCCTCTCATTTAAGCAACTCATTTACAGACTATCAAACAGACATCAGAAGACTATTTTTAAAAATCATTTTGAGTTAAAAAGTCATTTTGACTCGATCTCTAAAAACATTGCTACTGCTCAGCTTGAACTCTTCAAGCCATGCCATTAACATCAGTGATTAATGTGTCAACATCTGAAATGGCCCACACAACTCCTTTACAGAAGTACCTACATTTAAAATGCTTCACTCATGCTCTACCATAATCCTTTTAGCAACCCTTTATGATCTAGTTGACTCTCTTAACAAGAAGGAATGGTGCCAAATGACAAGTATCCTCTTCTACTTGCTTAATAGCCCAATACAGAATAGGCCATGGCTAAATAGGCATCTTCTCAGGCCAGGCTGCCTGGGTTCCAATCAAGGCTCTGCCACTACGACCTGAGACACCTCCCATGCAAAATGCTGCTAATCACAGCATCTACCTATAGATGAATATTGGAAGAATTAAAGAAAGGAACATACTTACAAAAGCACTTAGAACAGTGTTAGCTGAAAAACTGCATTTGTTGCTGTTATTATTATTTTCTCATATTAATTCATAACTTTCCAGCCCTGAGGCTGTGAAGATACTAATATTCAGTGAGTGCCCTGGAGATGAAACTTCACAATGTTGTGCACAGGGTAGGCACTCTTCTTTTTTACCTGCTGGTCATCAATAGTGAGCAGAAAGAAAGAGCCAAAAGGACATCACATTCAGTCCTCCACATAGGACACAGCAGAGGGGAGGTCTGAGCCCCCACCAGGCTCCCCTTGCATATGAGGAGAAGCTGTGTTCTGTCAGCTACACTGCTCAGCACCACAAGAATAAAACTAAAGCATCTCAAAGTTCCCTCAGCAGAGCCATGGAACTCAGCAGAGATGCAGTGAACTTCATAAGGAAAAAAATACATGACTATCATTTCAGGATTTCAACAACATCTGTAAGGTACCCCCCAGGAGCTTTAAGGAGTAAGTAGTCTCCCATAATCTGTGAATCTACTTCATGTCCAAGAGTGCTTGAGATTAAGAAATTACTATTGTCAACTACAAACTGGCATTTACCAATTACCCTGCTAGTGATTGGACAACAAGGGCATTTGCCATCTGACTCTGCAGAGATTGAACATGGTGCTGTTGGGAGCTGCTGACTTTCAACACCTTCTGAAGGAGGTCAGGGTCGGGCGAGGCACTCTATGCTCCAAGGAATCTGGTGGGCCAGGTTAGCACCCATGATCTAGTTGAACATCTGGCCCACACAACTCCTTTACAGAAGTACCTACATTTAAAATGCTTCACTCATGCTCTACCATAATCCTTTTAGCAACCCTTTATGATCTAGTTGACTCTCTTAACAAGAAGGAATGGTGCCAAATGACAAGTATCCTCTTCTACTTGCTTAATAGCCCAATACAGAATAGGCCATGGCTAAATAGGCATCTTCTCAGGCCAGGCTGCCTGGGTTCCAATCAAGGCTCTGCCACTACGACCTGAGACACCTCCCATGCAAAATGCTGCTAATCACAGCATCTACCTATAGATGAATATTGGAAGAATTAAAGAAAGGAACATACTTACAAAAGCACTTAGAACAGTGTTAGCTGAAAAACTGCATTTGTTGCTGTTATTATTATTTTCTCATATTAATTCATAACTTTCCAGCCCTGAGGCTGTGAAGATACTAATATTCAGTGAGTGCCCTGGAGATGAAACTTCACAATGTTGTGCACAGGGTAGGCACTCTTCTTTTTTACCTGCTGGTCATCAATAGTGAGCAGAAAGAAAGAGCCAAAAGGACATCACATTCAGTCCTCCACATAGGACACAGCAGAGGGGAGGTCTGAGCCCCCACCAGGCTCCCCTTGCATATGAGGAGAAGCTGTGTTCTGTCAGCTACACTGCTCAGCACCACAAGAATAAAACTAAAGCATCTCAAAGTTCCCTCAGCAGAGCCATGGAACTCAGCAGAGATGCAGTGAACTTCATAAGGAAAAAAATACATGACTATCATTTCAGGATTTCAACAACATCTGTAAGGTACCCCCCAGGAGCTTTAAGGAGTAAGTAGTCTCCCATAATCTGTGAATCTACTTCATGTCCAAGAGTGCTTGAGATTAAGAAATTACTATTGTCAACTACAAACTGGCATTTACCAATTACCCTGCTAGTGATTGGACAACAAGGGCATTTGCCATCTGACTCTGCAGAGATTGAACATGGTGCTGTTGGGAGCTGCTGACTTTCAACACCTTCTGAAGGAGGTCAGGGTCGGGCGAGGCACTCTATGCTCCAAGGAATCTGGTGGGCCAGGTCTTTAGATAGGTAAATGTTTTTAGGAACAGATTTTATTATCTGAATCCTTGAAATCTCCTCACACTTAGAAAAGCCCTCAATTTCTTCATGAAGACTTCACATCTTCATGACTGACTGAAAATCATTTGTAAAATAAAACCCTTTGTTTAATGGCATTTGAACTCCCCCTTCACCAAAATCCTTATGTTGATTTTCCTCTGTTGCCTCTTTGGAGCAATCTCTCAGAACCATTCGAGATGCTGCCTCCTGGGTTGCAATTCTAATTACACCGCAAATAAAACTTAACCCACAACTCTCAAGTTGTTCATCTTTTTTTAGCTGACACTGTTATAAGAAACTCGAAATATATGCAGTCTAATCAGCAACAAAGGTGACATAAGATTACCTACAGGCTACAAATTAGATGAATCACAGAGGGGAAAAAATGGTTACTTACTTCATACTTATACTTCTCACCAGCTTTTGCCCTTTTCAGTCTTTCCAGAGCTTCCTGTCGCCCCTTCTTTGACTTCTTCTCTCTCCGGGATCGAGAAGTTACAAAATTCTTAGAATCTGACACAGATGAAAAGAAACCAAATTTATGTAACACATTACAAAACTGTCAGCCATTTTCCCTCAAAAACAAAGCATTGGTTTTTAGCCAGTAGTAATACACAAGTTCAATGTTATACAAAATCTGCAGCGCCTGTGGCTCTGCAGAAATTCTCAGCTGAAGCAACTGTTTTTTCCTCCAAAAGGAGAAAAATTCCAAATTCAACAGATATCCTCTGGAGGCACAAGGAGCTAGTCTCAGTTGACTAAACATGTATTAAAATTCCTTCTTGGCAGAAAAAATCTTCATGTTCCAAGAGTGGCTTGAGTAAGTAGTCTCCCATAATCTGTGAATCTACTTCATGTCCAAGAGTGCTTGAGATTAAGAAATTACTATTGTCAACTACAAACTGGCATTTACCAATTACCCTGCTAGTGATTGGACAACAAGGGCATTTGCCATCTGACTCTGCAGAGATTGAACATGGTGCTGTTGGGAGCTGCTGACTTTCAACACCTTCTGAAGGAGGTCAGGGTCGGGCGAGGCACTCTATGCTCCAAGGAATCTGGTGGGCCAGGTCTTTAGATAGGTAAATGTTTTTAGGAACAGATTTTATTATCTGAATCCTTGAAATCTCCTCACACTTAGAAAAGCCCTCAATTTCTTCATGAAGACTTCACATCTTCATGACTGACTGAAAATCATTTGTAAAATAAAACCCTTTGTTTAATGGCATTTGAACTCCCCCTTCACCAAAATCCTTATGTTGATTTTCCTCTGTTGCCTCTTTGGAGCAATCTCTCAGAACCATTCGAGATGCTGCCTCCTGGGTTGCAATTCTAATTACACCGCAAATAAAACTTAACCCACAACTCTCAAGTTGTTCATCTTTTTTTAGCTGACACTGTTATAAGAAACTCGAAATATATGCAGTCTAATCAGCAACAAAGGTGACATAAGATTACCTACAGGCTACAAATTAGATGAATCACAGAGGGGAAAAAATGGTTACTTACTTCATACTTATACTTCTCACCAGCTTTTGCCCTTTTCAGTCTTTCCAGAGCTTCCTGTCGCCCCTTCTTTGACTTCTTCTCTCTCCGGGATCGAGAAGTTACAAAATTCTTAGAATCTGACACAGATGAAAAGAAACCAAATTTATGTAACACATTACAAAACTGTCAGCCATTTTCCCTCAAAAACAAAGCATTGGTTTTTAGCCAGTAGTAATACACAAGTTCAATGTTATACAAAATCTGCAGCGCCTGTGGCTCTGCAGAAATTCTCAGCTGAAGCAACTGTTTTTTCCTCCAAAAGGAGAAAAATTCCAAATTCAACAGATATCCTCTGGAGGCACTAAAGGGAGCTAGCTCAGTCTAGTCTGTAACCTTACCATGCAGAAACATCAGGCCAGTAAGTGATTAGAAAAGGACAATTCATTTTGTATTCTATTAACATTTGAAAGGCTTTGAGGAGCAACTGATCTTTGCAAAGTACCTGTGACTCTGAGAGACAAACATAAGACAGGACTGTAGATGCACAGAATTTACAGTCTGATGGCAGGGGAGGGGGGGATACCTGGCAGATACTAGTAGGTTCAGTTCCAGGCCATGACCCATAAAGTGACTATTACAATAACGCGAAACTTTAAAAATTTCCCAGGGCATATAAAACTTGCATTTACACTATAATGTAGTCTATTAAGTGTGCAAAAGCATTATGCGTTAAAAAATACTTGACTGCAAAAAATGCTAACCATGATCCAAGCCTTCAGAGAGAAGCAGTTATTAATATCCAAGATCTCTGAATGACAGATCACCATAACAAATACAATAATGTAAGATGTGAGAATTTCCAAAATGTGACACAGAGACATGAATAAAGCAAAGGCTGTTGGGGAAACGGTGCCAACAGACTTGCTCAATTAAAATTGTTAAAAAAAAAATTGGGATTCCCTGGTTGTCCAGTGGCTAAAGAATCCGCCCTGCAGTGCCAGAGGCACGGGTTTGATCCCTGGCCGGTTCCCTACGTGCCAAGGTGCCAAGGAGCCGCTGGGCCAGTGCGTCCAATTGTGAGCCAGCGCTCTGGAGCACATGCGCCCAGAGCCAGTGCTCTGTAAGGAGAGAGGCCACTGCGATGGGAGGCTCACACAGGCCAAAAAATAAAGATGGATGAAAATAAATAAATAAAAAAACAGGGGCTTCCCTGGTGGTCCAGTGGGTAAGGACACCGCCTTGCAGTGCGAGGGGTGCTAGTTTGATCCCTGGCCTGGGAAGATCCCACGTGCCGCGAAGCAGCTGGACCCATGTGTCCAATGCGCCCAGAGCTGGTGCTCTGCAACAAGACAGGCCACTGCAGTGGGAGGCCCACACAGGCCAAAGAACAAAGATGGATGAAAACAAATACATGAAAGACCAATAGAAGTGGCCAAAAAATAAATACATAAACCAATAAAAGAGGCCAAAATTTAAAAAAAAAATTAAAAAGTGCAGTACCTGAAGCACAATAAAGCAAGGTATACCAATAAATAGCAACTAACTCTAGAACAATTTTTAGAAATAACACATGCCCCAAAAGAGGTAAAGATAAAACGCCCCAAAAGAGGTAAAGATAAAATATCTGGAATTTCAAAGGTAGGATAAAATGAGGCTTGGGAGAATTCACCCAAGACGACTCAGAGGCCATTACGGATTCCATTACTTATTTTCAGACCTCATGCAGTTGGTTATGACATTAGAGGATGACCGTGAAAAATATAAAGACTAAAATCTGTTTTGTGGAAAATTACTGAAGTACCAGAGGGCCTCAGTGGTCAGTCATTCAAATGTTGAATTTCATGCTTTGGGTCATCATAAACTGACCACCTCACACACTCACTGAACCGATTTCATCCACAGAATGAAGACTTTCATATACCAACTGATGAATATCCAAAGCAAACAAGACAGTGCTGCCTGCCAGCTATGAGTTGAGGCTCAGCATGACTGCCACCTATGTCTGTGAAATTGAGTACTGTATTGTATTTGGTGCTAATTACTTTATAAAAAGGAAAAAGTACAGAAAAAGAGGAGTATTGATAACAGGCATCCTAAAAGGCATCCAACCCCACTAGATCGTTTATAACAACATTCAGCACTTTGACTAAATGTTTGAAATAGAAGATGCAATTTACAGAACATGAACCAAGCACTGGCAATAAACTGTTGAAAACCCTATCTTAAAGGTGATGCATAATTAGAGGGTTTTTTTTTTTAACTAGCTTTCTGGAAATGGAATCTCTATAACATCTCAGCATATTGTCTGACTTTCCCATTTGACTTTTAAATCCATTTTCAGAAAGGTATTAAGGAATGCAGGTACTTAATGATGACAGCCACAAAATTCTGAGTGTCACTCAAATGATTTCAAAAACTTATGAGCAGGCCTACATGACTAGGTTTTGGAGATTATTGAACACAACCCCTGGGAGTGAAAAGCTGACCTCAGTGTATTCCCTTCAAGATCCTTTGACTCCTTTGTCAGACTATCCTGACAAAATCTATAGGTTTTCAAAATACTTACTCCACAAGCAACAACGTGACACTCTAAGGGTTGAAAGACCAATAGAAGTGGCCAAATACATAAACCAATAAAAGAGGCCAAAATTTAAAAAAAAAATTAAAAAGTGCAGTACCTGAAGCACAATAAAGCAAGGTATACCAATAAATAGCAACTAACTCTAGAACAATTTTTAGAAATAACACATGCCCCAAAAGAGGTAAAGATAAAACGCCCCAAAAGAGGTAAAGATAAAATATCTGGAATTTCAAAGGTAGGATAAAATGAGGCTTGGGAGAATTCACCCAAGACGACTCAGAGGCCATTACGGATTCCATTACTTATTTTCAGACCTCATGCAGTTGGTTATGACATTAGAGGATGACCGTGAAAAATATAAAGACTAAAATCTGTTTTGTGGAAAATTACTGAAGTACCAGAGGGCCTCAGTGGTCAGTCATTCAAATGTTGAATTTCATGCTTTGGGTCATCATAAACTGACCACCTCACACACTCACTGAACCGATTTCATCCACAGAATGAAGACTTTCATATACCAACTGATGAATATCCAAAGCAAACAAGACAGTGCTGCCTGCCAGCTATGAGTTGAGGCTCAGCATGACTGCCACCTATGTCTGTGAAATTGAGTACTGTATTGTATTTGGTGCTAATTACTTTATAAAAAGGAAAAAGTACAGAAAAAGAGGAGTATTGATAACAGGCATCCTAAAAGGCATCCAACCCCACTAGATCGTTTATAACAACATTCAGCACTTTGACTAAATGTTTGAAATAGAAGATGCAATTTACAGAACATGAACCAAGCACTGGCAATAAACTGTTGAAAACCCTATCTTAAAGGTGATGCATAATTAGAGGGTTTTTTTTTTTAACTAGCTTTCTGGAAATGGAATCTCTATAACATCTCAGCATATTGTCTGACTTTCCCATTTGACTTTTAAATCCATTTTCAGAAAGGTATTAAGGAATGCAGGTACTTAATGATGACAGCCACAAAATTCTGAGTGTCACTCAAATGATTTCAAAAACTTATGAGCAGGCCTACATGACTAGGTTTTGGAGATTATTGAACACAACCCCTGGGAGTGAAAAGCTGACCTCAGTGTATTCCCTTCAAGATCCCTTTGACTCCTTTGTCAGACTATCCTGACAAAATCTATAGGTTTTCAAAAATACTTACTCCACAAGCAACAACGTGACACTCTAAGGGTTTGGGGTACAATTACAAATAAGACAGAGTTGTGAATCCTCGAGGTGCTCCCAGTCAAGAAAAACAAATAGACCTGAGGCTCCCACCATCATATAAAGATGGTGCCATATGAGAGGTAGAAAAACCCAGTATTGAGGACATGCAGAAAAGAGAGCCATTAATTTTGCCTGGGAAATCAGAGAAGGCCTCAAAAGGGGAGGTTTCCAACACAGAAAGAGGCATAGAACTTCACTCTTAGAGTACAAGGTAAAAAGGGGGCACAAGCAAAGGAAAACACATGAGCCACATTACAAAGGGATGAAAATTAAAGGTATATTTAGAAACCAAGACGAAGTCAATGTGGGAGGTAAGCTGGACATGAGAGTGTAGTGAATGGGAGAACAGAAATTAGAGGAAGCAGCACAACCAGGCTCTCTGCCACTTAATGGGGAACATGAGACAACCAGTTAACCTCTCTAAGCCACAGTGGCCAGGTATCTTGTTTTTTTAAGCTGCCCAGCAGTGACACTGAAATTCCTCCTCCTTTATGCCCTTGCAACTAGGACATGGGCATATAAAATAGGCCGTCCAATTACAAATATCTGCTCAGTCTTTAAATCAGAAGCCAGTATAACAAGGAAAAGGAGAAGACTAATGGAAGATTCTAGAAGTAGCAACAGCTAGGGAGGACAGAGTACCTGGAACAGTGCCAGCCATGTACCAGGGTACTTGAAGGCTCTAACTTTAATTACTTGGCCATGGCTGTCAATAACCTCCTCAATGAACCACTTTTGTGGTATGATTTGAAGCACTGATCCTAGCTATAGTGCTCCGAGACTGGTTCTCCAGAGTTTCTGAATACCATGATATCTTTCCGATACACTCCTTTCCAATTTCAGTCAACTACAGTTGGTTCCTATAGCTTACACCTAAGGACTCTGGCTAATGCAGAGAGCCTCAAGGTCCTCATATGTGAAATGGGGATCATCATATTTGCTTCATAAAGTTTAGGATTAAATGAAGATACTTGGTTTACTTTGCACTCAGCAACACAGAACAAACTCATTTTAACGTGCATGTGTAGAGATGCAGTGTAGTCACACACATATGCCGACACTCCACCCTAAGCACAAACAAATAGACCTGAGGCTCCCACCATCATATAAAGATGGTGCCATATGAGAGGTAGAAAAACCCAGTATTGAGGACATGCAGAAAAGAGAGCCATTAATTTTGCCTGGGAAATCAGAGAAGGCCTCAAAAGGGGAGGTTTCCAACACAGAAAGAGGCATAGAACTTCACTCTTAGAGTACAAGGTAAAAAGGGGGCACAAGCAAAGGAAAACACATGAGCCACATTACAAAGGGATGAAAATTAAAGGTATATTTAGAAACCAAGACGAAGTCAATGTGGGAGGTAAGCTGGACATGAGAGTGTAGTGAATGGGAGAACAGAAATTAGAGGAAGCAGCACAACCAGGCTCTCTGCCACTTAATGGGGAACATGAGACAACCAGTTAACCTCTCTAAGCCACAGTGGCCAGGTATCTTGTTTTTTTAAGCTGCCCAGCAGTGACACTGAAATTCCTCCTCCTTTATGCCCTTGCAACTAGGACATGGGCATATAAAATAGGCCGTCAATTACAAATATCTGCTCAGTCTTTAAATCAGAAGCCAGTATAACAAGGAAAAGGAGAAGACTAATGGAAGATTCTAGAAGTAGCAACAGCTAGGGAGGACAGAGTACCTGGAACAGTGCCAGCCATGTACCAGGGTACTTGAAGGCTCTAACTTTAATTACTTGGCCATGGCTGTCAATAACCTCCTCAATGAACCACTTTTGTGGTATGATTTGAAGCACTGATCCTAGCTATAGTGCTCCGAGACTGGTTCTCCAGAGTTTCTGAATACCATGATATCTTTCCGATACACTCCTTTCCAATTTCAGTCAACTACAGTTGGTTCCTATAGCTTACACCTAAGGACTCTGGCTAATGCAGAGAGCCTCAAGGTCCTCATATGTGAAATGGGGATCATCATATTTGCTTCATAAAGTTTAGGATTAAATGAAGATACTTGGTTTACTTTGCACTCAGCAACACAGAACAAACTCATTTTAACGTGCATGTGTAGAGATGCAGTGTAGTCACACACATATGCCGACACTCCACCCTAAGCACAAACATGGTCTAGCCTCTGGAAGGCAAAAATAAAGCACAGCTGTTTATTCAGGGAAGTCTCAGCAGAGCACTGCATATAATTACATGTCTACCACCTCAATTCCATGAAGACAAAAAACCAAGTGCAGCTTGTCTACATTGTAACACCAAAGAAAGATAGAATGTCTATACCTAGCTGGTAGTTGCGTAATATACATTTGCTGAATGAACCACTGTACCTGCTTTTCTTTAATCCTCCAACTCTCCTTGATACATTTTCATACACAGTAACAGCTACTTACAGACCTTTCAACTTTTCTGCCAGTCCACCCTTCTAACACTTAATGGGGAAGAAAAAACCCCTTTCATTTTCCTTTTCGGTAGGTCTCCAACGCTTTAAGCAGGTAAGTTAGCAAAAAAAAAAAAGAATTACCACGAAAAAAAAAATCCAGTTACTTAAGTTTAAAAATCTGGTTCACAATTACCATTTGGAGCACCTCCCACCCTCCCCCAAAGCAGACAGGCAGGAGCCTGCAACAGTCTTTCAGGTAACAATCTTTCCAAGTAGGCTAGAAAAGAAAAATTCCAGTCACCAGTCCCCAGCGACTACTTAATCAACACCATGACTTAAGAGGCAACTCAAGATTGCAGTGTACTCCGAAGAGTGATTTCTTGATGTTCACGGAGGAGGTACAGATTTTAGAGAAAAGAAAGGGCTCAGTGGCATACCACTGATGGAAGACTGCAAATTTGAAAGAAATTACTCCTCAATGAACCACTTTGTGGTATGATTTGAAGCACTGATCCTAGCTATAGTGCTCCTAGACTGGTTCTCCAGAGTTCCTGAATACCATGATATCTTTCCGATACACTCCTTTCCAATTTCAGTCAACTACAGTTGGTTCCTATAGCTTACACCTAAGGACTCTGGCTAATGCAGAGAGCCTCAAGGTCCTCATATGTGAAATGGGGATCATCATATTTGCTTCATAAAGTTTAGGATTAAATGAAGATACTTGGTTTACTTTGCACTCAGCAACACAGAACAAACTCATTTTAACGTGCATGTGTAGAGATGCAGTGTAGTCACACACATATGCCGACACTCCACCCTAAGCACAAACATGGTCTAGCCTCTGGAAGGCAAAAATAAAGCACAGCTGTTTATTCAGGGAAGTCTCAGCAGAGCACTGCATATAATTACATGTCTACCACCTCAATTCCATGAAGACAAAAAACCAAGTGCAGCTTGTCTACATTGTAACACCAAAGAAAGATAGAATGTCTATACCTAGCTGGTAGTTGCGTAATATACATTTGCTGAATGAACCACTGTACCTGCTTTTCTTTAATCCTCCAACTCTCCTTGATACATTTTCATACACAGTAACAGCTACTTACAGACCTTTCAACTTTTCGCTGCCAGTCCACCCTTCTAACACTTAATGGGGGAAGAAAAAAAACCCTTTCATTTTCCTTTTCGGTATGTCTCCAACGCTTCAAGCAGGTAAGTTAGCAAAAAAAAAAAAAAAGAATTACCACGAAAAAAAAAATCCAGTTACTTAAGTTTAAAAATCTGGTTCACAATTACCATTTGGAGCACCTCCCACCCTCCCCCAAAGCAGACAGGCAGGAGCCTGCAACAGTCTTTCAGGTAACAATCTTTCCAAGTAGGCTAGAAAAGAAAAATTCCAGTCACCAGTCCCCAGCGACTACTTAATCAACACCATGACTTAAGAGGCAACTCAAGATTGCAGTGTACTCCGAAGAGTGATTTCTTGATGTTCACGGAGGAGGTACAGATTTTAGAGAAAAGAAAGGGCTCAGTGGCATACCACTGATGGAAGACTGCAATGACTGCTCACGTATTCACAGCCTACATCCCATTTGTAATTCAGCCTAGTCGACTCTACAAATTGTCTTAAAAAGCGAAAGGCTAGAAGAACAAATTGAAATCTGTGATTCACAACTAGGGGAATGCAAAGGAAGCTGATTAGGAAGCAAGTTCTCATTAATGGTGATGCATCTGACTGACAGGAGATGTGAGGCTTGAGCTAAGAGACTGAAGCACCTGATTTTAAGTTAGAAGTTCACTGAAGTGAAGTCACACTTTAGCTGCACACTGCTCAAAAATCAGAAATCAGACAAATCCATTTGCATTTGTGTATTCTATTTTTTGAAATAGAAGATTACCCCTGAAAACGGAGTCATATATCGAGGCATCCTAAATGCTGCTAAACTGAAGCATTTCTTTTTGAGAAGCTTCACCTCAGATGACTAGATCGTGAACACTATTTCTATGTGGCACTTTGAGAACTTTCCACAGAAGCTACAAGAGAAGCTGTTAATGCATTAAGTAGAAGCCCATTACCTTAAAAGGGCAAAACCTGTTTGTATCTTCAGGCGACAGCACTCGGAGCTTTCTTTCCTGCTTAGTTACCATGTGTAACAATCTTACCAGCACTCCGAGCGGAAAAAGATACTTCCAGCCAAAATTGTATCCCACCGGGGTCAGTCCTATGAACCTGTGTGCCCAGCACGTGGGATGAGACTCACCGAAAGAAATAAAGAGGCAGGCAAGTGCGGAAAGCCGCGGTGACACCGGTAGGGCAGCCTCCCAAACAAAAAGCCCCGCAGGGGGTTACTCGGGTTTGCCAGGCCCCAACTTTCCCGCAAGGAGCCCTGTCCGAGGCCTGATTAGATTCCAGCCCTGGATGTCTGAGGTCCGCGCCCAAAGAGACCCAAGGAGCAACCCTGGGAAAAAAAATAAAACAGAGCTCCCACCACAGGCAGTTATGCCACAGTCCCCGCACTCCCAACCCGGATGTCGAGCGCGGGGTCACTTCTCACCGTTCGCCCCCAGCTCGCAGTCCTCGCCGTGAACCAGCGCCATGGTCCCGAAGTCTACTGATTCCGCGCCAACCAGCCCGAAACTGGCGCGGGGGCCGAGACAGGCGCCACCCAGAAAGCCAATCAGAGGCTCTGGAGGCTGCGGACTTCCGTCCGGAAGGCCACTGACGTACCTAGCCGCGCGGCGCCCCGCCCCGGCCTTCCCGCGTGGACGCGTTTGGCGCCCCGTGATGACCCCTTAGGGAAAAGAGCAAGCGGAGAGGCAGGCCGTAAAGAGCAGGAAAAGGAAGCGGTCGGGTCCTAAAAAAGAGCCGCCTGATGACTCGCTGCGCAGGCGCACCCATGCTGATAGGTAAAGATTTGGGCGCATTGGAGTTGGAGCTTACACTGCTCAAAAATCAGTGAAATCCTTGAGATTTTTGTTAAACCTGAAAACGGAGTCATATATCGAGGCATCCTAAATGCTGCTAAACTGAAGCATTTCTTTTTGAGAAGCTTCACCTCAGATGACTAGATCGTGAACACTATTTCTATGTGGCACTTTGAGAACTTTCCACAGAAGCTACAAGAGAAGCTGTTAATGCATTAAGTAGAAGCCCATTACCTTAAAAGGGCAAAACCTGTTTGTATCTTCAGGCGACAGCACTCGGAGCTTTCTTTCCTGCTTAGTTACCATGTGTAACAATCTTACCAGCACTCCGAGCGGAAAAAGATACTTCCAGCCAAAATTGTATCCCACCGGGGTCAGTCCTATGAACCTGTGTGCCCAGCACGTGGGATGAGACTCACCGAAAGAAATAAAGAGGCAGGCAAGTGCGGAAAGCCGCGGTGACACCGGTAGGGCAGCCTCCCAAACAAAAAGCCCCGCAGGGGGTTACTCGGGTTTGCCAGGCCCCAACTTTCCCGCAAGGAGCCCTGTCCGAGGCCTGATTAGATTCCAGCCCTGGATGTCTGAGGTCCGCGCCCAAAGAGACCCAAGGAGCAACCCTGGGAAAAAAAATAAAACAGAGCTCCCACCACAGGCAGTTATGCCACAGTCCCCGCACTCCCAACCCGGATGTCGAGCGCGGGGTCACTTCTCACCGTTCGCCCCCAGCTCGCAGTCCTCGCCGTGAACCAGCGCCATGGTCCCGAAGTCTACTGATTCCGCGCCAACCAGCCCGAAACTGGCGCGGGGGCCGAGACAGGCGCCACCCAGAAAGCCAATCAGAGGCTCTGGAGGCTGCGGACTTCCGTCCGGAAGGCCACTGACGTACCTAGCCGCGCGGCGCCCCGCCCCGGCCTTCCCGCGTGGACGCGTTTGGCGCCCCGTGATGACCCCTTAGGGAAAAGAGCAAGCGGAGAGGCAGGCCGTAAAGAGCAGGAAAAGGAAGCGGTCGGGTCCTAAAAAAGAGCCGCCTGATGACTCGCTGCGCAGGCGCACCCATGCTGATAGGTAAAGATTTGGGCGCATTGGAGTTGGAGCTTCCTGGGTCTGAGGGTTGATTTTCCGAGAAAAGAGGCTCGGGTGGCGGCAGCAGGGTGAGCATGGATGAACGGGTTTCCCTGGAGCCTCAGAAAACGACTGCCTCCTACTGCGCATTCAGAATCTTGCCTCATACTTGTTTCTCTGAGTTCCAGCGCAGTTGCTGTGTGATTGATGGTATGTGCACCAGCTTAACCAAACAATCAAAAGTTCCATCACCGATATAGGGCCTCCCAATGTGGTACACTTCGAAAAAAGAGCATCACCTATATAGTCTTCCTGCGAATAATGTTTAACCTGAATCTGATCGTGAAGAAACAAGCAGATGTATTTAAAACGTAGAATAATCTATAAAAATCTGGCCTGGATGTTAATATTAATGTTATGGAAGATAAAAAGAGTATTAGAGAAAAAAGGGGGGCACTAGAAGGACTTCCATGGTGGTCCAGTGGCTAAGACTCTGCCCTCCCAATGCAGGAGGCCTGGGTTCAATTCCTGCTTGGGAACTAGAATCCCACATGTTGCAACTAAAGAAACTGTGCGGTGAAACTAAGTAAATAAAAATGTTTTTAAAAAGAGACATTAGATTCAGGTGTTTGCTACAATGTATACAATGTATGCAACTCGTGTAACAGTAAGACCAGAGATGTCAGTATATATATCTTAACTAGAAAGCACTAGTTAAATCAAGAACGTGCAATGAGAATTAACCACCTTTGGTATTCTTTCTATATTTTATGCGTAATTACCTTTAACCATCAAAGCCAATACATCTGAACCCCTTTCTCAAATCCACTAATGCGCAAGGCTCTTGGTCCCACCTCCCCCAAACCCCTAGAGAACAAAGAGAGAGCCATGCCTTCAAGTGATTCAACATGAATTACTGACCAATGGACAAATGATACTTGAGCCCTGGCTCATAGCATAAACTTGCAGTGTCATCGTGAACAAAATCTATCACCAAAGACAAATAGCTGTACTAATGCTGCAGAATCTTTTAGACCAGTAGCATGAACTACTGTTTGGGAATGAGAAACCAGAGCCGCCTGATGACTCGCTGCGCAGGCGCACCCATGCTGATAGGTAAAGATTTGGGCGCATTGGAGTTGGAGCTTCCTGGGTCTGAGGGTTGATTTTCCGAGAAAAGAGGCTCGGGTGGCGGCAGCAGGGTGAGCATGGATGAACGGGTTTCCCTGGAGCCTCAGAAAACGACTGCCTCCTACTGCGCATTCAGAATCTTGCCTCATACTTGTTTCTCTGAGTTCCAGCGCAGTTGCTGTGTGATTGATGGTATGTGCACCAGCTTAACCAAACAATCAAAAGTTCCATCACCGATATAGGGCCTCCCAATGTGGTACACTTCGAAAAAAGAGCATCACCTATATAGTCTTCCTGCGAATAATGTTTAACCTGAATCTGATCGTGAAGAAACAAGCAGATGTATTTAAAACGTAGAATAATCTATAAAAATCTGGCCTGGATGTTAATATTAATGTTATGGAAGATAAAAAGAGTATTAGAGAAAAAAGGGGGGCACTAGAAGGACTTCCATGGTGGTCCAGTGGCTAAGACTCTGCCCTCCCAATGCAGGAGGCCTGGGTTCAATTCCTGCTTGGGAACTAGAATCCCACATGTTGCAACTAAAGAAACTGTGCGGTGAAACTAAGTAAATAAAAATGTTTTTAAAAAGAGACATTAGATTCAGGTGTTTGCTACAATGTATACAATGTATGCAACTCGTGTAACAGTAAGACCAGAGATGTCAGTATATATATCTTAACTAGAAAGCACTAGTTAAATCAAGAACGTGCAATGAGAATTAACCACCTTTGGTATTCTTTCTATATTTTATGCGTAATTACCTTTAACCATCAAAGCCAATACATCTGAACCCCTTTCTCAAATCCACTAATGCGCAAGGCTCTTGGTCCCACCTCCCCCAAACCCCTAGAGAACAAAGAGAGAGCCATGCCTTCAAGTGATTCAACATGAATTACTGACCAATGGACAAATGATACTTGAGCCCTGGCTCATAGCATAAACTTGCAGTGTCATCGTGAACAAAATCTATCACCAAAGACAAATAGCTGTACTAATGCTGCAGAATCTTTTAGACCAGTAGCATGAACTACTGTTTGGGAATGAGAAACCAGAATTCTTCTGGGAATTATTGAGACAATTAGAAAGAATTATGGGTTAGAACATTGATGGTATAATCAGTCAATAGTGAATTTTAGCAGAGGATGGGAGCATGTTTCTTAATTTACATGTGGCCAGTATTCCTGTTTTTGGTGGGGGGGGGGCACTTCTACTGGTCTTTCATCTATTTGTTTTCATCCATCTTTGTTCTTTGGCCTGTGTGGGCCTCCCACTGCAGTGGTCTCTCTCATTGCAGAGCTCCGGCTCTGGGCACATGCACTCCAGAGCTCTGGCTCGGTAGTTGGACACATGAGTCCAGCCGCTTCAGGGCACATGGGATCTTCCCAGGCCAGGAATGGAACCTGTGCCCCTTGCACTGCAAGGCAGTGTCCTTACCAACTGGACCACCAGGGAAGCCCTCTTTTTTCAATTTTTTTACTTATTTTTATTTTGCTTTTGGCTTTTACATGGCTTTGTTGTTTACAGATATGTACAATCCCAGATTAGTTGGCCAGTATTCTATAAAGTTTAGAGCAGTGATTCTCAACGTAGGTTGCAAATTAGAATCATCTGAGCAGTTATTCATAGTTCCAATGACCCCGGGACTTTTTTTTCTTTTGGCCACCTCTATTGGTCTTTCATTTCTCTATTTTCATCCATCTTTGTTCTTTGGCCTGTGTGGGCCTCCCACTGCAGTGGTCTCTCTCATTGCAGAGCTCCGGCTCTGGGCACATGCACTCCAGAGCTCTGGCTCGGTAGTTGGACACATGAGTCCAGCCGCTTCAGGGCACATGGGATCTTCCCAGGCCAGGAATGGAACCTGTGCCCCTTGCACTGCAAGGCAGTGTCCTTACCAACTGGACCACCAGGGAAGCCCTCTTTTTTCAATTTTTTTACTTATTTTTATTTTGCTTTTGGCTTTTACATGGCTTTGTTGTTTACAGATATGTACAATCCCAGATTAGTTGGCCAGTATTCTATAAAGTTTAGAGCAGTGATTCTCAACGTAGGTTGCAAATTAGAATCATCTGAGCAGTTATTCATAGTTCCAATGACCCCGGGACTTTTTTTTCTTTTGGCCACCTCTATTGGTCTTTCATTTATTTATTTTGATCCATTCTTGTTCTTTGGCCTGTGTGGGCTTCCCATTGCAGTGGCTTCTCTTGCCACAGAGCACTGGCTCTGGGCGCATGCGCTCCAGAGCTCCGGCTCGGTAGTTGGACACATCGGTCCAGCCGCTCTGCGGCACATGGGATCTTCCCAGGCCAGGGATCGAACCGGCGCCCCTTGCATTGCAAGGTGGTGTCCTTACCCACGGGACCACCAGGGAAGCCCCCCCCCCAGGGGACTATTAATCAGAATTTCTGAGGATGGGATTCCAATGTGAAGCCACAGTTGAGAATAAGTGGTCTAGACAAGCTGTTGCTAAACCACTTAAATAGTCACCAGCAGGATGGCTCACATAGACATGAACATCCATTTGAACAATATGTGGTCACATATGCCAGGACACAGGCTCTCCTGGTGGCTCAGTGGTAAAGAATTCACCTGTGGGGCTTCCCTGGTGGTCCCGTGGGTAAGGACACCGCCTTGCAGTGCAAGGGGCGCCGGTTCAATCCCTGGTCTGGGAAGATCCTACGTGCCGCGGAGCGGCTGGACCGATGTGTTCAACTACTGAGCCAGAGCTCTGGGGCGCATGTGCCCAGAACCAGTGCTCTGCAGCAAGAGAGGCCACTGCAATGGGAGGCCCACACAGACCAAAGAACAAAGATGGATGAATAAATGAAAGACCAGTAGAAGTGGCCAAAAAAAAAAAAAAAGAAAAGAATTCACCTGCCAACGCAGAAGACATAGGTTCAATCCCTGGGTTGGCAACATGCCTGGAGAAGAAAAAAGCAACCCACTCCATTACTCTTGCCTGGAGAACTCCATGGACAGAGGAGCCTAGCAGGCTACAGTCCACAGGGGATTTTTACAAATAGACTCATTTGCAAAACAGAAAAAGAATCACAGATGCAGAAAACAAACTTATGGCAGAGGAATGATCAAAAATAATAATAATAATAAGGTGTGGAGAGGAAGAGAAGGACTTGCCTGGTGGTCCAGTGACTAAGATTCCTTGTTCCCAATTCAGGGGGCACGGGTTCAATCCCTGGTCAGGGAACTAGAGCCCACAAGCCTCCACTAAGACTTAAAGCAGCCAAATAAAAAAAAATTTTAAATATCATCCTGGAAAAACAAAAGATGTTCAAAAGTGGGGGAGGGACATGTCCCCTAGATAGGATATTGCAAGTAGAATAAGTCTGATGAAAAGTTACATATGTGCATATAAATCTGATGCTTTCCAGAGTTATATATATCACCTTTATGTTAAAAACAAAGATTGTGGTGATTGATTTCTCGAGCTATGCTTGATGACTTGATATCTATATCTCTTTAATATAATGCTGCTAAAAATTCCTGTCAATATTTACTTGTTTTTTTACATCATAGTAATTCACCTTACATTTTTAATTAATTACTTTTGACATAGTCTTAAATTCACATGCAGTTATGAGAAATAATACAGAAAAATTCCGTGTAATCTTTGCCCAGAGCCACCCACTGGTAACATCTTGCAAAACTATATCACAGCCAGGATACTGGCATAGATACAGTCAAGAATTCACCTGTGGGGCTTCCCTGGTGGTCCCGTGGGTAAGGACACCGCCTTGCAGTGCAAGGGGCGCCGGTTCAATCCCTGGTCTGGGAAGATCCTACGTGCCGCGGAGCGGCTGGACCGATGTGTTCAACTACTGAGCCAGAGCTCTGGGGCGCATGTGCCCAGAACCAGTGCTCTGCAGCAAGAGAGGCCACTGCAATGGGAGGCCCACACAGACCAAAGAACAAAGATGGATGAATAAATGAAAGACCAGTAGAAGTGGCCAAAAAAAAAAAAAAAGAAAAGAATTCACCTGCCAACGCAGAAGACATAGGTTCAATCCCTGGGTTGGCAACATGCCTGGAGAAGAAAAAAGCAACCCACTCCATTACTCTTGCCTGGAGAACTCCATGGACAGAGGAGCCTAGCAGGCTACAGTCCACAGGGGATTTTTACAAATAGACTCATTTGCAAAACAGAAAAAGAATCACAGATGCAGAAAACAAACTTATGGCAGAGGAATGATCAAAAATAATAATAATAATAAGGTGTGGAGAGGAAGAGAAGGACTTGCCTGGTGGTCCAGTGACTAAGATTCCTTGTTCCCAATTCAGGGGGCACGGGTTCAATCCCTGGTCAGGGAACTAGAGCCCACAAGCCTCCACTAAGACTTAAAGCAGCCAAATAAAAAAAAATTTTAAATATCATCCTGGAAAAACAAAAGATGTTCAAAAGTGGGGGAGGGACATGTCCCCTAGATAGGATATTGCAAGTAGAATAAGTCTGATGAAAAGTTACATATGTGCATATAAATCTGATGCTTTCCAGAGTTATATATATCACCTTTATGTTAAAAACAAAGATTGTGGTGATTGATTTCTCGAGCTATGCTTGATGACTTGATATCTATATCTCTTTAATATAATGCTGCTAAAAATTCCTGTCAATATTTACTTGTTTTTTTACATCATAGTAATTCACCTTACATTTTTAATTAATTACTTTTGACATAGTCTTAAATTCACATGCAGTTATGAGAAATAATACAGAAAAATTCCGTGTAATCTTTGCCCAGAGCCACCCACTGGTAACATCTTGCAAAACTATATCACAGCCAGGATACTGGCATAGATACAGTCAAGATCCAGGACATTGCAATCTCTAAGGATCCTTAACCACTGGTAACCACTTATCTGGTTCTTTATTTCTATAATTTTGTGTGCAGGTCTTCATACAGACTTTCATTTCTCTTGGGTAAAGATTTAGAAATGGAATTGCCGAGTCATGTGGTAAGTATATGTTTGCTGTTGTTCAATCGCTAAGTCCTGTTTGACTCTTTGGACCCCATGGACTGCAGCATGCCAGGCTTCCCTGTCCTTCACTATCTCGCAGAGTTTGCTCAAACTCATGTCGATTGAGTCAGTGATGTCATATAACCATCTCATCCTCTGTCACCCTCTTCTCCTCCTGCCCTCAATCTTTCCCAGCAAGGGAATGGCAGACCACTCCAGTATTCTTGCCTGGAGAACACCATGAATAGTAGGAAAAGGCCAAAAAAAAAAAAAGTATTTAATTTTAAAGCAAACTTGAAAAATGGTTTTTCCAAAGTGGCTAAGAGATTCAGTTGTTCTATGTCCTCACCAGTAACTGTCAGTTTTTATTTTAATTTTTGTTCTGGTGATTATGTGCTAGTATTTCATTGTGAATTTTCATTTGCACTTCCCCAATGATGAGTGTCTTTTCATGTCTTCATGGCTATTTGCTGTAACTGTTTCCTCTTGGATACATCTGTTTCTTGTTTCTCTTTGTTTTTTATTTCTCTTTTCCTCCTTCTCTGGGTTTAATGGAGTATTTTACATGATTCCATTTTATCTCCTGTCTTGGTATATCACTTATACCTCTTTTTTTTTTTTTAAAGAAACTTTATAGGGGCTGCCCTCAAGTTTACAATATACATTTAAAAATAATCTAAGTGCACCTCCAAATAACATTGTGCTGCTCTACCGGTAGATCAAGTACATTATAAGCCAGAATTCCCCAGTTCTCTCTTCCTGTCCCTTGTGACACCTTACCAGTGTCCAGAAATTGTTTGTTGATATGAGAAAATGCCCAACCCCACATTAGAAATTAGGTCTCAGAACACTTGTTGCCTGATTTCCAGTGAAAAGCCCACTGTAATGCTCCTCCTTCTATAAGTAGTTTCCCACCCTCCACTCTTCACCTCTGACCTGCAAGATTTTCACCTTGTCCTTAGTGGTTTGTTTGGTTGGTTAGTCGGTTGGATTGGGGATTTTTTGCTTGTTTGGTTTTGGGTTGGATTTTTTTTTTGAGGGGGAAGGGTTGTTGCAGTTTGAATATGATGTTCCTAGGTGTGAGTTTTTTTCCTTTGTTTGTTTGGATGTTCATCCTGCTTGGTGTTTTCTGACTTTCCTGAGTCTGTGGTTTTGTGTTTATAGTATTAATGATATATTATTTGGAAAGGTCTTGGCCACTATGACTTCCGATATTTCTTCTGTCCTATTTTGTCTTTTTCTCCTACTGGTAATTTTTTTTTAATTATTCTATTTACTTATTTGGCTGCACCAGGTCATATTTGGAGCACAGGGAATCTCGAATCTTCATAGCATCATGCAAACACTTAGTTACAGCATGTGGGATCTAGTTCCCTAACTAGGGATCAAACTCTGACCCCTTGCATTAGTAGCATAATGTCTTAGCCACCGAACTACAGGGAAGTCCTTCTTACTGGTATTTTGATATGGTTCTCGTACTCCCTTCTCTAACTACTCCAACTGCAATCTATTTCCTCCAAATCTTGTCCCCGGTTGACTATAGCTATTTTGACTTTTCCTCAGGTGAAAGAGAAATGCTGGAGAAAACTGAACTTCCCTTCCCCAAGCTAGGATAATATTGTAGTATTGCCGTTTGACAAAGTCTTTCCTCTGGAGAGTAGGCCTTTGTGACAGAGAAGATTCTGGAAGGGTTTTCTGATGGTTACTCTTCCTCTTCCCCTGCCACAACCCCTAGGGCATTTTTCTCAGATCCTCAAGGCAAGAATCTGGTGGCGTTCTTGAGAAAAGTCCACAGAAGCAAAAAAGTGCACCTCCAAATAACATTGTGCTGCTCTACCGGTAGATCAAGTACATTATAAGCCAGAATTCCCCAGTTCTCTCTTCCTGTCCCTTGTGACACCTTACCAGTGTCCAGAAATTGTTTGTTGATATGAGAAAATGCCCAACCCCACATTAGAAATTAGGTCTCAGAACACTTGTTGCCTGATTTCCAGTGAAAAGCCCACTGTAATGCTCCTCCTTCTATAAGTAGTTTCCCACCCTCCACTCTTCACCTCTGACCTGCAAGATTTTCACCTTGTCCTTAGTGGTTTGTTTGGTTGGTTAGTCGGTTGGATTGGGGATTTTTTGCTTGTTTGGTTTTGGGTTGGATTTTTTTTTTGAGGGGGAAGGGTTGTTGCAGTTTGAATATGATGTTCCTAGGTGTGAGTTTTTTTCCTTTGTTTGTTTGGATGTTCATCCTGCTTGGTGTTTTCTGACTTTCCTGAGTCTGTGGTTTTGTGTTTATAGTATTAATGATATATTATTTGGAAAGGTCTTGGCCACTATGACTTCCGATATTTCTTCTGTCCTATTTTGTCTTTTTCTCCTACTGGTAATTTTTTTTTAATTATTCTATTTACTTATTTGGCTGCACCAGGTCATATTTGGAGCACAGGGAATCTCGAATCTTCATAGCATCATGCAAACACTTAGTTACAGCATGTGGGATCTAGTTCCCTAACTAGGGATCAAACTCTGACCCCTTGCATTAGTAGCATAATGTCTTAGCCACCGAACTACAGGGAAGTCCTTCTTACTGGTATTTTGATATGGTTCTCGTACTCCCTTCTCTAACTACTCCAACTGCAATCTATTTCCTCCAAATCTTGTCCCCGGTTGACTATAGCTATTTTGACTTTTCCTCAGGTGAAAGAGAAATGCTGGAGAAAACTGAACTTCCCTTCCCCAAGCTAGGATAATATTGTAGTATTGCCGTTTGACAAAGTCTTTCCTCTGGAGAGTAGGCCTTTGTGACAGAGAAGATTCTGGAAGGGTTTTCTGATGGTTACTCTTCCTCTTCCCCTGCCACAACCCCTAGGGCATTTTTCTCAGATCCTCAAGGCAAGAATCTGGTGGCGTTCTTGAGAAAAAGTCCACAGAAGCATGTGGTCCTCCCTCTAGGAATTTCCTGATTTTATGCTAGTCCATACTCAGCCTCTAGCAATTCAAAATTGCCATTTGAGTGTTCCCACCAGATTATGGTTCCAGGTAAGCGGACTCACCTGTGATTCTCCATATGTGCCTATGTTTCCAGAGTTGGGGTTGCTGTTTTGCTCTTTTTTGTCAATTCTTTTTGAGAATTTCCTTGTGTAAGAAAAGTCACTGCTTTTCAGTTTGTCCATATGTTTCTTCTCTTTTTTGGGGGGTGGGGGCAGGGGTGGGCGGGTGGGGGGGTGATGGGGGCGGGCAGGCCACTTCTATTGGTCTTTCATTTATCTATTTTCATCCATCTTTGTTCTTTGGCTGCTGTGGGCCTCCCATTGCAGTGGCCTCTGTTGTCGCAGAGCACCAGCTCTGGGTGCATGCGCCCCAGAGCTCCGGCTCGGTAGTTGGACACATCAGTCCAGCCTCTCCACAGCACGTGAGATCTTCCCAGGCCAGGGATCAAACCGGTGCCCTTGCACTGCAAGGCGGTGTCCTTATCCATTGGAGCACCAGAGAAGCCCTGTTTCTTCTCTTTTTAATAATTGCTTTACTTATTTAACTTTGGCTGCACTGGGTCTTCATCGCTGTACATGGGCTTTCTCAGGTTGTGACAAATGGGGGCTCCTCCCTAGTTGCGGTGCTCAGGCTTCTCATTGCAGTCACTTCTCCTATTGCGAAGCACAGGCTCTAGAGCACGGGTTCAGTAGTTGTGGTGCATGGGCTTAGTTTCTCTGTGGCATGTGGCATCTTCTCAGAACAGGGATAAAACCCGCGTGCCCTGCATTGGCAGGCAGATTCTTGGCCACTGGACCACCAGGGAAGCCCTGATGCATATTTTTCTTGATGTAAAGATGGTAGTGACAGTGTCCATGCACTGTACAAGCAAGAGCAGAAATGAGAAGCCACTTGATCATCTTGTGTCTGCAGTCTTGGATTAGTTTTGCCATTTTTAAAAATTGAGGTTACTCTTCCTCTTCCCCTGCCACAACCCCTAGGGCATTTTTCTCAGATCCTCAAGGCAAGAATCTGGTGGCGTTCTTGAGAAAAAGTCCACAGAAGCATGTGGTCCTCCCTCTAGGAATTTCCTGATTTTATGCTAGTCCATACTCAGCCTCTAGCAATTCAAAATTGCCATTTGAGTGTTCCCACCAGATTATGGTTCCAGGTAAGCGGACTCACCTGTGATTCTCCATATGTGCCTATGTTTCCAGAGTTGGGGTTGCTGTTTTGCTCTTTTTTGTCAATTCTTTTTGAGAATTTCCTTGTGTAAGAAAAGTCACTGCTTTTCAGTTTGTCCATATGTTTCTTCTCTTTTTTGGGGGGTGGGGGCAGGGGTGGGGGGGTTGGGGAGTGATGGGGGCGGGCAGGCCACTTCTATTGGTCTTTCATTTATCTATTTTCATCCATCTTTGTTCTTTGGCTGCTGTGGGCCTCCCATTGCAGTGGCCTCTGTTGTCGCAGAGCACCAGCTCTGGGTGCATGCGCCCCAGAGCTCCGGCTCGGTAGTTGGACACATCAGTCCAGCCTCTCCACAGCACGTGAGATCTTCCCAGGCCAGGGATCAAACCGGTGCCCTTGCACTGCAAGGCGGTGTCCTTATCCATTGGAGCACCAGAGAAGCCCTGTTTCTTCTCTTTTTAATAATTGCTTTACTTATTTAACTTTGGCTGCACTGGGTCTTCATCGCTGTACATGGGCTTTCTCAGGTTGTGACAAATGGGGGCTCCTCCCTAGTTGCGGTGCTCAGGCTTCTCATTGCAGTCACTTCTCCTATTGCGAAGCACAGGCTCTAGAGCACGGGTTCAGTAGTTGTGGTGCATGGGCTTAGTTTCTCTGTGGCATGTGGCATCTTCTCAGAACAGGGATAAAACCCGCGTGCCCTGCATTGGCAGGCAGATTCTTGGCCACTGGACCACCAGGGAAGCCCTGATGCATATTTTTCTTGATGTAAAGATGGTAGTGACAGTGTCCATGCACTGTACAAGCAAGAGCAGAAATGAGAAGCCACTTGATCATCTTGTGTCTGCATTTTGTCGTTGATGGATTATTTGTTCAAATCTGTTGCCCATTTTTTAAAAATTGAGTTATTTCATCCAATTATTAAAATACAAGGATTTTTATATATCCTAAATAAAATTCCTTTATAAATGTCTAGCAAATATTTTCTTCCAGTCTAAGACTTTTTATTTTCTTAACTTTAAAGATAAGTTCTTTATTTTTTTAATTTCCAAAAATTATCAAAGCAAAAGTTCTTTATTTTTGATGTAATTCAATACATCTATTTTTTTTCCTTTATGATTCATGCTTCTTGTGTCCTATCTAAGAAATCTCTGCTTAAACCAAGGTCACAAATATTTGCTTCAGATTTTAAATCCAGGTCTATGTTCCATTCCATGGTTAATTTTTGTATATGGTGTGAGATAAGAATAGAGGTTCATTTTTGCAGGTTGATATTCAATTGCTGTAACATCTTTTAAATTTAATACAGAATGTAACACTTGCTATCTTAATAATAACCATTTTAAGTGTACAGTTCAGTAGTGTTGGGTACTTTCACAATGTTGTGCAGCCAGTCTCAAACTGAAATTGTTTTTTGTTTTTTTGTTTTTTTTTTTTTAAAGATTTATTTATTTATTTATTTTGGGAAAGGGAGCGGGTTGGAGAGGGAGGGTGGCAGGCGGGCCACTTCTATTGGTCTTTCATTTCTCCATTTTCATCCGTCTTTCTTCTTTGGCTCCTGTGGGCCTCCCATCACGGTGGCGTCTGTCGTTGCAGAGCACTGGCTCTGGGCGCACGCACTCCAGAGCTCCGGCTCCGTGATTGGACACATCGGTCCAGCCGCTCCGCGGCACGTGGGATCTTCCCAGGCCAGGGATCAAACCGGCGCCCCTTGCACTGCAAGGCGGTGTCCTTACCCACTGGACCACCAGGGAAGCCCTGAAATTGTTTTTGTTCCAAAACTCAATACCCATTAAAGGATAACTCCCGACTCCTCCCTCCCCCAGCCCCTGATAACCACCATTCTGCTTTCTGTCTCTATGAATTTGACTACTCTAGTTACCTTGTATAAGTGGACTCATACAGTATTTGGGGGGATTATGACTGGCCTCTTTCACTGAACATGATGTCCTTAAGTTTCATCTATGTAAGAGTATGTTAGAATTTCCTCCCTTTTAAAGCTGAGTAATACTCCATCATATGTATATACCACGTTTGGTTTATCCATTCATTTATTGATGGACACTTGGGTTGCTTCCAGCTTTTGGCTATTATTAATAATGTTATGAATGGCATGATTTTTTGAATATATGTGCTGCCGAAGCAAGCACAATGGCATGATTTTTTTAAAGGCAGGTTTTTATTTTACCACTGAAATTATCTTGGCACTTGTGTAATCAGTGTATTACACATATGTAGGGTCTGTTTCTGGATTTTCTGTTTTGTTCTATTACCGACTAGGGTTCTTGGCCTTCCCTAATAAATAGAAATTGACTAAAGGCAAGATGCTTCTCAGGTGGCACTAGTGGTAAAGAAATTGCCTGCCAATGCAGGAGACTTAAGAGACACAGGTTATACCCCTGGGTTGGGAAGAGGAAGACATGGTAACCCACTCTAGTAGTCTTGCCTGGAGAAGGCCAACAGAGGAACCTGAGATGCTACAGTCCACGGGGTTGCAAAGAGTTGGGCACAACTGTAGTAATTTAGCATGCACACAGAGCTCAGACAATAAATTCAGGCTAAGCCTTTATTGGGACCTCTGCTGCAGCAAGGGGAAGCAAGAACAAATACTCCATAGCTGCTCAATCCGTGAAGGGAGGGGATACAAACTTGTTCCTTATATGGAGTGAGAGTAAAGAAGTGTCCAGGGGTCAAACCATAAGGATGGCTTAGGTGTTTTGCCCATTAGCTTAAGTGGTGCTGTGGGGGGGGGGGGGGGGGGGGGGGGGGCATACACAGAACCCAGCTTTTGCTCTAAATAGCCTGTTTTTGCTCCAGGCTATTCAAAAGTGGCCATTGGGATTTCTGATCTCTGTATCTTTTGGGCCCAGAATTCACCTCAACTGACCATGCACACAGTTATTTTTAGTCCCGTGTAGTTTCTTTGAGTTTTGTTGCTCGAGGAGAGGAATGTTCAGGTGCAAGCATTGCAGCACTGCTATGTTGACTCGAAAAGTTAAAGTATTTGGGGGGATTATGACTGGCCTCTTTCACTGAACATGATGTCCTTAAGTTTCATCTATGTAAGAGTATGTTAGAATTTCCTCCCTTTTAAAGCTGAGTAATACTCCATCATATGTATATACCACGTTTGGTTTATCCATTCATTTATTGATGGACACTTGGGTTGCTTCCAGCTTTTGGCTATTATTAATAATGTTATGAATGGCATGATTTTTTGAATATATGTGCTGCCGAAGCAAGCACAATGGCATGATTTTTTTAAAGGCAGGTTTTTATTTTACCACTGAAATTATCTTGGCACTTGTGTAATCAGTGTATTACACATATGTAGGGTCTGTTTCTGGATTTTCTGTTTTGTTCTATTACCGACTAGGGTTCTTGGCCTTCCCTAATAAATAGAAATTGACTAAAGGCAAGATGCTTCTCAGGTGGCACTAGTGGTAAAGAAATTGCCTGCCAATGCAGGAGACTTAAGAGACACAGGTTATACCCCTGGGTTGGGAAGAGGAAGACATGGTAACCCACTCTAGTAGTCTTGCCTGGAGAAGGCCAACAGAGGAACCTGAGATGCTACAGTCCACGGGGTTGAAAAGAGTTGGGCACAACTGTAGTAATTTAGCATGCACACAGAGCTCAGACAATAAATTCAGGCTAAGCCTTTATTGGGACCTCTGCTGCAGCAAGGGGAAGCAAGAACAAATACTCCATAGCTGCTCAATCCGTGAAGGGAGGGGATACAAACTTGTTCCTTATATGGAGTGAGAGTAAAGAAGTGTCCAGGGGTCAAACCATAAGGATGGCTTAGGTGTTTTGCCCATTAGCTTAAGTGGTGCTGTGGGGGGGGGGGGGAGGAGGGGAGGGGCATACACAGAACCCAGCTTTTGCTCTAAATAGCCTGTTTTTGCTCCAGGCTATTCAAAAGTGGCCATTGGGATTTCTGATCTCTGTATCTTTTGGGCCCAGAATTCACCTCAACTGACCATGCACACAGTTATTTTTAGTCCCGTGTAGTTTCTTTGAGTTTTGTTGCTCGAGGAGAGGAATGTTCAGGTGCAAGCATTGCAGCACTGCTGCAAAAGGTCCCAAGTATCAGCCTGTCTCAGTTCCATTTATCTCTATGTCTGTAGTAATGGCAATACCACCCTGTCTTCATTAATGAAGCTTTGTAGAGCACGTCTTAAGATCCATGAGTCTGAGTTCTCCCAATATTGTTCTTCTTTGTCAAAAGTATTTTGACTAATTGAGTTCTTTTGCATTTACATATAATTTTTAGAATCAGGGAGTCAGTTTCTACCAAAAAGTTTGCTGAACATTTGACTGGGATTATGTTGAATCTGTAGATGAATTTGGTGGAAACAGATATTTTAACAATTGAGTCTTCTAGTTTGTGAATATGCTACATCTCTTCCTTTTTGTAGGTTTTATTTATCTTTTCTCAGGAGACTTTTATAGTTCTCAGTATACACACCTACCAAACATTTTATTAATTTTCCTTAAGTATTTAATACTTTTTGCATTGTTTTAAACTGATAATTTTTAGAATTATTTTAAATGATCTGTTGCAGGAATCTTTTTTTCCTTTTTTATGTTTCTCCTTGATTGATTGATTTATTGAGCACACTGCATGGTTTGTGGGATGTTAGTTCCTAACCAGGAATTGGGACGTGCAGTGGAAACCTGGAGTCTTAGCCAGTGGACCTCAGGGAAGTTCCCTAAACTGAAAGTTTTAAAATTTCAATTTCCAACTGTCTGTTGTCATCTAAGATTTTAATGCCGACCTGAAACAGATGACCATCTTTTCCTTCCCTCAACCAGAGCACGTGGTACAACTGTCAAACACAATTTTCTTTCTGCTGAATTGTCACTTACGCAGACATTCATTGGAATGCTGCTACTGAGCCACACAGCATTTCGTTTTCCTTTGCAGTCTGGTATGGAGAGAAGCAAAGCCACTTCTGAGTTGGCATCTTGGTTTAGATTCTCAGACCCTGGCACAACGTTTCTTGACTTACCTTGATTTATCTGAAGACATTAGAGTTCATTTTCTTCTTTAGGTTTGGCTGTGTTGTGTCTTCATTGCTGTGCAGGCTTTCTGTAGTCTTGGCATGTGAGGGCTTCTCTTGGCTGCAAGTGTGCAGGCGTCTCATTGTGATGGTGTCTCTTGTTGTGGAGCGTGGGCTCTAGGGCACGAAGGCTCAGTAGCTGTGGTGCACAGGTTCTAGAACACAGGCTCAATAGTTGTGGAGCACAGGCTTAGTTGCTCCGCGGCATGTGGGATCTTCCCAGATCAGGGATTGAACCTGTGTCCCCAGTATCAGCAGGTAGACTCCTGACCACTGAGTCACCAGGGAAGCCCTGAGTTGATTTCCTTGAATCAAAAGTTTGGAAGTGTTATATGTTGTTATCTTCATAGATTTTTCACAGGACATCTGCATGTTTCTCTTATAATCACTGATTGATGGCAGTTGTGTTGTCCATAAACTAGAACATTTGAAGTTCTTAGAAATCCTTTAACTTGTGACCCCACCCACAAAACAACTTAAGACTCACAGTTGAAGCTTAAGACTCCTTTTTTGCTCACTAGGTGTGAGAATAGAAAAGAAGTAAAGGAAAAAGGGAAGGATTCAGTTATCTAGGATATCCAGTCAAGCACACGAATCTTGCATTATGAAAGAGCAGCTGGTAAACAGCAAAAAGCCATGGGAAGTATCAAGGTGATTACAACATATATCACGTTCAGTTTTTCTCCAAGTCAATTCCATACCAGGCAGAATGTCAGTTTTTCCTGTTAGGGAGAAAAATGTCTGCAAAACCCCAGCAATCCATTAAAATAATTATTATGAGGTGTGTGGAAGAAAATTTGAGTTACTTGGCTTATCACTCTATCTTACAGAAATTTTGTTAATGACCCAAATGGATCAATAAACACTTTTCTTTGCTTGAAGCTTGGCTGTTTTAACCAGTTATTGTTGTTCAGTCACTCAGTTGTATCTGACAATTTTGCGACCCCATGGACTGCAGCCCTCCAGGCTCCTATTGGGGGAGCAGCCAGAACACCTCCTCAGTACCGCATCACAGGGTAGTGCCCGCCTAGATATCCAGATTCTGTTCACATTTTCCTGCTAAAAGCTTGACAACTCCCCCACTCCCAGACCCAGGGATATGCAGCTCACTCCCAGGAACATGGCCCTGAGGAGGCAGTTATGCATGCCTTGAAAATAGGCTGAGGATGTTTTGGCAGAGAACTCCAGGGTGTCATAGAAGGAGAGTGTGGGTCCCAAGGCATGCACCCTGTCCCCATGACCACATGGACTCCTCAGAGGAGAGCCAAAGTGGACCCCCTTTAACATGGCACCCAAGACCATGATCCAGGGCACCCTTCCCACTGATTAAGTACTAGAAAGCCAACAGAATGCTGCTGGGGAAATTCATGCAAAAGGAGTGTGATTTCACCAGCTCTGAAGCTGAGACCTATTTGACCAGCTCCTGGCATGGCACATATCCTGGGCCACGGGACACTTTTGCCCCAAATTCAAATGTGTGTCTTCTGTGATAGGGCTGACACAGTTTGCTTTCCCAGCAACATCCTTTTCTCTGAGGGTCAGGGGCTGCAAAGTCTACTCACAGACAGGGAGAATAGGAGTTGAAATCCAGCCCTCCCTTTGCTCACCAAATGGGGCAGCTTCTGCCCCAGAGAAGCATCATTTTCTAATTCACATGAGGTGCCCTAGAGGGTAGTTGAGACCTGTTGCCCACCTATTTCCAGCTCTATGGACCTGGACAACTAGGCTCCACTCATTGACACACAGTTCTCAGAGCTCTGGAGTGCCCCCTTGTGGTAGACAGGGAATTGTTAATAGGGCTCTTTTGAGACCAGTGCAACTCTCAAAAGTAGAGAAGACCACAGAAAGCCACTAATAAGCGTTCGGGTAATAGACACTTCCATAAACCAAGGGTAAATGGCTTAATTTATTGACCCAGCTAGGTCTGTGGTAAGAATACAGAACATAGTTGTATTAGTAACCTTCCCCTCAATTTGCTTCATAGTCAGCTGTAATCAAGACTTGCCCTCTTAACATTCTCATACTTATGACAAGCAGTCGCCTTCTCGAAGAAGGAATTAACTGAGGGAACATATTGGCAGTGCTTCTTCTTTTGGAGGTGAAATAAGAAGCTGGGGAATATAGTCAAATGCACTGTTATTCTAATAGATGACAACAAGAGGCAATTTCAAAACAAGCCTCTCTTGTGAACCATTGGGCCTTGATGACACAGGAGTGATTTTTCCATTACTGAGAAGAGCAGACCAGGACAAACAGAGGTGGATGATGTTTTTCTGATGGCTGAACCACGCTGCAGTTTAGATGTGGAGAAACCTCCTGTTTGAATCACCCTGTGCTATGTCAAGTTGGGCCATCATTTCGGTGGATGCAGTGAATCACTCTGGAAGAAATAATGCACCCAGGACTTGCTTCTTTTTTCCTTCTTTTAGTTTACTACCTGGAACCTACCCTGGGAATGTGGCTTACCTCTGATAGCCAGTGCCAGCCTCTTTGAGGGGATGGTCCATGGAGCATAAGAATGAGGATGAGGGGACTTCCCCAGGTAGCTTACTGCTGAAGAATCCACCTGCCAATGCAGGAGACACAGGTTTGATCCCTGGTCTGGGAAGATCCCACATCCTCAGAGAAGCTAAGCTCGTGTGCCACAACTGTTGAATCTATGCTCTAGAGCTCGGCAGCTACAACTAAGGAAGTCCACACACTCTAGAGCCCATGCTCCACAACAAAAGAAAGCAACCGCAGTGAGAAGCCCACATACTGTTACTGGAGAAATCCCACATGTAACAACAAAGACCCAGTATAGCCAAAAATGATAAATATACAAATATAATTTATTTTTAGAAAAAAGAATGAGAATGGGAGAAACATACAAAGGAAGAAGGAAAAGGTATCTGCAAAAATTCTTGAATCTGAAAAGGTTGCAGGGTGAGGGCTAGCAGGAACTGGGGAGAGAACTCTAATACAAATATGACATGTATTTCCATGGGTTCTGCAGTGGCTTCTAGACACAAGTTCTTTGGGGTTTCCTACCTATTACCCTCTAAACTCCCCACATGCTGAGGCTTCTCTTCTAACAGTCCTTTTAATGTTTGGGGAAAAAATGAGTGTATTGGTCCTAGTTCTATCAAGGAAGAAGGGAAGATGAGCCATGGAGGAAGGGATTTATCGTAGGAAATAGATCTGGTCCATGATAGGAGAGGCTGGGTGAATGGAGGTCTAGGAGTTTGGAGGAGGAGAGAGGACACCCACCTTACAGTCAGAAGCCCAGCACATCTAGCTGCCGAAGTGGAGGAGGACACCCACAGGAAGTTTTGGGAAACCCTCTGAGGCGGCACAGACATTTGATAGTGGGCCCTCGGCTGTAGTTCATCGACAGTGTCAGCAGTTGGGAGGAAGATGGGCACACAGTGTGAAGAGATCGAGAACAGGCTGGGCCCCACTGTCACCTCCCCTCTGTTTGTCAGCATGCCCCCACCACTCTCTTCACTCTCTTTGGAAGATTTTGCCTTCCAGATCTTGTTCACATTCCTCTTTGGGCCAACTATTACCCTAAGCTAAGGAAATGGGATCTTGGAAATGTGATTCCGGCTCACCGAGTCCGCACACACCATACAGCCATGCTAGGAAACCAGCCACAAATTCACTGACAGAGCTCCTTCTACAACCAGCACAGAACCTGATGAGAGAGAGTGTGAGATGGATGAATGGATGGACAGGCAGAAAGCTTGGAAGTATCCTTCTACTGATCAGAGTAAGTTTCACCCTCCAGAAGATGAAATGTGTAAGAAAGTGACTAAGAGTTTTCCTGCTACGATGGGACATAGGAAATCTTGGCGTGCCTGAAGTGAATTAGTTTTCAGTTCAGTTCAGTTGCTCAGTCATGTCTGACTCTTTGCAACACCGTGGACTGCAGCATGCCAGGCTTTCCTTTCCTTCAGCAGCTCCCGGAACCTGCCCAAATCATATCCATAGACTCAGTGATGCCATCCAGTCATCTCATCCTCTGTCATCCTCTTTTCCTTTTGCCTTCTATTTTTCCAACATCAGGGTCTTTTCCAAGGAGTTGTCTCTGCACATTAGGTGGCCAAAGTACTGGAAATTCAGCTTCAGCTTCATTCCTTCCAATGAATATTCAGAGTTGATTTCCTTTAGGATTGATGGGTTTGATCTCCTTGCAATCCAAGGGACTCTCAAGAGTCTTCTCCAGCACCACAGTTTGAAGGCATCCATTCTTCGGTGCTCAGCCTGCTCTCACATCCATATATGACTAATGGAAAAGCCATAGCTTTGACTATACAGATTTTTGTTGGCAAAGTTAGTTAATCCTAATTTTAATGAATTTATTTAGGCTGTGTACATGCAGCCTGTGGGATCTTAGTTCCCCAAATAGGGATCGAACCTGCACCTCCTCCATTGGAAGGTCAGAGTCTTAACCACTGGAAGCCCTAGGTGAATTTAGAAGTGAATTTAGTTTTCCTGAACTGAATTATCATACTCATGTTAACAGCCTCTGAAGTCTCCATAACACTTTGCAGCCAGATTTTAAAAAAAAATTTTTTTTCAAAGAAAGTCCCAAGTACAGGCAAGAGCAAGTGTTCTTTTAACATAGAGTTATCTGAGGGGGAATGACCTCAACACAAATTGTGAAGATTCCACATTGTTACAATGTACAAATTCACTTCCAATGATGTTTAGAATAGCTACTTGAAAGACATAAAATATTTACTGGAATCAAAGTATCTTTGAGAGATTTATTTTCTCTATCTTTATTCCTGTACCTAAAGAAAATGCTGAGTTGTAGATTAACACTTCAGTGTCTTGACCACTTTTTGTCTTGAAAAAAGAGACAAAATATTTGTCATTCCAGGAGCATAATCAGTTGAGCCCTCACACAATGACATAGTTAATTCACCAACGGAATTTGTTGCCATAGCTCCAGGGAGGGACAGGGTGAAGGAAACAATGGCCTTTTTCACTACAACCTGCCTGTCTCCACACTAGAGACCATCACTGAGCCAGCAGAGCGCAGTGAACAGCAGCCCTGAGGGGACCACAGGAAGCTGGTGGTAAATAAAGAGCACCTGACAATTTGGAGCTCCACTAATTCAAGCTCTGGGACAGTTGCTCCTCCAAACTAAGCTTGACCTTTGGTTAACTGTTTCCGCGAATCCACAGAAAGAAAAGGAAAGGACTCTTAAAAAAAAGAAAAATAGGCAACAGCAGATCTGGAAGAGACATGGTGGATCACTAGGGTGGCACCATGGAAAAGGATACCAGGGACAGCTGCACTCCCCACATCGGGCGCAAGGTAAGGTACCTGCTTTCCTATTGATTTGTATTTCTTTGATTATCAAAGAAAGTTCAGATACTAAAGTCCTGTGTATCTGTGAGTGTAACGAACCTGTGATAATTTAAAAAATCACACTCTAAAGAGAAATATTGGGAATTCCTTGGCAGGCCAGTGATGAAGCTCTGTGTTTCCACTGCCGAGGGCACTGGTTCAGTCCCTGGCAGGGGAAGTAGGATCCCACAGCAGAGTGTGCGGCCAAAAGACAATGAAAGAGAGAAATTATCCTTTCTCTCTTAAGGTGATAAAAAGGAAAAACTCTGGCTAATGTTTCTTTATCCTCTGACTGAGGATGCAAGCACCCAGGATAGAGTTAAATGACAGGAACAAATTCTCTTCCTAAAAGAAGTTCAGAGATACACTACTGTCTATAAAGCAGACAAGCAACAAGGGCCTACTATATAGCACAGAGAACTATATTGAGTATCTTTTTTTTCTAATCTCTTTAATTTTTTGACTATGCTGACTCTTTGTTGCCAGGAGAGCTTATCTCTAGTTATGGGGCTGCTCTCTAGTTGCTGTGCACATGCCTCTCAATGTGGTGGCCTCTTCTGTTGCAGCTCATGGACTCTAGAGCACAGGTTTAACAGCTGTGGCACATGGGCTTAGTTACTGAGCAGCATGTGGGATCCTTCCAGGCCAGGGATCGAACCCGTGTCTCCTGCATTGGCAGGCAGATTCTTTACCGCTGAGCCAGCAGGGAAGCCTATTAAGTATCTTGTAGTAACCTATAAGGGGGAAGAATCTGAAAAAGAATATATGTATGTCTGTGTGTGTATAACTGTATCACTTTGCTGTACATTTGGAGCTAGCACAACATTGTAAATTCTTCAATTTAAAAAAATAAAAAAAATTTGGGGACCTCGCTGGTGGTCCAGTAGTTAAGACTCCATGCTCCCAATACAAGGGGAGTGAGTTCAATTCCTGATTGAGGAGCTAAGATTGCAGATGCTACAACTAAGAGTTCATGTGCAGCAACTAAAAAGTATCCCATGTGCTACAACTAAGACTCTACACAGCCAAATAAATAAATAGAAATATTTAAAAAATAAAAATTTTGAAAAAATTGAAAGGTCAAATCAGTGTGAGAAAATGTAGGTAGTTCAAGGCCAAAAATGATGCTGTAGGAGCCTCAGGGTGCTGGGGAAATATTTTAAGAAAATGTCCATTTTCCTATAAAATGAGAGACTTTCCCGGATGGCTCAGCAGGTAAAGAATCTGGCTGCAATGCAGGAGACACAGGAGACAGGATTCATTCCCTGGGTCAGAGAGACTCCCTGGCAACCCAGGGAATGGCAACCCATTCCAGTATTCTTGCCTGGGAAAGCCCATGGACAGAGGAGCCTGGTAGGCTCCCGTCTGAAGAGCCGGAAACAGTTGGATACAACAGAGCATGCACGCATCACGTGGATTTCCCAATAGAAAAGTCACAAAATCCTGATCTGAACATCCATTTCTGAACTCCTTACGATGTAATTATCATTTGAGTGATACTACCTTTTATTTCAGGGGATGGTAGCAGGGAGGTGTGGCTAGAGGAATGTGCATTTTAGTAGAGCCTTGTTAAACCAGAAGAATTTGAGATGGAAAAAGTTTATTTTAGGTTGTGAGACAAAAATAGTAAGGAGGATTCTGGATGATGTGAAGAAGAAACTAAGACCAGCAATGATGTAATCTCTATTTCATAGTAAAGCTGGTTTCACACCACTCCTCAGAGAGTGGTTTCTCAGTCCCTAGGACACTGGCCCTGATCTTTCCTGTCCCAGCATTCCTTCGAAACTTTCCCCTGTTCCTGGGAGTGGCTATGGATGGATGGTTAAAGCAGTGTATGCCTCAGAAAGTGATCTGGGTCCATAATCACTGGGAACTTGAACTACATGACTGGCATATCATTTCTCCTAATTGGTCCCCTCCCCATCTGCCTCCATATTATCTCAGATTTGGAGAAATGTGTATGTTGACTCATGCTTTTCACCAGCTGGTTTTATTGAGTTCATGGGGGACTAAGGAAGCATTTAAGTCATTCATTCACTCATGCCTCATTCCAAAAATAGATTTAAAGGGGGTATATAAACAAGTAGATTCAGACCTTGACTGGTTTGATTTGATTTGATGTTTCTGTATACAGTAATGTAGAATTCAATCTCTACAAATGTCACTCTGTACTCCCATAGCTTTTGTGAATTGAAAAATATCCAAAGGCCTCTAATCTCATGGAGCTCCTAATAGTGCCAATTATTATCATAATATGAGCTGACAATTTTAGTTCTAACTAGGTGGTATACCTTCTCCTAAGTACTTTGCATCTCTTTTTTCACTTGATTATATCTAGTGAAGGTGCTCAAACTCCTAACCACTACCCTATTGTGCTAACTTGTGCCTTGGTTTCTTCCAGTTAAGTGGAATAAGTTTATTTAAGTTCATTGGGCAAGAAAATTGAATTACGTATTTTATTTATTTATTATTTTTGGCTATTCTGGGTTATCACTGATGCCACATGCTCTTCTCTAGTTTCAGGGAGTGGGGGCTACTCTCTAGTTGAGGTGAGCAGGCATTTATTATGGAAGTAAGAGAATGTAATTATCATTTGAGTGATACTACCTTTTATTTCAGGGGATGGTAGCAGGGAGGTGTGGCTAGAGGAATGTGCATTTTAGTAGAGCCTTGTTAAACCAGAAGAATTTGAGATGGAAAAAGTTTATTTTAGGTTGTGAGACAAAAATAGTAAGGAGGATTCTGGATGATGTGAAGAAGAAACTAAGACCAGCAATGATGTAATCTCTATTTCATAGTAAAGCTGGTTTCACACCACTCCTCAGAGAGTGGTTTCTCAGTCCCTAGGACACTGGCCCTGATCTTTCCTGTCCCAGCATTCCTTCGAAACTTTCCCCTGTTCCTGGGAGTGGCTATGGATGGATGGTTAAAGCAGTGTATGCCTCAGAAAGTGATCTGGGTCCATAATCACTGGGAACTTGAACTACATGACTGGCATATCATTTCTCCTAATTGGTCCCCTCCCCATCTGCCTCCATATTATCTCAGATTTGGAGAAATGTGTATGTTGACTCATGCTTTTCACCAGCTGGTTTTATTGAGTTCATGGGCGACTAAGGAAGCATTTAAGTCATTCATTCACTCATGCCTCATTCCAAAAATAGATTTAAAGGGGGTATATAAACAAGTAGATTCAGACCTTGACTGGTTTGATTTGATTTGATGTTTCTGTATACAGTAATGTAGAATTCAATCTCTACAAATGTCACTCTGTACTCCCATAGCTTTTGTGAATTGAAAAATATCCAAAGGCCTCTAATCTCATGGAGCTCCTAATAGTGCCAATTATTATCATAATATGAGCTGACAATTTTAGTTCTAACTAGGTGGTATACCTTCTCCTAAGTACTTTGCATCTCTTTTTTCACTTGATTATATCTAGTGAAGGTGCTCAAACTCCTAACCACTACCCTATTGTGCTAACTTGTGCCTTGGTTTCTTCCAGTTAAGTGGAATAAGTTTATTTAAGTTCATTGGGCAAGAAAATTGAATTACGTATTTTATTTATTTATTATTTTTGGCTATTCTGGGTTATCACTGATGCCACATGCTCTTCTCTAGTTTCAGGGAGTGGGGGCTACTCTCTAGTTGAGGTGAGCAGGCATTTATTATGGAAGTAAGAGAATGCCTGAACATTATCTCCATTCTTTTCACCCCAAATACTATGAGGTATATATTATCTATACTCTCATTTTCAAGAGAAAATTGAGGCTCAAAAAGGTTAAATAAATTGTTCAAGGTAAAAAGGAGAGGGCTGGAATTCAGATTCTTGGAATTCAGTTTCACTTTTTCTTGAAAACTACTCCATCAAATAAGGTAGCCACTAACCACATAGGACTGTTTAATTTCCAATTGCTTAAAATTAAATAAAATGTGAAGTTTAATTCCTCACTTGCACTAGCTACATTTAGAGTGCTCAGTGGTCACAGGTGTTTAGTGGCGATCTTATTAAAACACTGCAGATACAGAACATCCCATCATTGCAGAAAGTTCTATCACATAATGCTTCTTTAAGTCATAATGTCTCTTTTAGATATGTGGACACATTTCCTCAAAATATATTGCAGTTCTGGGCTTCCCTGGTGGTCCAGCGGGGAAGGACACCGCCTTGCAGTGCAAGGGGCGCCGGTTCGATCCCTGGCCTGGGAAGATCCCACGTGCCGCGGAGCAGCTGGACCCATGTGTCCAATCACAGAGCCGGAGCTCTGGGACAGCAGAGGCCACTGCGATGGGAGGCCCACAGGGGCCAAAGAACAAAGATGGATGAAAATAGATAAATGAAAGACCAATAGAAGTGGCCCACCCAACCCCTCCCTCCCCAACCCGACCCCCCACCAAAAAAAAAAAAAAAAAGTTACGAAAACCTACATTAAAAAAATATATATATATATATTGCAGTTCTGTTACAAATGATATGGTCTTAATATTTTACTATGAAATCTCATTCATGTGAAGTTTCTTCATTTGCATAACACCAAGGTAACTTTGATCTGCGAATTAGTAATATAGATAAGAGTCAAGGTAACTTTAAACACACTTCAGAGACCAAAGTTGTTTTTTTTTTTTTTTTGGCCACTTCTATTGGTCTTTCACTCATCTATTTTCATCCATCTTTGTCCTTTTGCCTGTGTGGGCCTCCCATCGCTGTGGCCTTTCTTGCTGCAGAGCACCGGTTCCGGGCGCATGCGCTCCAGAGCTCCAGCTCGGTAGTTGGACACATCAGTCCAGCCGCTCCGCAGCACGTGGAATCTTCCCAGGCCAGGGATCGAACCAGCGCCCCTTGCACTGCAAGGCGGTGTGTTTACCCACTGGACCACCAGGGAAGCCCAAGACCAAAGAATTTTAAGCATCATCACATAACTCCAGAAGCACTCACTTGAATGCAAGCAATTGTTATGATAATTATACCGCTTTTTAAATTTTGGGGGATCCCTGGCAGGAAATACTAGTGGTTAGCCTAGTTCTTTCTAGCAACCCTTCTGCTATTCCTAAATTCCAGGTAAAATCATTTTATGCTACTGATTTACCATCCTCTCTTCTTTTGAATCATAAAGTAAGTCAGTAGTATAAATTACTTTCATGGTGAAATTCTTATTAGCTCAAGATCTAATTCCAAAGCCCTTCCTTCTTGTACTATATCCCAGGATTTCCTGGTGGGCATGCTTCTCTGGACCCCTCACAGAGCCTAGCACATAGTAGGGGTTCCATGAAAATCTGTTGATTGACAGAAAAATTCCTTTCAAGGTGCCACCTCTTAGAGTAGACTCTGATTTTCTACAAAGAATTCATGGATCAACATGAAAATGCTCTCATTTCTTCTTTGCGCTTTGTAAGTCTTCGCTGCACAGTATTCATGGTGTGATAGGGGCTTCCTATCTCTTCCTTGTGAGGGAGGTGTCTTCTGGACACTCAGATGAGAATTGGGGGTGGGAAGTGCTAGTCAGTCTGAGGATCTGGAAACAAAAACTGCCAGTTCTTTCAGAAAAGCCAGTTGCTTTCCCAAGGCACCCATCATGGGTTAAATGTGTGAGTCCCTAAGTATTACGTTGAGTATGTTTGCCAGATACAGTGCTGGTTCTAGGTATTAGGATAATTTTAAGTTATTTAGAGAACAATGGCAGTTGCATTTCTAAATCTTTAGCTGGAGGTAGTTTCTTACAACTCGCTTTGTTTGATCATACCAAACATTAATGCCTTTTATGCAAAAAATAAAACTCAGTTCCTCAATTTAGCAGTGAGTTTCAAAGAATATGAATATGTTCAAAGAATATGTCACTTCCTTATATATATGTATTTTTTACTTCCTTATATTTTTAAAGGAAATTTATAGTGTGTAGGCCATAAGAGAAGAAAGAAGAATTAATAGAAACAATTTGACTCTATGTTGAGTAGTTAGTCTTTTTAGAAATTTATTATTATTATTTTTTAATTTGTCTGCACCGGGACTTAGTTGCAACATGCAGGCCCTTAACTGTGGCATGTGGCATCTAGTTCCCTGACTAGGTATCGATTCTGAGACCCTTGCATTGGCAATGCAGAGTCCCAATAGCTGAATCATCAGGAAAGTCCCATATTTGGTTTTTATTTGAAGGAAATTAAACAATTTAGAGCCCTGCAAATGTCTGAAGTTTAGGTAGCTGAGAATTTTTTTTCCCCTGCCACCTTTGAGAGTCAATCTCAGATTTAGGAAAGGCTGGAAAGAGATCTCAAGCCTCAAGACCTCTTGTTCTCAAGCCTCTGGCAACTCCTGTAGACTATCTATAGCAGAGTCAGGACCATTTGAAAACTTAGCAAATGTGGCAAAGAGCAAATCACCACAACTGTCTGAGAAAAAAATTTTTAAGCCATTTATTTTTTTTTTTTAAACCTTTATTTTACTTTTAACTTTTACAGAGTTTTGTTGTTTACAGATATGTATGTTCTCAGATTAGTCATATGTATATCCCCCTCTTCCCTCCCCTCCCGACCATCACACAGCACCCCTGAAGGATCCCCTTTTCTCACAGAGCAATGACTAGAGCTATTTTCTTCACTTATGATAGTACAGGCCTTCATGCTACTTCCTTTACGCCTCTCACCCACTGTTCCTTCCCCACAATGTCCATATGTCCACTGTCCATGTCTGTCTTTCTGTCGCTTCACTGCATGTGCCATCATCACCATCCTACTAGATTCCATATATATGTGTTAATATACTGTATTCGTCCTTCTCTTTCTGGCTGATTTCACTTTTTATGATACGTTCTAGATCCAGCCACCTCATTAGGGTTGATTCTTCTGCATTTCTCTTTACAGCTGTGTAGTATTCCATTGTATACATGTACCAGAGCTTTTGGATCCATTCGTTCGTCGATGTGCCGGCATCTAGGTTCCTTCCATGTTCTGGCTATTGTATAGACAGCTGCAATGACCATTGGGGTACAGGTGCTTCTTTCAGTTTTGATTTCGTCAGGGTATAAGCCTAAGAGTGGGATTGCTGGGTCATATGGTGCTTCTATTTTTAGTCTTTTAAGAAATCTCCAGACTGTCTTCCATAGAGGCTGTATCAATTTACACTCCCACCAGCAATGCAGGAGTGTTCCCTTTTCTCCGCAGCCTCTCCAGCATTTATTGTCAGTCGATTTGTGAATGATGGCCATTCTGATGAGTGTGAGGTGATATCTCATTGTAGTTTTGATTTGCATTTCTCTAATTATTAGTGAAGTTGAGCATCGTTTCATGTGTTTTTGGGCCATCTGTATGTCATCGTTGGAGAGGTAAGCCATTTAAAGGGTAAGTAGACACTATATTTTTACTTTTTGTTCCAAAATATAATTAGGCCTTTTTCTTCTCATTTCTCTGTAATTTCTGCACATGAATCCTAATATTACAGGAACAGGCATTGATCTGCATAGCCTTCAGCTAACTCAACAGTGTATGGTTCCTTTGGAGACTGAATGGAAGGCAGGTCCACGGGTCACTTGTCCTCCGAACCCAGTTAGCCGGTGTGTCATCACCACTCCAGGCTACCGTGCTGATTGATTGTTCTTACCCAGAAAGTTGACAGGTGGAGCATATGCTCCATTCCTGATACAACTGGATCTGAGTCTCTAGAAGACACTTATGTGTCTGCCTGAACTGTTGTATCCCACTCTTTGCAGTCCTTTAGAGCAAGTTTTGACTGTCAAACTTCTGGGAACTCTTACTGGCTCGCCTCACTGGCTCAATTCACATGCAAAAAGATGGGAGTAAGAGACTGGACTTGGGCATGTGAAACCTGAGGTACCCTTGGTCTTCCCATGGTGGGACCTATGGGGAGAAGAGGAATCTTACTCATTTTTTCCCTTTTTTTTCCTTTATTCTAAGGGATTTGGAGCCAGTTCTCAAATACCATGGAGTAAATAATATGTAAGAAATGGCCTACAATTAGTCTTGCCCCAGTCTCACAATGAGAAAACATACTCTTTATTTCAATCTTGCCCCAGGTATTAGGACATTTTTAAAGTTTTCTTTCTTTCCAAATCCTTCCCAACCCTGTCCCTCTCTGTCTCTGTCTGTCTGTCTCTTTCTCTCTCACATACACACCCACATATACGCAGAAAGAGAAAAAGAATTTAAAAAATTGGAAAGTATGACCCAAGATAAAATGGAAAAGTGTTTCAAATCTGTCTTCCTCATTCCATTGCTTTTGTTATTCAGTCGCTAAGTTGTGTCTGACTGTTAGCCCACCCCACGGACTGCAGCATGCCAGGCTTCACTGTCCTTCACCATCTTCCGGAGTTAGCTCAAACTCATGTCCATTGAGTCAGTGATGCCAACCAACCATCTCATCCTCTGCCTCCCCCTTCTCCTGCCCTCAGTCTTTCCCAGGCCATCGCAGGTACCTAATATTAAAACAGTTCCAAAATATAATTAGGCCTTTTTCTTCTCATTTCTCTGTAATTTCTGCACATGAATCCTAATATTACAGGAACAGGCATTGATCTGCATAGCCTTCAGCTAACTCAACAGTGTATGGTTCCTTTGGAGACTGAATGGAAGGCAGGTCCACGGGTCACTTGTCCTCCGAACCCAGTTAGCCGGTGTGTCATCACCACTCCAGGCTACCGTGCTGATTGATTGTTCTTACCCAGAAAGTTGACAGGTGGAGCATATGCTCCATTCCTGATACAACTGGATCTGAGTCTCTAGAAGACACTTATGTGTCTGCCTGAACTGTTGTATCCCACTCTTTGCAGTCCTTTAGAGCAAGTTTTGACTGTCAAACTTCTGGGAACTCTTACTGGCTCGCCTCACTGGCTCAATTCACATGCAAAAAGATGGGAGTAAGAGACTGGACTTGGGCATGTGAAACCTGAGGTACCCTTGGTCTTCCCATGGTGGGACCTATGGGGAGAAGAGGAATCTTACTCATTTTTCCTTTTTTTGTCCTTTATTCTAAGGGATTTGGAGCCAGTTCTCAAATACCATGGAGTAAATAATATGTAAGAAATGGCCTACAATTAGTCTTGCCCCAGTCTCACAATGAGAAAACATACTCTTTATTTCAATCTTGCCCCAGGTATTAGGACATTTTTAAAGTTTTCTTTCTTTCCAAATCCTTCCCAACCCTGTCCCTCTCTGTCTCTGTCTGTCTGTCTCTTTCTCTCTCACATACACACCCACATATACGCAGAAAGAGAAAAAGAATTTAAAAAATTGGAAAGTATGACCCAAGATAAAATGGAAAAGTGTTTCAAATCTGTCTTCCTCATTCCATTGCTTTTGTTATTCAGTCGCTAAGTTGTGTCTGACTGTTAGCCCACCCCACGGACTGCAGCATGCCAGGCTTCACTGTCCTTCACCATCTTCCGGAGTTAGCTCAAACTCATGTCCATTGAGTCAGTGATGCCAACCAACCATCTCATCCTCTGCCTCCCCCTTCTCCTGCCCTCAGTCTTTCCCAGCATCAGGGTCTTTTCCAGTGAGTCGGCTCTTCGCATGAGGTAGCCAAAGTATTGGAGCTTCAGCTTTCGCCTCATTCCATTAATATGGAAACAAAAAATATAGAAGCATTTAAATAATTCTTTTGAAAACAAAGACCAGTATGATTAGAATTTTTAACAGCACCTTCATATTTACTAAAAAAAAATTCAGTGTTTCAAGAGTTTGCCCTAAAAAGCAGGGGGTACTTCCTGGCAGTCCAGAGGTTAGGACTCTGAATTTCCACTGCACGGGGCATGGGTTCAATTTCTGGTCAGGGAGCTAAGATCTCACAAGCTGCATGATGTAGCCAAAAAAAAAAGGACTGCCCTTTTGCTCTATATTCTTTAAGAGACTATCACATTCATCTTGAATACCTGGCTTCTGACATACTGTAGATGCTTAGTAAATGTTTGTCGAATGAGTGAAAGGAATTTAAATTGCTGTTTATTCTATATTCTCCTTGTCCGGGGAGAGTCATGAGTTTCTGCATCTGAGGTCAACTTTAAGGTCATCTAGGAGAATTGAATGAGTTTCAATCCAGACTTTGAGTCACAGATCAGTGTTGGGTGAACCACCTTCAACTTGACTCCAGCCTCTAAATTGATTGATATTATCATTAACACCAGCAACAAAGATTCCATCTCTGTTTACAAGGAATGTGCATGCTAAGTTGCTTCAGTTGTGTCTGACTCTTTGCAAACCTATAAACTGTACCTTCCAGGGTCTTCTGTCCATGGGATTCTCCAGGCAAGAATACTGGAGTAGGTTGCCATTTCCTTCTCCTGGGGATCTTCTTGACCCAGAGGTGAAACTCATGTCTCCTGCGTCTCCTACACTGGCAGGCAGGTTCTTTTCCACTAGTGCCATCTGGGAAACCATTTACAAGACTCTCCAACCCAAATCCTGACAGTCTCCTAGGGTTGCTACAGGTTTGTGACATTTGAAGGCTGGATGGGACCTGCTTCGAGATACCAAAGATGGCAGACTCACCCTCTACAACTCTTTCTCAGCTTGCCTAGAGATGGGCAGAGCTGGATCAGCCTTTGAGAGAGATGGCTAAGACTTGTACATAGATATGTCCCATAAATGCTTTTCCATGTGACTACCACACTTTTCCTTAAGATGACAATTGAAGGATTTTCTTAAATGTAACACAAAGAATTCAAGACAAAAGTGGCGCTTTAAATCAAAGAGTTTTGTAGGTGTTTTTCTCCATTATATAAGGTAGGAGAACATTCTAATCACCAGGAAGCACAGAAGTCTTCTTACCCTACACAGTGCAGACCAGTAAGTCAATTAATTGAAAAAAGAAAATGGTTATAATTGAGGCTTTTTTTAAAAAATGAGAAATCTATACATTAAATATTTTATGTAAATTTAAAAGAAATATTAATTTGTTTATCCTTTAATTGGGCCTCTGATTATACCTCTCTGCTAATTCTTTGTTGGATATATATATATATATATATATATATATATATTCAGTGTCTCTGGCTTCCATTTTGGGTGAATTCTACATGAAGTGAAAACTCAAGATACTCTCAAAACACTCTTCATGTAGAATCCTGGATTTGGGGAGATTTTGTCCCCTATCATTTACAGTAGCCTTCTTCTCACCTATTTTAATAACAATTTTTTAAAGTCCCATGACTGTCTTTCCTTTCTAAAGCAATTTAGTTTCTTTAAGAAGAAAAAAAACCTTTTTCTCATCATTTTATCAGTTTATGTAGCATTTAGCTAAATGATACCATTCCAGTCACAACACACATAAACAGATTTGGGGGAAAGTTCAGTTAAGTCTTTTCTTAAAAATTTTTATTTATTTATTTAATTTTGGTTGCATTGTGCTTTCGTTGCTGCGTGCAGAGTTTCTCTAGTTGCAGCAAGCAGGGGCTACTCTTCACTGCGACACATCTAGTGTTCCCTCCATACCCCAGCACCAGGTCACCACGAATCTACTTTCTGTCCTGTGGATTTCCCTATTCAGGACATTTCTGATACATGAAGCCGTACCATGGCCGATTTTGTGGGTGTCTGACCCCTTTCACTTAGCTTCCGTTTTCAAGGTTCAGTCATGTTGTAGCGTGTTCTTGGTACCCCATTCTTTTTGGAGTGAGATGGCAGCCTTTGAGAGAGATGGCTAAGACTTGTACATAGATATGTCCCATAAATGCTTTTCCATGTGACTACCACACTTTTCCTTAAGATGACAATTGAAGGATTTTCTTAAATGTAACACAAAGAATTCAAGACAAAAGTGGCGCTTTAAATCAAAGAGTTTTGTAGGTGTTTTTCTCCATTATATAAGGTAGGAGAACATTCTAATCACCAGGAAGCACAGAAGTCTTCTTACCCTACACAGTGCAGACCAGTAAGTCAATTAATTGAAAAAAGAAAATGGTTATAATTGAGGCTTTTTTTAAAAAATGAGAAATCTATACATTAAATATTTTATGTAAATTTAAAAGAAATATTAATTTGTTTATCCTTTAATTGGGCCTCTGATTATACCTCTCTGCTAATTCTTTGTTGGATATATATATATATATATATATATATATATATATATATATATTCAGTGTCTCTGGCTTCCATTTTGGGTGAATTCTACATGAAGTGAAAACTCAAGATACTCTCAAAACACTCTTCATGTAGAATCCTGGATTTGGGGAGATTTTGTCCCCTATCATTTACAGTAGCCTTCTTCTCACCTATTTTAATAACAATTTTTTAAAGTCCCATGACTGTCTTTCCTTTCTAAAGCAATTTAGTTTCTTTAAGAAGAAAAAAAACCTTTTTCTCATCATTTTATCAGTTTATGTAGCATTTAGCTAAATGATACCATTCCAGTCACAACACACATAAACAGATTTGGGGGAAAGTTCAGTTAAGTCTTTTCTTAAAAATTTTTATTTATTTATTTAATTTTGGTTGCATTGTGCTTTCGTTGCTGCGTGCAGAGTTTCTCTAGTTGCAGCAAGCAGGGGCTACTCTTCACTGCGATATAGCTAGTGTTCCCTCCGCATACCCCCAGCACCAGGTCACCACGAATCTACTTTCTGTCCTGTGGATTTCCCTATTCAGGACATTTCTGATAAATGAAGTCATACAATGTGTTTTTTTGTGTGTGTCTGACTTCTTTCACTTAGCTTGTGTTTTCAAGGTTCAGTCATGTTGTAGCGTGTTCTTGGTACCCCATTCTTTTTTGCGGCCAATTAATATTCCATTATATAGATAATATGATTTTTATATAATATTATATTATTTATGCTATATTCACTATATGAGTTTAGCACCATTTGTTTTTCCATTCATCAGTCAGTAGACATATGGGTTGTTTTCGCTTCTTGGTTGTGAATAATGCTGCTATGACATTCATGTATTTTTTTTTTTGTGGACATGTATTTTCTGTTCTCTTAGGTATGTATCTGGGACTGGAATTGGTAATTCAAGTGATAAGTTTGCATTTAACTTTTTGAGGAACTCTCAAACTGTTTTTCAAAGAGGCTGTACCATTTTACATTCCCCCATCAATGTGTGAGGTTTCCAATTTCTTCAAGTGGTCACCAATACTTGTTATTTTCCATTAGGAAAATTATACTCTTTCTAATGTGTGTGAATGACATCTCAGTGTGGTTATGATATGCATTTCCCTATTGCCTAATGATGTTGAGTGTTTTTTTGATGTGTTCATTTGCCATTTGAAAAAATGTCTCTTCAGATTCTTTGCCCATTTGAATTGTGTTATGTCTCAAAGACCTATCTTTGCCCTGAAGCAAGGTTTCTCAACTTTAGCATTATTGATATTTAGGGGATGGATAATTCTTTTTTTTTTTTTTTTAATTTTGGCCTGTTTTATTGGTCCTTCATTTATTTATTTTCATCCATCTTTATCCTTTTGCCTGTGTGGGCCTCCCATCGCAGTGACCTCTTTTGTTGCAGAGCACCGGCTCTGGGCACGTGCACTCCAGAGCACTGACTCATAATTGGACACATCGGTCCAGCCGCTCTGCAGCACATGGGATCTTCCCGTGCCAGGGATTGAATCGGTGCCCCTTGCACTACAAGGCGAACTGTTTACCCACTGGGCCACCAGGGAAGCCCTAGGGGATGGATAATTCTTTGCCGTGTGTAATTTTCCTGTGTACTGTAGTATACTTAGCAGCATCTCCGGTCTCTACCCATCGGGTGCTAGTAGCACCCTCCAACTTGTGACGATCAGGACAGACACTGCAAAATCACCTTGAGGGTGGGAGGATGAAATGTCTCCTAATCAAGATCCGCTACTCTGAAAGATCCTTCTGTGCATCTAAGAAACACATAGAATCATACCTCAGGTTTAGTGGAGTGGTGGCGGCAGAAGCCAGTCTGAGAGGGTAGGAACTGATCTTTCCAAGTCCAGTTGGTGAGTGCATTGACAAAATGAGACATAAGTATAAAAGCTACGAGTGAGAATTAGCTAACATGATGAGATAAACAGTAATTCAATATAATAACACAAAATGAATTGTAAGACTATATAGGAAGGAGAGTATCAGAAGTGTGTTATATCTAGAACTACTTACTGGTTCTGAGAAAGGGAATTTACTATGAGCTGGTCTCTGGGGTAGAGTGTTATCCCTTGACCCTCCTAGGCATGGAGCTCAAATGACTGTTAAGTGACCTTTCCCTGTAGCCAGATCTTGGCTTCATCTCTCATCTCTTGGTGGGGATGTGGGCACATCTGTCTCAGACATAGGTGGTTGGATTATAAGGAACAGCATCCATTAAGCTAGTTTTTCAGTAGAGAAGAACGCAAAGGGCTGTCTAATAGAAGCCACAGAAAGCTGAAAAGCCAGTAGCTTTTCAGGTACAAGAACAGCTTGAGAAGCCCTCAGCGGCCCTCTGTGGTCATAACTGCCTACAGTTCAGCTCCAGACCCACTCAATCTCTATCTCTTAGTTTTAAGTCCTGAAAAAGGGAATTAGGATCTGAGAAACCACTCAATAGGCTTGACTTGACTCTCTTAATCCCGTGTCATAACCTGATTCCATAGGCTCTGGTGTGGGACAGTTTTCAGAGAATGGATGGGGTGGGGTGAAATAAAGAAATAGGAACCATATCATAAATCTTAAAGCCATTCCCCCAGCTGTCCGGACTTTTCAAAGATTTTTATTTCAGTCCCTGTCCGTGAAAGGGCTTCACAAGTGGCTGGCGCAGTGGTAGGGGATCTGCCTGCCAATGCAGAAAACACAGGTTCCATCCCTGGGTCATGAAGATCTCCTGGAGACGACAACCCACTCCAATATTCTTGCCCAGGAAATCCCATGGACAGAGGAGTCCGGCAGGCTACAGCCCAATAGGGTTGCAAAAGAGTCAGACACGGGCTTCCCTGGTGGTCCAGTGGGTAAAGACACCGCCTTGCAGTGCAAGGGGTGCCAGTTCGATCCCTGGCCTGGGAGGATTCCATGTGCTGTGGAGCAGCTGGACTGATGTGTCCAATTACCGAGCTGGAGCTCTGGAGCGCATGTGCCCAGAGCTGGTGCTCTGCAACGAGAGAGGTCACTGCAATGGGAGGCCCACACAGGCCAAAGATCAAGGATGGATCAAAATAAATAAATGAAAGACCAATAGAAGTGACCAAAAAAAAAACCCACACACACACACCCAAAAAAAGATGCCACCTTAATAGGCATTTAAAAATAACTATGAGCTGGTCTCGGGGGTAGAGTGTTATCCCTTGACCCTCCTAGGCATGGAGCTCAAATGACTGTTAAGTGACCTTTCCCTGTAGCCAGATCTTGGCTTCATCTCTCATCTCTTGGTGGGGATGTGGGCACATCTGTCTCAGACATAGGTGGTTGGATTATAAGGAACAGCATCCATTAAGCTAGTTTTTCAGTAGAGAAGAACGCAAAGGGCTGTCTAATAGAAGCCACAGAAAGCTGAAAAGCCAGTAGCTTTTCAGGTACAAGAACAGCTTGAGAAGCCCTCAGCGGCCCTCTGTGGTCATAACTGCCTACAGTTCAGCTCCAGACCCACTCAATCTCTATCTCTTAGTTTTAAGTCCTGAAAAAGGGAATTAGGATCTGAGAAACCACTCAATAGGCTTGACTTGACTCTCTTAATCCCGTGTCATAACCTGATTCCATAGGCTCTGGTGTGGGACAGTTTTCAGAGAATGGATGGGGTGGGGTGAAATAAAGAAATAGGAACCATATCATAAATCTTAAAGCCATTCCCCCAGCTGTCCGGACTTTTCAAAGATTTTTATTTCAGTCCCTGTCCGTGAAAGGGCTTCACAAGTGGCTGGCGCAGTGGTAGGGGATCTGCCTGCCAATGCAGAAAACACAGGTTCCATCCCTGGGTCATGAAGATCTCCTGGAGACGACAACCCACTCCAATATTCTTGCCCAGGAAATCCCATGGACAGAGGAGTCCGGCAGGCTACAGCCCAATAGGGTTGCAAAAGAGTCAGACACGGGCTTCCCTGGTGGTCCAGTGGGTAAAGACACCGCCTTGCAGTGCAAGGGGTGCCAGTTCGATCCCTGGCCTGGGAGGATTCCATGTGCTGTGGAGCAGCTGGACTGATGTGTCCAATTACCGAGCTGGAGCTCTGGAGCGCATGTGCCCAGAGCTGGTGCTCTGCAACGAGAGAGGTCACTGCAATGGGAGGCCCACACAGGCCAAAGATCAAGGATGGATCAAAATAAATAAATGAAAGACCAATAGAAGTGACCAAAAAAAAAAACCCACACACACACACACAAAAAAAGATGCCACCTTAATAGGTTCTATTTAAAAAAGATAAAAAAAGAGGCAGTCACAACTTGACAACTAAACAACTGCCCCCTAAAACACATCTCAGAAGCAATCTGACTAGTGTTTGTCAGTTGAATGCACATCACTGTTTACCTCTTTTCTTCAGCACCTTCAGTACTACGGGCTTGGCTTGACCTCAAGTATTCTGACTTCAGAAAGGGGATGAGTAGGGGACCGTCATGTCATGGTAGGAAGGTGTCCCCTACACTGAGATGGGCCATTTTAACAAGAGAAATACCTGTTTGAGGAGCAATCTGAAACTTCTTCATCCCAATCTTCCCCTACTGCCATAACAGTGGGGAATAAAGACTACCGAGCTGTTGGGAGATAGTACATCCTTCCCACTAGTTAATAAAGTGATGCCCTGCCTTCGCAGTCTATTAATTAAGAAGGTAATCAGTGCATGCTTCAAGTTTGCTCTTTGAAACTCAAAGGCAATAAAATCAGAACACTACTCAGAATTTTTTTCTCATAAGGAAATGAATAACAAATTAGGGCCACAGAGATAGAGTAATCACATTTTGAATGATTTCTCCTGAGCATGCTTTTAATAACCTGTATGTGTTGGGTAAGACGAATGAAGACAGGCGAAGTTAATTATCTGGGAAAAGCTTCATCAAGGAGTTTTAGTCAAGTTAGTCCAGGTTTTCTCAGCCTTGGTACTGTTGGTGTCTTGCACCAGATAATTCTTTGTTGTGGGGAGCAATCCTGGGCATACAGTAGGATGCTTAGCAGCATCCCTGGTCTCTAACCAGTAGATGCCAGTAGCACCCCTCCGCCCAGCCTGTGACAACCAGAAATATCTCTAGACATTGTTAAATATCCCTCAAAAATATCCCTTGTGGGACAAAATCACCCTTGACTGAAAACTGAGTTAACTACATACATTCTTGCTCATTTATTCCCTGGACCTCTCCAGATTTTGCTGTTTTAAACCCTTGGAAACAAACATACTGGGCTGTCTACATTTTCCAAGGAATAATGTGAAAAGAAATTGAGTGAGTCAAAATTACTTGTGTAGGTAGTACAAAGGGCTCCTTGCGTTCCTGTATTGAGAAGTAGCAGACAAAAAGAACAAAGGAAGGCGGTCTAATAAAGGTATTTATTTAAGGCACTCAGCTAAACACTTTTATTTGTTTCGTACGAAGTCCTCAGGCATGTCATTAGCTTTATTTTATTGGTGAGGAAACTTGAGGCTGAAAGATGCTAAGTAATTTGCTGAAGAACACACAGTTTGTTCTTTAGCAGTGGAGCTAGACGTCTGATGGCTAACCTTGTGCATTTATACACATTGCCTTAGTATAGGCATTTACAGTGCTGGACCACTAATATACAGTAAATAGTTTTTATCTTTTCAAAAAAGACTTTATTATGGAAACTTTCAAACACATACAAAATTTGACAAAACAGTCCCTTCCCATTTGTCCTGTTCATGTACTTCTCACCTAACTGCAAGAATGATCAAATGAGAACATACTGTATGACTCTGGGCACTCTATTCAGTGCTCTGTGGTGACCTAAATGGGAAGAAAGTCCAAAAAGGACTCACTTTGCTGTACAGCAGAAACTAACACAGCAGTTTAAAGCAAGTGTACTTCAGTAAAAAATTAATTAAAAAAAAAAGAACCAATGTTGTTTTATCTAGAACTTGTCAACATTGGCATTATGGATATTTGGAGGGAGATAATTTTTTGTTATTGTGTTTGTAATTATACACACACAGGAGAGGACCAAAGCTAAGGTCTGACTGATTAGACTGGTGAAAGTACATTGATTTGCTTTTGGTTTCATATATTTGTTACTTATGTAGATATGAAAGAAAGGTAGCCAGCTTCCTGAAGTCCTTGTCCCCCACACCAAAAAGGGCAACATGGAAACAAAATAGGCCAGATGACCTCATCTCCCATCACTGAGGAAGCCATTATAGATGGCAACTAACTAACTTGTTTTCTACTCTTCAGCTTTATAGTGCATGCTATGTCACTTCATTCACATCCAACTCTGTGTGTGACCCCATGGACTGTAGCTGACCAGGTTCCTCTGTCCATGGAGATTCTCCAGGCAAGAATACTGAAATGGGTTGCCATGCCTTCCTCCAAGAGATCTTCCTGACCCAGGGATCAAACCCACATTTCTTGAGGGTCCTGCATTGTAGGCAGATTCTTTACCGCTAAGCCACTGGGGAAGCCATAGTGAGGGCGGGATATTCAATATGTTAAAATTCCATACTTTCGATAGAACCGAGGAGGCCAGTAGAGACTGCCTCATGACAGCCTCTCAGCAGACGCAGAGAGGTGAGTGGGAGATGGCTTCACAGTGGCTTCTAACAGCTCTCACATCTCTCATGTTCCAGGAAGATCACAGGGCATTCTGCCAACACCCAGATAAACTGCAGTTCTTGTGTTTGCCAGACTGAACTACGTGGACAGGATCAAGGTTGTCAGGGTGCCAGGGCAGAGCTGTTCCCCCACAGAGGAGGGCTGTCCTGTGCACTGTAGGATGTTTACCAGCGTCCATGGCCGCCACCCACTAGATGTGTGGAGCACCATCCCACAAGACACGACAACCAAAAATGACTACAGACATTGCTAAGTGTACCTTGGGGGGCAAAATGGCACCCAATTGAAAACTATTCATCTAGAGCTCTATCCACTGCTCACACCCAAGAGATATATTTCATCTGCAAATACTTCAGGGTATATTTCGTTTTAAAAAAAAAACCAATGTTGTTTTATCTAGAACTTGTCAACATTGGCATTATGGATATTTGGAGGGAGATAATTTTTTGTTATTGTGTTTGTAATTATACACACACAGGAGAGGACCAAAGCTAAGGTCTGACTGATTAGACTGGTGAAAGTACATTGATTTGCTTTTGGTTTCATATATTTGTTACTTATGTAGATATGAAAGAAAGGTAGCCAGCTTCCTGAAGTCCTTGTCCCCCACACCAAAAAGGGCAACATGGAAACAAAATAGGCCAGATGACCTCATCTCCCATCACTGAGGAAGCCATTATAGATGGCAACTAACTAACTTGTTTTCTACTCTTCAGCTTTATAGTGCATGCTATGTCACTTCATTCACATCCAACTCTGTGTGTGACCCCATGGACTGTAGCTGACCAGGTTCCTCTGTCCATGGAGATTCTCCAGGCAAGAATACTGAAATGGGTTGCCATGCCTTCCTCCAAGAGATCTTCCTGACCCAGGGATCAAACCCACATTTCTTGAGGGTCCTGCATTGTAGGCAGATTCTTTACCGCTAAGCCACTGGGGAAGCCATAGTGAGGGCGGGATATTCAATATGTTAAAATTCCATACTTTCGATAGAACCGAGGAGGCCAGTAGAGACTGCCTCATGACAGCCTCTCAGCAGACGCAGAGAGGTGAGTGGGAGATGGCTTCACAGTGGCTTCTAACAGCTCTCACATCTCTCATGTTCCAGGAAGATCACAGGGCATTCTGCCAACACCCAGATAAACTGCAGTTCTTGTGTTTGCCAGACTGAACTACGTGGACAGGATCAAGGTTGTCAGGGTGCCAGGGCAGAGCTGTTCCCCCACAGAGGAGGGCTGTCCTGTGCACTGTAGGATGTTTACCAGCGTCCATGGCCGCCACCCACTAGATGTGTGGAGCACCATCCCACAAGACACGACAACCAAAAATGACTACAGACATTGCTAAGTGTACCTTGGGGGGCAAAATGGCACCCAATTGAAAACTATTCATCTAGAGCTCTATCCACTGCTCACACCCAAGAGATATATTTCATCTGCAAATACTTCAGGGTATATTTCTAAAATAAAGCTTTTAAAAATATAAACACAATATTATTTGCATACCTAAACATACCTAATAATTCCTTTACAGCATCCAGAAACTGTTCAAATTTCTGATTGTTTCATAAACATTGTAATTTTTTTAGAATTTTGAATTAGGATTCTAATAGTGTATTGCAATTTATTGTGATATTTTCTAGATCTCATTTAGATTTTTTTTTTCTTGCAGAAAGCTTTATTTCTTTCTATTTGGTCCAAGATGTGGGTGAGGACTCCAGGGTGGTTACAAAGCTGTCTAGGGGCTTCTGAGAGGGGCTTCTGTTGTAGGAAAGGGGGCTCTAGTCCAACATTTGGAAATGAATTCTCCGAGGAGACACACTTGCTGACAAAAGACTTTATTGGGAATGGACGCTGGGGTAAGAGAACTCAGGAGGACTACTCTGCCTTGTGACTCACAGTCTCAGGTTTTATGGTAATGGGTTAGTTTCAGGTTGTCTCTGGCCAATTCCTCTGACTCAGGGTCCTTCCTGGTGGCCTGTGCATCACTCAGCCAAGATGGATGCCAGTGAGGAGGATTCTGGGAGGTTGGTAGGACCTGTGGTGTCTCCTTTGACTTTTCCCAAATTCTTCCAATTGGTGGTGGCTTGTTAGTTCCTTGCTCCTTAGCAGGACCTTCTGTAAAATAACTCACGGCAAATGGTTACTATGGTGCATGGCCAGGGTGGGCGGTTTCAGTCTGTGTGCTTCCCCTAACACTTCAGGGAGAAACCCTGGCATCAGAGGGGCTCCTCCAAGGCTGCTGGGCTCAGGAGACCTCTGCTCATGTTTGCGGGTGAGGCTTTCCAGGAGAGATCAGCAGGGCATTGGTCAGGTGGTTGCTCATCTTCTGGATGAGTTTCACCTGCTCACCTAGGACGCGGCTCTCCCGGAAGTGAGGGAAGTTGGGCTGCGCAGGCAGAGCCCTGGGGCCTGCAGGTCCTCGAGGCCCAGTTCGGCTGATTCCCCACGAGCTCGGTTGCCTTCAGGGCGTCCTGGGGTTGACCCCACTTATCCTGAGATGCGTCTGCGGTCCTGGAATGGCGCGGCTGCCACGCTGGTTTTAGATTTTCAAAAGATGCAGGGCGCCCTCTGCTTCTCCTCGGCTAGTTCGCGGAGAAAGTAGCCACCTCGCTCCAGAGCTACATGGTCGCGGTGCAAAGAGAAGCCCAGAGAGAGGTGGGTGCGCGAGGCCGGCAGATGCAGGGTGACCAGGCGGTGAAGGGGGTCTCCACCTTGATGCGGTCATTCCGGTCAATCTGGGAGGTCGTGGTTAGTCGGTAATAAGGTGCTAAGCTCAAAACACGGCGTCGGCTGATCCCAGGAGCTGAGGGTAATTGAGTGGCTGATTTGGAAGGCTGCGAGTGGAAAAGAGGTTGGAGGAGGTTCGGAGGCTGGAGTGTCCCTAGGTTTGTTCCGTCCAGACACTGTTGTCATGGATCAAGAGATGTGGTCCAAGCTAGTTTTTATTTACTTGGGAAACTGCTGCTTTTTTTTTTTTTTTTGGTCAGAGTAGACCATCCCTCTGTTCTTATGGGATATCATCAGAGGCCAGAGTCATGATTGATAGTTTGATAGGATGAATCTGGTTAATACATTTTGGATTCAGAAATTCCCATATAATAACTGCTTTTCATAAGAGGCCTAATAAAACTGCCATGACGAAAATTTCAAAAGAATTACTTCAAAAAGGTTTTTAGCAATGGTGATATTATTTGTGCTAAGGACTGCCGGTTTAATGTTAGTAGTTTTGCTCCTTTAAAGTTCTTACAGTTGAATGGTGTGGTGAAGTTAAGGCTGTTTTGCAGAAATAGAGGATTATTTTTCTTTGAAAGTGCTTATCCTATGCTTGCTTACTTGCTCACTGAAGAGAATCTTCTTGAGCAAGGATGGGCTTCTGTGTATATAGTTACTCTCAAGCACCATTAGTGAGTCGTTTGACATAACCTCTCCCCTGGCTCTTAAACAGACTAGGTTTAGACATAAGGAAGGTTTAAAAACACTTCTTTTATGCAAACAAAACAGGGATTCTTGGGGAGGAAAAGCCCAACAGTTTGGGAGTAACCAGGGAGCTCGGTTGCCTTCAGGGCGTCCTGGGGTTGACCCCACTTATCCTGAGATGCGTCTGCGGTCCTGGAATGGCGCGGCTGCCACGCTGGTTTTAGATTTTCAAAAGATGCAGGGCGCCCTCTGCTTCTCCTCGGCTAGTTCGCGGAGAAAGTAGCCACCTCGCTCCAGAGCTACATGGTCGCGGTGCAAAGAGAAGCCCAGAGAGAGGTGGGTGCGCGAGGCCGGCAGATGCAGGGTGACCAGGCGGTGAAGGGGGTCTCCACCTTGATGCGGTCATTCCGGTCAATCTGGGAGGTCGTGGTTAGTCGGTAATAAGGTGCTAAGCTCAAAACACGGCGTCGGCTGATCCCAGGAGCTGAGGGTAATTGAGTGGCTGATTTGGAAGGCTGCGAGTGGAAAAGAGGTTGGAGGAGGTTCGGAGGCTGGAGTGTCCCTAGGTTTGTTCCGTCCAGACACTGTTGTCATGGATCAAGAGATGTGGTCCAAGCTAGTTTTTATTTACTTGGGAAACTGCTGCTTTTTTTTTTTTTTTTGGTCAGAGTAGACCATCCCTCTGTTCTTATGGGATATCATCAGAGGCCAGAGTCATGATTGATAGTTTGATAGGATGAATCTGGTTAATACATTTTGGATTCAGAAATTCCCATATAATAACTGCTTTTCATAAGAGGCCTAATAAAACTGCCATGACGAAAATTTCAAAAGAATTACTTCAAAAAGGTTTTGAGCAATGGTGATATTATTTGTGCTAAGGACTGCCGCGGTTTAATGTTAGTAGTTTTGCTCCTTTAAAGTTCTTACAGTTGAATGGTGTGGTGAAGTTAAGGCTGTTTTGCAGAAATAGAGGATTATTTTTCTTTGAAAGTGCTTATCCTATGCTTGCTTACTTGCTCACTGAAGAGAATCTTCTTGAGCAAGGATGGGCTTCTGTGTATATAGTTACTCTCAAGCACCATTAGTGAGTCGTTTGACATAACCTCTCCCCTGGCTCTTAAACAGACTAGGTTTAGACATAAGGAAGGTTTATACATAGCCAGCTTCTTGAGACACATAGGACTTACTTCTTTTGATGCAAACAAAACAGGGATTCTTGGGGAGGAAAAAAAGCCCAACAGTTTGGGAGTCAAAACCCATGTCTTTGGTGAATCTCTCACCATGTCTTGTTTCACCATAGTGGTTTTCAACTTTTTCTTTGGCTTTATAACTTTAAAAGTTCTGATACTATGCCACAGGCCAAGTAGGCCAGAATATTTAGGGAGTGGGAATATCGCCTTGGGATTTTAAAGCCTCCCTCCCTGTCCACAGGTGATTCTAACATACACCCAAGGCTGAGAACCTTGTGGAGTGAAACAGAGACAATGATAAACTTTATTAAGACATGAATTTCTACCCCTAAAGTGTTAGGCTCTTTTTCTTTTTCAAGAATAAGGTGTTTGATACATTGATGCTAGGGTGCCTTTGAGAGATCAGTTCTCACCAGCACCATCTGATACTATTCAGAGATTTACATTTCACTCACAGAAGATAACCTGGGTGGGGTGGCAGGGGAGTCCGCTTCTGCTTGTATGATGGAGGAAGAGCCCGTCTGATGCTACTTTTTGGGAGATTTTATTAGAGGACGTGAAGACATTAGCTTGAATGAGCGTTTCATGATGACATCCTCCACTGGGCACCTACTGAATGAGTCAAACATGAGATTTATAGGGGCCTAGTAAAAGGCTTTAGCTAGCTAGGTTGTATCATTTAATGTCCAATTAAATGAAAAGCTTTCAACAAGAAAGCCAGCCAAAGAGAGCAAACCAAGCAGAGCACGGGAAATGAGCTACAGAGGAAGCATGTGATGAGCAGGGGCTTTGAAGTTCAGCACACCTGAGTTTGAAACTCAGCTCTGCCAGTGTGTGGCTCTGTGACTTTGACTAAATTACTCAATCTCTCTAATTACTGATTTTTTTTTTCCTGAAAATCTGGTATAGTGCCTGTGCCTGACTCTAGAGTACAGTTTCATAAATTACTAAGTACTAAAATTATAGGCCATGTATCGTTCCAATGTCTAGAGATGAGATACCAGGTCCAGCTCATGCTAAGGAAGGTGTGATAGGCAGAATAATTTACCCTCCCGTGGCCCTCGTTGAGACACATAGGACTTACTTCTTTTGATGCAAACAAAACAGGGATTCTTGGGGAGGAAAAAAAGCCCAACAGTTTGGGAGTCAAAACCCATGTCTTTGGTGAATCTCTCACCATGTCTTGTTTCACCATAGTGGTTTTCAACTTTTTCTTTGGCTTTATAACTTTAAAAGTTCTGATACTATGCCACAGGCCAAGTAGGCCAGAATATTTAGGGAGTGGGAATATCGCCTTGGGATTTTAAAGCCTCCCTCCCTGTCCACAGGTGATTCTAACATACACCCAAGGCTGAGAACCTTGTGGAGTGAAACAGAGACAATGATAAACTTTATTAAGACATGAATTTCTACCCCTAAAGTGTTAGGCTCTTTTTCTTTTTCAAGAATAAGGTGTTTGATACATTGATGCTAGGGTGCCTTTGGAGAGATCAGTTCTCACCAGCACCATCTGATACTATTCAGAGATTTACATTTCACTCACAGAAGATAACCTGGGTGGGGTGGCAGGGGAGTCCGCTTCTGCTTGTATGATGGAGGAAGAGCCCGTCTGATGCTACTTTTTGGGAGATTTTATTAGAGGACGTGAAGACATTAGCTTGAATGAGCGTTTCATGATGACATCCTCCACTGGGCACCTACTGAATGAGTCAAACATGAGATTTATAGGGGCCTAGTAAAAGGCTTTAGCTAGCTAGGTTGTATCATTTAATGTCCAATTAAATGAAAAGCTTTCAACAAGAAAGCCAGCCAAAGAGAGCAAACCAAGCAGAGCACGGGAAATGAGCTACAGAGGAAGCATGTGATGAGCAGGGGCTTTGAAGTTCAGCACACCTGAGTTTGAAACTCAGCTCTGCCAGTGTGTGGCTCTGTGACTTTGACTAAATTACTCAATCTCTCTAATTACTGATTTTTTTTTTCCTGAAAATCTGGTATAGTGCCTGTGCCTGACTCTAGAGTACAGTTTCATAAATTACTAAGTACTAAAATTATAGGCCATGTATCGTTCCAATGTCTAGAGATGAGATACCAGGTCCAGCTCATGCTAAGGAAGGTGTGATAGGCAGAATAATTTACCCTCCCCGACTAAGATGTCCACATACTAGTTCTCAGAATCTGGGATATGTGTTACTTTACATGGCTAAAGGGATTTTACGGATGTAATTAGGTTAAAGATCTTCTGATGGGAATGAGTATCCTGGATTACGCATGTGGGCCCAGTATCATCCCAAGGATCTTTTTTTTTTTTTTAAATATTAATTTGGTTGCCTTGAGTTTTAGCTACAGCACATGGGATCTTTCTTCCCTGTGGTGTGTGGTCTCTTTCTTGGGGCTCACTGGTTCCCTGGATCACCTGCAATGTCAGGCAGATTCTCAACCACTGGACCACCAGGAATGTCCCACAGGGGTCTTTTCAAGAGAAAGAGGCAGGCAGGAGAGTTAGAGATGGGACTACTAAAACAGAGGCTGCAGGGGTGCAACTGCTGTTTTTGAGATGGAATGAAGAGGGCTGTGAGCCAAGTAATGCGGGCAGTTCTAGAAGCTGCAGAAAGCCTCCTTTAGACACTCCAGAAGAAACGGAATCTTGCTGACATGGTGGCTTTAGCCCACCGAGATCCATTTCAGATTTCTGACCTCCAGAACTTTAAGGTGATGAATTTGTGGTGTCTTAAGCCACTGCATCTGTGATAAGTTGTTATAGGAGTAGTAGGAAATAGAGAAGGTTAAATCGAAGTTCTCTTGAAGTGTTCAAAGATACTTTGCACAGAGTTCGTGAGATAAAGATTTCACTTTGAAGTTGAGGCTATTCAAATGAGTTAGTATAAAGTCCAAGGACTGTCAATAGTTTACTTGTGAATGAATTTAGCCATCCTGGCATCTGATGATCTTGATGCCTCCCTTGCCAGTCAAGCACATTTATAGCATGTTCAAAATGTCCCTGGGACAGTCCTCAGGACCCTACAGTATTTGCTTTGGAACTGAGAAACTTGGGCATGGTGGAAAAGCAAGAAGGAAGCAAACTGGCAATGGCAGATTGATAACCAGGAAAGACACCTCTTGGGGATTATCAGAAGTGTTGACTTGGAGGGAAATAGTTTCCTATTCTGGAGTACAACTTGATAATAGTTATCCAAACAATGTATATAAAGCCTTCAAAATGCAAGTCCTCTGACTCAGCAATTATACTTGTAGAAAAATTTATCCTACAGAAAAAAGGCTGGATTATTATGCATATCATTTATCTGCTTAAAAAATTCTTTCATGGTTCTCTTAATTGCTTATAGAATAACACTTGAGGAGACCCAAGGGAGACAGCGGTACATCTACCTACACTGGATGATTAAGAGTGGCAGGTATTTGCACTGGCCATAGCTTGGTCTACAGATGAACTGGGTTAGATGAACCTTGAGGTCCCCAAGCCACCCTAGCTACATTTGAACTCTTTCATGAAAATCACTGAAACGGTGATTGTGACCAACAGTCACCATGTGAAATCGGTGCCTGCCATTGAGCATGTATTATGAACTCTCATCCAAGTGTGTGCCTTAAATTAAAATTTTGTATATTTGTGTAATTGAACCATTAAGCATTGAAAATTACCTATATTCTTACTTAGCTGCTGATATTCAGAAAATATATTTGGCATGCAAAAGCTGTGATTCCAAATTATGCTCAAATCCAAGTGAGGAATCTTTATTCATTTTTTTCTCCTGTATTATCTAATTCAGCCTTATGTCTGGACCCAAACCCCGTCAAGGAGGGACCAAAATTTACATAACATTCTTGAGTATGATGATGGCTGCATTTGGAGTTTTGATTAAACTGCTCTACATGCGTGATTATTACTTGTAAACAGATGATTAGATATTAATTAGACAATAAGTGATTGTAAAGCACTTGCAAAATAAAAGTGTTTATAAATACCACCAAGTAATAGCAACAATAATTCTTTACTGACTACACAGCTGCTAATGTCAATAAGAATGATTTATTCTAGCTAAGGGCAACTTTAATTTATACAAAAAAAGCTACTATCATATCTGATTGGCTACAGCAAAACAAAATATATCACATTTACAACTGATTTTACATCAGCATTTAGGTAAATACATATAATTTTGATAAAAACAACTTCTGTCATTTACAGCCTTCTCAAACACAGGCACAACTGTTACGGTGTGGTGACTGAGTAATAAGAATGAGAGCTTCTTCCTGCTCATCTCTCTGACTTATGTCAAATATTTATTTCTCTCTAAAATATAAGGTGGAAGGTGACATTTTGTGAATGGCATTTTCATTCATGCAGTAGGTTTGTCATGTTAGGTCTGTGCAGTTGCTCCCTGGCACTTTAAAACTCTGTAGTAGTGAATTCTGGTCAAATGAATGAGGATAGCTCTCTTCATTTTTGGTTATTCTATAACCTGGAAAAAGAAGAAAACCCATGTCAAGAATAAAATAAAGCACCTTCTAGCTTCTTGATTTTGTTTTTCAAAAACAAGTTTTGAAACTGACTGCATTTTCTGTCCCATCATTATTTTTTCCCCCTCATGGCCTGTATCAACCTCCCTCTTGACCCACCAGTGAATTAGGCAATGCATCTGTGTTTCCCTTTCTATCATGAGTAAACTCAAGCACCTACAATGAGTCCAAGTCTGTCGTTTCAGAGATAGGGAATGAACTGAATGAATACAAGTGAAGAGTGCTTCATGTTACATGAATTCAACAGAAAAGAGGTGGAGAGGTTATTTTGGATGATGAGATACACATGAGTTAGCTCAGTGATCTTGGTAACAGAGCAGATCTAAGTGAGGCAGCGTATTCTGGTGGGAAACAGTTGAATTTTGATTCAGGAGATGGGGATTCAAGTATACTTCTGCCACCTACTCTGTGACCTTCCTCAGGTTACTCAGCCTCTCTGAATCTGTTTGTTCATTTGAAAAATTTTCAATATTAAAAGTGTCAATCCCAGAATGCTATTATGATAGAATTCACTGTGTGTAAAAGAAACAACTGAGGGATGAAATGCTTTACCCTGAAAAAAAAAAAAACCCTTGTATTTCCACAATTTCCCTAGAGTGGGTGAAAAGGAATTACTCCTGGGTTTCATTATTTAGATGGTGAACTTTTTTTTTTTTTTTTTTTTTGGACTATGTCAGGTTTTAGGCCCAAACTGTCAGCCATGTTTAAAAAACTGGAGCCATGAAAGTCACAAAATTTCATATAGGGTCACAATGGTTTCTAGGAAATCTGAAGTTCTGTAAACTTGCTCTTTCTGTGTCCTTTCCCTCTTGGCAGCCATATTTCTTCTCAGAGGTAAATCTGAGGAAGTGAGGAAAATGGAGGAAAAAGAAAAAGAGAAATAAATAATGCACTCAAGAGTGCTGGTAAGGGGGAAGGATTTGGAATGAGGGAGGTTTTCACATATGGGCTATTTTTTTTGTGTGTGTGTGTCTAAGTCATCGTTTTTTATTTTTCATCCATCTTTATTCTTTGGTGTGTGTGGGCCTCCCATCACAGTGGCCTCTCTTTTTATTGCAGTGTAATGGCTCTGGGTGCGTGTGCTCCAGAGCACTGGCTTGTAATTGGACACACTGGCCTGGCCGTTCCTTCGCATATGGGATCTCCCTGGGTCAGGGATTGAACTGGTGCCCCTTGCACTACAAGGTGGACTCTTTACCCATTGGACCACCAGGGAAGCCCCACATATGCGCTTCTTGATAAATGTTAAGATCACTATAGGGAATTCCCTGGCAGGCCATTGGTTAGGACTTGGCGCTTTTGCTGCTGAGGGCCCCAGTTTAATACCTGAGCTAGGAACTAAGATCCTGAAAGCCTCAACACATGCCCCCAACCCCGCAAAGGCAGTATAATGAGTATAGGGATATATAAACTGCAAGTACAGAATTTAAAATTCTCAGTATGGTTGACTTAATCTTTTTATACATCGGATATAAAATTCATAGCAGCATGACTAGATTAAAGATGTGGGATAGGGGAAAGGTATTTTATTTTATTTTATATATATTTCTAAATACTTTAGGATTCCTTGAATAACAATTCTTTCTTATTTATTTATTTTTGGCCATTCTGGGTTTTCACTGCTGCTGAAAGCTCTTTTCTAGCTGCAGGGAGTGGGGGCTACTCTCTAGCTGAGGTAAGCAGGCTTCTTGTTGCAGTGACTTCTCTTGTTGTGGAACTTGGGCTCTAGGGCACACGGGCTTCAGTAATGACGGCACATGGACTCCACAGTTGCAGCTCTGAGGCTCTAGCCATGTTTAAAAAACTGGAGCCATGAAAGTCACAAAATTTCATATAGGGTCACAATGGTTTCTAGGAAATCTGAAGTTCTGTAAACTTGCTCTTTCTGTGTCCTTTCCCTCTTGGCAGCCATATTTCTTCTCAGAGGTAAATCTGAGGAAGTGAGGAAAATGGAGGAAAAAGAAAAAGAGAAATAAATAATGCACTCAAGAGTGCTGGTAAGGGGGAAGGATTTGGAATGAGGGAGGTTTTCACATATGGGCTATTTTTTTTGTGTGTGTGTGTCTAAGTCATCGTTTTTTATTTTTCATCCATCTTTATTCTTTGGTGTGTGTGGGCCTCCCATCACAGTGGCCTCTCTTTTTATTGCAGTGTAATGGCTCTGGGTGCGTGTGCTCCAGAGCACTGGCTTGTAATTGGACACACTGGCCTGGCCGTTCCTTCGCATATGGGATCTCCCTGGGTCAGGGATTGAACTGGTGCCCCTTGCACTACAAGGTGGACTCTTTACCCATTGGACCACCAGGGAAGCCCCACATATGCGCTTCTTGATAAATGTTAAGATCACTATAGGGAATTCCCTGGCAGGCCATTGGTTAGGACTTGGCGCTTTTGCTGCTGAGGGCCCCAGTTTAATACCTGAGCTAGGAACTAAGATCCTGAAAGCCTCAACACATGCCCCCAACCCCGCAAAGGCAGTATAATGAGTATAGGGATATATAAACTGCAAGTACAGAATTTAAAATTCTCAGTATGGTTGACTTAATCTTTTTATACATCGGATATAAAATTCATAGCAGCATGACTAGATTAAAGATGTGGGATAGGGGAAAGGTATTTTATTTTATTTTATATATATTTCTAAATACTTCTTAGGATTCCTTGAATAACAATTCTTTCTTATTTATTTATTTTTGGCCATTCTGGGTTTTCACTGCTGCTGAAAGCTCTTTTCTAGCTGCAGGGAGTGGGGGCTACTCTCTAGCTGAGGTAAGCAGGCTTCTTGTTGCAGTGACTTCTCTTGTTGTGGAACTTGGGCTCTAGGGCACACGGGCTTCAGTAATGACGGCACATGGACTCCACAGTTGCAGCTCTGAGGCTCTAGAGCACAGGCTTAACAGTTGTGGCTCATGGGCTCAGCTGCTCTGCAGCATGTGGGATCTTCCCAGATCAGGGATTGAACCCATGTCTCCTGCATTGGCAGGTGAACTCCTTGCCACTGAGCTACCAGGGAAGCCTGGGGAAAGGTATTTTAAAGAAGAGAAAGCTTAAATGTAATGCCTGGTTTAAAAAAAAAAGACATACAATGTTATGACTCATTTTTACCCATGTATGATGAAGACATGAAAGGTATTTGTCATAAGCAGTGCATCATATTAGAACTTTATGATGGGACACAGAAACAGTATTAGTTGGAGATCCCCTAGCAGCAGACCCTCAGATAAGAATTCAAGTAGTTAAACTGGGGAGGTGAGACTAGGAAACATCAGTAGGAATGTGGGCAAGGGAGACAAGGAAAGGAAGGCTGCCAATACAACTGGCAGCCTCAGTCAAGACCACTGTGGGAAGTTGGACTTAACCCCCCTGGGGAACTGTGGCAGTCAGTGTAGAACAGTGTAAACTCAGTTATCCCACTTGAAGACTGAGTGTGTGCATGCATGCTCTGTTGCTTCAGTCGTGTCCAACTCTGTGTGACTCCATGGACTGTAGCCTGCCAGGTTCCTCTGTCCATGGGATTCTCCAGGCAAGAACACTGGAGTAGGTTGCCGTTTCCTACTCCAGGGGGTCTTCATAGTGAAACTTGGCCTTGGAGTAGAGAATAAGGCAGAGCAAAGACTAAGACAGTTTTGCCAAGAGACTGCACCAGTCATAGCAAACACTCTTTTCCAACAACACATGGATGACTCTACATCCGTAGATGAATGTAGATGACTCTCAATCCACATGAACATCGCCAGATGGTCATTACTGAAATCAGATTGATTATATTCTTTGCACCCAAAGATGGAGAAGCTCTACACAGTCAGCAAAAACAAGACCTGGTACTGACTATGGCTCAGATCATGAACTCCTTATTGCAAAATTAAGACTTAAATTGGACTCTCTAGCTTGCTCTTATGTTTTGTGGAGCTTGGGCTCTAGGGCACGCGGGCTTCAGTAATGACGGCACATGGACTCCACAGTTGCAGCTCTGAGGCTCTAGAGCACAGGCTTAACAGTTGTGGCTCATGGGCTCAGCTGCTCTGCAGCATGTGGGATCTTCCCAGATCAGGGATTGAACCCATGTCTCCTGCATTGGCAGGTGAACTCCTTGCCACTGAGCTACCAGGGAAGCCTGGGGAAAGGTATTTTAAAGAAGAGAAAGCTTAAATGTAATGCCTGGTTTAAAAAAAAAAGACATACAATGTTATGACTCATTTTTACCCATGTATGATGAAGACATGAAAGGTATTTGTCATAAGCAGTGCATCATATTAGAACTTTATGATGGGACACAGAAACAGTATTAGTTGGAGATCCCCTAGCAGCAGACCCTCAGATAAGAATTCAAGTAGTTAAACTGGGGAGGTGAGACTAGGAAACATCAGTAGGAATGTGGGCAAGGGAGACAAGGAAAGGAAGGCTGCCAATACAACTGGCAGCCTCAGTCAAGACCACTGTGGGAAGTTGGACTTAACCCCCCTGGGGAACTGTGGCAGTCAGTGTAGAACAGTGTAAACTCAGTTATCCCACTTGAAGACTGAGTGTGTGCATGCATGCTCTGTTGCTTCAGTCGTGTCCAACTCTGTGTGACTCCATGGACTGTAGCCTGCCAGGTTCCTCTGTCCATGGGATTCTCCAGGCAAGAACACTGGAGTAGGTTGCCGTTTCCTACTCCAGGGGATCTTCATAGTGAAACTTGGCCTTGGAGTAGAGAATAAGGCAGAGCAAAGACTAAGACAGTTTTGCCAAGAGACTGCACCAGTCATAGCAAACACTCTTTTCCAACAACACATGGATGACTCTACATCCGTAGATGAATGTAGATGACTCTCAATCCACATGAACATCGCCAGATGGTCATTACTGAAATCAGATTGATTATATTCTTTGCACCCAAAGATGGAGAAGCTCTACACAGTCAGCAAAAACAAGACCTGGTACTGACTATGGCTCAGATCATGAACTCCTTATTGCAAAATTCAGACTTAAATTGAAGAAAGTAGGGAAAACCATTAGGCCATTCAGGTATGACCTAAATCAATCCCTTATGATTATACAGTGGAAGTTATAAATAGATTCATGGGACTAGATCTGATAGACAGAATGCCTGAAGAACTATGGATGGAGGTTCATTACATTGTACAGGAGGCAGGGATCAAAAGCATCCCCCCCAAAAGCTCTGGTACATATATACAATGGAATACTACACAGCTGTAAAAAGAAATGCAGAAGAATCAGTCCTAATGAGGTGGTTGAATCTAGAACCTATCATAAAAAGTGAAGTCAGTCAAAAAGAGAAAGACAAGTACAGTATACTACCACATATATATGGAATCTAGTAGGATGGTAATGATAAAACATGAAGTGAAGTGATGAAAAACCAGACATGGAGAGTAGATATATGGACATTGTGGGGAATGAACAGTGGGTGGGAGGCGTAAAGGAAGTAGCATGAAAACCTATACTATCATATGAGAAAAAAATAGCTATTGTCATTGTGCTACGAGAAAAGGGCATCCTGCAGGGGCACTGTGTGAAAGCCTGGAGGGGTGGGATTGGGGGGATAGACTAATCTGTGATCATACATATTTGTAAACAACAAAACTCTATAAAAGTAAAAAGTAAAATAAATTTTTTTTTAAAAAATGGAACAAACAATTGAAAAAAAAGCATCCCCCCAGAAAAGCAATGCAAAAAGGCAAAATGATTGTCTGAGGAGGCCTTACAAATAGCTGAGAAAAGAAGAGATGCAAAAGGTAAAGGAGAAAAAGAAGGATATACTCATTAGCAAGGAGTGATAAGAAAGCCTTCTTAAGTGAAAAATGCAAAGAAACAGAAAAACAACAGAATGGGAAAGACTAGAGATCTCTACAAGAAAATTAGAGATATCAAGGAAAAATTCACGCAAAGATAGGCACGAAAAAGGACAGAAACAGTATAGACCTAACCAATGCAGAAGATACTAAGAAGAAGTGGAAAGAATACAAGAAGAACTATACAAAAAAGATCTTAGTGACTGGGCTTCCCTGGTGGTCCAGTGGGTAAGGACACCACCTTGCAGTGCAAGGGACGCCGGTTCCATCCCTGGCCTGGGAAGATCCCACGTGCTGTGGAGCGGCTGGACCGATGTGTCCAATTACGTAGCCGGAGCTCTGGAGCTGCATGCGCTCAGAGCAGGTGCTCTGCAACAACAGATGCCACTGTGATGGGAGGCCCACATGGGCCAGGGAACAAAGATGGGTGAAAATAGATAAATGAAAGACCAATAGAAGTGGCCCACCTGTGCCTTCCCTCCCCAACCCACCCCCCACCCCCAAAAAAATTAAAAAAAAAAAAGATTGCCAGGAGAAACATCAATAACCTCGGGTATGCAACTGATGTCACCCTTATGGCAGGAAGAGTAGAGGAACTAAAGAGCCTCTTAATGATGGTGAAAGAGTCAAAGAGTGAAAAAGCTGGCCTAAAACTTTACATTCAGAAAACTAAGATCATGGCATCTGATCCCATCACTTCATGGCAAATAGATGAGCAAACAATGGAAACAGTGACAGATTATTTTCTTGGGCTCCAAAATCACTGCAGATGGTGACTGCAACCATGAAATTAAAAGATACTTGCTCCTTGGAAGAAAAGCTATGACAAACCTAGACAGTGTATTCAAAAGCAGAGACATCACTTTGCCAACAGAGGTCTGTATAGTCAAAATTACGGTTTTCCCAGTAGTTATGTATGGATGTGAGAGTTGGGCCATACAGAAGGCTGAGCACCAAAGAACTGATGCCTTTGAACTGTGATGTTGGAGAAGACTTTTGATAGTCCCTTGGATTGCAAGGAAATCAAGCCAGTCAATCCTGAAGGAAACCAACCCTGAATATTCATTGGAAGGACTGATGGTGAAGCCAAAGCTCCAATACCTTGGCCAACTGATGTGAAGAGATGACTCATTGGAAAAGAGCCTGATGCTTGGAAAAATAGAAGGCAGAAGAAGAAGGGGATGACAGAGGATGAGATGGTTGGATGGCATCACTTAGTCAATGAGTATGAGTTTCAGCAAGCTCTGGGAGATGGTGAAGGACAGGGCAGCCTGATGTGCTGCAGTCCATTGGGTCACAAAGAGCCAGACACGACTGAGCAACTGAACAGACCTGAGGGGATCAGGCAAAGCTCCAACAGTTTCTAGTCTGAAGATTTTTATTTTAGTTTTTCCCTGTGGATCTTTGGGAAGAGTATTTCCAGTAATGCGGTGTTGAAGTGAAGACCGCTTGCGGGAACAGTGATGTTATTTGTACATCTCTTTCTAGCTGAAGCAAAGGTCCCTATGATTCAGTTTCTTCACCTGATCAGCTGTTGAGGGGGTATAAATAGCCCATGCTAACTAAGTACTTAGCATAATGCATAAGAACTGCTTGATAAACAGTGGACAGAAAGATGGTGGGGTTTGGGAGGGGCAGCGCTAATATAACAAGTTGTCACAAAACTTGTGGAGGTTACAAGACTCAAGAGCCCTGTCCCTGAGAATTTTCTGGGGATTTTCTGAACAGGCTGCCTCTGACACATTCCCTACTGTTTCAGCTAACCTCTGATAGGATTCCCCTAGCTTTGCTCCTGAGTTTCAGCTTTGTTTCCTTTCACAAAGTCCTTGAGCCTTTCTATGCCACATGCTAAACTCTGCATGCCTGACCCCCACCAGTATGTATTCAGCCCTTGATTCCTCTGGAGAGAAAGGGTAATGTTCATTTTTCCTGAACTATCGGGGTAATAGATGGTCATTTTGGAATACTTGTTATAGGCATGAAAATATAAAAAGAAGCCCAAATCCCCCGTAATTTCATCTTAACATCTTGATCTATTTCCCTCCAGTGATTTTTTCTAGGATGTATTAATATATACCACAAAATCAGGGTTATTTTTCAGAATCAGCCTAATACAATGGTAACACATTGCCCTAGCATTAAATTTACGTCAAAATATGATTCTTCTTTTGTATTTTGGCCTCTTTTATTGTTTTCTTATTTATTTTCATCCATCTTTATTTTTTGGCCTGTGTGGGCCTCCCATTGCAGTGGCCCCCCCTCATGGCTCGATGGTGAGCCATCCAAGGCCAACACAAAACTGAGCAACTGAAAATTTAAAGTCAATGAGTATGAGTTTCAGCAAGCTCTGGGAGATGGTGAAGGACAGGGCAGCCTGATGTGCTGCAGTCCATTGGGTCACAAAGAGCCAGACACGACTGAGCAACTGAACAGACCTGAGGGGATCAGGCAAAGCTCCAACAGTTTCTAGTCTGAAGATTTTTATTTTAGTTTTTCCCTGTGGATCTTTGGGAAGAGTATTTCCAGTAATGCGGTGTTGAAGTGAAGACCGCTTGCGGGAACAGTGATGTTATTTGTACATCTCTTTCTAGCTGAAGCAAAGGTCCCTATGATTCAGTTTCTTCACCTGATCAGCTGTTGAGGGGGTATAAATAGCCCATGCTAACTAAGTACTTAGCATAATGCATAAGAACTGCTTGATAAACAGTGGACAGAAAGATGGTGGGGTTTGGGAGGGGCAGCGCTAATATAACAAGTTGTCACAAAACTTGTGGAGGTTACAAGACTCAAGAGCCCTGTCCCTGAGAATTTTCTGGGGATTTTCTGAACAGGCTGCCTCTGACACATTCCCTACTGTTTCAGCTAACCTCTGATAGGATTCCCCTAGCTTTGCTCCTGAGTTTCAGCTTTGTTTCCTTTCACAAAGTCCTTGAGCCTTTCTATGCCACATGCTAAACTCTGCATGCCTGACCCCCACCAGTATGTATTCAGCCCTTGATTCCTCTGGAGAGAAAGGGTAATGTTCATTTTTCCTGAACTATCGGGGTAATAGATGGTCATTTTGGAATACTTGTTATAGGCATGAAAATATAAAAAGAAGCCCAAATCCCCCGTAATTTCATCTTAACATCTTGATCTATTTCCCTCCAGTGATTTTTTTTCTAGGATGTATTAATATATACCACAAAATCAGGGTTATTTTTCAGAATCAGCCTAATACAATGGTAACACATTGCCCTAGCATTAAATTTACGTCAAAATATGATTCTTCTTTTGTATTTTGGCCTCTTTTATTGTTTTCTTATTTATTTTCATCCATCTTTATTTTTTGGCCTGTGTGGGCCTCCCATTGCAGTGGCCTCTCCCACTCCAGAGCTCTGGCTCGTAATTGGACACACCGGTCCAGCCACTCTGCGGCACATGGGATCTTGCCAGGCCAGGGATCGAACCGGTGCCCCTTGCACTGCCAGGTGGACTCTTTAACCACTGGGCCACCAGGGAAGTCCCCCAAAATATGATTCTTAATGCATGTATAATATATGGATGTATTTTATTTTAAGTATTTTTCCTATTGCTGTAAGTGGTATTTTTTCGTGGCTTTTGTAAGTCAGCAGTAGCATCTTTGTAATTATTTATGAATTTCTAATTATTTCTTTGGGGATAAATTCCCAAGGGACGGTCCTGGGCCAAAGGGTATGAACTCTCTCAAGGCTGTAGCATGTACTGAGAAATGTCCTTCCTGCAGATGTTTTTTTTTTTTTTTTTTAAGCAGTGTTAATATTGTGTATAGACTTGTGCAACCATTATTACAATCAGGATACAGAATAATTCCATCACTCCAGTAACCTCCCTCCTACTATCCCTTTCTAGGGTCATCCCCCCCATATCCCTAGAGTAGTAGTCCCCAACCTTTTTGTCACCAGGCACCAGGGTGGGAGGGATGGTTTCAGGGTGATTCAAATCGCATTGCATTTATTGTGTACTTTATTCCTTTTATTATTACATCAGCTCTACCTCATATCATTAGGCATTAGATCACAGAGGCTGGGGACCCTTGCCCCTAGAGGGTTATGAAATACTTAATTCCACATTGTGTAATTAACTGGTCATTCTTAATCATTTTAATACATCACAAAGCCCCCAGTTTTCCTGAACTAGGGGAATGGTCATTTTGGAATAGAAGCATGAAAATATCCAAATCCCCGTAATTTCATCTTAACATCTTGATCTATTTCCCTCCAGTGATTTTTCTAGGATGTATTAATATATACCACAAAATCAGGGTTATTTTTCAGAATCAGCCTAATACAATGGTAACACATTGCCCTAGCATTAAATTTACGTCAAAATATGATTCTTCTTTTGTATTTTGGCCTCTTTTATTGTTTTCTTATTTATTTTCATCCATCTTTATTTTTTGGCCTGTGTGGGCCTCCCATTGCAGTGGCCTCTCCCACTCCAGAGCTCTGGCTCGTAATTGGACACACCGGTCCAGCCACTCTGCGGCACATGGGATCTTGCCAGGCCAGGGATCGAACCGGTGCCCCTTGCACTGCCAGGTGGACTCTTTAACCACTGGGCCACCAGGGAAGTCCCCCAAAATATGATTCTTAATGCATGTATAATATATGGATGTATTTTATTTTAAGTATTTTTCCTATTGCTGTAAGTGGTATTTTTTCGTGGCTTTTGTAAGTCAGCAGTAGCATCTTTGTAATTATTTATGAATTTCTAATTATTTCTTTGGGGATAAATTCCCAAGGGACGGTCCTGGGCCAAAGGGTATGAACTCTCTCAAGGCTGTAGCATGTACTGAGAAATGTCCTTCCTGCAGATGTTTTTTTTTTTTTTTTTTAAGCAGTGTTAATATTGTGTATAGACTTGTGCAACCATTATTACAATCAGGATACAGAATAATTCCATCACTCCAGTAACCTCCCTCCTACTATCCCTTTCTAGGGTCATCCCCCCCATATCCCCTAGAGTAGTAGTCCCCAACCTTTTTGTCACCAGGCACCAGGGTGGGAGGGATGGTTTCAGGGTGATTCAAATCGCATTGCATTTATTGTGTACTTTATTCCTTTTATTATTACATCAGCTCTACCTCATATCATTAGGCATTAGATCACAGAGGCTGGGGACCCTTGCCCCTAGAGGGTTATGAAATACTTAATTCCACATTGTGTAATTAACTGGTCATTCTTAATCATTTTAATACATCACAAAGCCCCCAAGTTAATATAACCCATTCAGGTCTTAGTAAGACGTTCTTGAATCAGGTTGCAATAGCAGCCAAGAGTGACCCCCCCCCAGAGTGGGTGTATTGTGAGGGCCCCTTTCAGATTTGTGCCCGCAAGAGTTTATTTCTCCCTATTAGGTCTGTGAGCTTCAACCACTGGGCTGTGGGGGAGAGGAACTTGAGGAGCCAAGACAAGACTCGGGTAGGATTAGTCAGAATAGAGTTAGTTACAGAAGTTGACCCACATGGTAGTTAGAGGTCCAAATTTTGAGGTTCAAGAACTTGGGAATTTCAATACCATGATTTTTATTACTGTTAAAGTGTGATATTTCACTAGAACAAATATCTTTGCAAGTTCTTTTCTTTGGGTGTGTATCTCCAGGAAAAAGTGAAAGTGTTTGTTGTTTAGTTGTGTCCAACTCTTTGTGAGCCCATGGACTGTAGTTCGCCAGGCTCCTCTGTCCATGGGATCCTCCAGGCAAGAATACTGGAGTGGGTTGCTGTTTCCTCCTCCAGGGGATCTTCCCCCACTAAGGGACTGAACCCAGTTCTCCTGTATTACAGGCTAATTCTTTGCAGTGTGAGCTACCAAGGAAGCCCGTGTGTCTTCAGAACAGCTTCTTAAAATGGTGGTTATTCCTGGACCGTTTAGACTTTGAAGGCACATCATCTTTAACACCCTCATCTGGGAGGTTTCTGTGATTGCCATGAGCATTTGGCTGAGAGTAGGGTGCTTAGGGAATGGGAGCAAAGGAACAGCGTAAGGAACAGTGTATTGAAGAGCAGGGAATAGCAAGACCTCCTTGAGGAAACTCAGAATAGCTGGGGAGGCTGAGGGAGAAACAATTTGGGAGAAAAGTCAGAGGTGGAAAGCAGATTGTCAAAGACAATCTGCCCCCTTCAAAGTTGCTCCTAGAGTATCCCTAGGGTTAACGCCAGGGCTATACCGGCCTCAGGAAATCTGCCAGTGCTTTTGTTGCAGACAAGGGGGTGAACACTCACGTGCTCGCAATGAATTCCCTGAGAGGTCCTCCGAGGCCAGCTGGCAATTGTGGACACAGAGTTTGGGCTCAAAAATGGCTTTGTCTTCAGGGTTACTCCGATTTGTCAAAATTCTGACTACAGCACATCAAACACTTGTGCCAGCGACTTGGTCCTTTTTCAGTGGAGAGCTGCTATATTCTGTCTCGCGGCGTGCTGGGCAGCTCAGAACGCGGGTTTTTCTTATCTGGGTTGTGCAGCCGAGGTCCCTGGCCCAGAATGGTCTGAGACCTTTGTAACTGAATTAAACAGAAGAAACAAAAGCAGCAAGTTTGGGACCCGTGGGCACGGCCGGCCAGCCAATGGGGCGCGGCCGCTCCCCGGTGGAGTGGTACTATGATGACAGTAGCCAACCAGCGCGCTTCATGCAAATGAAGTACTGTATCCCGCACCGGCAGCTCCAGTGCCGTCTGGTTGTTATAGTGATAAACTGAGGCCTTGCCTTCTGGTTTCTCGGAGAAGGAAAGGGGCGGGGGGGGGGGGTTGCTGGGGACTAACCTCTTTACTTCGCCTTGGGAAGACAGAGGGACGAAGAAGGGGGATGGGTGGGGAAGAGAAAAATACGTGACAAAGAAAACATTCTCTTCCTGGGAGGAGACTCTCAGAGGGTGTAGAGCTGGAGGGAGGGTTCACTGGCCATGCCAGTACTTACCACTGATGCTGAGTCAGAAACAGGTATCCCAAAATCCCTTTCCAATGAGCCTCCCTCAGAAACCATGGAGGAAATAGAGCACACATGCCCACAGCCTCGACTGGTAAGTAAAGACAAAGGATGCAAATATATGCGTGGCTATGGCACAAAAGAGTTCCTTCTGCTCCCGCAGCCAGCGAGGAAAGCGATGCTTAGAGGATTTTCATGTAAATGAGAATGGAGCTACCGCCTAATCATTCTCAGCTGTTTATACTTAGCTTCTCTACCCGGCGCTGCTCTCAGCTTACAAAGCATTATTGTATTGGCTGTGTAGGAAACGGGCCGCTTGGGCTATGCTGTGTTTTTTTGCCTTGGGAGGAGGGGATGGGCTTTTCTCTTTCAGGTGTATTCTCATCTAAAGATAAAGCTCCTACGGTGCAATTTAACAATGGTATTCTCTCCACAAAGCTTGGAGGTGTCCGTTGCTAAGTTCGAAATTTTAGCTAAGGAATGATTCAGTCCTCAACTAATTTCGGTGTCTAATGTCAATTTTGGATAAATGAAAACGACATGGAAGCCAAACTTGCCTGTTCGTTTGAACATTGCAAAATAAATAAGTGAAAGGGTCGTCGGTGATGTGTTTAGAAATAATGTGCATCTTGAATCAATTGTAAACATTTCCGGAGCATGCTGTCAGGGTTTCTTTTCGGGTAGTAGGAACTGAGGACAGATACATTTACTTGGAAAGGGGCTGCATGCCTTTCATAATGCAAAGTGTGGAAACAGCATTCAGAGCTTCCTTGCGTCTCAGTTGGCCACATTTCATCAGCTTCTCTACCACTGGTCATGATTCCTTAAGTAAATGTGAAAGGTGGTTCTCAGACACCTCAGCATGTATCTTCGAGGAATCGAAAGGACCAGATGGGTAATGGCCTGAAGTCTTGGGGATGGGGGAAGAGAAAAATACGTGACAAAGAAAACATTCTCTTCCTGGGAGGAGACTCTCAGAGGGTGTAGAGCTGGAGGGAGGGTTCACTGGCCATGCCAGTACTTACCACTGATGCTGAGTCAGAAACAGGTATCCCAAAATCCCTTTCCAATGAGCCTCCCTCAGAAACCATGGAGGAAATAGAGCACACATGCCCACAGCCTCGACTGGTAAGTAAAGACAAAGGATGCAAATATATGCGTGGCTATGGCACAAAAGAGTTCCTTCTGCTCCCGCAGCCAGCGAGGAAAGCGATGCTTAGAGGATTTTCATGTAAATGAGAATGGAGCTACCGCCTAATCATTCTCAGCTGTTTATACTTAGCTTCTCTACCCGGCGCTGCTCTCAGCTTACAAAGCATTATTGTATTGGCTGTGTAGGAAACGGGCCGCTTGGGCTATGCTGTGTTTTTGTGCCTTGGGAGGAGGGGATGGGCTTTTCTCTTTCAGGTGTATTCTCATCTAAAGATAAAGCTCCTACGGTGCAATTTAACAATGGTATTCTCTCCACAAAGCTTGGAGGTGTCCGTTGCTAAGTTCGAAATTTTAGCTAAGGAATGATTCAGTCCTCAACTAATTTCGGTGTCTAATGTCAATTTTGGATAAATGAAAACGACATGGAAGCCAAACTTGCCTGTTCGTTTGAACATTGCAAAATAAATAAGTGAAAGGGTCGTCGGTGATGTGTTTAGAAATAATGTGCATCTTGAATCAATTGTAAACATTTCCGGAGCATGCTGTCAGGGTTTCTTTTCGGGTAGTAGGAACTGAGGACAGATACATTTACTTGGAAAGGGGCTGCATGCCTTTCATAATGCAAAGTGTGGAAACAGCATTCAGAGCTTCCTTGCGTCTCAGTTGGCCACATTTCATCAGCTTCTCTACCACTGGTCATGATTCCTTAAGTAAATGTGAAAGGTGGTTCTCAGACACCTCAGCATGTATCTTCGAGGAATCGAAAGGACCAGATGGGTAATGGCCTGAAGTCTTGGGGACCTTGGGGAGACTTGACTTTGAACCCTCAAATCCAAAGGACAGACTAGTTAGAACTGTCCTCTCTCTAGCGATTTCCCCTCAAGTTAAAAGGTGCAATATTTTGATTGGCTGTGGAGTTTGACCCTGGGAAGAGGTTTTTTTTCTTTTTTTTTTTTTTTTAAAGGAGTTTGTGATGTAGCATTTTCTGTTAATTTCCAAAATGAGGTCTCACAGATTCCAAGGCCAAGCCATCGTGTAACTGTTACTTCTGAAAGGCTCAAAGGGAGAGTTAGGACAATTTTTTAAAACATGAAAGCAAAATTGCATCAGAGCCTTGTGGGTTTTCGTTCACTGTGTTCTATTTTTTTAAGATATATTTTCTTAGGAACTTTTGCTACTAACTGCTCCCCAGCGCTTAGGCCACTTGCTGAACAGCATATATGATGAAGCACCTGTGTTCTCATGGGATGCAAAGCATCCCAATAAGTTTGTTACCAAGGGATTCTTTTGAGCCACTAGACAGCTCTTGGTTAAGGCCTGCAAAACAACAACAAACTGACCCTTAATAACTTGTTATAAGATCACCCAGAATGTATTTTTTTTAAAGTTAGACTCAGTGCTCAAATTTGCATCACACCTTCCTGACAGGTAAAGGGCAGGGGAGAGTAAGGGGGTGTCCGATTCCAGTTTGTGTGTCCATGCCCACTTCTTTTCCTCCCCCCCCCCTTTTTTTTTTGCCTTTTAGCCTTTTGGCTCCTTGGTTGCTTCTGCCTGAGAGGGTGGGGAGAGGAAATCAAGGGAAGGAAGAAAGTTCAAGTACTTTCCCTTTCCATTGGTAAACATTTCCGGAGCATGCTTTCAGGGTTTCTTTTCGGGTAGTAGGAACTGAGGACAGATACATTTACTTGGAAAGGGGCTGCATGCCTTTCATAATGCAAAGTGTGGAAACAGCATTCAGAGCTTCCTTGCGTCTCAGTTGGCCACATTTCATCAGCTTCTCTACCACTGGTCATGATTCCTTAAGTAAATGTGAAAGGTGGTTCTCAGACACCTCAGCATGTATCTTCGAGGAATCGAAAGGACCAGATGGGTAATGGCCTGAAGTCTTGGGGACCTTGGGGAGACTTGACTTTGAACCCTCAAATCCAAAGGACAGACTAGTTAGAACTGTCCTCTCTCTAGCGATTTCCCCTCAAGTTAAAAGGTGCAATATTTTGATTGGCTGTGGAGTTTGACCCTGGGAAGAGGTTTTTTTTTTTCTTTTTTCTTTTTTTTTTTTTTTAAAGGAGTTTGTGATGTAGCATTTTCTGTTAATTTCCAAAATGAGGTCTCACAGATTCCAAGGCCAAGCCATCGTGTAACTGTTACTTCTGAAAGGCTCAAAGGGAGAGTTAGGACAATTTTTTAAAACATGAAAGCAAAATTGCATCAGAGCCTTGTGGGTTTTCGTTCACTGTGTTCTATTTTTTTAAGATATATTTTCTTAGGAACTTTTGCTACTAACTGCTCCCCAGCGCTTAGGCCACTTGCTGAACAGCATATATGATGAAGCACCTGTGTTCTCATGGGATGCAAAGCATCCCAATAAGTTTGTTACCAAGGGATTCTTTTGAGCCACTAGACAGCTCTTGGTTAAGGCCTGCAAAACAACAACAAACTGACCCTTAATAACTTGTTATAAGATCACCCAGAATGTATTTTTTTTAAAGTTAGACTCAGTGCTCAAATTTGCATCACACCTTCCTGACAGGTAAAGGGCAGGGGAGAGTAAGGGGGTGTCCGATTCCAGTTTGTGTGTCCATGCCCACTTCTTTTCCTCCCCCCCCCCTTTTTTTTTTGCCTTTTAGCCTTTTGGCTCCTTGGTTGCTTCTGCCTGAGAGGGTGGGGAGAGGAAATCAAGGGAAGGAAGAAAGTTCAAGTACTTTCCCCTTTCCATTGTGATAGCTTATCTGGGAGGGTAACTCACAAGAGCCATACAAAGCTGGCAGTGTTACACCTCCATCTCCCCATCATTCTAGAAATGAGGAATCTGAGGTTCAGAGAGGGTAAGTGACTTCCCCAAAGTCACATTGCTTTGAAGGGCTGTAGAGCTGGGATTTGAACCCAGAGTTCTATACCTGCAAAGTGGAATATCTTTCTCTTCTGACACGTGCTTAAGTGAAGTGCATTCTCATCCCATCTTTTTGGCAGTTCTGGCCGTGTGTGTGCGTGTGTGAAGGATGTACAGAAATTGAACTGTGAAAGTGATTGCTTTGATGAAAAATTTTCCAAGTCGTCCTTCATTATCGTGGTCTATCAAAAATTGGCTCTGTTGTTTTTTTTTCTTTGAAATGGCTCTGTTTAAATAGAGACTGTTTATCAGTTGATAAACCACAATAAAGTTTTTTTTAATTTTTTTTAAAGATTTATTCATCCATCTATTTATTTTGGGCCGGGGTCGGGTTGGGGAGGGAGGGGAGCGGGCGGGCCACTTCTATTGGTCTTTCATTTCTCTATTTTCATCGTCTTTGTTCTTTGGCTCCTGCGGGCCTCCCATCGCGGTGGCGTCTGCTATCGCAGAGCACCGGCTTTGAGCGCATGCACTCCAGAGCGCCGGCTCGGTGATTGGACACATCAGTCCAGCCGCTCCGCGGCACGTGGGATCTTCCCAGGCCAGGGATTGAACCGGCGCCCCTTGCACTGCAAGGCGGTGTCCTTATCCACTGGACCACCAGGGGAAGCCCCACAATAAAGTTTTTGAAGCACTTTTTACCAGCAGAATTTGATCTGCTGGTACTTTAAATTTAGATTTAATAATGAGTGAAGTGAAAGTCGCTCAGTCATGTCTGACTCTTTGCGACCCCATGGACAAGCCACAGAATTTTCCAGGCAAGAATACTGGAGTGGGTTGCTGTGCCCTCCGCCAGGGGATCTTCCCAACCCAGGGATTGAACCCAGGTCTCCCCCATTGCAGGCGTTTTCTTTACCATCTGAGCCTCCAGGGAAACCCATGAAGGCACATATTAACTACTTAATAACAAAGTTTGAAGAGAGTGGCAAATGAAAATATTAAACTAGCACTTTTATGTTTTTTAGTAGTTTCTGTTGGTCTTTTGCTTTGCTAATGCCATTTCATTTCAAATTATATAAATTCTGTGTTTCGCTTAGTACCCAAATGTGTTGCCCCGAATTAATCATGGGTCCCTCAGAGTGTGGCTGTTGAGTTGCTTGACTACATTTGGAAGGTGCATGGAAGACTTGAGAGAGTCCCTTCAGAGGACACGTTCCTTCCCCCATGTGTTACCAAACTTGAATGCATAAAGTTTAGCGGAAATAGGGCTCAATAACAAAACAGTATTTCAAAAAGAGAGTAGTATTTACCAAACTGGTTGGCATTGAATTAACTGGGCCACATACTGGCTCCCCAGACTCACTCTAACTTTACCTAGAGATACAGAAAAGGAAATTTCTGGGTAAATATAGGGCCATAACGGTTTATTGCAAGTCACAGGATGAAACTCAATGTTGCCCTTTATAGATGCAAACTTTATTTTAAAAGTTTTTGTGTAAAAAACAAAAATTGTGTTACACAATCAGCAATTGTGTAAAATGCCCTTGTTGTAATGAATTGTGAACTTGATTGAGCCTAGCACTGGAGAAGGCGTATACAGGTGTTTCTAACATATGTTCGTCTATGTATTATTATTATTTAAAATTTATTTATTTATTTGGCTGTGTTGGGTCTTACTGTGGCATGCAGGATCTTCCTTGTGTCACTTGGTATCTTTTCTTACAGCGCACAGACTCTCAAGTTGTGGCACCTAGGTTCAGGAGTGTGCAGGCTCAGTAGTTGTGGCACAGAGGCCTGGTTGCTCCACAGCTTTTTATTATTGTTTAGTTGGTAAGTCTTTTGCAGTCCGGTGTATGTGGTATCTTAGTTCCCCAACCAGTGATTGAACCGGAGTCTCCTGCATTGCAAGGCAGATTCTTAACCACTGGATCACTAAGGAAGTCCCAAGGTTGTCTATATAATCTTTACAGCAAAGATGGTTTATTGTGATCCAGGTTAGCTCTGCCCACAGTGATTGAGCACCTACTACATGCTGAGTTCTGAGCCCTGTGGACTCTAGATAGAGATTCTGGAAGAGACAGGAACATAAGCAGACTGCTTTCATACAGGTTGATAAGGACACAGCAGAAAAAGGGTTGTGGTGTGTTCTCAAGTGCATTAGGGACAGAAGGGAGACAGTGGGTAACTCTTTGACAGCAAGTCTATGTTTTCCAAAGGGTTAGAAATCTGACTTGTCCTCACTGTATCCCTAGTGTCTAACACAGAGCCTGGCATAGTCCTTTAAGGAAAGGGAGTGGGAAGTTGACATACCGAGTTAGGTAGGACTTAAAAGCAGTCTATACTTTAGACCCTTGTAAGTAGCAAAGTGATAAGGATATTGAAGACTCAAAGGAATCATGTTCAAGGGGAACTTTTCTGGAAGGCATACCTGTAGATTTTCCATCATGCTTTTTTTTTTTAATTTATTTATTTTATTTCTTTTTTAAAAAAATTTTTACAGACTTGTCCACAGACATGTATGTTACCACGTAAGTCATGCATATCCCTGGTCCCCGCCCCCACTCCAGCGCCCCCCCATCCCACCCCTCCAGGCTGTCACACCGAGCCCTTGTAGGAACTCCTATTCCCGCAGCACAATGACAATAGCTATCTTTTTCACATATAATAGTATATGTTTCCATGTTACTCCCTCTATGCCTCCCACCCACTGTTCATTCCCCACAGTGTCGATATGTCTATTCTCTGTCTGTTTCCATCATGCTTTTTTTCCATTGGAAGAAATTCTACGAAAGAGGAGTAAATAGAATTAAATAACACTGATAAGAAAATTAAAAAAGAAATAGAAAACTACCTAGGTTTTATGTCTTAGGAATGTAATCTTTTAATTTATTTTTAGTTGGAGAATAATTGCTTTACAGTGTTGTGTTAGTTTCTGCCTTACGACAACCTGAATCAGCCATAGGTGTACATATGTCACCTTTTACTTGAACCTCCCTCCCACCTCCCTCTCCATCCCACCACTCTAGGATGTAATCTTATTTCAATCCTTATTTCTTTACTGTGGTGACTCAGGTTTGAGATTTTCCTGAAACTTCTTCTTTCAATTTTTACAGTCTTTATTCTTGGTCTTTGACTTATTTTTTCACTCTTTGCTATTTTCTTGCTTAAACATGATGCCATATGACTTATAAAGTGGACTGTCAAGGAGAGAAATGAGTGACCTTGGGTGACAGGATGTAACAACCCTCTTTGGAGACCCAACCCCTGAGGGAGGGGGACTCCTTGTGAATAGAGACTGTGTCCTCCTGGGGTCCTCAAGCCTCAGATCATCCCTCAAGGCAAATCCTCTGGGCCCAGTGAAAGTGAAGTGCTAGTTGCTAAGTCGAGTCTTGTCCAACTCTTTGGGATCCCATGGACTGTAATCTCTGTCCGTGGTATTCTCTAGGCAAGAATACTGGAGTGGATTGTGATTCCCTTCTCCAGGGGATCTTCCCAAGCCAGGGGTGAAACCCAGGTCTCCCTCATTGCAGGCAGATTCTTTACCATCTGAGCCATGCTCCCTAAAATCCTTTCTAACTAGATTCAGCCACCTTGAAAGTTGTCTCCTTAAGTATTTGGTTAATGACCTTGGTTAAGTTCTTCTAGCAGTGCATTTTACTGTTACAAAGAAGTAATTGTAGCCTGCAATGGTTCCATGAAGATGGATGTTCCACAGATCAACTGAGAAGGCCTTGGGAATAAAAAAGGGCTGGTTCGATATACCACATTAGCAGGAGTTGATTTTGGGCTGTACTTCAAAGTGGAGCAGTGCCAAGAGACTGCTGTCTTGCAGAAGGTGCATTATGTCAGTTGGGAGGTAGGGCGCTTACCCGCTAGTGCTTAAAAAGATAACCGAATTTCCAGAGACATCCTTGGCTTCCTTTACGAGCCCCACCATCTGTTTAGCTACTTGGATAGCATACATTTTAAAAGCGAGATACTTACAGTGCTGTGTCAGTGAAAATAAACAAACATGAGCTTCCTTGGGTTACACACCTGAATCAGCCATAGGTGTACATATGTCACCTTTACTTGAACCTCCCTCCCACCTCCTCTCCATCCCACCACTCTAGGATGTAATCTTATTTCAATCCTTATTTCTTTACTGTGGTGACTCAGGTTTGAGATTTTCCTGAAACTTCTTCTTTCAATTTTTACAGTCTTTATTCTTGGTCTTTGACTTATTTTTTCACTCTTTGCTATTTTCTTGCTTAAACATGATGCCATATGACTTATAAAGTGGACTGTCAAGGAGAGAAATGAGTGACCTTGGGTGACAGGATGTAACAACCCTCTTTGGAGACCCAACCCCTGAGGGAGGGGGACTCCTTGTGAATAGAGACTGTGTCCTCCTGGGGTCCTCAAGCCTCAGATCATCCCTCAAGGCAAATCCTCTGGGCCCAGTGAAAGTGAAGTGCTAGTTGCTAAGTCGAGTCTTGTCCAACTCTTTGGGATCCCATGGACTGTAATCTCTGTCCGTGGTATTCTCTAGGCAAGAATACTGGAGTGGATTGTGATTCCCTTCTCCAGGGGATCTTCCCAAGCCAGGGGTGAAACCCAGGTCTCCCTCATTGCAGGCAGATTCTTTACCATCTGAGCCATGCTCCCTAAAATCCTTTCTAACTAGATTCAGCCACCTTGAAAGTTGTCTCCTTAAGTATTTGGTTAATGACCTTGGTTAAGTTCTTCTAGCAGTGCATTTTACTGTTACAAAGAAGTAATTGTAGCCTGCAATGGTTCCATGAAGATGGATGTTCCACAGATCAACTGAGAAGGCCTTGGGAATAAAAAAGGGCTGGTTCGATATACCACATTAGCAGGAGTTGATTTTGGGCTGTACTTCAAAGTGGAGCAGTGCCAAGAGACTGCTGTCTTGCAGAAGGTGCATTATGTCAGTTGGGAGGTAGGGCGCTTACCCGCTAGTGCTTAAAAAGATAACCGAATTTCCAGAGACATCCTTGGCTTCCTTTACGAGCCCCACCATCTGTTTAGCTACTTGGATAGCATACATTTTAAAAGCGAGATACTTACAGTGCTGTGTCAGTGAAAATAAACAAACATGAGCTTCCTTGGGCATTTACTGTGTTCGGCTGGAATTCTGCCCAAGGTTATTATTAGATATCTTCCTGCTGTTCAAATGCAACATCTATTTTTTGCAGATTGGTAATAGGCATATTGAATTTAGGATCAATGGATTTCTCCTATTCTTTTAGGCTTATTCTTTCACTTGCCCAAGACCCCCTCCGCAATTTGCCTAAGGCTAAAATCTTTTTTTCTTTTATGTGGTTGGATGGCATCACCGACTCAGTGGACATGAGTTTGAGCAAACTGCAAGAGATAGTGAAGCACAGGGAAGCCTGATATGCTGCAGTCCATGGGGTCGCAAAGAGTCAGAGACGACTGAGCAACTGAACAACAAAACTCCTTTTGGAGGAAATTAATATAAATCAAATATTTGTTTTATTTTGGTGTTTGAGCATATAGAAACAGAAAGGGTATGAGGCAGTGAGGGAGATTTAAAGTGTTCAGTGACGCAGGGCTTTAGAAGGTAACTGAGAGAAACCTCAGTGCCTGATCAACACGATCCATAGTGAGCTAACTGCTTACAGATTTCCACGCATAGCAGTGCACCAGGTGCTATAGAGAGAAATCAAAAATGTAATCCACAGCCCCTGCCCTGGAAGATCATTTTCATTTAACAGGAGGCAATAGTTTGATAGGTGGAAGCATGCCAGGATGCTGAAATCTCTTAAAAGAGCTTTTTTTGTAAGTTTGGCTTTAATATGTTGGGCTTCCTACAGCTTTTAAGCTATATTTCATCCATTGAGCAGAAGTACTTCCCAGCAGGGAGTACTCCATTAACCTGATCCCCAAGTTAAGACAAGTCCCTGTTTTTGCTTTTGTTTTTTTAAGTCCTTGTCTTTGAAGAGAAGGTGCCACTTGCTGATCCCAGGACACTTGTGGACATGGAAAGGATGAGTCTGTTTTTTAGGGGATCTTAAGCCCTCACCGTGAGTAGCATACTCCAAGCAGCAAGAATATCACTGTCTAGTGGAAGTACAATGCAATTTAAAATTTTCTAGTAGCCACAATTTAAACAGTTTTTAAAAAGATGAAACTAATTTAAATAATATATTAAATTTAATTGGTATCTAAAATATTACTATTTCTTTTTTTTTTAGTGGGAGGAAAGATTTTATTTTATTTATTTAGTTTTGACTGCGCTGGGTCTTGCTTGCTGAGTGTGGACTTTCACTAGTTGCAGTGAGCAGGGACTACTCTTCATTGTGGTGTGTGAGCTTCTCATTGTGGTGGCTTCTCTTGTTGCAGAGCACCGGCTGAGTAGTTGTTGGCACACAGACTTAAGTGTCCTGTGGTTTATGGAATTTTAGTTCCTGGACCAGGGATTGAACCTGTGTCCCCTGCATTGGCAGGCAGATTCTTTATCCACTGTGCCACCAAGGAAGTCCAATATTACCATTTCAAATGTAATCAATATAAAGATGATTAATGAGTGTGTGTCTGTGTGTATGTGTATAGGCTTCCCTGGTGGCTCTGATGGTAAAGAATCCACCTGGAATGTGGGAGACCTGAGTTCAACCCCTAGTTTGAGTAGATCCCCTGGAGAAGGGAATGGCAACCCACTCCAGTATTCTTGCTTGAAGAATTCCATAGCTCGTCCATGGGGCCGCAAAGAGTTAGACATGACTGAGCAACTAAGCACAGCACAGCGTGTGTGTGTGTGTGTGTCCTATATATCTGTACAACACAGCTTGTAATATCCTAGTTCCTGTACTGGAGGTCAAACCAGCAGTGGAAGCATGGAGTCCTAACCCTGGATCACCAGGGAACTCATTTTATGTTCTTTTCTTCATACTAAGTCTGAAATCTGGCACGTCTATTAAATTTACAACACATTTCAGTCCAGACTAGCCAATTTCAAGTGCTCAGTAGGCACATGTTGCTTTAGAGGGAGCTCTGATACCTACCCAGGCCTGTGGAGTATCATCTCTGAGAAGCCATAATGACAAATTGATTTCGTGTAGCATAGCACATACAGAAAAAAAAATCACCTTCCTTTAGTTCATATGTTACAGTTTTTTTTCTCCTCTCTCCTATTCTGTTTTTGTTAGGAGACTATTACAGTAATTTCCATGAGAATTAGGAAGTTCGAAGTTTAAGCGTGGGGTAGTGGAAAAAGTGAGCACTGGATGGATATGGGAGACCTTAAGGAGGCGAATGGGCTTCCCAGTTGGCTCAGTGGTAAAGTATCTGCCTGCAAATGCAAGAGTTGGGAAGATCCTCTGGAGAAGGAAATGGCAGCCCACTCCAGTACTCTTGCTTGGAGAATCCCATGGACAGAGGAGCCTGGTGGGCTATACTCCATGAGGTTGCAAAAGAGTCAGACACGACTGAGTGATTAAGCAGGAAGCAGGTAAACACCTTGGGATTTGTAACTGAGTTTGAGGGTAGGGCAGTGTTAGGACGACTCCATTTTCTTCAGTGAGCGGGGGCCACGAAAGCATCCGGGAATAGCAGAGTGTGAGTTATGTTGGGGATACCATGGGGACTTCCATTTGAAAGTGTGTAGTGAATGTTTGGGTTTGGAACTCAGAAGAGAGTTCTGAGCTGGAGATGTTGATCTGGGAGACATCAGTTTGGAGGAGATGGAAGTGAAATTGAGATCATGAAATTGATGGGAGTGACATTGATACAGACAGTTTCTAGTCTAATGAAAGAAGTGGATGAAAATAGTTAACTAGCAAGAGTTCCTCAGGATGATCCTACTACAGGGGAATTCTGGAAAATAACTGACCCCAAGTCATCCTATCAGGTTCTTGGAAGGAGTAAAATAGAAGAGCTATAATCAAAACTATTAGAAAGCTCCTTATATCTGCCTGTCTCTACATGAAATCTGATTCAGTTAATCTACTTTATCCCACAGTCTTCTCAGGATGAAATGCTGAGGAACACCATTTGAAGAGCCAATCGAGGAAAGATCATGAAAAGAGGTCAGAGATCAAGGGCAGGATACGCTGTGTGGAAGGAATATCCAATAGAACCCAATGCAACAGAGTGATCACATGAGATAATAGGGGAAAGTCTCCTTTGGATGTAGGAAGAAGAGATCAATGGTGATGTTGCAGTGAAGTGTTGAAAGCAGGGGCCAGAAAGGTCTCCTAAATGAAGAGCATCTAGGAGGTAGGGAAGTAGAAGACTGAGAGGAGAAGCATACAGAATGTATAGGACCCAGAGGTAGATAAATCAGGGTTTGAGAGGCTAGCTTGTGTCTTCTTTTGTTCCTTCCATGCTTCCCTCCGTCCTTCTTTCCTTCCATCCAGCCAAGATGTGAAAGCTTCTGGGCAGCTCATTCTTTTAAGATGGTAGCAGTTGCACTTACATGAATGGGGAAGAGCCAGAGGGAGAAGGTAAAAGCGATGGGGAAAATTGATGAGGGGAATAACTCTTAGACTGGAGAGGCTGAGATCCAGTACACACGTGGAAAAGTTGGCTTCGAATCAGTAAAGAGACACCTGTCCCATTGTGGTGATGAAGCAGCTGGTAAGGCTGTTTTAGGTTAAGAATAAGTTATAAGGGGGGAAGGTATTGAAAGCTGAAAGCGTCCCTTCTCTGATAGCCTCTGCTTTCTCTTTGAAGGTAGAGGCAAAGTCACAGCAACTTAATTCTCGTAGGTGCAGAAGTGTATTTATGGAATAGCCTGGAAAGTCGGTCCAACCCCAGAGTGTTTCCTCTCCACAGGCCTCCAGGCTTTGGCAGGAGTGGTGGGGGAAGGTGGAAAGGCTGAGTGATGCCTGATGAGATGTGGTATTGATGAGCAGAACCGTATCTGTTCCTTGATGGCCTCTGGGGTGCCACACCAGCTTCCCATTTCGAGGCAGAGCCATATCTGTAGCCCCAGGGGGTACTGGACTGGCCCACAGTGAAGGGGCTGGATGCTGGGAAGAAAAGGAGGCTACAGCTTAGTCTCTGCTTGCTGGAACACACAGTCTTATTCTAACATCACTTCTGCCATTGAATTAGTTATTGTGTGGGCTTAAGAAGTCACTTCTCTTCTCCAGACCTCAGTTCTTTGTCCCACGGTGAGTTGGATAGATGATCTTTGGTTCACCTCAGTGTGTTCTGTTTGACCGATGCTCAAATCAATGATCAGGGCTACCCCACTCCTCACCTCCCTTTGGTTTTATCCATTTAGAGTAAAAACGGACACACTGGCAAAATATGTGTAGCAAATGTTCACAGAATACTTTGGAACTTTGTGTTAATGTTGCTTTAGTGTTGTCTTCCGCTTTATTCTTTAGAAAGATGGGATGTATTCTGAATCTTGTGTTGAATATTCTAGTCATCGTTTAGAGAAACCTGTGTTGAATCTGGTTTTAACATGAACAATAGTCTCCTAATTTCTCTATTTCATAATATTGAAGTTCTGAATTCTGGATTTTCCTTGAGGTCTGGCAGCATGGCATTGAACTCTGGGGGCCTTCTTCATCTGATGCTGCCCATCTAAGAATCATATTTGGGCTTCAGGTCCAACCTGTAATGACTCCTGTATCTTTTGCTGATGCCCACACTAAGCTTCTCAGTTCCCCTCCTCCAATGAAATAAGTGTGGAAAGACTTATTTCATCTCATCACTGGAGGCAGGATGAAAAGGAGAAGGCAAGGAAGGTGGGAACAAACTAAGTCATTGCAAGCTAGGCCTATTTTCTTCCAATAATCTTCCAGGTAACAGCCTTTACCTTGCAAGGATCTGATTATGCATTGCTAGCCTCAGACCATAACATTGTCTTAACATTGAACCAGGTTGTATGAGAGGATGGGAAGCTGACCCTGCCACAGGGCGCGGGCAGAGTTGTAGTGGTGGTGGAAAGAGACAGTTTAGCACTCAGCAATCATGAAGGCACGCTTGAAAAGATAGACATTAGAAAATAAAGCAGAAAGCCTTGGTAGTGTGTAATACAGTGCGGGGCCACACGAGGCCAGCCCACAGAGCAGGACTGATTTTCATGTCGTCTCCTCCCTCCTGCCAAAGTCTTTGACTTGGCGGGTTTTGTGTTCCACTCAGCAATTCGTGCACATCGAACCCGATGTCAGTGTGAAAGGATAACAAGGGTTATTTAAATAGGCACTCAAGAAAAATAGTAACAAGAATAGTAATAGATTAATAGAAGCATCATGGCTTCTCTGGTGGCTCAGATGGTAAAGAATCCGCCTGCAGTGCAGGGAAACCTGGGTTCAATCCCTGGGTTGGGAAGATCCCATGGAGAAGGGAATGGCTACCCACTCCAGTATTCTTGTCTGGAGAATTCCATGGCTCATCCATGGGGTTGCAAAAAGTTGGACACGACTGAGCGACTTTCACTTTCAGAAGCATCATGTATGAGGTGTACAGCCCATTGCCAACCAAATGGTGCTGGTACTCATGGGCTTCTGCACTTCATTCTCTAGTGGGCCTGAGATTGTAGACTCAATCACATAATTCTAAATTCTATTGCACCTCCAGATTGTTTAGTTATAAGGTCACTGTTCTGCAGTGGTTCCAAGGCTGGAGGTCTGACTTCTTTTCCTCCAGTATATGGGGGAGTGGAACAGCTGTCTCGCGTGCACTGTGTTAGGTGCTGCGCCAGGTGCTTCATATGGGTTCTGTCATTTAACGAGGCTACAGACCTCTGAAATAAGCATGACTGTCCCTTACATTATACCTAAGGAAGCCTAGCATTAGGTAATTCCCCAAAGATAAACACCAGCTGATAAAGCTGGGATTTAAAATGTGGTTTGTCGGACTTCTAAAGCCCCCTGGTGCCACTACACACTGTTCTCCCACAGAAGTGAGTGGAGAACCACCTGCTCCAGCTCCCAGGTGATTCAGAAACAAGATGTGTTTGAATGCACTTTGAGAAGTGCCACATTTAGCTCTGCCATGTCACATTTTTCTGCTTTTGGGACTAGGAGTGAAAACAGATCAGATGTCTAAGCTCACTGTAGTAAATTTAGAAATTCAAAATAAATACATTTGACCCAGCACTTCTACTCTTAGGAAATTTGTACATATGGCCACCAAAGACTAGTATTAGGATGTTCTTAGCAGCTTTGTTTGTAATGACCCCAAAGTGGAAACTCCAAATGCCCAACAGAGGTAGAATAAATAAATCCTAGTGTAGTCACACAATGTAATGCTACCTAGCAATGAGGTGAAGAATCTACAGCAAAACCTGCAAAAATAGGGATAAATCTCACAAACACAATATTGAATAAAAGGAGCCCAGAAATGAAAAAATATACACTACACAATTCCATTTCTATTAAATATTTTAAAAGTAGGCAAGATAATCTCTGATGTTATTAATAGAATTCAGGATAGTGGAAGGAGCACAACGGACACTGGTAGTGTTTGCTTACTTGATCTGGGTGCTACGTGTGTTCAGCTTGTGCATGTTCACTAAGCTGCACACTTAGGATTGCGCACATTTCTGTATACATTATTAGTATTCTTGTTTAAGTGTACAGACAGTCTGATCACCATAACAGGGAGAAAGTATGCTTTACCACAGATTGCCCATTTCTAAACAATTCTGTTGATTCAATAGGTAACACTCCAGGGAATGGTATCGGATTCTACCTACAGTTACAGCTCTTGGCTGCTAACAGGGCCTCAGTGTGCTCGGTCCTTCCAGGAGTAAGTATACCCAGCCCTAAAGAGAACATAGGTAAGCCATAGAAGTAAACTTGCCATATTTCTAGGACCAGTCCAGCCCTAGCCAGGTAATCTCTGAATTAAAATTCATGGTGCATGCTTTCTAACAATGACCTGACCTTACAGTTTCTAGAATCAGAAGGAAGTGGATGGAATTTGCTAGCTAGAAAGGGTGCCTCAGGATAATCCTATCAGCTGCAGAAAGTAACTGACCCCAAGCCATCCTATCAGGTTTTTAAAGAGAAGGAAAAAGGAAAAGCTGTAATTAAGGCAGTCCGAATCCTCACTATATGTGCCTGTCTTGCTGTGTATGAGATCTGGTTAAATTAATCTACTTTACCCTACAATCTTCCAGAATGTTACCATGAGAAACAACATTTAGAGAGTCAGCAGAGGAAGGGCTGTGGAAAGAAGACAGAGAGGTATTTCTCAAAAAAGTGGGAGATCAAGGTCTAAGAGCAAAGCAGTCTCTTCATTGGCAGTTTTTCCGTACTGGTATATTTTTTTTATTATTATTAAAGAAGTCATCCACTTCACAGAATCAGTCTTCTTCAGAAAACCTTTCTTCTTTGGAACATTGTTAGTGGATCAGAAAAAAAGGGTCTTATCATTGAAATAGAATCTAGCAAATACCTCAGGCTCAGACATGTTAGAAATATCTGTACTTCCATCCAACTGTATAGCAAACCTCCCACACTGCGTAATTTGTTCTAATGCTTGTTTCTTCCAGTCTTCGGCAATGTTTTCTATGTCTTCCAAATATATTTGCTGACAAAGGAATGCATTTTAGTTTGACATCAATTTTTTCTTACACATTAGAGCAGGCATTTTTACTGCGACTTGAAGAGCAGGTGTTTTTTTGCAATGGTATGAGACTTTTGGTTTTTCTCTATTGAATTGTAGCAACTCAAAAAAGGCTTCCAAACCTTTATCACTGCACAGAATAATGTTTTATGAAGCACAGGATTGAGTATCGTATCCTGAAATGTTGCTGAAAAAAATCAAAGAGGTTTGTTTTCATGTTCTGGATGCTTCTTCTTCTTCTTTTTTTTTTTTTTTAAATGTTGGCCTCTTTTATTTTTATGTATTTATTTTCGTCCATCTTTACTCTTCAGCCTGTGTGGGCCTCCCATCACAGTGGCCTCTCTCATTGCAAAGGACTGGCTCTGGGAGCATGCACTCCAGAGCGCTGGCTCGTAATTGGACACACTGGTCCAGCCACTCCATGGCACGTGTGATCTTCCCTGGCCAGGGATTGAACTGTTGTCCCTTGCACTGCAAGATGGACTCTTTACCCACTGGACCACCAGGGAAGACCCTGGATGCTTCATTTTTAAGTACCATGGTAATTACAATAGCTTCATATCATTATAAGCTAACATCTCAAGGTACAATATGCGCTTGAAATGAAGTTTAATGCTAATTGCATGCATTTCAAATAGTCCTCTTTGTGATCATTTTTGACTCGTTTTTGTCCTGTCAAGTCTAATGAGGCCACAGTTGTTCACACTGAATAATGTGGCTGCTAGAGAACTTACAAAGAGTAGTAGGGTTAGGGACTTTCCTCGTGTTCCAGTTAGTTAAGGCTTGGTGCTTCCAGTGCAAGGGGCATGAGTTTGATTCCTGGTCAAAGAACTAAAATCCCACATGTTGTATGGTGCAACCAAAAAAAAAAAAGAGTAGTAGGGTCAGCTTGGTCACTTTTGTGGTGTTAGTCTGTGTTTATAGTATGTTGGGGACTTCCCAGGTAGTGCCAGTAGTAAAGAATCTGCCTGCCAGTGCAGGAGATGCAGGAGACTCAGGTTCGCTCTCTGGGTTGGGAAGATCCCCTGGAGAAGGAAATGGAAACCCACTCCAGTATTCTTGCCTGGGAAATCTCATGGACAGAGGAACCCAGTGTACTGCAGTTAATGGGGTCTCAAAGAGTCAGACACGACTTAGCAACTAAACAACAACTGAGTGAACTGAGCACCCATGAAAGATGCAAGAATAGTGTCTTTACTTTCTTATTTCGTTGCAGGAAATATTTTAAGCCATCTACTGATCTTGTAAGCATTAGTTTAGTTATGACTAGATAATATAACCCAAAAATGCACTCATGTAGGCCCAGATGAACTGCATTTTATTGCAGTAACCTTAAAGTGAATGGAAATATCAGGGGACCCAGGCCCACCTTCTCTATTGTAACAGCTTGCATTCTTCCTTTGGAATACCTTGTAGACTTTCTGTTGACAGAGAGGGCATGCCAGGGTAAGTGTGGAGTTTACAGTTGGATGTTGGTAATCCTTCCTTTCTTGTTTTTTGACATGAAGAAAGTTAATCCAGGCCCAGGTGTTGCTGTCTCATGGATTGATTGGCGCATCCCACATTAGAAAACCTGTGTCTCCATGTTTTAAATCTTGCCCTTGGATCCACCCAAATGAGTGAGAGAGTTGCATTCTCAGACTACATGTTTGGCAACTGGTAGAAATGCTTTCTGCCTTTTTCTTTTTTGCCTCTAAGTCATTGTTTATTTTTCATCCATCTTTGTTCTTTGGCCTGTGTGGGCCTCCCATCACAGTGGCCTTTCTCGTTGCAGAGCACCGATTCTGGGTGCATGCACCCCAGAGCTCCGGCTCGATAGTTGGACACACTGGTCCAGCCGCTCTGTAGCACGTGGGATCTTCCCAGGTCAGGGATCGAACCGGTGCCCCTTGCACTGCAAGGTGGACTCTTTACCCACTGGACCACCAGGGAAGCCCAAGAAATGCTTTCTTGAACTGCTTTTTCGTTTGGGGACTCCGCTTTGCAAGGAGGGTGCTACATAGACAAACATAAAAGACAGGATTGTCTTTATTGGGGGACTGTCATTGTGTCTGTTGCTGTTGCTATGGCATCACCTAATATGCCCATTATAAAGACACCGTGGAATGAATTTCTGTAAAAATTTGGCATCAGGGAATGCTGTGCTTCTTCTCTGTATCTATTTTGGGTTTTGCTTAAAGACAGCATCAACTTTGTGTTGATCTTTGCTCTGACTGTTGGGAGTTTAAAGTCGTTTTTGTGGCCCCTGTTCTCTGAAATGTAAGACTGTGGTAGACACTCCTGTGTGTTCATTTCAACCTGGGCCTTTCCCCCCACCAAAACCCCTTTTTCCACCCTCACCCCATATGTTGCAACTATTATTTTAAACTTTCATTTAAAAAAAAAGATAAAAGTCACCTCAGGGCCTTTGAGGAAGGAGATGTAGATGAGTAAGATAAAATATTGTTACTGATACTCGTTATAAACCCCTTAATCTCAATTGCCTAAGAAAAAATATATTTGGGATATGAAATTTGTATTTCTAGGTAAAGTTGATTATTTTCTATTGTTAATAGCATCTATGCATTTCTTGATTCTAAATGTTATTCATTGTAAGGCACGCTTCTATTTCAGAGGTGTTAAAATGTCAGGATACTGCCAATATGGATTTTTTAAAAAAAAAATTTTTTTTTGGCGGGGGGAAGCAGGTTGGGGAGGGAGGGAGGCAGGTGGGCCACTTCTATTGGTCTTTCATTTTATTCAGTTTCATCTATCTTTGTTCTTTGGCCCATGTGGGCCTCCCATCGCAGTGACCTCTGTTGTCGCAGAGCACTGGCTCTGGGCGCATGCACCCCAGAGCTCCGGCTAGGTAATTGGACACATCAGTCCAGCCGCTCCACGGCACGTGGGATCTTCCCAGGCCAGGGATCGAACTGGCACCCCTTGCACTGCAAGGCGGTGTCCTTACCCACTGGACCACCAGGGAAGCCCCAACATGGATTTTAAGACCCCTCCTAATCTCAGATAAGGAGCATCCACAGGATTTTCTATGTATAGTATCTTGTCATCTGCAATTTTACTTTCCCAATTTGTGTTCTTTTAATTTGTTTTCTTCTCTAATTGTCATGGCTAGGACTTTCAAAACTGTGTTGAATAAGAGTGGTGGGAGTGGACATTCTTGTCTTGTTCCTGATCTTAGGGAAAATGCTTTCGGTTTTTCACCATTGAGAATGATATTTGTTGTGGGTTTTTTGTTTATGGCTTTCATTATATTGAGGTATATTTCCTGTATGCCCACTTTATAGATTGTTTTCTCTTTATCGTAAATGAGTGTTGAATTTTGTCAAAAGCTTTTTCTGCATCTATTGAGATGATCATATGGTTCTTAGTCTTTAATTTGTTAATATGGTATATCATACTAATTAATTTGTATATATTGAAAAATTCTTGCATTCCTGGGATAAATTATGCTTAATCATGATGTATAATCCAATGAATGTGTTGCCGGATTCTGTTTGCTAGTATTTTGTTGAGGATTTTTGCATCTATACTCATCAGTGATACTCATCTGTAATTTTATTTTTTTGTGAAATCTGTATGGTTTTGGTATCAGGGTGATGGTGGCCTTATAGAACACATTGGGGAGTGTTACTCCCACTGCAAATTTTTGGAGGAGTTTGAGAAGGGTAGGTGTTCGGTCTTCTATAAATGTTTGCTAGAATTTGCCTGTGAAGCCATCTGGTCCTGGACTTTTGTTTGTTGGAGATTTTTAAATGTCAGGATACTGCCAATATGGATTTTTAAAAAAAATTTTTTTGGCGGGGGGAAGCAGGTTGGGGAGGGAGGGAGGCAGGTGGGCCACTTCTATTGGTCTTTCATTTTATTCAGTTTCATCTATCTTTGTTCTTTGGCCCATGTGGGCCTCCCATCGCAGTGACCTCTGTTGTCGCAGAGCACTGGCTCTGGGCGCATGCACCCCAGAGCTCCGGCTAGGTAATTGGACACATCAGTCCAGCCGCTCCACGGCACGTGGGATCTTCCCAGGCCAGGGATCGAACTGGCACCCCTTGCACTGCAAGGCGGTGTCCTTACCCACTGGACCACCAGGGAAGCCCCAACATGGATTTTAAGACCCCTCCTAATCTCAGATAAGGAGCATCCACAGGATTTTCTATGTATAGTATCTTGTCATCTGCAATTTTACTTTCCCAATTTGTGTTCTTTTAATTTGTTTTCTTCTCTAATTGTCATGGCTAGGACTTTCAAAACTGTGTTGAATAAGAGTGGTGGGAGTGGACATTCTTGTCTTGTTCCTGATCTTAGGGAAAATGCTTTCGGTTTTTCACCATTGAGAATGATATTTGTTGTGGGTTTTTTGTTTATGGCTTTCATTATATTGAGGTATATTTCCTGTATGCCCACTTTATAGATTGTTTTTTCTCTTTATCGTAAATGAGTGTTGAATTTTGTCAAAAGCTTTTTCTGCATCTATTGAGATGATCATATGGTTCTTAGTCTTTAATTTGTTAATATGGTATATCATACTAATTAATTTGTATATATTGAAAAATTCTTGCATTCCTGGGATAAATTATGCTTAATCATGATGTATAATCCAATGAATGTGTTGCCGGATTCTGTTTGCTAGTATTTTGTTGAGGATTTTTGCATCTATACTCATCAGTGATACTCATCTGTAATTTTATTTTTTTGTGAAATCTGTATGGTTTTGGTATCAGGGTGATGGTGGCCTTATAGAACACATTGGGGAGTGTTACTCCCACTGCAAATTTTTGGAGGAGTTTGAGAAGGGTAGGTGTTCGGTCTTCTATAAATGTTTGCTAGAATTTGCCTGTGAAGCCATCTGGTCCTGGACTTTTGTTTGTTGGAGATTTTTAAATTACAGTTTCCATTTCATTATTTTTCATTAGTCCATTTATATTTTCTAGTTCTATCTGGTTCAGTCTTGGAAAGTTGTACCAGACATGCTCAAGTGTGGAGAGAAATGTACCTTTTAGAATCAATGCAATAAGGTATTATTTATAGTACTGAGTTTTCCAGCCATTTGAAATCCACCACTGTGGGGTTTGGAAGGTGGCCACATGGGACATTTATGGCATATGGCTGGTAAGCGTCTTAAGGGTGCCTATATCCCTAGGGCATAATAAAAATTCTGAAACCTGGTCGCTCGAAGGGCTGTAATTAATAGCCTAATCTAGATGTGAGTACTCCCACATTGGTTTTAAAAATGCAATTCTTGTGAGGGCACCCTAGGTGAAGCTGGAAAATACAGTTTTAAAAGATATTTAACATAATTTTTAGACTGTACTATTGTTTCGCTTTTAACTAACTTCAAAATACTTATCCTCAATAATAGTGAAATGAGTAAAGGACACATTCTCAGAAGCAAATATAAATGACTAATAAACATTTGAAAAATGTTCACTCTTTATTGTAATCAAAATAATTCAAATTGAAACAGCGTGATACCATTTTTGATCTGTAAAATTGACAAAAATAATACTTGATGCTTGTGAGGTGGCAGCAAGATAGATGCCTTCATACATTGTAATGTATGAATGATGCAGCCTTTGTAGAAGGTAATTCGCCAATATATGTTAAAATGTTCTTTAAATATTCATCTCTAAAATGTTCATACCCCTGATCTAAGTAATTCAACTCCTAGGCATCTATCTTAAGGAAATAATGAGAGGTTCAAAATTATGTTTAAAAAGTTACTTGTGTTAATAAACTATAAGCAATGTAATAGTCTACAAAGAGAATTGATATTTAGTGGAATGTTTTGTAGCTATTAAAATTAGTGGGAGTTGTATGGGAAACATCTGTGCCTTCTGCTTGTTTTGCTATGAACCTGAAACTGCTTTAAAAAATAAAATCTGTTATTCACATACTTAAAAAAAGGAATGTATGATTGCTGGAGGGAAAAGAACAGTTAGGGGCTTTAGGATGGTCATGTACACACTGCTATATTTAAATGAATAACTAACAAAGACATACCATACACCACAGGGAAATTGGCTCAATGTTATATGGCAGCTTGGATGGCAGGGGAGTTTGGGGGAGAATGGATATGTGTATATGCATGGCTGAGTTCCTTGCTGTCCACCTGACACTATCACAATATTGTTAATCAGCTGTATCCCAATACAAAATAAAAAGTTTATAAGAGAAGAATGAAATGTACACACGAAATAAAGTCTATTAATAAAATATTTAAATTGAATACTATTTAAATAACATGATAAAAAATTATAGTATACTGAATGAAAAAGCTGTCCATTCCATAAGATTATGAAGTTGTTAGTATATATTAGTATGTATTTATAACTTATCAGAAAACTTGAAAAAGAAATGTAGAAGGTTTAGTCGCTTAACAGTGATTGTATTTCACAAGTAGAATTCTTGTGAGTTTTGCTTTCTTTTCTTTATTTTCCCAAGTTCCCAATAGTATATATTATGATAAGAAAAAGTTATGAAACATTATAAATATATTTATTATTGTCAGTTTAGTCTTTATCAGTGATCTTTATCAATGATCATTCCTTCTCTAGTTCTTTTATCAATAATCATTCTGCAGTGACTTTAAATTTCCCCATTCATTATGTATTTATTGAGGATATTTTATATGCCAGGTACTGCCTTGGCTTCCCTGGTGGCTCAGTGGTAAAGAATCTGCCTGCCAATGCAGGAGTAACCCACTCCAGTATGCTTGCCTGGAAAATTCCATGGACAGAGGAGCCTGGTGGGCTGGAGTGGGTTGCCATTCTCTTCTCCAGGGGATCTTTCCAATGCAGGGATCGAACCCGCATCTCCTGCGCTGGGAAATTCCATGGACAGAGAAGCCTGGCAGACCACAGTCCAAAGGGTTGCAAATGAGTTGGACAGGAGTAAGCAACGAAACAACTGCCTCAGAAAATAGGTATATAGTAGTGAATAGGACAGACTTAGTCCCTGTTTCTTGGAGTTTCCACAGTAGTTGGGGGAGACAGGCCATAAATATACATTGTCTCCTCATTTGTCCACAGGGACATCTCTTCAACCTGCAGTTAGGGGCTTTAGGATGGTCATGTACACACTGCTATATTTAAATGAATAACTAACAAAGACATACCATACACCACAGGAAATTGGCTCAATGTTATATGGCAGCTTGGATGGCAGGGGAGTTTGGGGGAGAATGGATATGTGTATATGCATGGCTGAGTTCCTTGCTGTCCACCTGACACTATCACAATATTGTTAATCAGCTGTATCCCAATACAAAATAAAAAGTTTATAAGAGAAGAATGAAATGTACACACGAAATAAAGTCTATTAATAAAATATTTAAATTGAATACTATTTAAATAACATGATAAAAAATTATAGTATACTGAATGAAAAAGCTGTCCATTCCATAAGATTATGAAGTTGTTAGTATATATTAGTATGTATTTATAACTTATCAGAAAACTTGAAAAAGAAATGTAGAAGGTTTAGTCGCTTAACAGTGATTGTATTTCACAAGTAGAATTCTTGTGAGTTTTGCTTTCTTTTCTTTATTTTCCCAAGTTCCCAATAGTATATATTATGATAAGAAAAAGTTATGAAACATTATAAATATATTTATTATTGTCAGTTTAGTCTTTATCAGTGATCTTTATCAATGATCATTCCTTCTCTAGTTCTTTTATCAATAATCATTCTGCAGTGACTTTAAATTTCCCCATTCATTATGTATTTATTGAGGATATTTTATATGCCAGGTACTGCCTTGGCTTCCCTGGTGGCTCAGTGGTAAAGAATCTGCCTGCCAATGCAGGAGTAACCCACTCCAGTATGCTTGCCTGGAAAATTCCATGGACAGAGGAGCCTGGTGGGCTGGAGTGGGTTGCCATTCTCTTCTCCAGGGGATCTTTCCAATGCAGGGATCGAACCCGCATCTCCTGCGCTGGGAAATTCCATGGACAGAGAAGCCTGGCAGACCACAGTCCAAAGGGTTGCAAATGAGTTGGACAGGAGTAAGCAACGAAACAACTGCCTCAGAAAATAGGTATATAGTAGTGAATAGGACAGACTTAGTCCCTGTTTCTTGGAGTTTCCACAGTAGTTGGGGGAGACAGGCCATAAATATACATTGTCTCCTCATTTGTCCACAGGGACATCTCTTCAACCTGCACTCGCAACCCTTAGCTGAATGAATAAATCTAGCCTAGTGGTTTTAAGTATCATTTACATTTTGATGGCTTCTTAACCTGTATTGCTAGCTTAGTCCTCCACCCCAAACTTCAGACTTGCACAACCAACTGTCTACCTGACATCTCCACTTGGAGATCTAGTAGGCTTGTCAAACAAAATGTGTGAGAGCAGAATTCTCTTTTTAAATTAAGTTTTACTTTTTCTTCTAGTTTTATTGAGATATAATTGACAAATAGCATTGTTTAAGTTTAATCAGCATAATGATTTGACCTACAGCACGAAATGATTATCACAGTAGGTTTAGTGAACATCATCTCCTATAGATAATATACTAAAGAAATAGAAAAAAAAATTTCCTTGTCATGAGAACACTTAGGATTTATTCTCTTAACACCTTTCGTGTGTAACATATAGCAGTGTTAGTAATATTTATCATGTTGTTCATTACATCCCTAGTATTTAGTTATCTTATAACTAGAAGTTTCTACCTTTTGACCACCTTCATCCAGTTATCCCCTTTTCCAATCCCCTGCTTCTGGTCCCATCAATCCGATCTCTTCTATGAGTTTGTTTCTTTGTTTTTGAAATATAATTGACCTGTAGCACTATGCTCCTGTTATACAACATAGTGATTCAGTACTCCTATACATTTCAAAATGATCACCACAGTAAGTCTAGTTATGATATGTCACCATACTAAGATATTGCATAGTTTTTAGCTTTATTCCCCACACTGTACATTTCATATCCATGACTCATTTATTTTGTATCTGGAAGTTTATACTTCTTAACCTCCCTCAACTATTTCTTTACACCCCTTACACTTCTCCTCTCTGGCAACCATCTGTTTGTTGTCTGTATGTATACTCTGTTTTGTCATGTCTGTTCATTTGTTTCCTAGATTCCACACATATGTATGATATCATACAGTATTTGTCTTTCTACCTGATTTATTTTCCCTTAGCATAATACCCTCTAGATCCATCCATGTCTTCTCATATGGCAACATTTAAATCTTTTTTATGACTAATATGCCATTGTGTGTATATGTGTGCATACATATATATATACACACACATATATATGTATACATATATATAAATATATGTTAATACATACCACATCTTCTTTATACAGTCATCTGTCTTTTGTATTTATTTATCGGCCATGTGGCATGCAGAATCTTAGCTCCCCAACTAGGGATTGAACTTGTACCACCTGTAATGGAAGTACAGAGCCCTAACGATTGGACTGCCGGGAAATTCTCTAGGCATTCATCTATTGGTGCGCCCTTAAATTGTTTCTGCATCTTGGTTATTGTAAATAAAACTGCAGTGAACAAATGGGTCCATATATCTTATCTAAATGGCATTTTTGTTTTCTCTGGATAGATTCCCAGAAGTGGAACTGCTGGGCCATACAGTAGTTCAGTTTTTAATTTTTTCAGGAACCTCCATACTGTTCTCCATGGTTTATATTCCAACTTATATTCCCACCAGCAGTGCACAACCATTCCCTTTTCTCTACAACCTCACCAACACTTGTTATTTCTTATCTTTTTGATGATAGACATTCTGACAGGTGTGAGGTGTTGTCTCATTGCAGTTTTCATGTGCATTTCCTTGATGATTAATGATGCTGAACATCTTTTCATGTGCCTGTTGTCTGAATGTCTTCTTTGGCAAAATGTGTATTCAGGTCCTCAGTCTGCTTTTTAATTGGGTTGTTTGTTTGATGTTGAGTTGTATCAGTTCTTTGTGTATTTTGGAATATTAACTTTTGGAAATATTGTTTGCAAATGTCTCACCCAATTCAGTAGTCCTGTATACTAGATTTGAAATAGTTTTTAGCCTTTATTCCCCACACTGTACATTTCATATCCATGACTCATTTATTTTGTATCTGGAAGTTTATACTTCTTAACCTCCCTCAACTATTTCTTTACACCCCTTACACTTCTCCTCTCTGGCAACCATCTGTTTGTTGTCTGTATGTATACTCTGTTTTGTCATGTCTGTTCATTTGTTTCCTAGATTCCACACATATGTATGATATCATACAGTATTTGTCTTTCTACCTGATTTATTTTCCCTTAGCATAATACCCTCTAGATCCATCCATGTCTTCTCATATGGCAACATTTAAATCTTTTTTATGACTAATATGCCATTGTGTGTATATGTGTGCATACATATATATATACACACACATATATATGTATACATATATATAAATATATGTTAATACATACCACATCTTCTTTATACAGTCATCTGTCTTTTGTATTTATTTATCGGCCATGTGGCATGCAGAATCTTAGCTCCCCAACTAGGGATTGAACTTGTACCACCTGTAATGGAAGTACAGAGCCCTAACGATTGGACTCCCGGGGAAATTCTCTAGGCATTCATCTATTGGTGCGCCCTTAAATTGTTTCTGCATCTTGGTTATTGTAAATAAAACTGCAGTGAACAAATGGGTCCATATATCTTATCTAAATGGCATTTTTGTTTTCTCTGGATAGATTCCCAGAAGTGGAACTGCTGGGCCATACAGTAGTTCAGTTTTTAATTTTTTCAGGAACCTCCATACTGTTCTCCATGGTTTATATTCCAACTTATATTCCCACCAGCAGTGCACAACCATTCCCTTTTCTCTACAACCTCACCAACACTTGTTATTTCTTATCTTTTTGATGATAGACATTCTGACAGGTGTGAGGTGTTGTCTCATTGCAGTTTTCATGTGCATTTCCTTGATGATTAATGATGCTGAACATCTTTTCATGTGCCTGTTGTCTGAATGTCTTCTTTGGCAAAATGTGTATTCAGGTCCTCAGTCTGCTTTTTAATTGGGTTGTTTGTTTGATGTTGAGTTGTATCAGTTCTTTGTGTATTTTGGAATATTAACTTCTTTTGGAAATATTGTTTGCAAATGTCTCACCCATTCAGTAGGTGATCGTTTAATTTTGTTGATAGTTCCCCTCATTGTTCAAAAGCTTTTTAGTTTGAAGTCCCTTTGTTTATTTCGCTGCATTGCATGGCATGCACAATCTTATTTCCCTAACCAGGGATCAAAACTATGCCCCTTGCATTGGAAGCACTGTCTTAACAACTGGACTGCCAGAAAAGTCCCCCATTTATTTATTTTTGCTTTTGTTTCCTTTTCCTGAGAAGACATATCCCCCACCCTGAAAAAATATTACTAAGAAGAACGCGAAAGAGCTTACTGCCTGAGTTTTATACTGGAAGTTTTATGGTTTCAGGTCATATAATTAATTCTTTCATCCATTTCAAATTTATTTTTCTGCATGATGTGAGAGTGTAGTCTGGTTTGATTCTTTTGCTCATTGCTGTCGCGTTTTCCCAAAACCACTTATTGAAAAGGCTGTCTTTTCCCCATTGTACATTCTTGACTCATTTCTTGTAGGTTGAACAAATCTAGGTAATTCCCCAGTGGTCCAGTGGTTAAGACTCCCTGCTTCCACTGCAAGGGATGAAGTTTTGATCCTGGTCAGGGAACTTGGATCCCACATGCTATGTGGCCAAAAATAATCTACCAAAACCCAAAAACCCAAATCTACACAGAAGTTTTGGTTGGAGAAGGGAATTCTTGATATCTCAGTCCTGTCCCTCTCACCCTCAAACCTCTGCTTCCAGTGTCCTCACCATCCTAGAGAATGGCAGTGCTGTCTTTTCAGTTCTTCAGGCAAGTAACTGTGGCATTATCCTGAATCCTCTCATTCTTTCACATGCTGCGTCCAATCAATTTCAAATTTTATTATTCAGAATCTATCCAGAATCTCAGCACTTCCACTGCCATCCCACACCCTGGCCGCAGCCTCCATCCGCTCTTGCCTGGTCATGATACCAGATGTGTTAGGGAGTTTCTTGCTTCCACCTTCACTTCTTGCTGTTTGTGCTCAACGTAGCAGCCAGGTAGTCCTGTGAAAACTAAATCGGGGGCTTCCCCTGGTGGTCCAGTGGATAAGGACACCGCCTTACAGTGCAGGGGGCGCCGGTTCGATCCCTGGCCTGGGAAGATCCCACGTGCCGCGGAGCGGCTGGACTGATACGTACAATTGCCGAGCCGGAGCTCTGGAGCGCATGCGCCCAGAGCCGGCGCTCTGACATCATTTACAGTTAAAGAGAGAACTTTGTTAACTATCCTATCTGCAGTTATATCCTCTAACTCCCTTTTCTCCTTCATTGTCTTATTTTTTCTGTAGCACTTATCTCCTTTTAATATATAACACATTTTAAAATCATTTTTGTGGTTTATTATCTTTAAGCATCACAAGGGCAGGGGTGTTTTTGGTCTTTTTTCTTCCTCTGTGTATCCTCAGAACTTAAAACAATGCCTGGCATACAGCAAGCATTCAAAGTAGTGTTTATTGGAAAAATAAATGATGGGTGGGTACTGTGAAGATAATTTCAATGGTTTTTAAAAGTGCAAATGAATTTTTTAAATTTTAATTTTATTGGAGTATAGTTGATTTACAATGTTGTGTTAGTTTTTGGTGTGCAGCAAAGTGATTCAGTCATACACATATTCATTCTTTTTTTAGATTCTTTTCTCATATAGATTATCACAGAATATTGGGTAGGGTTCCATGTGTCCTGTTCCAAGCACAGCAGGTCCTTGTTGGTTTTCACATGGGTTTTAAATGTTCCGCATACTTGGAACTAATGTTATCTAACCATGAATTTATAGATAATAATTATTTTTTTAAAGTATTCATTTCCTGTTAGATAGCTTCCCCCCCCCCCCCCTCATATTTAGGACTGTGATCCATGATTAAACTTCCTGCATCTCTGAATTCACAGGGGAGGAAATATTTCTTTAAATTTATTTTTAAATTAGATGCATTAAATCAGTGTGTTCTCATGGTAAAAATAAAATAACATATATGGAGTAAACAATGAAAACATTCTTTCATCTTTTCTCCTAATGCTAATTTCTTTCCCAGAGATAACCCCAGTTAGCAATCCGTTGTGTATTTTTCTAGGCTAGTGCTATCCAATAGAATTATCTGTGATGATTGGAACATTCTGTATCTGTGATAATACAGTACCCACTACCTACATGTGGTTATTGAGCAACTGAGATGTTTCTTAGTTGCAGCTGAGTGGAACTGAGAAAGTTAGTTATTTTATATAAATTTAATTAATCATAACTTGAATTTAAGTCGTCACGTGTGGCTAATGGCTATGTGGTATTGGACAGCACAGGTCTCACCTATTTCTATACCATTGCCTGGTTCTCTCTTTAACTGTAAATGATGTCATACTGTATAACATGTATACATAGTACACATATTGTTTTGTGACTTGCTCTTTGCTTTCAACAAAATGTCTTAAAAATTGTTCCTTGTCTGTGTATATGTATCTGTCTTGGTGTTTTTAATGGTGCCTATTACTGCATAATACATGTGAATCATACTTAGCTAAGTGAAGTATTTCTTGGTGCTGAGCGGTGTACTGGACCTTTTTTTTCCCTCTGCTCCACTGATGTCTGTCGAACCTTCACATCAGCTGCTTGATCTGAGCTCCTCTGTCATCATTAACAGTGCAAGCGGGGGCTTCCCCTGGGGCTTCCCCTGGGGCTTCCCCTGGTGGTCCAGTGGGTTAGGACACCACCTTGCAGTGCAAGGGGCGGCGGTTCAATCCCTGGCCTGGGAAGATCCCACGTGCCGCGGAGCGGCTGGACTGATGTGTCCAATCACCGAGCCGGAGCTCTGGAGCACATGCGCCCAGAGCCGGTGCTCTGCAATGACAGACGCCACCGCGATGGGAGGCCCACAGGAGCCAAAGAACGAAGACGAATGAAAATAGAGAAATGAAAGACCAATAGAAGTGGCCCGCCCACTCCCCTCCCTCCCCAACCTGACCCCCGCCCAAAGTAAATAAATGGGTAAATCTTTAAAAAAAAAAAAACAGTGCAAGCGGCCAGTGATTCACATGTGTTGGGTCTCTAGCCACCTCTGAGATCTACTGTTTCTTTCCTCTCAGTTTTCAGAAGATTGAAATACTTTGATTCCAAATAAAATCAGATCGTAAAAAATACATTCAGTGACAGATAAATAACAAAGCCGACAGCATGAGACGGAGGGATGAGTTTGGGTCCATCTTTTTGTGTTTCTGATTTTTGCAGTTCTAAAGCTGGTTGGTCCTAAAGCCAAAGGCCTCCATGGGAGAAGTAGAGTCTGTCTTGCTCTTGTCTCTTGCATATCTTGACTAAAATGTTCTGTCATTGTAAAAGTCTTTCCACCTGGAAGACATTCTTGAGACGATTATGACTTTATTAACTGTGGGTAATTCACTTTTCAATTGATCTCTATGCTTCTTAACATGCCTCATCAACATTTGCTAGCTAAATTTATTGAGTCTGGCATTATACTATTATATACACCCTATCAGTCAAGACCTTGTTGAGACCATAGACAGCTTACTCTAAAGGGGAAATTTGAAGAGAGCTTAACAAAGGGACTATTTACAAAGGCACAGGCAGAGTTTAAGGAAACTTCACGGCACAGTATGGTACCTAAAGCCTAGAAACGCTGGGAGGCCTACAAATATTGCCAGCCTTAGGCATGAAGGGACATGGGAACAACATGCTTACCAGAACCTCCTGGAGCTGTGGCTTTGGGGCAAAGGCCAGGACTAACATACTGGTTTCTTTCAGGGAAGATACCAGGGAGATGAGTACCCTCTTGTCCTACCCTCCAGAATTTTGTTTTATATTATTTCAATTTTATTTTACTTTTTAATTTTACAGAGTTTTGTTGTTTACAAATATGTATGATCCCAGATTAGTCATATGTATATCCCCCACATCCCACCCCTCCAGGCTGTCACACAGCACCCCTGCAGGATCCCCTTTTCCCACAGCACAATGACAATAGCTTTTTTTTTCTCATATGATAGTATAGATTTTCGTGCTACTTCTTCTACAGCTCCCACCCACTGTTCATTCCCCACAATGTCCATATGTCCACTATCCGTGTCTGTTTTTCCATCATTTCATTGCATGTGTCATCATCACCATCCTACTAGATTCCATATATTTGTGTTAGTATATTGTACTTGTCCTTCTTTTTTTGACTGACTTCACTTTTTATGATAGGTTCTAGATCCAGCCACCTCATTAGGGCTGATTCTTCTGCATTTCTTTTTACAGCTGTGTAGTATTCCATTGTATATATGTACCAGAGCTTTTGGATCCATTTGTTCGTCGATGGGCATCTAGGTTGCTTCCATGTTCTAGCTATTGTATAGAGAGCTGCAATGAACATTGGGGTACAGGTGCTTCTTTCAGATTTGATTTCATCAGGGTATAAGCCTAGTAGTGGGATTGCTGGGTCGTACGGTGCTTCTATTTTTAGTTTTTTAAGAAATCTCCATACTGTCTTCCACAGAGGCTATATCAATTTACATTCCCACCAGCAATGCAAGAGTGGTCCCTTTTCTCTGCACCCTCTCCAGCGTTTATTGTCTGTCGATTTGTGGATGATGGCCATTCTGACGGGTGTGAGGTGATATCTCATTGTAGTTTTGATTTGCATTTCTCTAATAATAAGCGAGGTTGAGCTTCATTTCATGTGTTTTGGGGCCATCTGTATGTCGTCTTTGGAGAGGTGTCTGTTTAGGTCCTTTTCCCATTTTTTGATTGGGTTGTTCATTTTTCCGGTGCTGAGTTGTGTGAGTTGCTTGTAGATTTTGGAGATGAATTCTTTGTCTGTTGTTTCATTTGCTATGACTTTCTCCCATTCTGTGGATTGTCTGTTCAGCTTTTTTGTAATTTCTTTTGCTGTACAAAAGCTTTTAAGTTTCATTAGGTCCCACATGTTCATTTTTGGTTTTAGTTCCACTATTCTAGTAGGCAGGTCATAGAAGATCTTGCTTTGATTCTTGTCCTTGAGTGTTTTGCCTATATTCTTCTCTAAGAGTTTGATGGTTTCTGGTCTTACATTTAGGTCTTTAATCCATTTTGAGTTGATCTTTGTGTATGGTGTCAGGGAATGTTCCAACTTCATTTTTTTTGCATGTAGCTGTCCAATTTTCCCAGCACCATTTGTTGAAGAGGCTGTCTTTGTCCCATTTTATAGTTACACCTCCTTTGTCAAAAATAAGGTACCCATAAGTGCGTGGGTTTATCTCTGGGTTCTCGATCTTGTTCCATTGGTCTATAGTTCTGTTTTTGTGCCAGTACCATACTGTCTTGATGACTGTTGCTTTGCAGTAGAGTCTGAAGTTAGGCTGATCCCTCCAGCTCCATTCTTCTTCCTCAGGATTGCTTTGGCTATTCAAGCTGTGTTTCCATATGAAGTGTGTTATTCTTTGGTCTAGTTCTGTGAAGAATGTCATTAGTAGTTTGATAGGGATCGCATTGAATCTATAGATGACATTTTGTAGTATGGTCATTTTCACCATATTGATTCTTCCGACCCAGGAACATGAAATATCTCTCCATCTGTTTAAGTCTTCTTTAATGTCTCTCATGAGTGTCTTGTAATTTTCAGTGTACAGTTCTTTTGTTTCTTTGGATAGATTTATTCCTAGATATTTGATTCTTTTGGTTGCAGTGGTGAAGGGGATTGCCTCTTTGATTTCATTTTCTGATTTTTCATTGTTTGTGTATAGGAATGCCAATGATTTCTGTGTATTGATTTTGTATCCTGCAACTTTGCTGAATGCGTTGATTAGCTCTAGTGGTTTTCTAATTGTATCTTTGGGATTTTCGATATATAATATCATGTCACCTGCAAATAGAGAGAGTTTTACTTCTTCTTTTCCCACCTGGATTCCTTTTATTTCTTTTTCTTCTCTTATTGCTGTAGCTAGAACTTCCAAGACTATGTTAAATAATAGTGGTGAAAGTGGACACCCCTGTCTTGTTCCTGATCTTAGACCCTCCAGAATTTTGCATGCTTCCCATGGACTGAACCCAATCGGAATAGGGAAGGCAAGAGAAACCAGTGGTGCAGTCCATCCGGAAGACCATACGGAGAGGAGTAGAGAAGAGGGGAGTGGGTACATTCTGGAGAGGCAGAAGGAAGATGATAATCACACATACATCATTTCATTTACTCCTCATAACAGCTTCAAGAGATAGATCATTTTTAAAAAATGACTGCTCCTTTCTTTTTTTTTTTTTCCTTTTCCTTTTGGCTGTGCTGGATCTTTGTTGCAGCATGTGGGCTTTCTTTACTTACAGTTGTCTGAGCCTCTCATGTCATGGTGCGCAGGCTTAGTTGCCCCATGGCACTTGGGATCTTAGTTTGCTGACTAGGGATCAAACCTGTGTCCCCTTTATTGGAATGCAGATTCTTAACCACTGGACCAGTGAGGAAGTCCCAAGACAGATCATTTTATTATTCTCCTTTTACAGATGTTCTAAATAAGGATACTGAAGGTTGGTGGTGGTTTGGTTGCTCAGTTGTGTCTGACTCTTGTGACCCCATGGACTGTAACCTGCTGGGCTCCTCAGTCCATGGGATTCTCCAGGCAAGATTACTGGAGTGGGTTGCCATTTCCTCCCCCAAGGGATCTTCCTGACCCAGGAATCGAACCTGGGTCTCCTGCACTGCAGGCATATTCTTTACTGACCGAGCTATGAGGGAAGGAAGCCCTACAAAGGGTTAGAGAGGTTAAAACCCAGCAATTTTTCTAAAACTCAAAATTTAGAAAGTCAAATGGCCATTGATTTATGGAACTAGGATTTGAACTCAGGCCTGTCTGACCGAGTAGCCCCTCTGTAGTTAAAAGTTGCTTAGCTTAAAGAAGCGGTGTTGCAATTGGCCTGTCACCATCAGCAGTACCATGCTAAATTCTGATTGGTTGATTACTTGCTGTGTGATTGATCCCATTGTCAGTCAGAGATGCCTATTACATAAATAGAGGTTCTACTGACCATTTTTGCACTCAAGTAATGTTTGTATTATATGTTTTATATAGTACCTAATAACTTTTATTTTAAGTAAATATTGGATAATGTCCAGTTGAACATTTTCTGCACATGAAATGCTCAGTAACTAGTCTTCCCCCTTAAGAAGTGCAATGGGAACATGTGTTGATGTGGTACTGTCATGTAGTTTACATAACCAGAACTTGCATGACAAATAGGTAACATGTTCACATGCAGTGATTGGATGTTCTAAAATCTTAAACTAGGTAGAAGTTTGTATTGCAGTCTAGCTCCAACTCTGTGGTCTGGCAAGGCCTTTCCCTATGAGAGGTTCAGGGTACTGGGCCAGAGCTGCTTAGCCCTTTAAAAATCCTCACTCTCTTCTAGTAAACATAAAAATTTCATGGGCGTCTCTAGTCTCGGTTTTGGTGTATGGCTTCCTAAGGGGGCATAGCCTATTTTCTGATGATCTGTTTTAGTCAAGAGGCTTAATTTTGATGACTTGCATGTTGGAAAGGGTAGACTTTCCCCCATACATAAAACGACTAAAAATTTAATATGCATGTTCAAACTAATACCTCTTCTCATTCTAAAAAGGACACCCCTTTACCTTTGAGGATTGCTGCCCCAGAGCCAATTCTGTTTTTCCCTTTCTTATTTCCTTCCTTCCCATTTATCTACCCTATAAACATCTGACATCATATAAGGTATGTAACATGCTAGTTAGTGAACACGCAATTATGTGATCTGATGATTGGGAGTCCTAAGTTGAGACTTGCTTGTATTTGTCATCTGGCCTATTTTACTAAGTGTGGGGGAAAATACGGTCCCACGCTTTTGTTTTTTCAATTAATTGTTTGCCCCCTCTCACTTCTCTAGTTAGCAGGAGTCCAGTATCTTGTTTGTGAGGCTCCTTTATCTTAATTCTCTAAGAATCCTAGTATGTCCTCAGTTCAAAGGGAGCCAAAAAGGTAACTGAGTCTGAGGGATCTACCCCTCCTGTTGCTTCTTGCTGCCACTTGGTGTCATATTGAAGACAGGTCCTTTACAGTTAGTTCCATGGAGGTGCTACCTGCCTCACAGAATACCAGTTAAATGAGCTAATACCCATGATACATGTAGACGGATACATGGCACTAAGTAGGCAGTTGAAGATTTTTACATTATGTTATTGGGCCTCAATTTTATGTCTCATATAAGGCCTACCTAGGCCAGAGAATCTCTGGAACCAAACTATCTCTGGCCAACGGTGAGGAATAGAGGGAGGCCTGGGTCACCTACAGGCTGGTATAGAGCATGGAGGCCAGGTTGGACCAGTCACTGTCCCACTCAAGCCTCTGGCTGTCCTAATCTCTTTGTCCTGAGGTTGGTCTGCCCTTTGTTGGTGGAGGAGACAACCTGGTAGCATAGAATTCCTTCTATAATTTTATTTATTTATTTATTTTTGACTGTGCTGGGTCTTTGTTGCTGTTTGAGTGTTTTCTCTAATTGCAGGAAGCGAGGGCTACTCTTTGGTTGCAGTGTGCAGGTTTCTTATTGCAGTGGCTTCTCTTGTTGCAGAGCATGGACTCTAGTGGACATGAGCCTCAGTAGTTGTAGCTCACAGGTTCTAGAGCACAGGGTCAGTAATTGTGGCACATAGGCTTAGTTACTCCACAGCATGTGGAATCTTCCTCCATCAGGAATGGAACATGTTTCTCCTGCTTGTATTCTTTACCACAGAGCCACTAGGGAAGCCCTCAAATTCCTTCTAAATCAGATGATTTGCTCTGGCTGAGAGAAGGAGTTTCTGGGATATTTAGGCTGAAAAAACTGCCTCAGATCACTGGGTTGGTTGATGGTAGCTGGGCCTTAACCAAAGTCTTCCTGAATATAGAGCTTATCTCTCAACCCAGGAAGTATTGTGCTTCATTTTGGAAGGTGGTATCGTAGAGAACAAGGCTGTGGCTCGTTTATTTTTACATTCTCCCCATTCTGAGCACAGTGCCTTGTACACAACAATAAATAAATGCCCCTTCTCTATGTCAGCTGCTGTTAATGGTACTCACACTCTAACAAGTATACTTAAGAACACTCTCTGCTTTCCATCTCTTTGCTTCTTCTGTTTTCCTACTTCTAAGCCACAGTAATTAAGAAGAAAATGCACAGTGCACATAAACCTGTTTTCCCCTTTAAGTAACTACAGTTGCTTTGTAATTTTAATTACCAGATTTCACACCCTCCAGAATATATTGATGCCTTTCTTGGAAAACAACAACACCCTGTATCCTTAATAAAGTTTGTGACTAGCACACAAAAGATCTTGAATTATTAATTTATTTTAGATCATGTGAAAAAGACTTGGTGTTCACATACATTAAAGGGTAATGAATCATTAATGTAAGCTAACTCCATTTGCCAATTCATTTACCTATTTGGGTTGTGTCCTAGAAGTTCATTCATGAGTCAGTTTGCTTGTTTCAATGAGAAACTACTATACAACCGATATAATTATTATCATATATAGTATTCAATGCTATGATATATAATAACAAACGTGAATAGAAGCTAAAAGCACTAAAAATTTCTCCGAGTCATTGAGTACCAGGTAGTCTACATACCTTTTACCTATTACTCACAACACTCCTATAAGATAGGCACCCACTTTACAGATAGTTAAACTGAGTTTCCACTATGCTGAGGAGCTTCCTTCTAAAAACACAGCAAGTCAGATCCATTTTTAAAAATATTTGTACTTGGTCTTAATAGTGGCACATAGGATCTTCGTTCCCTGACCAGGGATCAAACCTGGGATCCCTGCATTGGGAGTATGGAGTCGTAACCATCAGGGCGTCCCCAAAGTCAAATACATTTCTTGTCCCAAAGGCAGTTCCCGCTAAAGAGGCTGTGACAGGCTATCCATGACCTCCCTCACCAGTCCTCCTCCCTTCACCAGCTCCAGCTGCTGGGCCCCAGGTGGCACTTGATTGAGGGCCAGCCAATTCTGCTTGTGGCCTGGTTTGAAAAGATGAGCTTGGCCAAGCTGATCTTCCTTTAGGAATTTGAATTGGGAAGCATGGAAAGGAGTAGAAAGTGGATAGAAGGAGGAGCTGGGGCTGAAAGGGTCAGTGCAGAGTTGTTGAATGAATGTTGGGCAGGAAGGCTGAGGAAGCTGCAACATTCAAGCTGAAGTTTATCAGGGAGTAGAAGGCAGAGACTTCTCCAAGGACGCAGAGTAATCAGAGTGGGACAGAAAGATTAACATGCAGCCAGATGCATGTGGAGCACTCTGGGGTCAGGCGCTGCCCCTTCCCTCCTTTTTCCCCACAGTTTCTTTGCCAGGATAGCTGTAAAGTAATCCTTCTGTTTCTTTCCACCAGGAGAGCCAAAGTAAAACACAGAGCCTTTAGGTGCTAGAAAGGAGATTTGAATCCCCACCTTGTTGCTACCCACTCCAGTCTTCTTACCTGGAGAATCCCATGGACAGAGGAGACTGATGGGCTGCAGTCCATGCGGGTCACAAAGAGTCAGACATAACTGAAGCTACTGAGCAGACACGCATTTCATTTACCTATTTGGGTTGTGTCCTAGAAGTTCATTCATGAGTCAGTTTGCTTGTTTCAATGAGAAACTACTATACAACCGATATAATTATTATCATATATAGTATTCAATGCTATGATATATAATAACAAACGTGAATAGAAGCTAAAAGCACTAAAAATTTCTCCGAGTCATTGAGTACCAGGTAGTCTACATACCTTTTACCTATTACTCACAACACTCCTATAAGATAGGCACCCACTTTACAGATAGTTAAACTGAGTTTCCACTATGCTGAGGAGCTTCCTTCTAAAAACACAGCAAGTCAGATCCATTTTTAAAAATATTTGTACTTGGTCTTAATAGTGGCACATAGGATCTTCGTTCCCTGACCAGGGATCAAACCTGGGATCCCTGCATTGGGAGTATGGAGTCGTAACCATCAGGGACGTCCCCAAAGTCAAATACATTTCTTGTCCCAAAGGCAGTTCCCGCTAAAGAGGCTGTGACAGGCTATCCATGACCTCCCTCACCAGTCCTCCTCCCTTCACCAGCTCCAGCTGCTGGGCCCCAGGTGGCACTTGATTGAGGGCCAGCCAATTCTGCTTGTGGCCTGGTTTGAAAAGATGAGCTTGGCCAAGCTGATCTTCCTTTAGGAATTTGAATTGGGAAGCATGGAAAGGAGTAGAAAGTGGATAGAAGGAGGAGCTGGGGCTGAAAGGGTCAGTGCAGAGTTGTTGAATGAATGTTGGGCAGGAAGGCTGAGGAAGCTGCAACATTCAAGCTGAAGTTTATCAGGGAGTAGAAGGCAGAGACTTCTCCAAGGACGCAGAGTAATCAGAGTGGGACAGAAAGATTAACATGCAGCCAGATGCATGTGGAGCACTCTGGGGTCAGGCGCTGCCCCTTCCCTCCTTTTTCCCCACAGTTTCTTTGCCAGGATAGCTGTAAAGTAATCCTTCTGTTTCTTTCCACCAGGAGAGCCAAAGTAAAACACAGAGCCTTTAGGTGCTAGAAAGGAGATTTGAATCCCCACCTTGTTGCTACCCACTCCAGTCTTCTTACCTGGAGAATCCCATGGACAGAGGAGACTGATGGGCTGCAGTCCATGCGGGTCACAAAGAGTCAGACATAACTGAAGCTACTGAGCAGACACGCATTTGCTGCTGCAGAGTTTCCGCTCTTGTCCCTTCACCTGCTGCCCTTTGCTCCATCACAAATACTGACTGCTCTGGTCCATCATGGCCCACAAGGTCACCTTAATGTGTCTCAAAAGGAAGCAGTAACCCACTCAAGTTTCCTGAATCCATGTCTCAGAAGTGTTGGTTTGCTTTCAGAGCCCTGAATGGGAGCGTGGGGGTTAAGAAAGCCTCATGGAACTGAGAGGTCTCCAGACAACTTTGTGGCAGGACTCCAGCTCCCAGGGTGGAAGGTGCTACAATAGGGAGAGAGTGGGCGTGGGGTAGTAGAGCATGGACACCCCTCCAGGACAGGGACTGGTTTATCTGTGCTGCTACCCCGATTTCTAAGATGGTACCTGACATGTATATGAATGAATGAGTGAATGGATGGTGGAAGTGGGTCACAGCCCCCTTCAGATGTATGGATCATTCTTTAGTCTTCCCAAGTTAACAAACACCTGTGTCTATCTAAGAAATAATTCATGCAGCCGTATGAGTTATATTCACAGTGACTCGTCACCTTCAGCTTTAAAAATAATGAAGATGAAGTAGCCATGACCATGGTAAGGACCTAGTTCAAAAGACAACATTTGGATTCCGGATAGCATCTGCCCTGTTTACAAAATTACGGCTCACTCTGTCTTCCTCTGTCTAGAGAGAGTGAGGTTTTCATTTTAAGAGGCTGACTCAAAAATGCAGAGCCACTTCCTGGGCAGGCGTCCAAGTGACTACATCTCTGACAGCGCTCCCTGGAGCCCCACTGAGCTGCCTGGGGCGGGGCCTCCGGCCATTGGTGGCTGTTGGAGCTACCAGAGGAGCAGTTATCTGCGGCCCGCCAGAAATGCTGGGCTTTTAGGCCCTCCCCGGGCACAGATAACGGCTTGGGCGTCTGCGCTGAAGAGACGTCAGTTTGTGATTATCCGGGCCGCTGTGTCTGACTTACAGATGACTGCCAGGCTCCTGACGATGGCATTCCTTCCAGCCGAGCACCCCCGGGTGTGGGTAAGTCTGAACATTTGAAGTCTGCCCTGGTTGTTGGTGAAATGCTCAAAGCTGTGCATCGTGACTTTCCAGGGGCATGACTTGGCATAATTCTTAATCCTTCTAAGCCTCAGTTTCCTTTTTCTGTGGTGCAGAGATGGTATCGTCATGCGCTGTGGAAGGACAGGACGTCTCTAGGAGGAGAGTGGTGTCCAGCCATCGTAGGCTGCCGTGGGGCCTGGGGGATAGAGTGTGTCTAGAGCACCACATCTGTACCTGGCAGATAGTACACACTGAAGAGCTCTGATTACTGAAGCATCTGTCAAAAAAAAAAAAAAAAAGTTTTACTGACAATATCTCTTTTTATTTCTAACAGTACAGTTATTTCTCTGAAAGACTCAGTGGGTGTCTTCTACTTAATCATACGCATGTAACCAACAGAAATAAAACTTCAGGGGAAGTTAGTGCCAAAGCCAAGTGTGTCAGGCTATATTCCCTATTTCTTTTTCCCTTCTAGGCTCTGACTGCACCTGCCCCATTTGCCGATGAAAGCAGCTGTCAGTGCCAGGCACCCCACGAGAAGCTGACTATTGCTCAAGCCCGCCTAGGAACACCAGGTGAGGCTGTGCTTCTTGTTCTCTGGACAGGTCCTGTTCTGACATCTCAGGTGGCAGGAGGGCCCATCATTATTGGAGAAGCACTTGCTTTGAATCGGAGAACTGATTTTAGAGGTGCTGGCACAGTGCAGGAAGGGTGAACACCAATGGTAATCGACTGGAGCAAACAAAGTAGCCAAGGAAAAGATGTCGCGGGACACTGGAGTTGGAGTCCCAGCTCTGTCCTTTACTCCCTACTGCACGGGAGAGTCATGAGAATGGTTTGAATCTATTTCTTTGTGTACAGACAAGGCCAGGATACAAACCTATGCTACTGTAAGTATGATCATTCTTAAAAATCAGTGTTTTAAAACAGTTTCTCCAAGTGTGCCTTAAAGAGCCTGGGCTCTGCTCTAGAAATTTATCATTCACACTTTTAGCCTATACCAGACATGGAGAGGGGAGACAGGTAAAAAGAACTACAAAGTGCTGTCTCTGTTTCCTAAGAGCTTTCACTATAATTAAAGAGACAAGACAACTAAATAGGAAATGAAAACCCACCAGTAGCATGCACGGGTGTGCTTAGGGCTTAAATCCTGCAGCACAGCTGATAGCTGACAATTCTGAGAAGCACAGATTCATTTGGCTTTGAGCAGTCAGGCAAAATTTCAGACCTGAGCTGATCTTTTGGGAGAAGTAAGATTGGTCCTTTGTGGGCAGCAGGTGGAAAGATACTGTGGGCAAGTGGAATAGGAATGGCGAAGGTGCAGTGATAGGGAGTTAGCGAGTGGCGTTCTAGTTGATTGGGAAAAACAAGACTAGGTAAGCCTTGAGCCATTTAAGATGGCATATTTCTATGGCTTCCACTCATCATCACCAAAAGAAAAATCCCAAATATAGAAGAGTCCATGGGACAAAGGACAGTTTGCTTAACAGCAGCAGTTATTTATTAAGTGCTTACTGTGTATCTTTTTCTGTATTGTCATTTCACTATCACAATCGTATGTGGTTTGTACTTTTAGTGTTATACACAGGAGGAAATCAAGGCAAATTCCCCAACCTCTGGAATCTAATGCCTAATGATCTGAGGTGGAACTGATGTAATCATAATAGAAATAAAGTGCACAATAAATGTAATTGAATCGTCCCCAAACCATCCCCCTCCCAGCCCCAGGTCTGTGGAAAAATTGTCTTCCACTAAACCAGTCTCTGGTGCCAAAAAAGTTGAGGACCCCCGATTAGAGAAGCTGTGAGTCTGCAGAAGACCGTTTAGCTCGTAAGTGGTGGTGACTCTCACATTTGAGTCTATCTCCCTGGTGACTCGGACGGTAATGAACCCGCCTATGATGCAGAAGACCCGGGTTCAATTCTGGGGTTGGGAAGATCCCTGGAGAAGGGAATGGCAACCTGCTCCAGTATTCCTGCCTGGAGAGTCCCATGGTCAGAGGAGCCTGGTGGGTTACAGACCATAGAGTCACGACTGAGCAACTAACACTTTCAGAGTAAAAAGCTGGGCTTACCCCTGGTTCAGTCCAAGTGTGCCTTAAAGAGCCTGGGCTCTGCTCTAGAAATTTATCATTCACACTTTTAGCCTATACCAGACTGGAGAGGGGAGACAGGTAAAAAGAACTACAAAGTGCTGTCTCTGTTTCCTAAGAGCTTTCACTATAATTAAAGAGACAAGACAACTAAATAGGAAATGAAAACCCACCAGTAGCATGCACGGGTGTGCTTAGGGCTTAAATCCTGCAGCACAGCTGATAGCTGACAATTCTGAGAAGCACAGATTCATTTGGCTTTGAGCAGTCAGGCAAAATTTCAGACCTGAGCTGATCTTTTGGGAGAAGTAAGATTGGTCCTTTGTGGGCAGCAGGTGGAAAGATACTGTGGGCAAGTGGAATAGGAATGGCGAAGGTGCAGTGATAGGGAGTTAGCGAGTGGCGTTCTAGTTGATTGGGAAAAACAAGACTAGGTAAGCCTTGAGCCATTTAAGATGGCATATTTCTATGGCTTCCACTCATCATCACCAAAAGAAAAATCCCAAATATAGAAGAGTCCATGGGACAAAGGACAGTTTGCTTAACAGCAGCAGTTATTTATTAAGTGCTTACTGTGTATCTTTTTCTGTATTGTCATTTCACTATCACAATCGTATGTGGTTTGTACTTTTAGTGTTATACACAGGAGGAAATCAAGGCAAATTCCCCAACCTCTGGAATCTAATGCCTAATGATCTGAGGTGGAACTGATGTAATCATAATAGAAATAAAGTGCACAATAAATGTAATTGAATCGTCCCCAAACCATCCCCCTCCCAGCCCCAGGTCTGTGGAAAAATTGTCTTCCACTAAACCAGTCTCTGGTGCCAAAAAAGTTGAGGACCCCCGATTAGAGAAGCTGTGAGTCTGCAGAAGACCGTTTAGCTCGTAAGTGGTGGTGACTCTCACATTTGAGTCTATCTCCCTGGTGACTCGGACGGTAATGAACCCGCCTATGATGCAGAAGACCCGGGTTCAATTCTGGGGTTGGGAAGATCCCCTGGAGAAGGGAATGGCAACCTGCTCCAGTATTCCTGCCTGGAGAGTCCCATGGTCAGAGGAGCCTGGTGGGTTACAGACCATAGAGTCACGACTGAGCAACTAACACTTTTCAGAGTAACCCAGAGGCAGCTGGGCCTTACCCCCTGGTTCAGTCCATCTGGGGTGAGACCCAAGAATGTGCATCTCTAAGAAGTTTTCAGGTGAGGCTGTTGTTAGGAGACTGCACTTTGAGAACTGCTGGTAAATGGTAAAGCTGGGATTGGCTTTCAAACCTGGTTGTACTCAAGCTTGATCTGTCAGCCATGACTCTCTGCTGCCCCTTTAAGGAGAGTTTCGAGGGAGTCAAGTGAGGGGCAGAGCAGGTGGAGTTAGTAGTCTTTGTAGTGACTCCATTTTTAAATTTACGTATTTATTTTTGGCCGTGCTGGGTCCTTACTGCTGTATGAGCTTTCTCTGGTTGTGATGAGTGGGGTTGCTCTCTAGTTGTGGCATGCGGCCTCAGTAGTTGTGATGCCCAGGTTTAATTGCCCTGTGGCATGTGAGATCTTAGTTTCTGGACCAGGAGTTGAACCAACGTACCCTGTATTGACAGGCAGATTCTTAACCACTGGGTCATCAGGGAAGTCCCTATAATGACTTCGTGTGAAAATTTAGATAAGAAAAGCCTCGAGGAAATGGTTCAGAGCAGCTCAACCAGTGTACCAAGAATCACCTGGTAAGTCTGTAAGAAGCAGATGCTTTGCTCACTCTCCTTGACTCCTTAATCTAGGATGGAGCCCAGCATCTGCATTTTTAACCAATAGCCCAGGTAATTCTGAAGCTGGTGACCTGCAGACCGTGGGCTGAGAAATGCTGATACAGCAACAAACCCAAAAGATGGAATGAAAGTCCAGGTGGTTGTGAAGAGAACAGATTTGACCTCAAGTTAAAGAATGAGCTTTTAGGCCCGAGAAGAAAAGGATCCTTCTTTTCTAAGGGTAAGGAACGGTGATTTGAGCTTGCTCTCCATCTCTTAGGTGCTGTGCCGTGTATGTACTCTATTCGGTCTTTGCAAAAACTGGGTGAGGTGGGTATTTTTTGTGCCCTTTGTGGACAAAGCCGATGAGACTTGGAGAACTGGAAGGTAACTCGCCAGAGGAGCCTGGTGGGTTACAGACCATAGAGTCACGACTGAGCAACTAACACTTTTCAGAGTAACCCAGAGGCAGCTGGGCCTTACCCCCTGGTTCAGTCCATCTGGGGTGAGACCCAAGAATGTGCATCTCTAAGAAGTTTTCAGGTGAGGCTGTTGTTAGGAGACTGCACTTTGAGAACTGCTGGTAAATGGTAAAGCTGGGATTGGCTTTCAAACCTGGTTGTACTCAAGCTTGATCTGTCAGCCATGACTCTCTGCTGCCCCTTTAAGGAGAGTTTCGAGGGAGTCAAGTGAGGGGCAGAGCAGGTGGAGTTAGTAGTCTTTGTAGTGACTCCATTTTTAAATTTACGTATTTATTTTTGGCCGTGCTGGGTCCTTACTGCTGTATGAGCTTTCTCTGGTTGTGATGAGTGGGGTTGCTCTCTAGTTGTGGCATGCGGCCTCAGTAGTTGTGATGCCCAGGTTTAATTGCCCTGTGGCATGTGAGATCTTAGTTTCTGGACCAGGAGTTGAACCAACGTACCCTGTATTGACAGGCAGATTCTTAACCACTGGGTCATCAGGGAAGTCCCTATAATGACTTCGTGTGAAAATTTAGATAAGAAAAGCCTCGAGGAAATGGTTCAGAGCAGCTCAACCAGTGTACCAAGAATCACCTGGTAAGTCTGTAAGAAGCAGATGCTTTGCTCACTCTCCTTGACTCCTTAATCTAGGATGGAGCCCAGCATCTGCATTTTTAACCAATAGCCCAGGTAATTCTGAAGCTGGTGACCTGCAGACCGTGGGCTGAGAAATGCTGATACAGCAACAAACCCAAAAGATGGAATGAAAGTCCAGGTGGTTGTGAAGAGAACAGATTTGACCTCAAGTTAAAGAATGAGCTTTTAGGCCCGAGAAGAAAAGGATCCTTCTTTTCTAAGGGTAAGGAACGGTGATTTGAGCTTGCTCTCCATCTCTTAGGTGCTGTGCCGTGTATGTACTCTATTCGGTCTTTGCAAAAACTGGGTGAGGTGGGTATTTTTTGTGCCCTTTGTGGACAAAGCCGATGAGACTTGGAGAACTGGAAGGTAACTCGCCAAATGTCCTAGCTGACTGGTAGAGCTGGGATTCGATCTCAAGCCCCTTTCACCTCATACCCCTGCTTTGTCCTCCACAATGGGCTGCCCTGTGGGGCTTGCGCCACAGTAGCCTGTGGAGCTCAATGAGAATATGCTCAGACTGGAGGGCATGTGAACAAGACAGACATAAGCTGCTGCTTCTGTAGTGGCAGGGCCGTCCGCGTGCCCATTGCTGTACTACCTGGATAAGTACTGTATGCTCAGTAAATACTTTGTGAGTGAATGAATAAATGAATGAATGAAAGTTTGAGAGAAGAAAAAGAGCTCATCATTTGGCAATAGAATCAAAGTTTGGCCTGCTGCAGGCTGATTGGGTGAGATACGGCACCTGTAGGCTGTCTAACTGCCAAGCGTTTGATTTTTAAAAAACAATTTTATTTTCGGTTGCCCTGAATCTTTGTTGCTGTACTTGGGCTTTGTCTAGTTGTGGCGAGTGGGGCTACTCTTTGTTGCAGTGCATGGGCTTCTCACTGCAGTGGCTTCTCCTGCTGCAAAACACGGGTTCTGGGGCACTCAGCCTTCAGTAGTTGTGGCAATTGACTCAGTAGTTGTGGCTCCCGGGCTCTAGAGCACAGGCTCAGGAGTTGTGGTGCATGGACTTAGTTGCTTCATGGTATGTAGGATCTTCCCAGATCAGGGGTCAAACCTGTTTCCTGCACTGGGAGGTGGGTTCTTATCCACTGTACCACCAGGCAACTTCTGCCAGGCATTTTAAAGTGCAAGAATCAAGCTAGAATAAGATGGTGGTGCATTTTGAAATACCTGCGTGGTGGGCTCTGGGCAACACAGGTCATAGAGGAGGGATGAGATGGAGCAAAGGTGAGCTACTACTCTCAGAAAGTCTTGCCTTTTATCTCAGGTCACCTTATTAGGAAGTCATCCAGGAGAATTTATGATGTTGCTGGGCGTCTGGCCAAGGGAACTTCTATGAGGAATTCTTTTCTTCAGAATGTCTTTTTAAACATTTATTTATTTGGCAGGGCCGTGTCTTCATTGCTGTGCATGGGCTTTTCTCTAGTTGCAGCAAGTTGGAGCTACCCTCTAGTTGCAGTGTGTGAGCTTCTCATTGCGGTGGCTTGTTGTGGAGCACAGACTGTAGGACACATGGCTCAGGAGTTGCAGCTCCTGGGCTCTAGAGCACAGGTTCAATAGTTGTGGTACAAGGGCTTACTTGTTTCTCCACATGTGGGATCTTCCTGCATCAGCGATCAAACCCATGTCTCCTGCATTGGCATGTGAATTCTTAACCACTGAGGAACCAGGGAAGGGCTTCTTAGAACTTCTGCTGGTGGTGGTGGTATAGTCACTATGTCATGTCCAGCTCTTGTGATTCCATGAACTGTAGCCCACCAGGCTTCTCTGTCCATGTAACATGAGTATTAAAATGTGACAAGAAGTTAGTTCGTTGATTACTTACAAGGCACATATTCATCTTAGACCACACCCTGATAGTCACTGTTTTATTAGAAAAGTGGTCCTCAAACTTTAGCTTTCTTAGAATCCCCTGGAGACCATGCTAAAACCCACTGCTGGGCCCCACCCTCAGTATGGGTGAGGCTCAATTATTTGCATCTCTAGCAAGTTCCTAGGTGATGCTGATGCTACCTGTACCGTGACTACCCTGCAAGAACCACTGCTAAAATGTAACTCTTGATAATGATTGGAGCGAGTGTCGTGGTGGTTATCTAAATATAATTATTGGAGCATTGTATTACTAGAGAAGCTCACAGAGTTTTTAAAATATCTTGCTATTTGACTATTATTTAAGAAAATAAAAACATTATTACCTTTTTAAAAATTTATTTCTACTAACACACATATATGGAATCTAGTAGGACAGTCTTGATAACACACACAGGGAACTCATGGAAAAACAGACAGAGCATAGACATAGGGACATTGTGGGGAAGAAATAGGGAGGGGGATGCATGGAGGGAGTAACATGGAAACCTATACTGTCAGGTGTGGAAAAGGTAGCTATTGTCATTGTGCTAAGGGAATAGGAGTGCTCACAGTGGCATGGGGCGATGGTCCGGAGGGGTGGGATGGGGGGAATTGGGGGGGTGGGGACCAGGGATATGCATATGACTGATCTGGGAACATACATGTCTGTGAACAACAAAACTCTGTAAAACCTTTAAAATAAAGAATTTTTTTTTAATTTATTTCTTTATTTAAAAGGTTTTACAGAGTTTTCTGGTTCACAGACATGCACGTTCCCAGATCAGTCATATGCATATCCCTGGTCCCCACACCCCCAGTTTCCCCCATCCCACCCCGCCAGGCCGTCGCACCAAGCCATTGTAAGTATTCCTATTCCCACAGCACAATGACAGTAGTTATCTTTTTCACACATGACAGTATAGGTTTCCATTTTACTCCCTCTATGCCTCCCACCCACTGTTCCTTCCCAACAATGTCCATATGTCTATTCTCTTGTTTTTCCATCACTTCACTGCGTGTGTTATCATTGCCCTTTTACTAGATTCCATATATATGTGTTAGTATATTGTACTTTTCCTTCTCTTTTTGACTGATTTCACTTTTTATGATAGGTTCTAGAGCCAGCCACCTCATTAGGACTGAGTCTTCTGCATTTCTTTTCACAGCTGTGTAGTATTTCATTGTATATATGTACCAGAGCTTTTGGATCCATTCGTTCGTCGATGGACATCTAGGTTGCTTACATGTTCTAGCTATTGTATAGAGAGCTGCAATGAACTTTGGGGTACGGGTGCTTCTTTCAGATTTGATTTCATCAGGGTATAAGCCTAGTAGTGGGATTGCTGGGTCGTACGGTGCTTCTATTTTTAGTTTTTTAAGAAATCTCCATACTGTCTTCCACAGAGGCTGTATCAATTTACATGCCCACTAGCGATGCAAGAGTGGTCCCTTTTCTCTGCACCCTCTCCAGCGTTTATTGTCTGTCGATTTGTGGATGATGGCCATTCTGACGGGTGTGAGGTGATATCTCATTGTAGTTTTGATTTGCATTTCTCTAATAATAAGCGAGGTTGAACTTCATTTCATGTGTTTTGGGGCCATCTGTATGTCTTCTTTGGAGAGGTGTCTGTTTAGGTCCTTTTCCCATTTTTTGATTGGGTTGTTCATTTTTCCGGTGCTGAGTTGTGTGAGTTGCTTGTAGATTTTGGAGATGAATTCTTTGTCTGTTGTTTCATTTGCTATGACTTTCTCCCATTCTGTGGGTTGTCTGTTCAGCTTTTTTGTAATTTCTTTTGCTGTACAAAAGCTTTTAAGTTTCATTAGGTCCCAACATTGTTACCTTTTTGAAGTGTTTGGTAATTGTCAAGACTAATAAGCAATTACCTTTCTATGGTGTTGTCTTGAGCATCCTTTTGAGAGACCTCTATTGAGGGTTTACAGTGTGTTTCAAGATTACAGTTGCAGCTAAAGTCTTTCACTAACTCCTTCACTAGCCCATTTTAATGACTTCACGCAACTGCCTATGTCTGAGGTCTGCCCAAACAGGGGCTGGTGTATAATTCTCAAAGAGGTTGCTCATAGCTTTTAACTCCTGAACCTTGTCTCTCAAGTTAGAGGATGAGGAAACACAAGAGAAGAAGCACATTAGAGCAGTTGGAACTGCACATTAAAAAAATTTTTGAGGGCTTCCCTGGTGGTCCAGTGGGTAAGGACACCACCTTGCAGTGGAAGGGGTGCCGGTTCGATTCCTGGCCTGGGAAGATCCCACTTGCCATGGAGCAGCTGGACTGATGTGTCCAACTTCTGAGCTGGAACTCTGGGGTGCATGCGCCCAGAGCCGGTGCTCTGCAAGGACAGGGGCTGCTATGATGGGAGACCCACACAGGCCAAAAAACAACGATGGATGAAAATAGATAAATGAAAGGCCAATAGAAGAGGTCAAAAAAAAATTATTGAAATGCAGTTCATTATAGTGTTGTGTTGATTTTTTTCTGTACAGCAAACTGACTCAGTTATATGTATAAATATATTCTTTTTTCATACTTTTTTTCATTATGGTTTGTCACAGGGTATTAAATATACTTCCCTGTACTATACAATAGGACTTTCTTGTTTATTCATCCTGTATATAATTGTTTGCCTGTTCATCTCAAACTCCCGTTCCTTCCTTCTCCTATACACTACCCCGGGCAACCACAAGTCTGTTCTTTATATCTGTGAGTCTGTTTTTGTAGACTTGTTGATTTGCATTGTATTTTAGATTCCACATTTAAGTGATACCACACGGTATTTGTCTTTCTCTTTCTGACTCACTTTGCTTAGTATGATAACCTCTGGGTCCATCCATGTTGCTGCAAATGGCATTGTTTAACTCTTTTTGATGGCTGCATAATATTCCAATGTATTTGTGTACCACATCTTCTTTGTCCATTCATCTATCACCAGGCTTTTAAGTTTCATTAGCCTATTTGGAGTGTTTGGTAATTGTCAAGACTAATAAGCAATTACCTTTCTATGGTGTTGTCTTGAGCATCCTTTTGAGAGACCTCTATTGAGGGTTTACAGTGTGTTTCAAGATTACAGTTGCAGCTAAAGTCTTTCACTAACTCCTTCACTAGCCCATTTTAATGACTTCACGCAACTGCCTATGTCTGAGGTCTGCCCAAACAGGGGCTGGTGTATAATTCTCAAAGAGGTTGCTCATAGCTTTTAACTCCTGAACCTTGTCTCTCAAGTTAGAGGATGAGGAAACACAAGAGAAGAAGCACATTAGAGCAGTTGGAACTGCACATTAAAAAAATTTTTGAGGGCTTCCCTGGTGGTCCAGTGGGTAAGGACACCACCTTGCAGTGGAAGGGGTGCCGGTTCGATTCCTGGCCTGGGAAGATCCCACTTGCCATGGAGCAGCTGGACTGATGTGTCCAACTTCTGAGCTGGAACTCTGGGGTGCATGCGCCCAGAGCCGGTGCTCTGCAAGGACAGGGGCTGCTATGATGGGAGACCCACACAGGCCAAAAAACAACGATGGATGAAAATAGATAAATGAAAGGCCAATAGAAGAGGTCAAAAAAAAATTATTGAAATGCAGTTCATTATAGTGTTGTGTTGATTTTTTTCTGTACAGCAAACTGACTCAGTTATATGTATAAATATATTCTTTTTTCATACTTTTTTTCATTATGGTTTGTCACAGGGTATTAAATATACTTCCCTGTACTATACAATAGGACTTTCTTGTTTATTCATCCTGTATATAATTGTTTGCCTGTTCATCTCAAACTCCCGTTCCTTCCTTCTCCTATACACTACCCCGGGCAACCACAAGTCTGTTCTTTATATCTGTGAGTCTGTTTTTGTAGACTTGTTGATTTGCATTGTATTTTAGATTCCACATTTAAGTGATACCACACGGTATTTGTCTTTCTCTTTCTGACTCACTTTGCTTAGTATGATAACCTCTGGGTCCATCCATGTTGCTGCAAATGGCATTGTTTAACTCTTTTTGATGGCTGCATAATATTCCAATGTATTTGTGTACCACATCTTCTTTGTCCATTCATCTATCACCAGGCATTTAGGTTGTTTCCATGTCTTGGCTATTATAAATGGTGCTGCTATGAACATAGGGGTTTATGTATCTTTTTGAAATACAGTTTTATCTGGGTATATGCCTAGGAGTGATATTGCTGGATCATAATGGCAACTTGATTACATGTTGATATGTGTAAAGCTTTCTCCATAGTGGCTGCACCAATTTACATTCCCAAATATGTAAAATGGTTACCTTTCCTCCACACCCTTTCCACCAGTTGTTACTTACAGACCTTTTAATGATGGCCATTCCGACTGGTGTGAGGTGATACCTCATTGTAGTGTTGATTTGCATTTCTCTAATAATTAGGTATGTTAAACATCTTTTCATGTGCTTCTTGGCCATCTGTGTCATCTTTGGAGAAATGTCTGTTTAGGTCTTCTGCTCATTTTTCAGGTGGGTTATTTGTTGTTGAGTGGAACCAGCATCTTTAATCTGAGCTCAGTTAGTCGACCTGTGGAGCAGTGACCCGCCAAGGTTTAGTATGTATTCTGAGACAGAAAGAATCAGGCCTCTTCCTGGAGATAAAGGAAAAGTCCAAATGATTGTTTCATAGGTTCCTTTTCACTAAAGCTGAATGAGGGAAACTCAGTTCTGATTTCTTTTTTCCTTCACAAAAAAGAGGATTTGTATTGTTCAGTTCATACAGTGATATGTGTAAAACTTTCAAAATTCATATTTCAAGAGCCACCTCAGGGAATTTTGCCTTATTTATATGCCACCTATACTGTAATTTTACTTAATTTTTCTTTAGATGTATTCTTTTTAGCTTTAATGTATTTTAAAAAGCAACTGTCAACCATTATCATTTATTGAAAATTGCATTACTGGCTTTAAGTAGAAGGAAATGATAGTTTATATAAATATATGCCAGCTGTTTAAGTTCTTCCCTGGTGGTCCAGTGGTCGAGAACCTGCTTTGCAGTGTAGGGGATGTAGGTTCGATTCCTGGTCTGGGAACTAAGATCCCACATGCCAAGGAACAACTAAGCCCACACATCACAACTAAGACCTGAGGCAGCCAAGATGAATAAATAAAATATTTAAAAAAAAACGATGTAAACTTTAATAAAATAGGAAACTGTTAGATTTTCAAAGGTTAATTTTTGTGCCACCTTTTTTGTACATCAACTGTACATAAAAACAATACTACTTAAGATAATTATGGGCCATTCAGTAGTAGTCTGTCTTTTTTATTGGCATGTAGTTTTCTAGAAGACATCATGAATTAAAACGAAGAGGAATGAAACTTGATTTGCACTCCAACTCTATCATAGTATATATATATCACATCATCATATCTTAGGTCAGCACATGATGCTGTGTAAGCTGTTCAGCTTCACTGAACTTCCATTTGTCCCTTATGAGAGAGGATAGTAAGTCCTTTCTCCCCTACCTACTTCACAGAATTGATGGAAAAATTAAGTGAAGTACATATGTTTTGTAAATCCATGTGGATTTAAAAAAAAGTAAATTTATTTATTTTTTTATTATTTTTATTATGTTTGCACTAGGTCTTTGTTGCTGTGCATGGGCTTTCTCTAGTTGTGGTACATGAGCTTCTCTTGGGGTGAGCACCCCTTCTTCATGGGGTAACTTCTCCTGTTGTGGGGCACAGGCTCCAGAGCTCACAGGATTCAGTAGTTGTGGTGCACGGGCTTAGTTGTCCTGTGGCGTGTACCATCTTCCTGGACCGTGGATTGAATCTGTGTCCCCTGCATTGGCAGGCAGACTCTTAGCCACTGACCATCAGGGAAGTCCCATATGTACTTTTAAAGCATTTTAGCTCTGTTTAAACAGCCATGGTCAAAAAAAATCACCATTTTTTTGCCACCTATACTGTAATTTTACTTAATTTTTCTTTAGATGTATTCTTTTTAGCTTTAATGTATTTTAAAAAGCAACTGTCAACCATTATCATTTATTGAAAATTGCATTACTGGCTTTAAGTAGAAGGAAATGATAGTTTATATAAATATATGCCAGCTGTTTAAGTTCTTCCCTGGTGGTCCAGTGGTCGAGAACCTGCTTTGCAGTGTAGGGGATGTAGGTTCGATTCCTGGTCTGGGAACTAAGATCCCACATGCCAAGGAACAACTAAGCCCACACATCACAACTAAGACCTGAGGCAGCCAAGATGAATAAATAAAATATTTAAAAAAAAACGATGTAAACTTTAATAAAATAGGAAACTGTTAGATTTTCAAAGGTTAATTTTTGTGCCACCTTTTTTGTACATCAACTGTACATAAAAACAATACTACTTAAGATAATTATGGGCCATTCAGTAGTAGTCTGTCTTTTTTATTGGCATGTAGTTTTCTAGAAGACATCATGAATTAAAACGAAGAGGAATGAAACTTGATTTGCACTCCAACTCTATCATAGTATATATATATCACATCATCATATCTTAGGTCAGCACATGATGCTGTGTAAGCTGTTCAGCTTCACTGAACTTCCATTTGTCCCTTATGAGAGAGGATAGTAAGTCCTTTCTCCCCTACCTACTTCACAGAATTGATGGAAAAATTAAGTGAAGTACATATGTTTTGTAAATCCATGTGGATTTAAAAAAAAGTAAATTTATTTATTTTTTTATTATTTTTATTATGTTTGCACTAGGTCTTTGTTGCTGTGCATGGGCTTTCTCTAGTTGTGGTACATGAGCTTCTCTTGGGGTGAGCACCCCTTCTTCATGGGGTAACTTCTCCTGTTGTGGGGCACAGGCTCCAGAGCTCACAGGATTCAGTAGTTGTGGTGCACGGGCTTAGTTGTCCTGTGGCGTGTACCATCTTCCTGGACCGTGGATTGAATCTGTGTCCCCTGCATTGGCAGGCAGACTCTTAGCCACTGACCATCAGGGAAGTCCCCGTATATGTACTTTTAAAGCATTGTTAATAAGCTCTGTTTAAACAGCCATGGTCAAAAAAAAAAATCACCCTTTTATTGTTGCCTGAATCTGAAACAATATCAAGAAACCCCATTATATGCCCTACAAATATGTGAATTCAGATGTAATGTAATTGATGATTGCCTCCTATCTGGCCATATGGTATGTATATATGTAACTTTTTAACCAACTGCCAAATAGGTTTCCATTACTTTTGTACCATTTTACACTCCCGTCAACAATGTATGGAAGTTCCATTTGCTCTATATTCTCCCCAGCACTTGGTATGGTCAATAATTTTTGCAATTTTTAGCCATTCTAGTGAGTAGGAAGTAGTATTTCAGAGTGACCTTAATTTGTATTTCCTTAATGACTAGTGGGATTGAGGATCTTTTCATGTCCTTATTTGCTATCCTCTATTTTCTTTGATGAAATGGCTGCAAATATTTTCTACCGAAAACTTGCCTTTGCATATTCATAAAAATATCTTTTGCAGATTAAAGATTTTAAATAAGGTTTAATATACAATTTTTTGTTTGTTTTATAGTGTGTCCTTTTTGGTTCCTATTTAAGAAATTTTTGCCAAACTCAGAGTCACTAAGATTTTTGTCCTGTTTTCTTCTTGAAGTTTTATTTATTTATTTTTAAATTGGAATATAATTGCTTTACAATGTTGTATTAGTTTCTGCTGTACAACAGAGTGAATCAGCTATAGGTATTCATGAATTGGATGGCATCACTGACTCAATGCACAAGATTTTGAGCAAGCTCTGGGAGATGGGGAAGGACAGCGAAGCCGGGCATGCTGCAGTCCATGGGGTTGCAAAGAGTTGGACACGACTCAGTGACTGAACAACAATAGCAACAACAACATACATATATCCCCTCTTGAGCTTCACTCCCACTCCCATCCCATTCCTCTAGGTCATCACAGAGCATCCAGCTGAGCTCCCTGTGCTATACAGTAGCTTCCCACTAACTAACTGTTTTACATATGGTAATATACATATGTCAATGCTAGTCTCTCAATTTGTCCAACCCCCAGCACCCCCTGTGTCCACAAGTCTTTTCTCGGCACCTGCGTCTCTATTCCTGCCTTGCAAATAGGTTCATCAGTACCATTTTTCTAGATTCTATATATATATATATGCATTAATATATGATATTTGTTTTCTCTTTCTCACTTTATTCTGTATGACAGAGACTCTAGGTTCATTCACATCACTACAATTGACCCAGTTTTGTTCCTTTTTATGGCTGAATAATAACTCCATTGTGTGGAGCTTCTTTATGCAGTCATCTGTTGGTGGACATCTAGGTTGATTCCATGTCCTGGCTATTGTAAATAGTGAGGTGAACACTGGGGTACTTGTGTCTTTTTGGTCTTCTTAGGTCTTCTAGAAGTTTTATAGTTTTAGCTTTACATTTAGGTTTATGATCCATTTCAAGTTAATTTTTGTATATGGTGTGAGATGTGTGGCAAGCATGGCCCTCTTTACTGTTCCCTTTACTTTAAGATGTTGAATAATTTAGAGAAATTTGCAATGTAAGATCCAGGAAGTTACTCATATTTTTACCCACAGTAGTGTACCATGGTCATTATTTGTATCCATGATCTTCAAGAAAACATTCAGTATCATTTTGGTGTTACATATAGTTTGTTATATTTATTAATAGATTATTTGAAACATGGTAATCGATGAGTTGTAAACAGACAGACTTGCATTTTGCCAGAGCATCACATTTATCTGATATATCTTGATCTGGTCATTTAGGATAAACAAGAATTTAAGTACTTTTTAAAAAGTATAATAATCTGTAGGCAGGAAATCTGAAAGGGAGGGCATCACACAAAGGCAAAAATAGTAGGAGGTGGGAATCACTGGGAACTACCTTAAAGTCTCTCTACCATGGCCATGGAGAGACTTTTTGATCATTGCCAAACCTCTAGCTTCACAGGTCTGTGGTTCCCAGCATAGACTTCCTAGAGAGGCCCTGGTTGCCTAAAATCCCATTCCTCTAGGTCATCACAGAGCATCCAGCTGAGCTCCCTGTGCTATACAGTAGCTTCCCACTAACTAACTGTTTTACATATGGTAATATACATATGTCAATGCTAGTCTCTCAATTTGTCCAACCCCCAGCACCCCCTGTGTCCACAAGTCTTTTCTCGGCACCTGCGTCTCTATTCCTGCCTTGCAAATAGGTTCATCAGTACCATTTTTCTAGATTCTATATATATATATATGCATTAATATATGATATTTGTTTTCTCTTTCTCACTTTATTCTGTATGACAGAGACTCTAGGTTCATTCACATCACTACAATTGACCCAGTTTTGTTCCTTTTTATGGCTGAATAATAACTCCATTGTGTGGAGCTTCTTTATGCAGTCATCTGTTGGTGGACATCTAGGTTGATTCCATGTCCTGGCTATTGTAAATAGTGAGGTGAACACTGGGGTACTTGTGTCTTTTTGGTCTTCTTAGGTCTTCTAGAAGTTTTATAGTTTTAGCTTTACATTTAGGTTTATGATCCATTTCAAGTTAATTTTTGTATATGGTGTGAGATGTGTGGCAAGCATGGCCCTCTTTACTGTTCCCTTTACTTTAAGATGTTGAATAATTTAGAGAAATTTGCAATGTAAGATCCAGGAAGTTACTCATATTTTTACCCACAGTAGTGTACCATGGTCATTATTTGTATCCATGATCTTCAAGAAAACATTCAGTATCATTTTGGTGTTACATATAGTTTGTTATATTTATTAATAGATTATTTGAAACATGGTAATCGATGAGTTGTAAACAGACAGACTTGCATTTTGCCAGAGCATCACATTTATCTGATATATCTTGATCTGGTCATTTAGGATAAACAAGAATTTAAGTACTTTTTAAAAAGTATAATAATCTGTAGGCAGGAAATCTGAAAGGGAGGGCATCACACAAAGGCAAAAATAGTAGGAGGTGGGAATCACTGGGAACTACCTTAAAGTCTCTCTACCATGGCCATGGAGAGACTTTTTGATCATTGCCAAACCTCTAGCTTCACAGGTCTGTGGTTCCCAGCATAGACTTCCTAGAGAGGCCCTGGTTGCCTAAAAGGATGTCCAGAGAAGCCTCCAACCAAAGATCAAAACAAATAAACATACAAACTAAATTAAGCCACAGTCTATTAAAAATATTACAGAGAATTTCAAACATTCATGAAGGTAGAGAAATATAATGAACCTTCATGGGTCCATCACCCATACCTAACAGTTACCATCTTGTGGCCAGTCTTGCCTCATAAACTCTCCCCTCTTGAATTATTTGCAACAAAATCCCAGGCTTCCTATCATTTCATCCATAAATATTTCTGTATATATGTCTTAAAAATAAGAACTCTGTTTTTTTAAGGTATAACCACTATACCGTTATCACATCTAAAAAAATTAACAGCAATTCTTTAATATCAAATATTCAGTGTTCCAATTTCCAGTTGTCTTCTCTTTTTTATTGGAGTCTAGCACTTTACAATATTGTTAGTTTCTTCTGTACAGTGAAGTGAATCACCTATATGTATATCCATCCACCCATCCAGTTTCTTGTCATCATTTATTTATAGTTTGTTTGAGCCCAAATCCAAATAATGGCTATACATTACAATATGCTGAGATTTTTTTTTTTTTGGCCACTTCTATTGGTCTTTTATTTACTTATTTTCTTTGTTCTTTGGCCTGTGTAGGCCTCCCATCACAGCGGCCTCTCTCCCTGCAGAGCACTGGTTCTGGGCACATGCGCTCCAGAGCTCCAGCTCGGTAGTTGGACACGTCGGTCCAGCCGCTCCATGGCATGTGAGATCTTCCCAGGCCAGGGATCGAACCGGCACCCCTTGCACTGCAAGGCAGTGTCCTTACCCACTGGATCACCAGGGAAGCCCATGCTGAGATATTTTTGAGATATTTTTTGATCTCTAAGATTTTCTCTTCATCTCGTTCTCTTCTCCTTCTTTTGTTTTTTCTTTCTTGAAGTTTATTTGTTGAAGAGATCAGGTTTTTTTGTTGTTGTTTTTTAGTGCTGCAGAATTTCTCAGCACCTGGAAATTGCTGCACACTACAACTTTTAAAAGTAAGCTTAGAATCAACTCCACAAATACTCTTCAAAGATCTACTAAATGGCCTTTTCTGTATAATTGTCCTTAGTAACTCATCTAGAGAGGCCCTGGTTGCCTAAAAGGATGTCCAGAGAAGCCTCCAACCAAAGATCAAAACAAATAAACATACAAACTAAATTAAGCCACAGTCTATTAAAAATATTACAGAGAATTTCAAACATTCATGAAGGTAGAGAAATATAATGAACCTTCATGGGTCCATCACCCATACCTAACAGTTACCATCTTGTGGCCAGTCTTGCCTCATAAACTCTCCCCTCTTGAATTATTTGCAACAAAATCCCAGGCTTCCTATCATTTCATCCATAAATATTTCTGTATATATGTCTTAAAAATAAGAACTCTGTTTTTTTAAGGTATAACCACTATACCGTTATCACATCTAAAAAAATTAACAGCAATTCTTTAATATCAAATATTCAGTGTTCCAATTTCCAGTTGTCTTCTCTTTTTTATTGGAGTCTAGCACTTTACAATATTGTAAGTTTCTTCTGTACAGTGAAGTGAATCACCTATATGTATATCCATCCACCCATCCAGTTTCTTGTCATCATTTATTTATAGTTTGTTTGAGCCCAAATCCAAATAATGGCTATACATTACAATATGCTGAGATTTTTTTTTTTTTGGCCACTTCTATTGGTCTTTTATTTACTTATTTTCTTTGTTCTTTGGCCTGTGTAGGCCTCCCATCACAGCGGCCTCTCTCCCTGCAGAGCACTGGTTCTGGGCACATGCGCTCCAGAGCTCCAGCTCGGTAGTTGGACACGTCGGTCCAGCCGCTCCATGGCATGTGAGATCTTCCCAGGCCAGGGATCGAACCGGCACCCCTTGCACTGCAAGGCAGTGTCCTTACCCACTGGATCACCAGGGAAGCCCATGCTGAGATATTTTTGAGATATTTTTTGATCTCTAAGATTTTCTCTTCATCTCGTTCTCTTCTCTCTCTTTTTTTTTTTCTTTCTTGAAGTTTATTTGTTGAAGAGATCAGGTTTTTTTGTTGTTGTTTTTTAGTGCTGCAGAATTTCTCAGCACCTGGAAATTGCTGCACACTACAACTTTTAAAAGTAAGCTTATTGCTAAATCAACTCCACAAATACTCTTCAAAGATCTACTAAATGGCCCTTTTCTCAGTAATTACATTGCCTTTCTTCACTTCACTTTTCTTTCCTCTCGGCTTCCTGAATTTATTTATCTTGATCACCTCTGAATCAATAACAAAAAGTTCTGCAAAACTGCCATCTGCTTTCCCTTGGGGTTTATATCTTAAATTTTCCTCAGTTGAATTCATATTGAATAAGAGCTTTGAAACCAAGGATCCCTCATTAGACAGTTTGTTATTTTGAAGTATTTTCTATTTAGTCTGTCTTATTTAGAATACAGTATAATTCTGTGAAGGCAATTCTGTTAGCTCAAAGTGGTATATAATTGGGAATAATTGCAATTCTGTATCTGAAATAGTCTCTTGAGTTTTTTTATTAGAAAAATTTAATTTATTAGGAGCATTGTACCATCTGAATGTATTAATGTAATGTTCCTTTCAATTTATGTTCCAATTTAATGAGGTTGTAGTATGTTAAAAAATAATCACAAGTTTACATCAAAGCCTTGAAGATCATTCAAAAGAAGTTTGCATTGATTTCTTTTTGAAAAATTTATAGCATCAGTATAATATGTGTGTCTTTAAAAAGTAGAATTCTTAAGCTCATAAAACCAACCAGCCAGCAATTCTTTTCTTCATCTGCCACAGTTCTGATTCTTGTTTCCTGTAGATACTCAGCACTTGACAACCAAATTTCCAAATTGTGGTTGACATCTCTAATCCATTGCCATTGCCTTTGTTGTTTCCTCTGCCCTTGGGGGATTATCCCTTTTCAATTCTTTCCCTGTAGTTCTTGTGGTGTTTGAGAGGAAGTAGAGATAAGAGTGTGTCTGTGTTCAGTTCTCCATATTTAGCTTGTAGTTGGCTATATTTTTGCTTTCTAGTTTTGAGAGTTCAGAATGGTGTAAAAGTAAACGCTGGCACCCAGCCCCTCGACCTCCCTGTATCGCCCTCTTATTGAAGGTGCTAGGTCTTTGGGCTGGCTTAGCACAAGTGCCATTCTGCACTTCTAAGCACTCCAGGAAGCTGTGGTGAACTGTTTCCCTCCTTAAGACATGGCGCTTCACAGTGCACTGTATTTCATGGTGAGAGTCTCTGTTAGAGCTGATTTGCTCTTGACCTTTCTCACTAGGGGCTTCCCTAGTGGCTCAGATGGTAAAGAAACTGCCTACATTTCAGGAGATCTGGGCTTGATTTTGGGGTCGGGAAGATTCCCTGAAGTAGGAAATAGCAACCTACTCCAGTATTGTCACCTGGAGAATGCCATAGACAGGAGTTTCCCGGGGTGCAGTCCATGGGATCGCAAAAAGTCGGACATGATTGAGCGACCAACACTTTCTCCCTAGGGACATCTGTAGTGTCTGTCGCTCACCACCAGTCCTGAGCAACGCCCATGAACTTCTGTTCCCTGACTTTCCTCTCTGTGGGGCATGTGCCCTCCCTGATGTCTTAGGATACCAAAGAGGATAGGGAGTGATCTTTGTGCAGCTCTGCAGTGGTAAATGTTTAGCAACTGACTCTTCAGAGGGAAATAAGCCTTCACATGAGCACATGCCCATTCCTAGGGTGTAAGTATGTTAAAAATAATCACAAGTTTACATCAAAGCCTTGAAGATCATTCAAAAGAAGTTTGCATTGATTTCTTTTGAAAAATTTATAGCATCAGTATAATATGTGTGTCTTTAAAAAGTAGAATTCTTAAGCTCATAAAACCAACCAGCCAGCAATTCTTTTCTTCATCTGCCACAGTTCTGATTCTTGTTTCCTGTAGATACTCAGCACTTGACAACCAAATTTCCAAATTGTGGTTGACATCTCTAATCCATTGCCATTGCCTTTGTTGTTTCCTCTGCCCTTGGGGGATTATCCCTTTTCAATTCTTTCCCTGTAGTTCTTGTGGTGTTTGAGAGGAAGTAGAGATAAGAGTGTGTCTGTGTTCAGTTCTCCATATTTAGCTTGTAGTTGGCTATATTTTTGCTTTCTAGTTTTGAGAGTTCAGAATGGTGAAAAAGTAACGCTGGCACCCAGCCCCTCGACCTCCCTGTATCGCCCTCTTATTGAAGGTGCTAGGTCTTTGGGCTGGCTTAGCACAAGTGCCATTCTGCACTTCTAAGCACTCCAGGAAGCTGTGGTGAACTGTTTCCCTCCTTAAGACATGGCGCTTCACAGTGCACTGTATTTCATGGTGAGAGTCTCTGTTAGAGCTGATTTGCTCTTGACCTTTCTCACTAGGGGCTTCCCTAGTGGCTCAGATGGTAAAGAAACTGCCTACATTTCAGGAGATCTGGGCTTGATTTTGGGGTCGGGAAGATTCCCTGAAGTAGGAAATAGCAACCTACTCCAGTATTGTCACCTGGAGAATGCCATAGACAGGAGTTTCGCGGGCTGCAGTCCATGGGATCGCAAAAAGTCGGACATGATTGAGCGACCAACACTTTCTCCCTAGGGACATCTGTAGTGTCTGTCGCTCACCACCAGTCCTGAGCAACGCCCATGAACTTCTGTTCCCTGACTTTCCTCTCTGTGGGGCATGTGCCCTCCCTGATGTCTTAGGATACCAAAGAGGATAGGGAGTGATCTTTGTGCAGCTCTGCAGTGGTAAATGTTTAGCAACTGACTCTTCAGAGGGAAATAAGCCTTCACATGAGCACATGCCCATTCCTAGGGTGTAAGTACACCTACGAAGGCTGGTTTCATGTTGCCATGGTGACTGGGAGGAGGTGCACAGCTTCATCTTTGCCTTTGGAAATAACACTTGGGGGTCTTCATTTGGGACTGCCAGACTCCAGGATGAACTCCTTTGTCCTTTCATTGAGCTCCCCAGTCACTCCTACCGTGACACTCCCGCTGGCCTGACTCTACTCTGGGTCAAGACAATTCTCCAGTGCTGAACATGGCGGCTGAACATGTGCTTTCTGGGTCAATCTTTATTTTGTTACGTTTCTATTCTGCTTTGATGTCCTGAGAAGAGCCTCTTGGTAAAATTAATTTCATGCACTAGTATGAAACTGATGGTATGTAGACATTGTGTTTTCTCCAGGTACATCTTCTTAGAATGCTGTAATGATGAAAGGATCAGGTGACTGGGATTCCATATTCTGCAGTTGTGTTGATGATATTTTCTTTCTTCCACAGTTGACAGGCCTGTGAGAGTATATGCAGATGGAATATTTGACCTCTTCCACTCAGGTCATGCAAGGGCACTTATGCAGGCGAAGACATTGTTTCCCAACAGCTACCTGTTAGTAGGAGGTAAGAAGTGCATTTTCTTGTTGTTTAGAAAACTCCTAGATAATGTGCTCCTTGAAAAGAACCCCTTTCAGACTTCCGTCATTAAAACCTCCCATTGTTAATGCTCCCAGTTCAACCTATATTGTGTTACTTGTTTGCTGCCTGAAATTTAAAATGGGATTTAAAAAAAAAAAGAGGGCAATTAAATCATGAGATTATAAACTATTGATTCCTAGAGAAAGAGACTAATAATGCCAACCAGAGGAACTACTTCATGTTTTTCATTAATGCCTTTCTTCTTGCATTTGAGGCACATTCCAATTTTCTGAAAGTTTATAGAGGGTTAGGAGAAAAGCAGTATTATTCTTATTTTAAACCTTGGAGACCAGACGAAATTCAAGATGATTAATGACCTATTGTCAAGCAGACAATACGACATTGTCTGTTTCTTTGATGTGATCCACAGCACTTAGGACAGTGTTGTACTAATTGTAGTGGCTTACAACAGTCTCAATTAGTTGAATTTATGCACCGTTTGTTAAAGAAATGGAGATTTATATACGCAAGTAATCTTGGTTTGCATTGAAGGAACTGACTGACTTAAGCTTGTGGAGAGAGAAGGGTGGTTAGACATAAATTGAAATTTTTTTATTCTAAAAGGCCTACTGATTTCAATTTGCATGAAAGGGTAAGTGTCTGATCTGGGAGACCTGGGTCTCATCTCTGCAGCTTTGGGAAGCAGCATTTTCTTTCACTCTGATCACTTTTTGTGGCTTTACATGAAGTAGACACCACCAACCCTTACTCCTCTCCTGTGAGGGAGCAGGGTGGTAGTAAGAGACTATATATCGGTTTTTTACAGTATTTTGTTATCTTCCACAAATCTGAAGCTACTTTTTGAGTATTTAGGAGGAACTGTTTGCAGATTTTTCTGAGCATGGTGACCATATGGTACCTGAATGGAGTTCTTTCCAGAAGGAAGAGATGATCAGAGACAACGGTTACTGGACAGATCATGTAGAGGGAACTGACAGCAGGCAGAAGGCCCATTTCCACTCAGGTATGCAACCTTATAAATTGTTCCCAGCTACCTGTTAGTAGGAGGTAAGAAGTGCATTTTCTTGTTGTTTAGAAAACTCCTAGATAATGTGCTCCTTGAAAAGAACCCCTTTCAGACTTCCGTCATTAAAACCTCCCATTGTTAATGCTCCCAGTTCAACCTATATTGTGTTACTTGTTTGCTGCCTGAAATTTAAAATGGGATTTAAAAAAAAAAAGAGGGCAATTAAATCATGAGATTATAAACTATTGATTCCTAGAGAAAGAGACTAATAATGCCAACCAGAGGAACTACTTCATGTTTTTCATTAATGCCTTTCTTCTTGCATTTGAGGCACATTCCAATTTTCTGAAAGTTTATAGAGGGTTAGGAGAAAAGCAGTATTATTCTTATTTTAAACCTTGGAGACCAGACGAAATTCAAGATGATTAATGACCTATTGTCAAGCAGACAATACGACATTGTCTGTTTCTTTGATGTGATCCACAGCACTTAGGACAGTGTTGTACTAATTGTAGTGGCTTACAACAGTCTCAATTAGTTGAATTTATGCACCGTTTGTTAAAGAAATGGAGATTTATATACGCAAGTAATCTTGGTTTGCATTGAAGGAACTGACTGACTTAAGCTTGTGGAGAGAGAAGGGTGGTTAGACATAAATTGAAATTTTTTTATTCTAAAAGGCCTACTGATTTCAATTTGCATGAAAGGGTAAGTGTCTGATCTGGGAGACCTGGGTCTCATCTCTGCAGCTTTGGGAAGCAGCATTTTCTTTCACTCTGATCACTTTTTGTGGCTTTACATGAAGTAGACACCACCAACCCTTACTCCTCTCCTGTGAGGGAGCAGGGTGGTAGTAAGAGACTATATATCGGTTTTTTACAGTATTTTGTTATCTTCCACAAATCTGAAGCTACTTTTTGAGTATTTAGGAGGAACTGTTTGCAGATTTTTCTGAGCATGGTGACCATATGGTACCTGAATGGAGTTCTTTCCAGAAGGAAGAGATGATCAGAGACAACGGTTACTGGACAGATCATGTAGAGGGAACTGACAGCAGGCAGAAGGCCCATTTCCTTTATTTTGAGTGGAAAGCCATTGCTTATTTGTACTACCTGGAGTCTGGTCCTGAGTTGCTGGGGTCCTGGGGAGACCTTTGCAGTGGTTGGACTTTGGTCATTTTGGCAACTTGGATTTGGAGGTGGCTAGGTGTGAGTAACACATAACAGGAACACTGACCTGGCCCTGGGTTAACACATCAAAAGTGAGTTAAAAGGAAGTAGGAGACTTTTTGCATTGGAAAAAGCAGTAAATTAACATCAGTGTTTCTCTAGGTTACTCGGCAGCAATGGTTTCGCTGATTTCCTGCAAGATACTGAGAGATTCCTTTACTTAGCTAGTATTTCTTGAGCTCCTACTATGTGTCAGGCATTCATATGTACACTGAGGATGCAGCCACCATCAAAGCAAACTGTGTCCTCAGAGAACTTAGAGTCTAAAGAGGAAGCAGACACTTCCCAGGAACAATCTGGAAGAGAGGTACTATGGACAGATGTTAAATAGGGTAAGGGAAAATGTGACTGACCAGGCAAACAGTGATGTTTCAGGTATGGAGATCAGGGGAGGCCTTCTGAAGCATTGACAATTATGTAAAGATGTAAATGAAGTTAAGAACACACAGAAGCCAGAGCACAGAACTTTCCTTGTGCAGCAATCTTCCCACCAGCCCAGATGAGAATGTTTCGACAAGTGGAGCAAATGTGCTAACTAGGTGCATTGTTTTATTGACCTGGGATGTCATGTTCCATGAAAAGCACAGGTGATGTAGAACTCAGAGAAATAAACATGGAAAGGAGTTCAGAGCCACAAATTAAAGCAGAAGGGAAGGAGAACAACTCCAACAAGAAATCCTTAGCTTCCTTGAAGCCGTGGCAGAAGGAGCCACAAAGTCATTGTGTAACTCTCAAAGGCGAGAGCCGGTACTGCTCCCTGATGAAGAAGCAGCTCTCCCTGCCCCGAGTTCTGTTTCAGAGAGTTGTAGCCTAAGCAGCATTGAGTAATCCTGTGAATGCTGTCTTTTCCAGAAGATTTACTGGGCTGATTAAAAAGTTTGTTTTAGGGCTTCCCTGGTGGTCCAGTGGGTAAAAACACTGCCTTGCAGTGCAAGGGATGCCGATTCAATCCCTGACCTGAGAAGATCCCACGTGCTGCGGAATGGCTGGACCGATGTGTCCAACTACCGAGCCGGAGCTCTGGAGTGCATGCGCCCAGAGCCGGTGCTCTGCAGTGAGAGAGACCACTGCAATGGGAGGCCCACACAGACCAAAGAACAAAGATGGAAATGAAAGACCAACAGAAGTGTGTTACCCATCAAAAGTGAGGGTAGGAGACTTTTGCATTGGAAAAAGCAGTAAATTAACATCAGTGTTTCTCTAGGTTACTCGGCAGCAATGGTTTCGCTGATTTCCTGCAAGATACTGAGAGATTCCTTTACTTAGCTAGTATTTCTTGAGCTCCTACTATGTGTCAGGCATTCATATGTACACTGAGGATGCAGCCACCATCAAAGCAAACTGTGTCCTCAGAGAACTTAGAGTCTAAAGAGGAAGCAGACACTTCCCAGGAACAATCTGGAAGAGAGGTACTATGGACAGATGTTAAATAGGGTAAGGGAAAATGTGACTGACCAGGCAAACAGTGATGTTTCAGGTATGGAGATCAGGGGAGGCCTTCTGAAGCATTGACAATTATGTAAAGATGTAAATGAAGTTAAGAACACACAGAAGCCAGAGCACAGAACTTTCCTTGTGCAGCAATCTTCCCACCAGCCCAGATGAGAATGTTTCGACAAGTGGAGCAAATGTGCTAACTAGGTGCATTGTTTTATTGACCTGGGATGTCATGTTCCATGAAAAGCACAGGTGATGTAGAACTCAGAGAAATAAACATGGAAAGGAGTTCAGAGCCACAAATTAAAGCAGAAGGGAAGGAGAACAACTCCAACAAGAAATCCTTAGCTTCCTTGAAGCCGTGGCAGAAGGAGCCACAAAGTCATTGTGTAACTCTCAAAGGCGAGAGCCGGTACTGCTCCCTGATGAAGAAGCAGCTCTCCCTGCCCCGAGTTCTGTTTCAGAGAGTTGTAGCCTAAGCAGCATTGAGTAATCCTGTGAATGCTGTCTTTTCCAGAAGATTTACTGGGCTGATTAAAAAGTTTGTTTTAGGGCTTCCCTGGTGGTCCAGTGGGTAAAAACACTGCCTTGCAGTGCAAGGGATGCCGATTCAATCCCTGACCTGAGAAGATCCCACGTGCTGCGGAATGGCTGGACCGATGTGTCCAACTACCGAGCCGGAGCTCTGGAGTGCATGCGCCCAGAGCCGGTGCTCTGCAGTGAGAGAGACCACTGCAATGGGAGGCCCACACAGACCAAAGAACAAAGATGGAAATGAAAGACCAATAGAAGTGGCCAAAAAAAAAAAAGTTTGAGTTTTTCCATAACATCTTACTGAAAAACCTGAACAAACATTTTGGCCAACCAATACAGACAAATGTAGATAGCCCCTTAGTGGTTATTACATTTATTCTGTATGGAAGCCAAGGGGATGTTGAACTACTAAGACAGCCATGGAGACCAGATCTTTTGGTAGATGACAAGGACCAAAATATGGATGGGAAATGAAACAATAATATGTGAAGCTGTAAAACTGTGGTGTGTGTGCAGCCTTCTGGCAACAGTGACAGAGTGCAAACCTCCAAGCAGTGTAAACAGTAATAACTAATTTCAGTATGTAATTTTCTCCAGTGATTTATTAATATCCTGTTTAAAAGAACTGGAAATCTTTTATAACCAACCTTTACTAAAATTCAGTGTAAACCTGTATTTCATGGGTCTCCACTAATTTAATTGTATTTGATTCCTGCTCTGTTAAACAGAACCTCCAACCTCCTGTGTGTAGGCAGAGTTCTTCAGAGGAATGGTGTTGGAGCGCAAATCCCATGAGTGGTTTGGGTGTAGCAAATGCACTTTGGGAAATTGTGCATAAGACAAAGAATCGTCTTCCTTCCTTCCATGTATATTGTAGTGACTTTCCTCTAAAATTCAGTGTTTAAAAATTTTTTTATTTCTATTTGTTTGTTTATTTTTGGCTGTGGCTGGTCCTAATTGTTATTGCACGGGCTTCTCTCCAGTTGTGGCACACAGGTTCCAGAACGTGTGCTCTGTGGTTGCCGCTGGAGGACGCTCTGGTCGAGGCATGCAGGCTCAGCAGTTGTGGTGCTTGGGCCTGGTTTCCCCATAGCATATGTGATTAGTTCCTCAGCCAGGAATAAAATTTGTACCCCCTTGTTGGAAAGTGGGTTCTTAGTCAGTGGACCACCAAGGAAGTCCCTAAAATTCTGCATACATCACAGCTATTCAATAATACTTGGCATTTATTGTAAACCACTGTTAGGAGCTAGATTCAAATAATTGAAAATAATTGTACAGGGACATTCAGAAATCTTAAAGAAAACTGGAGAATTCTCATGTGGGCTGCTCAACATTCAGGAAGATGGTTAGCATTGTTGGCACCTTGCCCACTAATTGCCATTCACTGCTTCCAATCATAGTGACAGTTAAAGGCGCCCCCCAAATTTCCAGAAATGCTTCCTAGGGGATGGCGAAACCTTTGTTGCAAAACTATTATCTTAGACTAAGAGTCTTCGCTCTTAATTCCCCATAATGCCAAAAAGAATTTTGAAAAACTATATACCTTTTTTTAAATTTTTTTTTTATTCTTTATTTTAAGGATTTTACAGAGTTTTGTTGTTCACCGACATGTATGTTCCCAGATCATTCATATGCACATCCCTGGACCCTCTCCCCACCCAATTCCCCCCTCTCCCATCCCTCCAGACCATCGCCCCAAGTGGTTGTAGGTACTCCTATTCCCTTAGCACAATGACAATAGCTATCTTTTCCACACGTGCCAGTATAGCTTTCCATGTTACTCCCTCCATGCCTCCCTCCCACTGTTCGGTCTCCACAATGTCCTTATGTCTATTCTCTGTTTTTCCATGAGCTAACTGCATGTGTTATCATGACCATCTTACTAGATCCCATATATATGAGTTAGTATACTATACTTGTCTTTCTCTTTTTGACTTACTTCACTTTTTATGATAGGTTCTAGAGCCAGCCACCTCATTAGGACTGAGTCTTCTGCATTTCTTTCAACAGCTGAGTAGTATTCCATTGTATATATGTACCAGAGCTTCTGGATCCATTCATTCATGGATGGACATCTAGGTTGCTTCCATGTTCTGGCTATTGTATAGAGAGCTGCAATGAACATTGGGGTACAGGTGTTTCTTTCAGTTTTGATTTCATCAGGATATAGGCCTAATAGTGGGATTGCTGGGTCATAGGGTGCTTCTATTTTTAGTTTTTTAAGGAATCTCCATATTGTCTTCCATAGAGGTTGTATCAGTTTACATTCCCACCAGCAATGCAAGAGGGTTCCCTTTTCTCTGCACCCTCTCCAGCATTTATTGTCTGTCGATTTGTTGATGATGGCCATTCTGACGGGTGTGAGGTGGTATCTCATTGTGGTTTTAATTTGCATTTCTCTAATGATAAGCGAGGTTGAGCATCGTTTCATGTGCTATATACCTTTTTTAAAAGTTTTTGAGTTGATATCTAAAATTTTCCATCCTAAGTTTAAATAGTTATAAAAGATGTAACTTCTGAAATATTGTAAATAATAACATTTTCAAAAGTTAACATTTTATATTTAGGGAAAGTTTTTCACAGAAAAATAAAATTTCCTTTAGACTAAGAGTCTTCGCTCTTAATTCCCCATAATGCCAAAAGAATTTTGAAAAACTATATACCTTTTTAAATTTTTTTTTTCTTTATTTTAAGGATTTTACAGAGTTTTGTTGTTCACCGACATGTATGTTCCCAGATCATTCATATGCACATCCCTGGACCCTCTCCCCACCCAATTCCCCCCTCTCCCATCCCTCCAGACCATCGCCCCAAGTGGTTGTAGGTACTCCTATTCCCTTAGCACAATGACAATAGCTATCTTTTCCACACGTGCCAGTATAGCTTTCCATGTTACTCCCTCCATGCCTCCCTCCCACTGTTCGGTCTCCACAATGTCCTTATGTCTATTCTCTGTTTTTCCATGAGCTAACTGCATGTGTTATCATGACCATCTTACTAGATCCCATATATATGAGTTAGTATACTATACTTGTCTTTCTCTTTTTGACTTACTTCACTTTTTATGATAGGTTCTAGAGCCAGCCACCTCATTAGGACTGAGTCTTCTGCATTTCTTTCAACAGCTGAGTAGTATTCCATTGTATATATGTACCAGAGCTTCTGGATCCATTCATTCATGGATGGACATCTAGGTTGCTTCCATGTTCTGGCTATTGTATAGAGAGCTGCAATGAACATTGGGGTACAGGTGTTTCTTTCAGTTTTGATTTCATCAGGATATAGGCCTAATAGTGGGATTGCTGGGTCATAGGGTGCTTCTATTTTTAGTTTTTTAAGGAATCTCCATATTGTCTTCCATAGAGGTTGTATCAGTTTACATTCCCACCAGCAATGCAAGAGGGTTCCCTTTTCTCTGCACCCTCTCCAGCATTTATTGTCTGTCGATTTGTTGATGATGGCCATTCTGACGGGTGTGAGGTGGTATCTCATTGTGGTTTTAATTTGCATTTCTCTAATGATAAGCGAGGTTGAGCATCGTTTCATGTGCTATATACCTTTTTTAAAAGTTTTTGAGTTGATATCTAAAATTTTCCATCCTAAGTTTAAATAGTTATAAAAGATGTAACTTCTGAAATATTGTAAATAATAACATTTTCAAAAGTTAACATTTTATATTTAGGGAAAGTTTTTCACAGAAAAATTGAGCAGAAAGCACAAAGATTTCCACTGACACACAGCCTCCTCATTATCAACATCCCCCCCGAGAGTAGTACATTTCTGATAGTCCATGAACCTACACTGACACATTGTTATCACCCAAAGCACATAGTTTAATACATTAGAGTTCACTCTTGGTATTTTACATTCTCTTTTTGTTGTTCAGTCACTAAATGGTGTCTGACTCTGCAATGCCATGGACTGCAGCACTCCAGGATCCTCTGTCCTCCAATGTCTCCTGGAGTTTGCTCAAATTCATGTCCATTGTGTGGGTGATGCTATCTAACAATCTCATCCCCTGCCGCCCCCCTTCTCTCTTGCCTTCAGTCTTTCCCAGCATCAGGGCCTTTTCCAGTGAGTTGGCTCTTTGCATCAAATGGCCAAAGTATTAGAGCTTCAACTTTAGCGTCAGTCCTTCCAATGAATTCAGGGTTGATTTCCTTTAGGATTGACTGGCTTGATCTTCTTGCAGTCCAAGGGACTCTCAGGAATCTTCTGTGTGTGTGTTAGTCGGTCAGTCATATTCAACTCTCTGCAACCCCGTGGATTGTTGCCCGCCAGGATCCTCTGTCCATGGAATTCTCCAGGCCAGAATACTGGAGTGGGTTGCCATTCCCTTCTCTAGTGGATCTTCTTGACCCAGAATTCAAACCGAAATCTCCCAAATTTCAGGCAGATTCTTTACCACCTGAGCCATCAGGGAAGCTCCCAAGAGTCTTCTCCAGCACTGCAGTTCAAAAGCATCAGTTCTTTGGTGCTTAACCTTCTTTATGGTCCAGCCCTCACTTGTGTACCTGACTCCTGGAAACACCATAGCTTTGACTGTGCAGACTTTTGTCAGCAACGTAATGTCTCTGCTTTTTAATATTCTGTCTAGGTTTGTCGAGACTTTTCCTCAAGGAGCAAGTATGTCTTAATTTCATGGCTGCAGTCACCGTGTGTGGTGAGTTTGGAGCCTAAGAGAATAAAGTGTCACTGTTTCCACTTTTCCTTTTATGCGCTGGAAGTTATAAAAGATGTAACTTCTGAAATATTGTAAATAATAACATTTTCAAAAGTTAACATTTTATATTTAGGAAAGTTTCACAGAAAAATTGAGCAGAAAGCACAAAGATTTCCACTGACACACAGCCTCCTCATTATCAACATCCCCCCCGAGAGTAGTACATTTCTGATAGTCCATGAACCTACACTGACACATTGTTATCACCCAAAGCACATAGTTTAATACATTAGAGTTCACTCTTGGTATTTTACATTCTCTTTTTGTTGTTCAGTCACTAAATGGTGTCTGACTCTGCAATGCCATGGACTGCAGCACTCCAGGATCCTCTGTCCTCCAATGTCTCCTGGAGTTTGCTCAAATTCATGTCCATTGTGTGGGTGATGCTATCTAACAATCTCATCCCCTGCCGCCCCCCTTCTCTCTTGCCTTCAGTCTTTCCCAGCATCAGGGCCTTTTCCAGTGAGTTGGCTCTTTGCATCAAATGGCCAAAGTATTAGAGCTTCAACTTTAGCGTCAGTCCTTCCAATGAATTCAGGGTTGATTTCCTTTAGGATTGACTGGCTTGATCTTCTTGCAGTCCAAGGGACTCTCAGGAATCTTCTGTGTGTGTGTTAGTCGGTCAGTCATATTCAACTCTCTGCAACCCCGTGGATTGTTGCCCGCCAGGATCCTCTGTCCATGGAATTCTCCAGGCCAGAATACTGGAGTGGGTTGCCATTCCCTTCTCTAGTGGATCTTCTTGACCCAGAATTCAAACCGAAATCTCCCAAATTTCAGGCAGATTCTTTACCACCTGAGCCATCAGGGAAGCTCCCAAGAGTCTTCTCCAGCACTGCAGTTCAAAAGCATCAGTTCTTTGGTGCTTAACCTTCTTTATGGTCCAGCCCTCACTTGTGTACCTGACTCCTGGAAACACCATAGCTTTGACTGTGCAGACTTTTGTCAGCAACGTAATGTCTCTGCTTTTTAATATTCTGTCTAGGTTTGTCGAGACTTTTCCTCAAGGAGCAAGTATGTCTTAATTTCATGGCTGCAGTCACCGTGTGTGGTGAGTTTGGAGCCTAAGAGAATAAAGTGTCACTGTTTCCACTTTTCCTCCTTTTATTTGCCAGGAACTGATGAAACTGGATGCAATGATCTTAGTTTTTGTATGCTGAGTTTTAAGCCAGCTTTTTCACTCTCCTCTTTCACCCTCATCGCAAAGTGCTTTAGTTCCTCTACATTTTCTGCCATTAGAGCAGTATCATCTGCATGTCTGAGGTTGTTGATATTTCCCTCAACAGTCTTGATTTCAACTTGTGATTGATCCAGCCTGGCATTTCACATTGATGTACTCTGCACAGAGGTTAAACAGGTGACAATATACAGCCTTGTCGTGCTCCTTTCCCAATTTTTAACGAGTAGGTTGTTCCATGTAAGGTTCTAACTGTTGCTTCTTGACCTGCATACAGATTTCTCAGGAGACACATAAGGTGATCTGGTATTCCCATCTCCTTAAGAATTTTCCACAGTTTGTTATGGTCCACACAGTCAAAGGCTGTAGCGTAGTCAGTGAAGCAGAAGTAGATGTTTTTCTTGAATTCCCTTGTTTTCTCCATGATCTAACAAGTGCTAGCAATTTGATCTCTGATTCCTCTGCCTTTTCAAAATCTAGCTTGTACCTCTGGAACTTCTCGGTTCACACACTGCTGAAGCCTAGCCTGACGGATTTTGAGCATAACGTTACTAGCATGTGAAATGAGCACAATTATGCGTAGTATCATTTGTATCATTTCTTTTTAGATTCCACATATAAAAAGATGTCACCTCTTCTGTTCTCTGTCTGACTTATTTCACTCAGTATGATACTCTCTAGGTCCATCTGCTGCAAATGGCATCATTTCATTCTTTTTCATGACTAATATTCCATTGTATATATGTACCAAATCTTTATCCATTCATCTGTTGATGGATGTTTAGGCTGCTTCCATGTCTTACTATTGTAAACAGCACTGCAGTGAACATTGGGGTGCATGTAACCTTTCAAACCATATTTTTTCCTCTATATATCCTTAGGAGTGGGATTTCTGGAACATATGGTAGCTCTATTTTTAGTTTCTTAAGGAACCTCCATACTGTTTTCCATATGACTATACCAGTTTACATTCTTACCAACAGTGTAGAAAGGTTCCCTTTCTTCATACCCTCCCCAACATTTGTGTTTATAAATTTCTTGATGATGGCCATTCTGACTGGTGTGAGGTGATACCTCATTGAAGTTTTGATTTGCATGTCTCTCATAATTAGCAGTGTTGAACATCTTTTCATGTGCTTTTTGGCCATCTCTGTGTCTTCTTTGGAGAAATGTCTGTTTAAATTTTCTGCCCATTTTTTTTAAAAAATTTTTTTGCGGGGGAGGCGGTTTAGGGAGGGAGGGGAGCAGGCAGGCCACTTCTATTGGTCTTTCATTTATCTATTTTTCATCCATCTTTGTTCTTTGGCCCGTGTGGGCCTCCCATCGCAGTGGCCTCTGTTGTGGCAGAGCACTGGCTCTGGGCACATGCGCTCCAGAGCTCCAGCTCAGTAATTGGATGCATTGGTCCAGCTGTTCTGTGGCATGTGGGATCTTCCCAGGCCAGGGATCGAACCGGCGCCCCTTGCACTGCAAGGCGGTATCCTTACCCACTGGACCACCAGGGAAGCCCTCTGCCCATTTTTTGATTTTTTTTTTTTTCATATTGAGTTGCATGAGCTATTTGTAAATTTTGGAGCCCAGTCCCTGTTGGTTGCATTATTTGTGAATATTTTATCCCATTCCATAGGTTGTCTTTTTGTTTATGGTTTCCTTTGCTATGCCAAAGCTTTTGAGTTTGATTAGTTCCCATTTGTTCATTTTTGTTTTTATTTCCATTACTCTAGGAGATAGATTGAAAAAGATCTTGTTGCAGTTTATGTCAGAGTGTTCTGCTATGTTTTCCTTTAAGAGTTTTATACTATCAAACCTTAACATTCAGGTTTTAATCATTTCTGAGTTTGTTTTTGTGCATTGTTTTAGGGAGTTTTCTACTTTCATTCTGTTACATATAGCTGTCCAATTTTCCCAGAATCATTTATTGAAGAGACTGTCCTTCCTCCATTGTATAGTATTGCCTCCTTTGTGGTAGATTAATTACTAGGGGCTTTTTTGTGGGCTTTCTACCCATTTCCATATGACTATACCAGTTTACATTCTTACCAACAGTGTAGAAAGGTTCCCTTTCTTCATACCCTCCCCAACATTTGTGTTTATAAATTTCTTGATGATGGCCATTCTGACTGGTGTGAGGTGATACCTCATTGAAGTTTTGATTTGCATGTCTCTCATAATTAGCAGTGTTGAACATCTTTTCATGTGCTTTTTGGCCATCTCTGTGTCTTCTTTGGAGAAATGTCTGTTTAAATTTTCTGCCCATTTTTTTTAAAAAATTTTTTTGCGGGGGAGGCGGTTTAGGGAGGGAGGGGAGCAGGCAGGCCACTTCTATTGGTCTTTCATTTATCTATTTTTCATCCATCTTTGTTCTTTGGCCCGTGTGGGCCTCCCATCGCAGTGGCCTCTGTTGTGGCAGAGCACTGGCTCTGGGCACATGCGCTCCAGAGCTCCAGCTCAGTAATTGGATGCATTGGTCCAGCTGTTCTGTGGCATGTGGGATCTTCCCAGGCCAGGGATCGAACCGGCGCCCCTTGCACTGCAAGGCGGTATCCTTACCCACTGGACCACCAGGGAAGCCCTCTGCCCATTTTTTGATTTTTTTTTTTTTCATATTGAGTTGCATGAGCTATTTGTAAATTTTGGAGCCCAGTCCCTGTTGGTTGCATTATTTGTGAATATTTTATCCCATTCCATAGGTTGTCTTTTTGTTTATGGTTTCCTTTGCTATGCCAAAGCTTTTGAGTTTGATTAGTTCCCATTTGTTCATTTTTGTTTTTATTTCCATTACTCTAGGAGATAGATTGAAAAAGATCTTGTTGCAGTTTATGTCAGAGTGTTCTGCTATGTTTTCCTTTAAGAGTTTTATACTATCAAACCTTAACATTCAGGTTTTAATCATTTCTGAGTTTGTTTTTGTGCATTGTTTTAGGGAGTTTTCTACTTTCATTCTGTTACATATAGCTGTCCAATTTTCCCAGAATCATTTATTGAAGAGACTGTCCTTCCTCCATTGTATAGTATTGCCTCCTTTGTGGTAGATTAATTGACCATAGGTGTGTGGCTTTATTTGTGGGCTTTCTACCCATTTCCATTGATAAATATTTCTGTTTGTGTTCCAATACCATATTGTTTTGATGACTGTGGTTTTGTGGTATAGTCTGAAGTCAGGGAGCCTGATTCCTCCAGCTTTGTTTTTCTTTTTCAAGATTGCCTTGACTGTTTGGGGTCTTTTGTGTCTCTATACAGGTTTTAAGATTTTCTTGTTCTTAGTTCTGTGAAAAATGTCATTGGTAATTTGATAGGGATTACATTGAATCTGTAGATTGCCTTGGGTGCTACGGTTATTTTGACAGTATTGATTCTTCCAATCCAAGAATATGGTACACCTTTCCATCCTTTTGTGTACTTTTCAATTTCTTTCATCAGCATCTTACAGTTTTCAGAACACAGGTCTTTTGTCTCCTTAGGTAAGTTTATTCCTACGTATTTTATTCCTTTTGTTGTGATAACAAATGGGATTATTTCTTTAATTTTTCTTTCTAATCTTTTGTTGTCAGTGTATAGAAATGCAAGAGATTTCTGTGTATTAATTGTATATCCTGCAACCTTACCAGATTTGTCTATGAGCTCTAGTAGTTTTCTGGTGGCATATTTAGGATTTTTTATGTATAGTATCATGTCATCTGCAAACAGTGACAGTTTTACATCTTCTTTTCGAGTTTTAATTCCTCTTAGTTATTTTTCTTCTCTGGTTGCCATGGCTAGTAATTACAAAACTTAGTTGAATAAAAATGATGAGCTTGGACATCCTTATATTTTTCCTGACCTTAGAGGAAGTGCTTTCAACATGTTACCATTGTGTATGATGTTAACTGTAGCTTTGTCATGTATGGCCTTTATTATGTTGAGGTTTGTTCCCTCTATGCCCAGTTTCTGCAGGACTTTTTTTTGAATGAGAAGTGAGTGTTGAATTTTATCAAAAGTTTTGTTCTGCATCTATTGAGATGATCGTATGGTTTTTATTCAATTTGTTGATGTGGCATTTTGCACTGATTTATTTGCAGATATTGAAAATCCTTGTATCTTTGGGATAAATCCCACTTGATCATGGTGTATGATCCTTTTAATGTATTGTTGGATGTGGATGCTAGTATTTTGAAGACTTTTGCACCTGTGTTCATTAGTGATACTGGGCTGTATTTTATTTTTTTATTTTTTTTTCTTTATTTTTGTGTGTGTGGTATCTTTGGTTTTGATATCAGGGTGATGGTTGCTTCATACAATGAGTTAGGGAGTATTCCTTCCTCTGCAGATTTCTGGAGGAGTTTGAGAAAGATAGATGTTAACTCTTCTCTTAAATGATAGAACTCATTTGTGAAGCTATGTGGTTCTTGGCTTTTGTTTGTTGAAAGTTTGTAAATCACAGTTTGAATTTCAGTACTTGTGATTGGTCTGTTCATAGTTTCATTTTTTCAAAGTCATCTGTTTTATTGGCATATAGTGGATTTTAGCAGCCTCTTCTTTTTTTATCAATTTAAGATGTTTTATTTTAAATTAATTTATGTTAAATTAATATTCACTCACACTAATCAGATTTCAAGTGCTCTGGTTAGCAGCCTCTTCTGATCCTTAGCATTTCTGTGGTGTCTGTTTTAACTTCTTCTTTTTCATTTCTAATTTTATTAATTTGAGTCCTCTCCCTTTTTTTCCAGATGAATCTAGCTAAAGATTTGTGAAGTTTATCGTTTCAAGTAACCAGCTTTTAGTTTCACTGATCTTTTCTATTGTTTTCTTCTTTTCTATTTTATTTATTTCTGTTCTGATCTTATGATTTCTTTCCTTCTGCTGACTTTAGGTTTTATTTTTCCTTATTTCTCTAGTTGCTTTAGGTGTAAGGTTAGGTTGTTTATTTGTGACTTTTCTTGTTTCCTGAGGTAAGATTGTATTGCTATAAGCTTCCCACTTAGAACTGACTTTAACCACATCAAATAGCTTTTGGATCATCATGCTTTTGTTTTCATTTGGCTGTAAGTATTTTTTTTATTTCCTCTTTGATTTCTTCAGTGATCCATTGGTTGTTTAGTAGCATATTGTTAGGCTACACGTGTTTGGGTTTCTAAGTTTGTTTCTTATAGTTGATTTCTGATATCATAGTGTTGTCATTGGAAAAGGTGCTTGATATGATTTCAGTTTTTCTAATTTTACTGAGGCTCACTTTATGGCCCCAGAATGTGATCAGTCCTGGCGAATATTCCCTATGCACTTGAGAAGAATGGGTATCCTGCTGCTTTTTGGTGGAATGCTCCATAAATATCAATTAAATCTATGTGTTCTACTTTGTCATTTTAGGACTGTTTTTCCTTATTGATTTTCTGTCTGGATGATCTATCCATTGATGAAAGTGAGGTATTAAAATCTGCCAGGATTATTGAGTTACTATCAATTTCTCTCTTTATAGTTGTTAGTATTTGCCTTATATATTGAGGTACTTCTATGTTGGGTGCCTTTATATTTACAGCTGTTGTGTCTTTTTTTTTGATCAATCCCTTGGTCACTATACAGTGTTGTTGTTTCTTGTAACAGTGTTTATTCTAATGTTTGTTTTGTCTGATTATGACTACTGCTACCACTCCAGCTTTATTTTCATTTTCATTTGCATGGAATACCTTTTTCCCATCCCCTCACGTTCAGTCTGTGTATGTTCCTCGATCTGAAGTGGATCTCTTGTGGACAGATACATGTCTTGTTTTTTTAAAAAAAACCATTCAGCAAGTCTGTGTCTTTTGATTGGAGCACTTAATCCATTTACATTTAAGATACTGGGTTTCCCAGGCAGAATGCTCTATAAATATCAATTAAGTACTAAAGAACCTGCCGGCTAGTGGTAAAGAACCTGCCTGACAATGCAGGAGACCTAAGAGACACAGGTTTGAGGAGAAATTGGCAACCCACTCCAGTGTTCTTGCCTAGAGAACCCACCTGGACAGAGAAGCCTGGTGGGCTACAGTCCATAGGGTCACTAAGAGTCAGACACGACTGAAGCAACTTAGCACACACACAAGCATATACAGGTTCTTATTGCCATTTTGTTCATTATTTTAGATTTGTTTTTGAAGGTCTTTTTTCTTCCCTTCCTCTTTTGTTCCCTTCTCTTGTGATTTGATGACTAAGTACTTTTCGTTTAGTAGCATATTGTTAGCTACACGTGTTTGGGTTTCTAAGTTTGTTTCTTATAGTTGATTTCTGATATCATAGTGTTGTCATTGGAAAAGGTGCTTGATATGATTTCAGTTTTTCTAATTTTACTGAGGCTCACTTTATGGCCCCAGAATGTGATCAGTCCTGGCGAATATTCCCTATGCACTTGAGAAGAATGGGTATCCTGCTGCTTTTTGGTGGAATGCTCCATAAATATCAATTAAATCTATGTGTTCTACTTTGTCATTTTAGGACTGTTTTTCCTTATTGATTTTCTGTCTGGATGATCTATCCATTGATGAAAGTGAGGTATTAAAATCTGCCAGGATTATTGAGTTACTATCAATTTCTCTCTTTATAGTTGTTAGTATTTGCCTTATATATTGAGGTACTTCTATGTTGGGTGCCTTTATATTTACAGCTGTTGTGTCTTTTTTTTTGATCAATCCCTTGGTCACTATACAGTGTTGTTGTTTCTTGTAACAGTGTTTATTCTAATGTTTGTTTTGTCTGATTATGACTACTGCTACCACTCCAGCTTTATTTTCATTTTCATTTGCATGGAATACCTTTTTCCCATCCCCTCACGTTCAGTCTGTGTATGTTCCTCGATCTGAAGTGGATCTCTTGTGGACAGATACATGTCTTGTTTTTTTTTTAAAAAAAAATCCATTCAGCAAGTCTGTGTCTTTTGATTGGAGCACTTAATCCATTTACATTTAAGATACTGGGTTTCCCAGGCAGAATGCTCTATAAATATCAATTAAGTACTAAAGAACCTGCCGGCTAGTGGTAAAGAACCTGCCTGACAATGCAGGAGACCTAAGAGACACAGGTTTGAGGAGAAATTGGCAACCCACTCCAGTGTTCTTGCCTAGAGAACCCACCTGGACAGAGAAGCCTGGTGGGCTACAGTCCATAGGGTCACTAAGAGTCAGACACGACTGAAGCAACTTAGCACACACACAAGCATATACAGGTTCTTATTGCCATTTTGTTCATTATTTTAGATTTGTTTTTGAAGGTCTTTTTTCTTCCCTTCCTCTTTTGTTCCCTTCTCTTGTGATTTGATGACTAAGTTTAGTGTTGTGTTTGGATTCCCTTTTCTTCTCTGTGTGTATATCTGTTGTTGATTTTCTGTTTGCAGTTACTATGAGGTTTTGATGTAGCAGTCTAGGTATAAACAACTTGTTTTAAGTTGCTGGTCTTTTAATTTCAAATGCATTTCCAATATCCTGCATTTGTGCTTTCCTACTCTCGCAATTGGGGCTTCCCTGGTGGCTCAGATGGTAAAGAATCTGCCTGCAATGCAGGAGACCTGGGTTTGATTCCTGGAAAAGGGAATGGCTACCCACTCCAGTATTCTTGCCTGGAGAATACCACAGACAGAGGAGCCTCATGGGCTCCAGTCCATGGAATCAAAGAATTGGATGCCACTGAATGATGACTAACACTTCCACTTTTCACTTCTCACATTTGCTGGATTTTTTTTTAAAAATTATTTATAGCCATGCTGGGTCTTCATTGCTGTGCCTGGGCTTTCTCTACTGTGAGTTAGCAGTGGCTACTCTTTAGTTGTGGTGTACAAACTTCTCATTGTGATGGCTTCTCTTGTGGAACATGGGCTGTAGAACAATAATTGTGGCCCATGGGCTTACTTGCCCCATGACAAAGTGAAATATTCCTAGTCCAGGGATCAAACCCATGTCCTCTGCATTGGCAGGAGGATTCTTAAATAGTGGCCCACCAAGGAAGTCCCACAGTTGCTGATTTTGATAGCATATCTGTGTGAGGATGATTTACTACCTTTAATGTATGTTTACCTCTACTGGTGAGCTTTTCCATTTGTAATTTTTTTGTCTCTAATTGTGGCCTTTTCTTTTCTGCTTAGAGAAGTTCCTTTCATATTTGTTTATTTCCTCCTTTTTTTCTTTTCCTGCCTCTCTTCCTCTTCCCTTCTTCTTCTTCTTCTTTTTTTTTTTTAATAAAAAAAAAAAACCCCAGTTATGTATTTTTGGCTGTGTTGGGTCTTTGTTGCTATGTGGGCTTTTCTGTCTCTGCAGAAAGTGGGAACTACTCTCTATTTGTGTTGTGTGGGCTTCACATTGTGGTGGCTTTTCTTGTTGGGAGCATGGACTCTAGGGTGTGGGAGTGCCAGTAGTTGCTGTATGTGGGCTCAGTACTTGCAGCTCCTGGGCTCTAGAGCACAGGCTCAGTAGTTGTGACACGTGGGCTTAGTTGCTTCACGACATGTGGGATCTTCCCAGATCAGAAATCGAACCCATGTCTCCTGCACTGGCTAGGTTTTTTGGCAGTTACTATGAGGTTTTGATGTAGCAGTCTAGGTATAAACAACTTGTTTTAAGTTGCTGGTCTTTTAATTTCAAATGCATTTCCAATATCCTGCATTTGTGCTTTCCTACTCTCGAATTGGGGCTTCCCTGGTGGCTCAGATGGTAAAGAATCTGCCTGCAATGCAGGAGACCTGGGTTTGATTCCTGGAAAAGGGAATGGCTACCCACTCCAGTATTCTTGCCTGGAGAATACCACAGACAGAGGAGCCTCATGGGCTCCAGTCCATGGAATCAAAGAATTGGATGCCACTGAATGATGACTAACACTTCCACTTTTCACTTCTCACATTTGCTGGATTTTTTTTTTAAAATTATTTATAGCCATGCTGGGTCTTCATTGCTGTGCCTGGGCTTTCTCTACTGTGAGTTAGCAGTGGCTACTCTTTAGTTGTGGTGTACAAACTTCTCATTGTGATGGCTTCTCTTGTGGAACATGGGCTGTAGAACAATAATTGTGGCCCATGGGCTTACTTGCCCCATGACAAAGTGAAATATTCCTAGTCCAGGGATCAAACCCATGTCCTCTGCATTGGCAGGAGGATTCTTAAATAGTGGCCCACCAAGGAAGTCCCACAGTTGCTGATTTTGATAGCATATCTGTGTGAGGATGATTTACTACCTTTAATGTATGTTTACCTCTACTGGTGAGCTTTTCCATTTGTAATTTTTTTGTCTCTAATTGTGGCCTTTTCTTTTCTGCTTAGAAGTTCCTTTCATATTTGTTTATTTCCTCCTTTTTTTCTTTTCCTGCCTCTCTTCCTCTTCCCTTCTTCTTCTTCTTCTTTTTTTTTTTTAATAAAAAAAAAAAACCCCAGTTATGTATTTTTGGCTGTGTTGGGTCTTTGTTGCTATGTGGGCTTTTCTGTCTCTGCAGAAAGTGGGAACTACTCTCTATTTGTGTTGTGTGGGCTTCACATTGTGGTGGCTTTTCTTGTTGGGAGCATGGACTCTAGGGTGTGGGAGTGCCAGTAGTTGCTGTATGTGGGCTCAGTACTTGCAGCTCCTGGGCTCTAGAGCACAGGCTCAGTAGTTGTGACACGTGGGCTTAGTTGCTTCACGACATGTGGGATCTTCCCAGATCAGAAATCGAACCCATGTCTCCTGCACTGGCAGGTGGATTCTTTATCACTGAGTCATCAGGGAAGCCTGTCCTTTAGCATTGATTGTGAAGCTGGTCTAATGATGCTGAAGTTGCTTAGCTTTTGCTTTTCTCTAAAGCTTTTTAAATTTATTTTTGACTGCACTGCATCTTTGCTGCTTCATAAGGGCTTTCTCTAGTTGCAGAGAGAAGGGACTACTCTCTAGTTGTGGTGCATGAGCTTCTCATTGCAATGGCTTCTTGTCGCAGAGCATGGACTCTAGTGAGTGCAGGCTTCAGTGGTTATAACTTGTGGACTCCAGAGTGCAGGCTCAGTAATCGTAGCACATGGGTTTAGTTGCACTGCAGTATGTGGAGTCTTCCTGAACCAGGGATCAAACCTATGTCCTCTGAACTGGCAGGAAGATTTTTAACCACTGGGCTATCAGAGAAGTTCATCTGTAAAGCTTTTTATTTCTATAGCAAATCTTAATGAGAGCCTTGCCAGGTAGAGTGTTCTTGGTTATAGATTCCTCCCTTTCATCACTTTAAACATATTGGCTCACTCCCTTCTGGCCTGCAGAATTTCTGCTGAGAAATAAGCTGATAGCCTTATGGGAGTTCCCTTTTACATTATTTGTTGCTTTTCCACACTTCATTTCCTTCTTGCTTGCATTGTTTCTGTGGAAATGTTCAATGTAATTTTTATCCTTATTCCTCTATAGATAAGGTGTTTGTATTTGTTTTTGTTTTTCTTGTTCATGTGCCATGTGGAATGTTAGTTTCCTGGCCAAGGATCAAACGCTTGATATGAAATTGTAGATGAATATTTTTGTAGATGAATATATTACTGCTCGAATGAGACAGGGCTTAACATAGATTTTATTCCTCTTTTTTGTTACAGATATAAGTGCCACAATATTTTGTTCATAGAAATATTTATGGAAATGAAAGTTTATTACAGTGATGCCACTCAATCTTTGAATGCTGAAGGTATTTGCCAAATATATAAAAAAAATTATTGTGATCAGAATAATTTTAATGACCTGTCAAGTGATAATTTCTTAAGATCTTTCAGATTTGTTGTTAGGCAATGGTTTAGAAATGATGTGACCAAAAAAATAGAAAAAAACAAAAAAGAGATTTTTTTCCAAGTTCTTACAATAATTTGCTTTGTCCCTTATATTTCCCTTTCGAGGAAATATGACACAAAGGCTTCACCAAGACTTATCACATGACATTTTTTTTCTTTTGCTTTTTTAAACTGCTTTATTAACTTTACAGTATATCATGAGCATGATGCCTCTTAATGATAATGCTTACGCTCTTACTTGAAAGTAACCTACTCAATCAAAAATAGTCAGGAAGGGTTGATGAAACAGAAACATTGGTAATTTCATTACAACAGTGCCAGTCTAATAATTTTTTATAAAATGTATTTGTCATTTGCTTAAAACTTTAAAAACACACGTTGGGGCTGCAGTTTTACAAATTTAGCAAGTTTGCAGAAAACACCATCTAATCTGATTGACAAAACCAGTCCTCATTGTTATACTATAACCCTAGAAACTCAGAAGTCTTTTTAGTTCAAATGTATTAATATATATCAGTACACCTTGGGAAAGGCACTGAGAAATAAATTATAGAATCTATGTACAAAAAGACTCAGGGGTTTCCTGGTGGTCCAGTGGTAACGACACTGCTTTGCAGTTCCCTTTTACATTATTTGTTGCTTTTCCACACTTCATTTCCTTCTTGCTTGCATTGTTTCTGTGGAAATGTTCAATGTAATTTTTATCCTTATTCCTCTATAGATAAGGTGTTTGTATTTGTTTTTGTTTTTCTTGTTCATGTGCCATGTGGAATGTTAGTTTCCTGGCCAAGGATCAAACGCTTGATATGAAATTGTAGATGAATATTTTTGTAGATGAATATATTACTGCTCGAATGAGACAGGGCTTAACATAGATTTTATTCCTCTTTTTTGTTACAGATATAAGTGCCACAATATTTTGTTCATAGAAATATTTATGGAAATGAAAGTTTATTACAGTGATGCCACTCAATCTTTGAATGCTGAAGGTATTTGCCAAATATATAAAAAAAATTATTGTGATCAGAATAATTTTAATGACCTGTCAAGTGATAATTTCTTAAGATCTTTCAGATTTGTTGTTAGGCAATGGTTTAGAAATGATGTGACCAAAAAAATAGAAAAAAACAAAAAAGAGATTTTTTTCCAAGTTCTTACAATAATTTGCTTTGTCCCTTATATTTCCCTTTCGAGGAAATATGACACAAAGGCTTCACCAAGACTTATCACATGACATTTTTTTTCTTTTGCTTTTTTAAACTGCTTTATTAACTTTACAGTATATCATGAGCATGATGCCTCTTAATGATAATGCTTACGCTCTTACTTGAAAGTAACCTACTCAATCAAAAATAGTCAGGAAGGGTTGATGAAACAGAAACATTGGTAATTTCATTACAACAGTGCCAGTCTAATAATTTTTTATAAAATGTATTTGTCATTTGCTTAAAACTTTAAAAACACACGTTGGGGCTGCAGTTTTACAAATTTAGCAAGTTTGCAGAAAACACCATCTAATCTGATTGACAAAACCAGTCCTCATTGTTATACTATAACCCTAGAAACTCAGAAGTCTTTTTAGTTCAAATGTATTAATATATATCAGTACACCTTGGGAAAGGCACTGAGAAATAAATTATAGAATCTATGTACAAAAAAGACTCAGGGGTTTCCTGGTGGTCCAGTGGGTAACGACACTGCTTTGCAGTGCAAGGGGAGCAGGTCCGATCCCTGGCCTGAGAAGATCCCACGTGCCACGGAGCAGCTGAACCAATGTGTCCAACTACCGAGCCAGTGCTCTGGAGCACATGCACCCAGAGCCGGTGCTCTGCAACTAGAGAGGCCGCTGCAATGGGAGGCCAATACAGGCCAAAGAATAACGATGGAAATAAATGAAAAACCAATAGAAGTGACCAAAAAAAGAAAAAAAAAAAGTCAGTCAACATTAAAATGATGCAGTTCTAATATAACAAGTTACAAAGAAGATAGTTATAAAGATAGATCAGTATCCTTAATTTATAGTAATACAATTTATACATAAAATTATATGATATTTATAAGAAAAGGAGTATTTTTAAATTTTTAATATTTTAATTGAAGGATAATTGATTTACAGAGTTTTATTGTTTTCTGCCAAACATCAACATGAATCAGCCATAGGAATACATATTTTGTAAAACTCGTGTTATTCCTTCTCTAAATATTGGTATATGTGTGTATCAATTTCTGGTGTTTGGCTTTTGGGAATAATTAAGTAAAATGTGTAAAAATCAGAAATAACTTATACTTCTGGTTATACTTCTATGTACTTGAGGATAGAAAAAGGCATATTAGGTATTTTATCTTTTTGTTAAGAGGAGGTAGGAAATAAAACATAGAAGATGAAATGGGAAGAAGATTAATTATAAATGGAATAAATATGATGTGAGTTGATGTAATAGATATTTGACTTCCTTTTAAAATAGTATGTATATGAAGTCTTAGGGAAAAGCATGTGAATATTTTATCCACGTGTTCATTCCAATGTATTTTGAAATGTTTGAAAATTCCAGGAAAATACTCCAGTTATATTTCTAAGAAGCAGCAGTACCAGCCTATAAAACTTTGACTTATTGAAGTGATTTTGAAGTGAGTAGCAGAAAAAATGCTTACTCCTTAACTACAAGAGAAAAGGCATTTTTAGAATTCAATATAAGCATTGAGAATAGCTGGGAAAAACGCTTACCTTTAACTACGTGAAAAAGCAATCTTCAGCATTCAATATTTCTTTCCAGTGCTCCTTTTGCTTTGAATTTATGGGCCTTATCCCTTAAGATCCTTGCATCCTTTGATAACAGGCGAAGGAAGAGGCAAAGTTGTTAGGTAAAAATTTGTATTATTCCCCACTCTACCATATTCAGTATCTACCATTCAGTTTCACCTGTAACAGAAATATGTGCAAGAAAGATAAAGGAAGCTTTTACAGGTTCATGCTGCTTTGAATAGTCATTATATGAGGTTTCCGTTTGGTTTGACCTCAGGCTTTATTTGCCTGCCCCTAGCCGTGCAGTGTAATCAGGTTTAGATGGTGTCTTTCTTTTGTAGAGTAGAGTAAGGTTGGTTGTGGACACAGAGGCTTTCTCAGACCTGTTAATTTGGGGAAAGGCTACCCTTGGAAGTTAAAGATCTGGAAATCAATTCTTTTCAAACTACCAGTGCTTGGATACTTTTTAAGAAGCCTTTGTGTATTCCCAGGGGTATGTAGGCCTTAGTTTCAAGACTATCTTAAAGTATCTGTCTTGAGTTTGACAAAACACCTTAATGGCAGAAAGCTCTATAGGGAAGAAAGTTATGGAGTCCTTTAAAATAGATATTCTGGGGACTTCCCTGGTGGTCCATTGTCAAGACTCTCAGTGCAGGGGGCCTGGGTTCAATCCCTGGTCAGGAAACTAGACCCCACATGCCACAACTAAGACTGAGTGCAACCAAATAAATAAATATATTAAAAATACAATAAAATAGATATTCTGTGTTGTTGGTTCAAAAGTTAACTCTTAACATTATGTATATAGTTGCCAAAGAAAATTGTGACAAGTTGAAAGAACAGGCTATATTAATTACAGGTACACATGCAGGTAGGTTTGTTGTAGGAATTCCCTTGTGTAGAGCATGGGCTTTGCTCATGAAACCACTCTGATTGGGGCAAATGCACAGACAGGTACAGCTGGAATACTTAGTATTTGGAAGAAACATTAATAATTGATTCAAAGACTAGGAACTGTGATAATTGGAGGTACTGCCGTCTACTTCCCAACCGTAGGCAGTAACAGATACCACAAACTGCCATGATTTTTTCTCTATGACTGTAATACCTGTGTTTTTAATTTTTAAGCACAGAGTCAGTAATAATCTGAAATTTTTATGCACATTTTCCCAGTGGGCATCATTTTAGTGAATTGAAACTATCCAGTTGTAAAGCCTTTTTTCCCCTTCTTTTTGATTTAAAAGCTCAGATCATTTAAAAACAAGATAAGAAATCAAACATTTTTTTTGAAAGTAAAATTTATATGAGAGAATATTTTTCCAGGAAAAATTTTTGGAAGGATGTGAGTCACCACATACTGACTTCTGCCTCACAGGAGGGAAGTAAAAAGATAATAATAGAAATACTCCTCCCACTAGAGTAGACATAACAATTACTCTGTAAATGTGAGCTTATGCTCTGTTTTATCGTTATTTAAATTAAATATTCCTCTAAGACTTCATTTCGCCTGACTGGTGGGAGGTTCAGTCTCTTTCCTTGGTGGGATCTCTTCACTACCCCAGAGTCAAACAAGATTCCAAAATGTTTACAGAAACATGGAGGGTTCAGTCTCCAGCCAAGCACCATTTTGCACCACTCTCATCCTCTGAGCTCACAGAACTACTCAATGAGCAAATATTTCCCAGGGTATGTAGGCCTTAGTTTCAAGACTATCTTAAAGTATCTGTCTTGAGTTTGACAAAACACCTTAATGGCAGAAAGCTCTATAGGGAAGAAAGTTATGGAGTCCTTTAAAATAGATATTCTGGGGACTTCCCTGGTGGTCCATTGTCAAGACTCTCAGTGCAGGGGGCCTGGGTTCAATCCCTGGTCAGGAAACTAGACCCCACATGCCACAACTAAGACTGAGTGCAACCAAATAAATAAATATATTAAAAATACAATAAAATAGATATTCTGTGTTGTTGGTTCAAAAGTTAACTCTTAACATTATGTATATAGTTGCCAAAGAAAATTGTGACAAGTTGAAAGAACAGGCTATATTAATTACAGGTACACATGCAGGTAGGTTTGTTGTAGGAATTCCCTTGTGTAGAGCATGGGCTTTGCTCATGAAACCACTCTGATTGGGGCAAATGCACAGACAGGTACAGCTGGAATACTTAGTATTTGGAAGAAACATTAATAATTGATTCAAAGACTAGGAACTGTGATAATTGGAGGTACTGCCGTCTACTTCCCAACCGTAGGCAGTAACAGATACCACAAACTGCCATGATTTTTTCTCTATGACTGTAATACCTGTGTTTTTAATTTTTAAGCACAGAGTCAGTAATAATCTGAAATTTTTATGCACATTTTCCCAGTGGGCATCATTTTAGTGAATTGAAACTATCCAGTTGTAAAGCCTTTTTTCCCCTTCTTTTGATTTAAAAGCTCAGATCATTTAAAAACAAGATAAGAAATCAAACATTTTTTTTGAAAGTAAAATTTATATGAGAGAATATTTTTCCAGGAAAAATTTTTGGAAGGATGTGAGTCACCACATACTGACTTCTGCCTCACAGGAGGGAAGTAAAAAGATAATAATAGAAATACTCCTCCCACTAGAGTAGACATAACAATTACTCTGTAAATGTGAGCTTATGCTCTGTTTTATCGTTATTTAAATTAAATATTCCTCTAAGACTTCATTTCGCCTGACTGGTGGGAGGTTCAGTCTCTTTCCTTGGTGGGATCTCTTCACTACCCCAGAGTCAAACAAGATTCCAAAATGTTTACAGAAACATGAGAGGGGCTTCTAGTCTCCAGCCAAGCACCATTTTGCACCACTCTCATCCTCTGAGCTCACAGAACTACTCAAAATGAGCAAATCCACCGTGCCTGTGGAAGGCGAGGCCCTAGTGTTCTTTGCCCAGGTGAACCCCGGTGTCTTCACTGCTCCTGAGCCTCTGCTGCTGTGGGACCCTCTTACCTTGATCCTCTTACTCTTTTGGAGGAGTCTGTCTGCTGCTTAGAGAATTCCCCCCAGAGAGGTCTGGCTTTGGGAAAACAGAAGCCAGAAAGACAGGCTGTCCACCAGCAGCTTGAAATTCACAGTTTCTGCAGGGGAGGTTGTACTGAGAAGCTGGGTGCATACATAGGGTGGGCACAGGGAAAAGAAAGACCACAACACAAATGAATAGAGACCTCTTAGATCACTGCTACTATTAAAAAAATGGCAAACGTTACTGAACATGACTCTTATGCTCACACAGATGATCAAATTTAATTCTCCAAACTTCGCTATGTGTTCTAGATGGACAGCTGAGGCTTAGAGAGTTTTTAACTTTTTATTTATTTTTATTTATTATTATTGTTATTTAAAATATTTATTTTTTTGTCTGCACTGGGTCTTCATTGCAGCGTGCAGGATCTTTAGTTGTGGCATGTGGAATCTACTTCCCTGACCAGGGATCAAATCCGGGGCCCCTGCATTGGGAGCGTGGAGTCCTAGCCACCAGGGAAGTCTGAGGCTTAGAAATTTTGAGTAACTTCCCCGGTAACAAGTAGCTGAGCTGGGATTCTAACTCAAGTCTGTGGGCTCCAAAATTCACCCCCTATGTTACATTTTCTCTCCTGCAGGGTATTAGTAATACTCTCGAGCACAGTGAGCTGCTGGTATAGGTTAGCTCCAGCAGGAGCTCCCAGACAGCTTGGTGAATTCCTCCCCGGAACACCACTGCTCACAGTTCTCCATCTGGTTGTCAGGCTACATTTGCCAAGACTCGAGAACAACAGCTACTTTGGGTGTAATTAATGTTTAGACAATAACTGGTCAGCTGTTCCTTGAGGTCACTCCTGGAATTTGAAAATAGGACCCCGTGTTGGCATAAACAGGTTGTTTGTTTTCTTTGGGCTCTGTCAAGAGGCCATTATCTCAGTCATCTAAAAGTGACACTGAATTGCTCAGGTGCAGGGTCCAAAAGCAGGGAGGAGGATACGGCTTGACTTTGTTTTCTGCTGTTTAAAATAGAAACTTGATGGATCTGAAATCCATTCTTGCTTAGTACAATTCTTGAGGTAGTATTTCAATAAAACCCTTTAGTCTTTTAAAAAGTAAAATCTTTTAAGGACATTTCAAAAGCTATAGATCAGTTTTTAAATTGTAAAGTTTGGTCCATAAATAAGTCCTATTGATGAAGTTAAACCCCAATGCATTCAGTGAATCAATATATAACATGGTCATTATGGCCCTCCTACCTATCCCCGCCCCAAGCTGGGCGGGATGCGGTGATTCAAATATAGGCAGGTCTCTTCACTCCAGATGTTCATAATATGTTTCAGAGGCTTTCAAATGGTATATGCCTCAGAATCATCCCTGAAGCTTGTCAAAAGTAGTGCCGCCTGGGTCCTCCTGCAAATCTACCGTCTTAGGCTGTTTGAGCAGCTGTAACAAGATAACACTGACCAGGTAGCTCAAAATGACAGAAGTTCATTTCTCATCATGCTGGAGGCTGAGAATTCTAAGATCCAGGTGCTGGCATGGTCTTTGGGTGAAGGCCCTCTTCCAGATTTGAAGTTGGCATCTATTCAGTGTCTTTTTACGTGGTGAAAGGGCTGGGGAGCTCTCGTGGCCTTTCCTGATCTGAGCATATCCCCAAGGCTCACCTTCTAATAGCATCATCTTTTGGAGTTAAGATTTTAACATACAAATTTTGGGGGGACACATGCACCCACTGAATCAAAATCTTCAGGAGTGGAGCCTGGACATCGTTAATAAGCTCCTTAGGTGACTCTAATTCTTACTGAGGTTTTTGAGCCTGCTGTGTGGTTGATGGTGTTTTGGTAATATAAGACACTACAGTGTTTTTTTATGTTTTATTCTGTATATGTCTATTGTTCATCACAGGAAGTGTGTCTAGGAGATAAATAGACATACACATGTGATTGAGAGACACAGTGGTATCTTATGTGTATGTATGTTGGAATGTACTTGCAGATAAACATACATCTATTGTTTTAAATCCTAGTAAACCTTTATTGAGCATCTGTACATATCAAGTACTATTAATTCATTCAACAAATAGAGTCTTCTATGTGCACAAAAACAAAGTAAGGGATCCAACAGTTTTGCTGTTGGGGAGGATACGGCTTGACTTTGTTTTCTGCTGTTTAAAATAGTTGATCGAATCCATTCTTGCTTAGTACAATTCTTGAGGTAGTATTTCAATAAAACCCTTTAGTCTTTTAAAAAGTAAAATCTTTTAAGGACATTTCAAAAGCTATAGATCAGTTTTTAAATTGTAAAGTTTGGTCCATAAATAAGTCCTATTGATGAAGTTAAACCCCAATGCATTCAGTGAATCAATATATAACATGGTCATTATGGCCCTCCTACCTATCCCCGCCCCAAGCTGGGCGGGATGCGGTGATTCAAATATAGGCAGGTCTCTTCACTCCAGATGTTCATAATATGTTTCAGAGGCTTTCAAATGGTATATGCCTCAGAATCATCCCTGAAGCTTGTCAAAAGTAGTGCCGCCTGGGTCCTCCTGCAAATCTACCGTCTTAGGCTGTTTGAGCAGCTGTAACAAGATAACACTGACCAGGTAGCTCAAAATGACAGAAGTTCATTTCTCATCATGCTGGAGGCTGAGAATTCTAAGATCCAGGTGCTGGCATGGTCTTTGGGTGAAGGCCCTCTTCCAGATTTGAAGTTGGCATCTATTCAGTGTCTTTTTACGTGGTGAAAGGGCTGGGGAGCTCTCGTGGCCTTTCCTGATCTGAGCATATCCCCAAGGCTCACCTTCTAATAGCATCATCTTTTGGAGTTAAGATTTTAACATACAAATTTTGGGGGGACACATGCACCCACTGAATCAAAATCTTCAGGAGTGGAGCCTGGACATCGTTAATAAGCTCCTTAGGTGACTCTAATTCTTACTGAGGTTTTTGAGCCTGCTGTGTGGTTGATGGTGTTTTGGTAATATAAGACACTACAGTGTTTTTTTATGTTTTATTCTGTATATGTCTATTGTTCATCACAGGAAGTGTGTCTAGGAGATAAATAGACATACACATGTGATTGAGAGACACAGTGGTATCTTATGTGTATGTATGTTGGAATGTACTTGCAGATAAACATACATCTATTGTTTTAAATCCTAGTAAACCTTTATTGAGCATCTGTACATATCAAGTACTATTAATTCATTCAACAAATAGAGTCTTCTATGTGCCTACAGAAAATGAAAGAGGCCAAAAATCCCTGTCCTCAAGGAGCTAATGTTTTAGTAGAGAAACACCAACAGTAAACAAATAAGACAATTGTTTAATGATGAGTCCCATAGCAAGAAGTAAAGTGGGGAGGGGTGAGGCCTGCCAGTGATGGGATGGATTCCAAATTAGAATAGGGTGGTTGGGGAACCCTGAGGGAGGAGAGCCGGTGAACCCTGTGGAGATTTGGGGCACAGTTGGTCCAGGTTTGGGGAACAGGAAGTGCAAAGCCCTGATCTGAGTACGAGTATTCTTGGTGGCTTAAGGAAGTAGCAAGGAGGCCAGGGGCTGGGACGCGATAGGAGATGCAGAGAGTCAAGGAGTGGGCCAAGAGGGCTGTGGACCTAGGAGGGGCCTCTGACTGCCAGAGGAGTTTGGCTTTTACTCCGAGGGAGATGGGAAGGATTGGGCTTTTGAGGATGAAGTCACCTGATAGTCACCTGAAGTCACCAGTCTTTACTGGCGAATGGGCCGGGCAGGGAGCAGTGAAGGTGGCGAGAACGTGACTTCACTGCTTGGTGACGGAGCCGGCAGCTTTGCTGGTGGTCTGGATGTAGGGTGTGTGAGGGCTGCAGCAGGAGGGTTTCCACGGATGCTGAGTGTGGCTGTTGACTGAATTTGCTCTGTGACCAGATTTGTTTCTGGATGTGGGTCATGATTTGGCTCTAAGAGACTGTATTTTTGTTTTTAAAACACCTTGCACACTTAAAACCTGTAAGGTTATTGTATGTACATAATACCTTAAAACAACCTGAGTCTTCTGGAGCAGAGCTTCCATTTTGTGACTTTCTGCTCTTGATTGTGTGGCATGATGTGTAGTGACTGGCCCTCAATCCAGGGAATGGAAGTGTGTGCGTATGTGGGTGTGCACACATGTGCGTACACATGAATCACACTTGGGTTACTAAGTACGATGATATAGTCAAGGAATTAGAACTGACTGTGCAAATGTTCTGTACTTCGGGCCTCTTGATCTCTCTCCTCGCTGCCTTTTCTCTGTTCATTTGGTTATTTTATTGCTGAGTGGCAATTTTCACTGAAGGGTGGGATAAGAAAATAAAAAAAAAGATGTGAACGTTACATTACGTGGCATGGAGACTAATTTTAATAAAAGCTGCGGTGGAGAATGCAGCTGTTGTTAGCACTAACATGAAATTCTCCATTGACAGTGAATTTTAGCTTGCCTCACTTTCCTGACCCTTTTTGTTCCTATAGAAACAAATACTCTACTGGAGTTTGATTATGTCACACACCTAGTGAGGCTGAGCTCTTTGCCTTGCTGAAGGAGCCATGTCTGTACAGGGATGGCTGTGGGCAGGGCCTGGGCCAGGCAACAGCATTTAACGCATTTGCCTGCTTCAGTTTGCAGCGATGACCTCACTCACAAATTCAAAGGTTTCACTGTAATGAACGAAGCGGAGAGATACGAAGCTCTGAGACACTGTCGCTATGTGGATGAAGTCATTAGAGATGCTCCATGGACACTCACCCCTGAATTTCTGGAAAAACACAAGGTACTTATTCCCTCACATTCTCTAAGTAGCAGAATTAGAGGTTTCTACAGCTTATACCCAGAAAGTGCAACGAGTGTTCCAGTTTAGAAAAGGTAACTCCAGGCACTGTCACATGGTGTCACTTGATAACAGTGCCTGTGCTCACGCCTAGGGACCGACAGCTACCTCCTTCCTCACCAGGGACTCCGGCGCTGAACCACTCGGGCCTAGGTGTGGCTTTTATCCCTTGATAGCTGTGGGACCTTGAGCAAGATGTTGACCTTGCCTAAATTGTAAGCTGAGTGCTATTGGTACCTTTCTCACTGCGTTGTTTGAGGATCTAATGGGATCATGTAGTAAAACCCTTAGAACACTGGCTGGCCCAAAGCAAGCGCTCCAAATACGTCATCATCATCATCATCATCATCATTATTGATGCTTATAGATTCACAGTCATCATTTTTTATGGAACGAGTGACCACACTTTTTATCCAGAAGGGCAGTGGTAAGGCTTCAAGGAGAGAACTTTCTAGCTCTGATTTTGTAACCCTGAGACTCCTCCTGATGGATTTCTATTAGTTGAAAATACGAGAAATCCTTTTGATCTGCATCAAATTATGTGCTTTGTATCTCCCTACCAGCCCCACATTAGGAGCTATTCTTTCCTTTTATAAGCAGTACAAAAAATAAGATTCAGCTGTTCTGAGAGTTTTCTTTTCTATTTTTAAATTCACGATGGAGCAGAGAATAGGGAACATTGATAAATGTGCATGGGTAATAGCCAAGGAGACAGTTTTCCAGCAAGAAGAAAAAAAAAGAAAAACTACAATCTGATTTACTTCCAGCCATCACGAACACATTTTTCCTCTGCGTCTACTGTATCCCTGGCTTGCATGAAGCATTGCAGGGATGCGTGTGATGGCTGCCGCTTGTCGAGCACTTGCTGTGGACGCAGCCCAGTGCTGAGTGCAAGCACTGGGCTGCGTTCATGCAAGAATTATAAGCAATTCTTACAAGAATTGCATTCAGTCTCATGGCCATCCTGAAATGTTGTCATTGTCATCCATTGGAGAAGGAGGGGAAACTGAGTTTGAGTACCAAGAATAGAATTCATGACAGTAACGTTTGTTGAGTACTTGCAGTGTACCAGTGATTTCTTTCTAGCACTTTTGCATAATTGTATTATTTAATCCAGTGATTTGCCAGTGGGGGCAACTTTGCCTCTAAGAGATATTTAACAATAGAAACATTTTTGACTGTCACAGCTAAAGGGGTGCTACTGGCATCTAGCAGGTAAAGCCAGGGGTGCTGCCGAGCCTCCTACAGTGTGAGGACAGACTCTGCCCCCTCCAGCAAAAAAGTACGCAACTCAGCATGACATTAGTAGCAAGGATGAGAAATCCTGATTTAATCCTCACCACTTCCCTGATGGCTTAGTGGGAAAGAATCCACGTGCAATGCAGGAGACACAGGAGAGAGGGGTTCGATCCCTGGGTTCGGAAGAGGCCCTGGAGGAGAAAGTGGTAATTCACTCTAGTATCCAAGCCTGCCTAGAGAATCCCATGGACAGAGAAGCCTAGTAGGTTATAGTCCAAAGGGTTGCAAAGAGTTGGATACAACTGAGCTCACAGAACATTAATTTATGAGTTATACAGCTAGTAAGTGACGGGGTGGCAATCCATACCCAGGCAAATTAAACTGCTCCTCCTCTATCTACCTCTCAAGCTGGAATGAAGCCTTTTAATAAAGGGCTTTGAAACTTAGGCAAGGAGTTCTTGTGTTTTTTTTTTTTTTCATGTGCTTCATAGGCCAAATCTAATACTTTTTTTTTTTTATTTTTTAAATTTTTTGGGGAGGCGGGTTGGGGAAGGAAAGGGGCGGGTGGGCCACTTCTATTGGTCTTTCATTTATCTGTTTTCATCCATCTTTGTTCTTTGACTCCTGTGGGCCTCCCATTGCAGTGGCCTCTCTTGCTGCAGAGCACCGGCTCTGGGCGCATGCGCTCCAGAGCTCCGGCTCGGTAATTGGACACATTGGTCCAGTCGCTCCACGGCACATGGGATCTTCCCAGGCCAGGGATCAAACCAGCGCCCCTTGCACTGCAAGGCGGTGTCCTTACCCACTGGACCACCAGGGAAGCCCCTGTTTTTGTTTTTTTTGACCATGCCACATGGCATGTGGGATCTTAGTTCCCCAACTAGGGATTGAACCCATGCCCCCTGCATTGGAAATGTGGGTTAACCACTGGACTTGGTCGATTTCTCATTGGAGAAGGAGGAAACTGAAGTACCGAAGATTCATGACAGTAACGTTTGTTGAGTACTTGCAGTGTACCAGTGATTTCTTTCTAGCACTTTTGCATAATTGTATTATTTAATCCAGTGATTTGCCAGTGGGGGCAACTTTGCCTCTAAGAGATATTTAACAATAGAAACATTTTTGACTGTCACAGCTAAAGGGGTGCTACTGGCATCTAGCAGGTAAAGCCAGGGGTGCTGCCGAGCCTCCTACAGTGTGAGGACAGACTCTGCCCCCTCCAGCAAAAAAGTACGCAACTCAGCATGACATTAGTAGCAAGGATGAGAAATCCTGATTTAATCCTCACCACTTCCCTGATGGCTTAGTGGGAAAGAATCCACGTGCAATGCAGGAGACACAGGAGAGAGGGGTTCGATCCCTGGGTTCGGAAGAGGCCCTGGAGGAGAAAGTGGTAATTCACTCTAGTATCCAAGCCTGCCTAGAGAATCCCATGGACAGAGAAGCCTAGTAGGTTATAGTCCAAAGGGTTGCAAAGAGTTGGATACAACTGAGCTCACAGAACATTAATTTATGAGTTATACAGCTAGTAAGTGACGGGGTGGCAATCCATACCCAGGCAAATTAAACTGCTCCTCCTCTATCTACCTCTCAAGCTGGAATGAAGCCTTTTAATAAAGGGCTTTGAAACTTAGGCAAGGAGTTCTTGTGTTTTTTTTTTTTTTAATGTACTTCATAGGCCAAATCTAATACTTTTATTTATTTATTTTGGGCAGGGGTCAGGTTGGGGAGGGAGGGGAGCGGGTGGGCCACTTCTATTGGTCTTTCATTTATCTGTTTTCATCCATCTTTGTTCTTTGACTCCTGTGGGCCTCCCATTGCAGTGGCCTCTCTTGCTGCAGAGCACCGGCTCTGGGCGCATGCGCTCCAGAGCTCCGGCTCGGTAATTGGACACATTGGTCCAGTCGCTCCACGGCACATGGGATCTTCCCAGGCCAGGGATCAAACCAGCGCCCCTTGCACTGCAAGGCGGTGTCCTTACCCACTGGACCACCAGGGAAGCCCCTGTTTTTGTTTTTTTTGACCATGCCACATGGCATGTGGGATCTTAGTTCCCCAACTAGGGATTGAACCCATGCCCCCTGCATTGGAAATGTGGAGTGTTAACCACTGGACTGCCAGGGGAGTCCCCAGGCAAGTAAATGGGCCGGGCAGGGAGCAGTGAAGGTGGTGAGAATGTGGCTTGATATAGGGGCAAACAAGGAACTTGTGAAGATGAGCAGGTACAGGATGGCAAGAAAGAAACTCTGTTGAAGGAGGTTCCCCCACACTGTGACAGAGGGATGACTGAAGAGGAAAGAGGCTGCAGTGAGGAAGGTCAGGTCTGAGTTGATATTAATAATCCACGTGACAGGGCCGTGGACTTGGCATATGCATTTGAGAGGAAGCAATGAATGTATGTACTTGTGAATACACACAGACACACACAGACACACACAGACACACACAGACACACAGACACACACACACACACACACACACACAGACACACACACACACACACACACACACACACACACCCACCCCCCAATGGAACTTGTGACCTCTGTGCTATTGAGGAGCTGACTCCAGGGTGTTTGGAGCCTAAGTAAACTGAGAAAAGGGAGGCACCATTGGAAGGGTCACCAATTTTCAGGATGAGTTAAAATTCCAGACAGGTTTTTAAAGTGACATCAAGGGTAGCAAAAGAGAAAAGGATGATTTAGGGCAAATTGGACAGGTTTCATCATTTCAGCAGCTGTATGACCCAACCGAACCAGTAATACCTACCCTACCTGCCTCACAAGGTGATTGTATGAATTAAATGAGAAGACAGATGTGGGGGCTTCCCTGGTGGTCCAGTGAATCAAAAGTCCGCCTTGCAATGCAAGGGGCACTGGCTTGATCCCTGGCCCGGAAGATCCCACGTGCTGTGGAACAGCTGGACGGTGTGTCTAATTACAAGCCAGCCCGATACATGCGCTCCAGAGCTCCGGCTCGGTAATTGGACACATTGGTCCAGTCGCTCCACGGCACATGGGATCTTCCCAGGCCAGGGATCAAACCAGCGCCCCTTGCACTGCAAGGCGGTGTCCTTACCCACTGGACCACCAGGGAAGCCCCTGTTTTTGTTTTTTTTGACCATGCCACATGGCATGTGGGATCTTAGTTCCCCAACTAGGGATTGAACCCATGCCCCCTGCATTGGAAATGTGGAGTGTTAACCACTGGACTGCCAGGGGAGTCCCCAGGCAAGTAAATGGGCCGGGCAGGGAGCAGTGAAGGTGGTGAGAATGTGGCTTGATATAGGGGCAAACAAGGAACTTGTGAAGATGAGCAGGTACAGGATGGCAAGAAAGAAACTCTGTTGAAGGAGGTTCCCCCACACTGTGACAGAGGGATGACTGAAGAGGAAAGAGGCTGCAGTGAGGAAGGTCAGGTCTGAGTTGATATTAATAATCCACGTGACAGGGCCGTGGACTTGGCATATGCATTTGAGAGGAAGCAATGAATGTATGTACTTGTGAATACACACAGACACACACAGACACACACAGACACACACAGACACACAGACACACACACACACACACACACACACACACACACACACACACACACACACACACACCCACCCCCCAATGGAACTTGTGACCTCTGTGCTATTGAGGAGCTGACTCCAGGGTGTTTGGAGCCTAAGTAAACTGAGAAAAGGGAGGCACCATTGGAAGGGTCACCAATTTTCAGGATGAGTTAAAATTCCAGACAGGTTTTTAAAGTGACATCAAGGGTAGCAAAAGAGAAAAGGATGATTTAGGGCAAATTGGACAGGTTTCATCATTTCAGCAGCTGTATGACCCAACCGAACCAGTAATACCTACCCTACCTGCCTCACAAGGTGATTGTATGAATTAAATGAGAAGACAGATGTGGGGGCTTCCCTGGTGGTCCAGTGAATCAAAAGTCCGCCTTGCAATGCAAGGGGCACTGGCTTGATCCCTGGCCCGGGAAGATCCCACGTGCTGTGGAACAGCTGGACGGGTGTGTCTAATTACAAGCCAGCATTCTGGAGTGCACACTCTCAGAGCCAGTGCTCTGCAAGTGAGGCCACTGCAATGGGAGGCCCAGACAGGCCAGAGAATAAAGATGGATAAAATAAATAAGTAAATAAACAAACAATAAAAGAGGCCAAAATTTTTAAAAAGAAGACAGACATGAATTCATTTCTACAATATTAACTATAACTTAAGTGGGAGACTTCCCTGGCAGTCTAGTGGTTAGGACTCTGTGCTTCCACTGCAGAGGGTGCAGGTTCAATCCCTGTTGGGAAAGTAGGATCCCACATGCTATACTGCACAGCCAAAAAAATAAATAAAATACAACGTAAGTGTGAGGGAGGACCTATTGCCTTTCCTGGGACAGGAAATGAGGATTTTGAGTCCTCATACTAGAAGTGATTAAAATCTGAAGAATGAATGAATTCTCTGAAGGAGAGATTTTACAGGCAGAAGAACAGAAGGCCACAAAAACCTACTGTCATAGGTAAGAGAAGAAAGAGGGACCAGCAAGGGAGAGAAACCAGTCTAGGCCCCATCAGCTCATCCAAACATAGTTGGAAATACCTTTCAGTCCAGGATTCAAGTCTGCCTTATAAACTGCTTATTTCAACCACTTTCTTACAGCTGCTTTGTTTAAAAAATATTCGTATTTTCAAGTCACAGGCATTCCCAGTGGTGATGTCACTCTTCTCTCTGACAGATTGACTTCGTGGCCCATGACGATATTCCGTACTCCTCTGCTGGCTCTGATGATGTTTACAAGCATATAAAGGAAGCAGGTGAGGGGTTCACCTGTGCTCGCCTGTCCCCTGGCAGTCAGGTTTAGTAAAAGACGTCTGCTCTGGGTCTGCAGCACTTTCAGATGTCTCCCAGAGAGCCTCTGCGGACATGGGCTAAGGCTCAGCTGTGGCACAGCCACCAGTTAGGGGTTTATGTAGAAATTAACCTGAGCACCAAAATATTCGACCTCTGGTTTGAGGCTTGATTTTAGAATTCATCACAGGACCTTTCTGTTTGTTTTTTCTTTTACTGAACTGTAACTGATTTAGAATGTTGTGTTAGTTTCTTGTGTACAGCAAAGTGATTAAGCTATACATATATATGTGTGTGTATTCTTTTTCATATTCTTTTCCATGGTAGATTATTACAAGATATTAAGTATAGTTCCCTGTGTTATACAGTAGGACCTTGTTGTTTTATCTATTCTATATATAGTATTGTGTATCTGCTAGGGCTTCCCAGGCAGTACAGGTAGCAAAGGATCCACCTGCCAGTGCAGAAGACATACGGGATGTGAGTTTGATCCCTGGGTCGGGAAGATCCCCTGGGGAAGGGCACGGCAACCCACTCCAGTATTCTTGGCTGGAGAATTCCATGGACAGAGGAGCCTGGCAGGCTACAGTCCATGGGGTTGCAAAGAGTCAGACACGACCGAACAGCTGAGCACACTCATATGTATCTGCTAATCCCAAACTCCTAATTTGTCCGCCTCTCCCAGCCCTGCTGTTTGAAAAGTTATGGTTTTCCTCATTAACAATGAAATTACTTTATGCTCCCAAGAAAGTTCCTTCTATAAGAAGACAGATAACTGGCTAATTCACGTTCTGGACTTCCTGTCTCCCTAGTCCAATCCTGCCATATGTCATCCTGTCATATGATAATAATATCCTCAGGCACTGTATAGAGAGGCAAAAAAAAATGGATACATTTAGTTGTGGAGTCAGGTAAACTGTTTTCTTCCTGAAGCGGTTAACTAATGTCATGGAAGACAGACAAGGGGCCTGAGCTTTGGAAGTTGTCCCATTTGTCACTAGGCATTTCACTTCGGGTCAGAGACTGGTCAGTCCCAGAGACTTATTAGGGGGCCGGAAAGAGGGGAGTTTCCCTTCCTTGCATAGAATTCCTTCCTTCATCAAGTACTCTTCCTGCACCTCTGCTGCTCAGACGCCTCAGCGGGGTTCTCGGTGCTCCCTGGTATCATTTGCCTCCTCTTTGTCCCCTTCCCTGATTTACCCATAACTCCTTGCATCCTTCCTCCTTGCCTCCCTCTCCTGCCTTAGGAGGGAGAGGAGTATATTTTCTGTCCCAGGCTAACCTCTTTACTCTCGCGTCCCTGGAGCATGTTTTCTTTCATTCTTCTTCCCTTTGTGATCCAAGGTTGTCACTCTCTGATAGTTTCTTATCACCTTAAAAAGGCACGGAAGTCTACAGAAACAAGCCCAAACCTTTCCTTCCGCCCCGCACCCCCTGCCCCGCGCCACCCCCCATCTGCCTCTTCCTCCACTCACATGCTTGCTCAGTCCTTCGCTTCGTGGCAGCTGTCATTCTTCCACCAGCACTCTGCCCCCCACCGCTGGCATCTGCCATCAGAGCCATCTTCCCAGCTCCTTGGAGGCCACTGGAACTCCACCCATGTTGGTCCGAGCCTCTTTGACCCTCAGCCTGCTGAGGCTACAGCGTATTCCTGGTACTCAGGGACCTTCAGACTCTGAAGGTAGCACCGCTCCTAAGGGTCACTCACCCAGTCTTCTGCTCCCTCTTTGGCATCACTGCCAGCCCTGGGTAGAACTGATGCTTGCACATCTCACACGAGGGGGAGCACCCTCTCTCCCAAGGCAGCCCGTTCTTTCTTTCGATGGTTTTGATTCTGACGGGTTAACACGTGAGCCACTGGGTGCATCCACAAGCCTGGAACTGTGGGTGGGGAAATGGGATCCAAATATGAATAAGACATAGCTCTCATCTTTGAAAGAGAACAGAGCCAGATACAAATAATTACACCAAAGTTATTAGAAGCCTGTCGGGGAAGGGTGTCCAAAGGTGGGAGTATGTGGAGAAGTGTAGGGTATTTGAGAAAATCAATAATGTTCATGTGGCAAAGGGTGTGTAGAGGTGACAACAGAGAGAGAGAGAGACCGGCAGGTGGCTGGATGCATGGTTTAGGCTTAATTCTGTGTGTCACATGGAGCCAGATGTCCCTCTGAAGGCAGGGAGTGCCAGGAGCGGCTGTGGGGGAAGGAGCAGCTGGGGAGGGAGGCAAGAGTAATTTCTGTAACCTTAGGAGCTTGGTTACAACCATCTTGTAACCAAACTTAGGAGCTCCCATCTCCACAGATGACAGAAAAACCACTGTTGACTCTCGAAGTAATTCAGACTCTTCAAGATTTGCACTCAGACTGCGTGGATTCACTTTTTCTTTCCTTCTGCCGTGATCTGAGTGTTGGCTTGAGTGGAGTGAGAGTCTGGCTCCGCTGGTCTTTGGTTCTGGAGTATTGAGACCTGCTCAGCCATTATCGCTGCCTGCCAGATCCCCAACACCACCCTCTGACACTTGACCACTCCCTCCATCTGTTCAGTCAGGCTGGTTTTAGGCATGGGCTCCTGTCAGTATTCTTGAGAGGGTCTCTGGCAACATCAGAAATGTCCTCCACTGTCTGCTGGAGGGCCGGGGAGGCAACCACATTAGGCCCCAAGGAACGCTTTCCCCAGGCCTCCCCATGTTTGCATGGAGCCTCTGTGGGCCATTTCCTCCCAGAGCTCCTCGAGATAAAAAGGATGCCATTCCCTTTGCTCTGGGCTTTCTACGTGGGTTTCTTCCTTGTCCCTGGGGCTTGAACCCGAATCAGGACAAGACACAGGCCCTGCTCATAGTCTCTTTCTCCTGCTCCTTACCTCCTGATCCTCTCTCCACTATTTCTCTCAACCCCAGGAGGGATTTTTCTTCTTCCTGGAGGGCAGGAAACCGCCCCCGCGTTGACTTCCTGTCTTCCCCACTCCAGGGCTTAGAGTTAAATATTCTGTACCCTGAGTCCACTCAGCCTTTGGTTCTTAATAATTAAAAGAACATTTCTGGGATTTAGAAAACTTTCTGCAGTCCTCTAAGCCCAGCTCTTTCAAGAGAAAGCCTGATCATTCATAACTATTCTTTTGGAAATGAGATTTCAAAAGAGCCTGTTTTAGAAGTCACAAGCTGAACATGGTCTCCTGTATTCTCAGCTACATCTACTTTCCCCTGAGGGGATGGAGGCCTCAGTGACAGTGGGAAGAGGGCCATAGGACAGATGTCATCCCCAGACAAGGGAGTGACCTTGGATAATACCTCAGAAATGTGTTCTGCTGTGTATAATGTACTTAGTCTCCGTGATGGTGTTTCTGTTGGTTCCCATCCTTTTGGAGCCAGCTGTGGAAACTCCTTGCTCCCTGGAGCAGGGCTGGTGTTCAGGTCTATACCGTTCTTTTAGAAAGGGCCCCTTTTGGTCTTGGGTGGCCTTGGCCGGCAGTAGCTTGAAGTCAAGTTTCAGTTCCTGACTAGAAATCAAAGCCTAGAGCTGAAGGTCGGGTCCCAGCAGTGAGAACACTGAATCCTAGCTGCTAGACCAGCGGGCAGTGACAAACCCCTGGCCCTTCACCTTTGCAGAAAAGAATGCCCACAAAGACAGGAAGTAGTGAAACAAGTGTCCATTAGAAGGAGAAGCGTGCCGTACCTGTGGATAGACACACATGGACCTGGGGACAGTTGCCCTCTTGTCATGGTTTGAATCAGTTTTATGGGGTATTTCTTCTGGGTTTCCTTTGGTCAGCCATCTTGATTGGCCTGGTCCAGGGTCCATATTTGGTATAGCTCAGGATCCTCCCATGTGTATGTGCACATTGCTCAGCCAATATGAATTACCCCAAAGAGGCCTATGGGTAGTTGACGTCACTCCCCTTTTGACCTCCAAGGAGCTTTCTAGTCAGGAGGGTTTCCTTGACTTTGAGAATGAGAAATATATGGTCTTTTCTCTTCTGTCTGGGCAGGGCCCGGCCTCCTCTCTTGATTGTCCTGCTATTGATATTTTGGAGTTTCTGTCCACAGGGCATAAACTCCAATTGCTCACCCTGGAGTGTGGGTGCGGGGCCCATCTGCCTCCTGCCTCATCTGGGTGGTCAGAAGCATTGGGTAAGAACATGAGGGCTGACGTTGTCAAATATTAATTTTGTTTCTAAGGAGTCCCAAGAAAGGCACCTCCATATGCTTCAGACTTGGAAGGCTGCTAAGAAATATGGGGGTTTCTGGGTTGGAGAGGAGGGAGGAGTGGGGGAGACTGGCTGATGTGTCCATAACACAGTGATGGGTTATGGTGTAGGGTGACTATCACTTTTGAAGTCTTTTTAAGATCTGAGCTGTGAGCAAGCTGCTCTTTTCCTAAAGTTGCCTAGAAGGCCTGGTAAAGACAAGTGCTTGTCCAGTGTAAATGCACCAGCAGATCCCTGCAGGATCGTGTATAAATGCAGCTTTGGGTTTAGCAGATCTGGTGGGACCTGAGGCCCTCATTTCTAATGAGCTCCCAGGTTGTTAGCTATTGCAGGTTAATAAACCTGATTAGAAGGGCTGTCTGGTGGCTTGGCCGGCAGTAGCTTGAAGTCAAGTTTCAGTTCCTGACTAGAAATCAAAGCCTAGAGCTGAAGGTCGGGTCCCAGCAGTGAGAACACTGAATCCTAGCTGCTAGACCAGCGGGCAGTGACAAACCCCTGGCCCTTCACCTTTGCAGAAAAGAATGCCCACAAAGACAGGAAGTAGTGAAACAAGTGTCCATTAGAAGGAGAAGCGTGCCGTACCTGTGGATAGACACACATGGACCTGGGGACAGTTGCCCTCTTGTCATGGTTTGAATCAGTTTTATGGGGTATTTCTTCTGGGTTTCCTTTGGTCAGCCATCTTGATTGGCCTGGTCCAGGGTCCATATTTGGTATAGCTCAGGATCCTCCCATGTGTATGTGCACATTGCTCAGCCAATATGAATTACCCCAAAGAGGCCTATGGGTAGTTGACGTCACTCCCCTTTTGACCTCCAAGGAGCTTTCTAGTCAGGAGGGTTTCCTTGACTTTGAGAATGAGAAATATATGGTCTTTTCTCTTCTGTCTGGGCAGGGCCCGGCCTCCTCTCTTGATTGTCCTGCTATTGATATTTTGGAGTTTCTGTCCACAGGGCATAAACTCCAATTGCTCACCCTGGAGTGTGGGTGCGGGGCCCATCTGCCTCCTGCCTCATCTGGGTGGTCAGAAGCATTGGGTAAGAACATGAGGGCTGACGTTGTCAAATATTAATTTTGTTTCTAAGGAGTCCCAAGAAAGGCACCTCCATATGCTTCAGACTTGGAAGGCTGCTAAGAAATATGGGGGTTTCTGGGTTGGAGAGGAGGGAGGAGTGGGGGAGACTGGCTGATGTGTCCATAACACAGTGATGGGTTATGGTGTAGGGTGACTATCACTTTTGAAGTCTTTTTAAGATCTGAGCTGTGAGCAAGCTGCTCTTTTCCTAAAGTTGCCTAGAAGGCCTGGTAAAGACAAGTGCTTGTCCAGTGTAAATGCACCAGCAGATCCCTGCAGGATCGTGTATAAATGCAGCTTTGGGTTTAGCAGATCTGGTGGGACCTGAGGCCCTCATTTCTAATGAGCTCCCAGGTTGTTAGCTATTGCAGGTTCATAAACCTGATTTAGAGCCCCATAAATCCAGACCAGGGATTCTGCTTCACCCAGTGTTACCCCAGGATTACCCCCAGGGTTAATGGAATCAGCATTTCCTGGGGTGACAGTTCTTCAGTTACCTTGTAGGGCGGGAACAAGCATTTGCTGGTGGTTTTATTTCTAGGGGGTGAAGAGCCTCTAGTGAGCTGAGAAAAAGTTAGTCTGCTAATTTTAGGGAGTAAAGCCTCAAGTTCTACCTGTTGGTTATAAAAACAGGTCCAATGTTTTTCTAACTCCAAGCAATTTGTCAACTAAAAAATATGGTCACAACCTGAAAATAGAGAGTTGTTTTATTTGGTGGGAATGTGTGGACTCTGAGCCTGGGAGACAGCATCTCAGTAGCTCTTGAAAAACTGCTCCAAAGAGACAGGAGGGAAAGTCAGGCCATATACAAGTTTGCAACAAAGGGAACAAGTAGTCTGAACCTCAAAGGTCAGGTATCAAGTTAAGGGATTTAGCATTATGTGTATGGGAAGATGCAAGCCTCTGGGCTCACTGAATTCATTCCGTTCATATACACCTCAGCTATCTGGGGTCAGTCCTGTTTCCTTGATCATCTTGTTTCTTGGATTCCCCCAGCTCCTCAGCAATCACCATAGGCAGGGGAGGGGGGTGAGTGGCAGCATCCACTGGATCACTGTTTGGGGAGCCCTCATTCACATTTGGAAGCTGGGAATCGCTGATGGCTGTGACATTTTTTTTCCCACAATCACAAGTTCTTTTTTTTTTTTTTTGATTTTACAGAGTTTTGTTGTTTACAGATATGTATAATTCCAGATTAGTTGTATGTATATCTCATCCCCCATCCCGATGGGTTATGGTGTGGGGTGACTATCACTTTTGAAGTCTTTTAAGATCTGAGCTGTGAGCAAGCTGCTCTTTTCCTAAAGTTGCCTAGAAGGCCTGGTAAAGACAAGTGCTTGTCCAGTGTAAATGCACCAGCAGATCCCTGCAGGATCGTGTATAAATGCAGCTTTGGGTTTAGCAGATCTGGTGGGACCTGAGGCCCTCATTTCTAATGAGCTCCCAGGTTGTTAGCTATTGCAGGTTCATAAACCTGATTTAGAGCCCCATAAATCCAGACCAGGGATTCTGCTTCACCCAGTGTTACCCCAGGATTACCCCCAGGGTTAATGGAATCAGCATTTCCTGGGGTGACAGTTCTTCAGTTACCTTGTAGGGCGGGAACAAGCATTTGCTGGTGGTTTTATTTCTAGGGGGTGAAGAGCCTCTAGTGAGCTGAGAAAAAGTTAGTCTGCTAATTTTAGGGAGTAAAGCCTCAAGTTCTACCTGTTGGTTATAAAAACAGGTCCAATGTTTTTCTAACTCCAAGCAATTTGTCAACTAAAAAATATGGTCACAACCTGAAAATAGAGAGTTGTTTTATTTGGTGGGAATGTGTAGGACTCTGAGCCTGGGAGACAGCATCTCAGTAGCTCTTGAAAAACTGCTCCAAAGAGACAGGAGGGAAAGTCAGGCCATATACAAGTTTGCAACAAAGGGAACAAGTAGTCTGAACCTCAAAGGTCAGGTATCAAGTTAAGGGATTTAGCATTATGTGTATGGGAAGATGCAAGCCTCTGGGCTCACTGAATTCATTCCGTTCATATACACCTCAGCTATCTGGGGTCAGTCCTGTTTCCTTGATCATCTTGTTTCTTGGATTCCCCCAGCTCCTCAGCAATCACCATAGGCAGGGGAGGGGGGTGAGTGGCAGCATCCACTGGATCACTGTTTGGGGAGCCCTCATTCACATTTGGAAGCTGGGAATCGCTGATGGCTGTGACATTTTTTTTCCCACAATCACAAGTTTTTTTATTTTGCTTTTTTGATTTTACAGAGTTTTGTTGTTTACAGATATGTATAATTCCAGATTAGTTGTATGTATATCTCATCCCCCCCATCCCACCCCTCCAGGCTGTCACATAGCCCCCATGTATGATCCCTTAGTGTGGCATGTCTTGTTTATTAATATGGCAGGAGATATTTCCATTTTACAAATTGGTTATCCGATTGTTGCCTGTTATTCCTGCAGCTAGTGACTTCACAGAGCCCCTATTTTTTGTTCATGATTTTGTGGGACAGGATCTCAGCATGGGCTTGGCTGGGTGGCTTGTGCTCAGGGTCTCAAATGGCTGTAGTCAGACACTGGCTGGGACTGTGGCCATCAGAAGGCTCAGTAGGGCTGGAGGTCCATGATGGTGTGCTTATGTGGCCGGCGGCAGGTGCTGGCTGTCGGCAGGGCGTTCAGTTGGGGTTGACACTAGAGCACCTCCCTGTGGCCTCGCCATGTTGTGTGGGCTCCTCACAGCATAGTGACTGGGCTCCTAGAGTGGGTGTCCTAAGAGGGCGCATCTGGAGAGCAAACACCTTCAACAGAAGTTGGAAAGCTGCTTCTGAACTAGCCTTGGAAGTCACCCAACATCACTTATGCCAGGTTATATGATATAAGCAAGTCATAAAGGCCAGCTCAGACACCCAGGGTCAGAAGTTGTGCTCACCTTTAATTCATCACAATTCCTACCTCCAAATTAAATAGTAAGGCGGTGTTTTACTTGCTCTGAGGCGCACAAGCATGAGACTCAAGTATGACTTTTGATGTACAGAAGGACCCTTTCTTGTGGTCCATTGATCTACTTTGCTGATTCCTCATCAAGGGAGAGCCATGGTAGAAATCTGCTTGCGGTCCAGGTAGAGAAGACATGAGAGAAAAATGCTCAGAAATGACGTCAGCATCCACATTTGGCTTTCAGCCTCTCATTGAGGTTCCTTCTAAAAGTCAGAAATCACTATATGAAGCCAAGAGACCTCGAGAGCAGGAACTAAACCTTACAGCCCTCTGCTCTGCTTGTCAGAACTGCATGTCAAAATTCTCCGGCCAAATCGGATGAAAAGATGGAGTTTAAATGAAGTAAACTGTTAAGGTCCACATTACTCATCATCATTCCAATATTGCCTACTACTGTTGAAAGTTTCCTTCATTAACATTGCTTTGCTGCTTCTTAAAATAGCTCCATAACCAAATGCTGCAATTCTGAAAAGCATGATAAAATGGTTCTCTGATCATGCTCATTACTGAATATTTTTAGCAGAGCAATAATTAGGATTTGGAGGAAGCCGGGTGCCTCATTATGTCAGCAGAGGGCTTGGCTTCTTTCAGAGACCTACCTCCTAAGCAGCCAAAGCCCCCCCCAAATCCCCCCTCCCCAACCCCAACTTTCAGCCTACTTCAGTCAAACAGGTGCCGGGGGAGGCCATCAGAAGACTCAGTAGGGCTGGAGGTCCATGATGGTGTGCTTATGTGGCCGGCGGCAGGTGCTGGCTGTCGGCAGGGCGTTCAGTTGGGGTTGACACTAGAGCACCTCCCTGTGGCCTCGCCATGTTGTGTGGGCTCCTCACAGCATAGTGACTGGGCTCCTAGAGTGGGTGTCCTAAGAGGGCGCATCTGGAGAGCAAACACCTTCAACAGAAGTTGGAAAGCTGCTTCTGAACTAGCCTTGGAAGTCACCCAACATCACTTATGCCAGGTTATATGATATAAGCAAGTCATAAAGGCCAGCTCAGACACCCAGGGTCAGAAGTTGTGCTCACCTTTAATTCATCACAATTCCTACCTCCAAATTAAATAGTAAGGCGGTGTTTTACTTGCTCTGAGGCGCACAAGCATGAGACTCAAGTATGACTTTTGATGTACAGAAGGACCCTTTCTTGTGGTCCATTGATCTACTTTGCTGATTCCTCATCAAGGGAGAGCCATGGTAGAAATCTGCTTGCGGTCCAGGTAGAGAAGACATGAGAGAAAAATGCTCAGAAATGACGTCAGCATCCACATTTGGCTTTCAGCCTCTCATTGAGGTTCCTTCTAAAAGTCAGAAATCACTATATGAAGCCAAGAGACCTCGAGAGCAGGAACTAAACCTTACAGCCCTCTGCTCTGCTTGTCAGAACTGCATGTCAAAATTCTCCGGCCAAATCGGATGAAAAGATGGAGTTTAAATGAAGTAAACTGTTAAGGTCCACATTACTCATCATCATTCCAATATTGCCTACTACTGTTGAAAGTTTCCTTCATTAACATTGCTTTGCTGCTTCTTAAAATAGCTCCATAACCAAATGCTGCAATTCTGAAAAGCATGATAAAATGGTTCTCTGATCATGCTCATTACTGAATATTTTTAGCAGAGCAATAATTAGGATTTGGAGGAAGCCGGGTGCCTCATTATGTCAGCAGAGGGCTTGGCTTCTTTCAGAGACCTACCTCCTAAGCAGCCAAAGCAAATCTCTCCCCAACCCCAACTTTCAGCTACTCAGTCACAGAGACCTTACCCTGTGGCTACAAAGAAAGGGTGAGCTCACATCACCGGTGTCTAAGTGACATCCTAAAGTCAGTCAGTAACTAGACAATCTGCTTAACATTTCAGCAGGCAGGGGTCATCAGGGAAACTCCTGCCTGCTGAAAGACGGGACATACTCCTCACCAGAAAGCACCTTGCTGCTCCCACTGGGGTGAGGATGTGGTCTCAGGGCCCCTGGCTTGGGACCCTCAGGATTCTTCACCCACCAGAGCCCCCTGCACAGTTGACTCATTTGGATGCTGTTACTATCCATGCATTTAGCTCTTTGTGTCTTCTGCCTTCTACTTAGTTTTGTTTGAGTCCACCATCTTAGAGGGTGCTAAAAGAAGTTTCTGGCCTCAGGACAAATCCCAACTCTGCCCTCTGAGCCACAGTGTGTTAGAAATTGGATGTTGTGCCTGTGACATCAGGGCCACCCTGCTGCTGATACTGTTAAGTGTGCAGATGACAGCAAAAGAAAGCTCCACAGGGACCCCCTAGTTGGAACTAGAAGACTGTCAAATTCACCACTATTCATGAAATGGAAATAACTGGCTTTAGAAAGCCACAGAGAGATCAATATCCATCCGGTCTTTCATTCAACAGTTATTCTTTTTTTGGAGGGGGGAGCGGGCCACTTCTGTTGGTCTTTCATTTCTGTTATTTTCATCCATCTTTGTCCTTTGGCCCGCGTGGGCCTCCCATCGCAGTGGCCTCTGTTGTTGCAGAGCACTGGCTCTGGGCACATGCACTCCAGAGCTCTGGCTCGGTAATTGGACACATTGGTCCAGCTGCTCTGCAGCACATAGGATCTTCCCAGGCCAGGGATCGAACTGGCGCCCCTTGCACTGCAAGGCAGTGTCCTTACCCACTGGACCACCAGGGAAGCCCTCAACAGTTATTCTCGGTGCCTGTTTGTAAACCAGTGCTGCAAACATAGAGGAGAATAAGACAGGAACCCTTCATTCTCTCATGCAGCTTATGGTCAGGTGGGGAGGGCAGTCACTGAACAAGGTGTCTGGGATACTGGAAGGGCAAGAACTGTGGACCATATAACAAGCAGGAAGACCCAGTCTGAGGGTGGAGAGATTTCCTCGAGGAAATGACACAAAAGGGGAACCCCAGTGGAGGACCCAGAGTTAACCAGGTAGTAAGTGTATGTGTGGCAGAGTGAGGGGCAGGGGTTGCCCTTTCAGGAACACTGAAGTCCAACATGGCAGGGGGCCAAGGCAGGGCCAGCCTGTTGTCCGTTGTTGTTCAGTTGCTCACTCTTGTCCGACCCTTTGCAACCCTGATAGACTGCAGCACACCAAGCTTCCCTGTCCTTCACCATCTCCATGAGTTTGCTCAAACTCATGTCCATTGAGTCAATGATGCCATCCAACCGTCTCATCTCATTCTCTGTTGTCCCCTTCCCCTCAAGCCTTCAGTCTTTCCCAGCATCAGGGTCTTTTCCAGTGAGGTGGCTCTTTACATCAGGTGGCCAAAGTTACTGGAGCTTCAGCTTCAATATCAGTCCTTTCCATGAATATTCAAGGTTGATTTCCTTTAGGATCCCCTTGCTGGCCAAGGGACTCTGAAGAGTTCCCCAGCACCACAGTTAGAAAGCATCAGTTCTTCAGTGCTCAGCCTTCTTTACGTTCTAACTGTCACATCCATACATGACTACTGGAAAAACCATAACTTTGAATGACTATATGGACCTTGATGTTTCTGCTTTTTAATGCGCTGTCTAGGTTTGTCATAGCTTTTCTTCCAAGGAGTAAGCATCTTTTCATTTCATGGCTGAAGTCACTGCAGTGATTTTGGAACCCCCAAAAATAAAGTCTGTCACTGTTTCCATTGTTTCCCCATCTATTTGCCAGAAGTGATGGGACTGGATGCCATGATATTAGTTTTTTGAATGTTGAGGTGTTTTTTTTTTTTTTTTAAAGATTTCTTTATTTGTTTTGGGCGTGGGTCGGGCTAGGGAGGGAGGGGAGCGGGCGGGCCACTTCTGTTGATCTTTTCACTTCTCTATTTTCATCCGCCTTTGTTCTTTGGCTCCTGTGGGCCTCCCATCGCGGTGGCGTCTGTCGCTGCAGAGCACCGGCTCTGGGCTCATGCACTCCAGAGCTCTGGCTCGGTAATTGGACACATCGGTCCAGCCGCTCCGCGGCATGTGGGATCTTCCCAGGCCAGGGATCGAACCGGCGCCCCTTGCACTGCAAGGCAGTGTCCTTACCCACTGGACCACCAGGGGAAGCCCGAATGTTGAGTTTTAGGCCAGCTTTTTCATTCTCCTCTTTCACCTTCATCAAGAGGTTCTTTAGTTCCTCTTCGCTTTCTGCCATAAGGGTGGTGTCATCTGCATACCTGAGGTTATTGACATGTCGTCTGGTGATCTTGATTCTAGCTTGTGTTTGCCCAGCATTTCGCATGATAATGCTCTGCATAGAAGCTAAATAAGCAGGGTGACAATATACAGCCTTGACATACTCCTGGCCCAATTTGGAATCTGTCCGTTGTTCCATGTCCAGTTCTAACTGTTGCTTCTTGACCTGCATACAGGTTTCTCAGAAGACATTTAAGGTGGTCTGGTATTCCCACCTCTAAGAATTTTCCACAATTTGTTGTGATCCACACCGTTGAAGGCTTTAGCGTAGTCAATGAAGCAGAAGTTTTTCTGGAATTCTCTTGCCTTTTTTTTTTTTTTTTAAAGATTTATTTATTTATTTTGGGCGTGGGTCGGGCTAGGGAGGGAGGGGAGCGGGCGGGCCACTTCTGTTGATCTTTTCACTTCTCTATTTTCATCCGCCTTTGTTCTTTGGCTCCTGTGGGCCTCCCATCGCGGTGGCGTCTGTCGCTGCAGAGCACCGGCTCTGGGCTCATGCACTCCAGAGCTCTGGCTCGGTAATTGGACACATCGGTCCAGCCGCTCCGCGGCATGTGGGATCTTCCCAGGCCAGGGATCGAACCGGCGCCCCTTGCACTGCAAGGCAGTGTCCTTACCCACTGGACCACCAGGGGAAGCCCGAATGTTGAGTTTTAGGCCAGCTTTTTCATTCTCCTCTTTCACCTTCATCAAGAGGTTCTTTAGTTCCTCTTCGCTTTCTGCCATAAGGGTGGTGTCATCTGCATACCTGAGGTTATTGACATGTCGTCTGGTGATCTTGATTCTAGCTTGTGTTTGCCCAGCATTTCGCATGATAATGCTCTGCATAGAAGCTAAATAAGCAGGGTGACAATATACAGCCTTGACATACTCCTGGCCCAATTTGGAATCTGTCCGTTGTTCCATGTCCAGTTCTAACTGTTGCTTCTTGACCTGCATACAGGTTTCTCAGAAGACATTTAAGGTGGTCTGGTATTCCCACCTCTAAGAATTTTCCACAATTTGTTGTGATCCACACCGTTGAAGGCTTTAGCGTAGTCAATGAAGCAGAAGTTTTTCTGGAATTCTCTTGCCTTTTTTTTTTTTTTTTAAAGATTTATTTATTTATTTATTTTGGGTGGGGGTTGGGGAGGGAGGGGAGCGGGCGGGCCACTTCTATTGGTCTTTCACTTCTCTGTTTTCATCCGTCTTTGTTCTTTGGCTCCTGCGGGCCTCCCATCGCGGTGGCATGCGCTCCAGAGCTCCTGCTTGGTGATTGGACACATCAGTCCAGCCGCTCCGTGGCACTGGGATCTTCCCAGGCCAGGGATCGAACCGGCACCCCTTGCACTGCAAGGCGGTGTCCTTACCCACTGGACCACCAGGGGAAGCCCTTCTCTTGCTTTTTCTGTGATCCAGTGGGATGTTGGAAATTTGATCTCTGGTTTTCTAAGTCTAGCATCTGAAAACATCTGGAAGTTTTCAGTCCACAAACTGTTAAAGCCTAGCTTTGAAGGATTTTGAGCATGACCTTGTTAACATGTGCGATGAGTGCAATTGTGCGGTAGTTTGAACATTCTTTGGTATTGCCCATCTTTGGTGTTGGAATGAAAATTGACCTTTTCCAGTCCTGTGGTCACTGCTGAGTTTTCCAAATTTGCTAACATATTGAGTGCAGCACTTTAACAGCATCGCCTTTTAGGATTTGAAATAGCTCAGGTGAAATTCCATCACCTCCACTCAATTTATAGTGATGCTTCCTAAGGCGCCCACTTGACTTCACACTCCAGGATGTCTGGTTCTATGTGAGTGATCACACCATCCTGGCTATCCAGGTCATTAAGATCTTTTTTGTAGAGTTCTTCTGTGTATTCTTTCCATCTCTTCTTAAAATCTTCTGCTTCTGTTAGGTCCATACTGTTTCTGTCCTTTATTGTGCCCATTTTTGCATGAAGTTTTACCTGTGGCTCAGATCATGAACTCCTTATTGTAAAATTCAGACTTAAATTGAATAAAAGTAGAAAAAACCACTAGGCCATACAGGTATGACCTAAATTAGATTCCTTAAGATTATACAATGAAAATGACGAATAGATTCAAGGGATTAGATATGGTAGACAGAGTGCCTGAAGAACTGAGTTCTTAACGTTGTACGGGAGGTGGTGATCGAAACAATTCCGAAGGAAAAGAAATGCAAAAAGGCAAAATGGTTGTCTGAGGAGGCCATACAAATAGCTGAGAAAAGAAGAGAAGCAAAAGGCAAAGGGAAAAAAGGAAAGATATATTCATCTGAATGAAGTGTTCCAGAGAATAGCAAGGAGAGATGAGAAAGCCTTCCTAAGTGAACAATGTGAAGAAATAGAGGAATACAATAGAATGGGAAAAATTAGGTGTCTCCTCAAGAAATTTAGATACCAAGGGAACATTTCATTCAAGGATGGGCACATAAAGGACAGCCTGTTGCTCAGCTCCCTAGAAAACAAGGAGAACAGTGCCTGCTGCTGTTATGTAGCACAGAAGCCTTGGCTTAGGGAGTGCAGGGGAAGATAGGGTCTGAAATGAGAGAAGCACAGGGAAGAGAGAAACTGAGGTGCTTCAGAGTCAAGTTAAAGATTTGAATCTAAATGCAAAGGACTGTATTTGCATCTAAATACAAAGACAATGAAAGATGTTGAGCAGAATTTTGAAAGACTGGCCTGCAACTCTTGCTGCAGGCAGAGTAAATTTGAGGGGATGGGGACAGAAAAGTGACATCCATGGAGACTGGTTTTGAGGCTCTTGCTGTAATGTTTGAACAAGATGGGGTTAGATTGGTTTAGATGAAGGATGAAGAGAACTGGGTAAACCAGGGAGATATTTAGGAAGTAGGTTGGTGAGGAGAAGGAAACATTAGACAGAAGGACTGGAGAAAGGGAGGTAGAACAGATGAGGCCAAGGCCATCAGCTTTGGAGGCTGAGGTTAATAACTTGCTTTCTGCAGTTTGACTGACTTGCCCAAGTCTACAAATGGAGGGAGGACCCAGCACCCTTGTCCCTAAGCTCTGTTCATCATTCTGTACCGCGGCGTGATGTCTCTGACTGAATGACTATTACCATATTAGATGGAAAGATTTCAATTGCCAACACATGATTTCAGTGAACAACAGAAGTACGAGCATAAACCAGATTCTTTTTTAAAAAATTATTTTATAATGGAGTTTAATTGATTTACATTGTTGTGTTAGTTTCAGATGTTAAAGCAAAGTGAATCAGTTGTACATATATCCACTCTTTTTTTAAGACTCTTTCCCCTTATAGGCCATTACAGAGCATTGAATACAGTTTCCTAAGCTATACAGCAGGATTGTATTCATTATCTATTTTATATGTAGTAGGGTGTATATGTCAGGCCCACTCTCTTAGTTTGTTCCTTCCCTCTATCCTCTGGTCACCATAAGTTTGTTTTCTCTATCTGTGAATGCTTATGTTTTGTAAATGAGTTCATTTGTACCCTTTTTTTAGATTCAACATATAAGTGATATCATATGACATTTGCCTTTCTGTGTTTGACTTATTTCATTCGATATGACAATCTCTAGATCCATTCCTGTTGCTGCCAATAGCATTATTTTGTTCTTTTTTATGACTAATATTCTACTGTATACCATTGTATATCTGTACCACATCTTCTTTATCCATTCCTCTGTTGATGAATATTTAGGTTGCTTCCATGTCTTGGCTATTGTAAACAGTGTTAATAGACAGTAAGGTGCATACATCTCCTCAAACCATGGTTTTCTCTGGATATACACCTGGGAGTGGGATTGCTAGGGTGATATGGTAGTTCTGTTTTTAGTTTTTTTAAGGAGCCTTCATACTTTTCTTCATAGCGGCTGTACCAATTCACATTCCCACCAACAGTGTAGGAAAGTTCCCTTTTCTCCATACCCTCTTGAGCAGTTACTGTTTGTAGATTTTTAAAAATTTATTTATTTTTAATTGAAGGATAATTATTTTACAAGATTGTGTTGGTTTCTGCCATACATCAGCATGAAGCAGCCATAGGTATACGTATGTCTGCTCCCTATGGAACCTCCCTTCCACCTCCCACCCCTCTAGGTTGTCACAGAACCCCCGATTTGAGCTCCCTGCACTATGCAGCAAATTCCCACTGGACTGGCTGTCTATTTTACACATGGTAGTGTATATGTTTCCATGCTACTCTCTCCATTTGTAGATTTTTTTGATAATGGCCCTTCTGACTGAGGTGATACCTCACTGTAGTTGGAATTTGCATTTCTCTAATAATTAGTGATGTTGAACATGTTTTCATGTGACTCTTGGCCATCTGTATGTCTTTGGAGAAATGTCTATTCAGATCTTCCCATTTAAGAAAAATATTTTTAATCATTTTAGTTTTGGCTGCTCTGGGTCTTTGTTGCCACACATGGGCTTTCTCTGACTGTTGAGCAGAGGCTACTCTCCAATTGTGGTGTGCAGGCTTCTCTTGTGGAACACGGGCTCAGTGGTTGTGGCACACAGGCTTAGTTGCCTCAAGGCATATGGAATTTTCCCAGATCAGGGATCAAACCTATGTCCCCTGTATTGACTGAAGGATTCTTTATCACGGGACCACCAGGGAAGTCCTTCTGCCCATTTTTAAATTTTTTTTTTTTATATTGAGTCACATGAACTGTTTGTAAATTCTGGAGATTAATCCCTTGTCAGTCACATCGTTTGCAAATAGTTTCTACCATTCTTTGGGTTACCTTTTCATTTTGTGTATGGTTTCCTTTGCTATGCAAAAGCTTTTGAGTTTAATTAGTTCCCATTTATTTATTTTTCATTTTTATCTCTGTTATTCTTGGAGATGGATCAAAAAAGGTATTTCTGTGATTTATGGCAAAAAGTGTTCTACGTTTTCCTCTGAGATTTTTATAGTATCCTGCCAAATATTTAGGTCTTTAATCCATTTTGAATTTATATTTGTGTATACTATTAAAGAATGTTCTAATTACATTTTTTTTTACATATAGGTATCCTATTTCCCCAGCACCATTTATTGAAGAAAGTGTCTTTTCTCCATTGTATCATCTTGCTTCCTTTGTGGTGGATTAACTGACCACAGGTGTACAGGTTTATTTCTGGGCTTTCTCTCCTGTTCCATTGATCTATATGTCTGGTTTTGTGCCAATGCCATAGTGCTTTGAGGACTGTAGCTTTGTAGTACAGTCTTAAGTCAGGGAGCCTGATTTTTCCACCTCTATTTTTCTTTTTCAAGATTGCTTTGGCTGTTTGGGGTCTTTCGTGTCTCCTTTCTAATTTAAAATTTTTTTGTTCTAGTTCTATGAGAAATTCCATTTGTAATTTGATAAGGAATGCATTAAATATTTAGAGTGCCTTGGGTAGTATAGGGATTTTGACAATATTGATTTTTCTTATCCAAGAACATGATATGTCTTTCCATGTGTTGATGCCATCTTTGATTTGACCAGATTCTTGTCTTTGATAATACTTGTTATTTCTTTATGGCCTTGTATTGGTACACCCAAATGTATCTTTGAGGATTGGTTACTCTCAATTGTGGTGTGCAGGCTTCTCTTGTGGAACACGGGCTCAGTGGTTGTGGCACACAGGCTTAGTTGCCTCAAGGCATATGGAATTTTCCCAGATCAGGGATCAAACCTATGTCCCCTGTATTGACTGAAGGATTCTTTATCACGGGACCACCAGGGAAGTCCTTCTGCCCATTTTTAAATTTTTTTTTTTTATATTGAGTCACATGAACTGTTTGTAAATTCTGGAGATTAATCCCTTGTCAGTCACATCGTTTGCAAATAGTTTCTACCATTCTTTGGGTTACCTTTTCATTTTGTGTATGGTTTCCTTTGCTATGCAAAAGCTTTTGAGTTTAATTAGTTCCCATTTATTTATTTTTCATTTTTATCTCTGTTATTCTTGGAGATGGATCAAAAAAGGTATTTCTGTGATTTATGGCAAAAAGTGTTCTACGTTTTCCTCTGAGATTTTTATAGTATCCTGCCAAATATTTAGGTCTTTAATCCATTTTGAATTTATATTTGTGTATACTATTAAAGAATGTTCTAATTACATTTTTTTTTACATATAGGTATCCTATTTCCCCAGCACCATTTATTGAAGAAAGTGTCTTTTCTCCATTGTATCATCTTGCTTCCTTTGTGGTGGATTAACTGACCACAGGTGTACAGGTTTATTTCTGGGCTTTCTCTCCTGTTCCATTGATCTATATGTCTGGTTTTGTGCCAATGCCATAGTGCTTTGAGGACTGTAGCTTTGTAGTACAGTCTTAAGTCAGGGAGCCTGATTTTTCCACCTCTATTTTTCTTTTTCAAGATTGCTTTGGCTGTTTGGGGTCTTTCGTGTCTCCTTTCTAATTTAAAATTTTTTTGTTCTAGTTCTATGAGAAATTCCATTTGTAATTTGATAAGGAATGCATTAAATATTTAGAGTGCCTTGGGTAGTATAGGGATTTTGACAATATTGATTTTTCTTATCCAAGAACATGATATGTCTTTCCATGTGTTGATGCCATCTTTGATTTGACCAGATTCTTGTCTTTGATAATACTTGTTATTTCTTTATGGCCTTGTATTGGTACACCCAAATGTATCTTTGAGGATGTTAAAGGAAGCTCTATGAGAACATGGCATCCTCTGTGCTTATTTGTTTTTACTGAATCCCAGTAGAGTATGGATGAAAGGGCCTTGGCATGATGAAACCACATTGAGTGTAGATTGCCCTTAGAAGGATGAACTCATCGAGTACCCCCTGGGTATGTCTTTAGGTCAGAGAAAACAGAAATAGTGCACCCCTTTTCTTCTCCTTTGCTATAACGTGACACAGAACTCCCCGGAGAAGAAGGGGAGTTGCCGTGATGTCAGTAATTCTTTGACTTGATTGTTGTGCTCTGTTCACGTACTCATTTAATTTGCATTTATGGAGCACTTCCCATGTGCTAGACACCAGGGCACTGAGCTGGATGCTGGACCTACAAAGATGATCAAGACACAGCCTGTGCTTTCAGAGTGCTCCCTTTCTACAAGGAAATCGATATCTAAAATACTTTTGTTAATGGCAGTCAAGTTTATATTTTATTTATTTATTTTTATTTAAATTTATTTATTTATTTATTTATTTAGGGCGGGGGACAGGTTGGGGAGGGAGAGGAGCGGGTGGGCCACTTCCATTGGTCTTTCATTTATCTATTTTCATCCGTCTTTTTTCTTTGGCTCCAGTGGGCCTCCCATCGTGGTGGCCTCTGTTGTCGCAGAGCGCCGGCTCTGAGCGCATGTGCGCCAGAGCTCCGGCTCGGTAATTGGAACATCAGTCCAGCCGTTCTGCGGCACGTGGGATCTTCCCAGGCCAGGGATCGAACCGGTGCCCCTTGCACTGCAAGGCGGTGTTCTTACCCACTGGACCACCAGGGAAGCTCAAGTTTATATTTTAATAGCTGGGGATTCTGCCCGGTGATGTCAGGAAAGACTTCCCAGCGACATAACCTTAATACTGGGCCCTATAGGAGGAGGAGCTACTCTGCAGCCTCTGTGGGCAGGGAAGGGAGGTCTGGGGCAGAAAAGAAGGGCCTGGCATGAGCAAATGCTGAGAACCAGGCGAATGCCTGGTGCATTCCAGGGAACAGGTCCAAGATGACGAATGTACAGTGGTTGGTGGTGGTATGGGGAGGGAGCGTGCGGAGTGGCCAGAATTGAACCTGGCAGAGTCAGCTGGGGCCAGATGTGAAAGCTACCCTGACCCAGGAGCTGCCACTTTGTCCTAGAAAGGAGGATCATTCAAGAAAATGGGTCACGTGAGATTATCTTAGTATTTTTTTATTTTTTAAAAATATTTTGCTGTTTTCTTTTAGAAGATGAACCACAAAAGTACCCCTGGGTATGTCTTTAGGTCAGAGAAAACAGAAATAGTGCACCCTTTTCTTCTCCTTTGCTATAACGTGACACAGAACTCCCCGGAGAAGAAGGGGAGTTGCCGTGATGTCAGTAATTCTTTGACTTGATTGTTGTGCTCTGTTCACGTACTCATTTAATTTGCATTTATGGAGCACTTCCCATGTGCTAGACACCAGGGCACTGAGCTGGATGCTGGACCTACAAAGATGATCAAGACACAGCCTGTGCTTTCAGAGTGCTCCCTTTCTACAAGGAAATCGATATCTAAAATACTTTTGTTAATGGCAGTCAAGTTTATATTTTATTTATTTATTTTTATTTAAATTTATTTATTTATTTATTTATTTAGGGCGGGGGACAGGTTGGGGAGGGAGAGGAGCGGGTGGGCCACTTCCATTGGTCTTTCATTTATCTATTTTCATCCGTCTTTTTTCTTTGGCTCCAGTGGGCCTCCCATCGCGGTGGCCTCTGTCGTCACAGAGTGCTGGCTCTGGGCGCATGCACCTCAGAGCTCAGGCTCGGTAATTGGACACATCAGTCCAGCCGTTCTGCGGCACGTGGGATCTTCCCAGGCCAGGGATCGAACCGGTGCCCCTTGCACTGCAAGGCGGTGTCCTTACCCACTGGACCACCAGGGGAAGCCCAAGTTTATATTTTAATAGCTGGGGATTCTGCCCGGTGATGTCAGGAAAGACTTCCCAGCGACATAACCTTAATACTGGGCCCTATAGGAGGAGGAGCTACTCTGCAGCCTCTGTGGGCAGGGAAGGGAGGTCTGGGGCAGAAAAGAAGGGCCTGGCATGAGCAAATGCTGAGAACCAGGCGAATGCCTGGTGCATTCCAGGGAACAGGTCCAAGATGACGAATGTACAGTGGTTGGTGGTGGTATGGGGAGGGAGCGTGCGGAGTGGCCAGAATTGAACCTGGCAGAGTCAGCTGGGGCCAGATGTGAAAGCTACCCTGACCCAGGAGCTGCCACTTTGTCCTAGAAAGGAGGATCATTCAAGAAAATGGGTCACGTGAGATTATCTTAGTATTTTTTTATTTTTTAAAAATATTTTTGCTGTTTTCTTTTTTGTGCGTGTGCCTCTAAGTCATCATTTATTTTTCATCCATCTTTATTCTTTGGCCTGTGTGGGCCTCCCATTGCAGTGGCCTCTCTGGTTGCAGAGCACCGGCTCTGGGCGCATGGCGCTCCAGAGTGCTGGCTCATAATTGGACACATCCGCCCAGCCGCTCCGCGGCACGTGGGATCTTCCCGGGCCAGGGATCGAACCAGTGCCCCCTGCACCACCAGGTGGACTCTTTACCCACTGGACCACCAGGGAAGCCCTTTTTTCTTTTTTTAAAAATTTTTTTTTTTAATTGAAGGATAATTGCTTTACAGAATTTTATTGTTTGTCTGCCAGACCGCAACATGAATCAGTCATAGGTATACACATGCCCCACCTTTTTTGAACCTCCCTCCCATCTCCCTGCCCATCCCGCCCCTCCAGGTTGTTACAGAGCCCCTGTTTGGGTTCCCTGAATCATACAGGAAATTCCCATTGGCTGTGTATTTTACATATGGTGATGTAAGTTTCCATTTCACCCTCTCCATACATCTCACGCTGTCCTTTCCCCCACACCCCCCACCGTGTGCATAAGTGTGTTCTCTGTTCCTCCATCACTGTCCTGCAGAAAAATTCATCAGCACCATCTTTCTTAGATTCCATATATATGCATTAGTATATGATATTTATTTTTCTCTAACTTCACTTTGTATAATAGGCTCTAGGTTCACCTACCTCGTTAGAAGTGACTCAGATGTGTTCCTTTTTATGGCTAATATTCCATTGTATATATGTATCACGGGTTCCTTATTCATTTATCTGTTTATCTATCATTTATCTATTTGTCTTTTCTGTTTGAACAGGAATGTTTGTTCCAACGCAGAGAACAGAAGTCTCAGGGTCTGGGAAAAACTGGCATGAGCATGGAGACAGGTCCTGTGTCGCTGCGGAGTGGCCAGAATTGAACCTGGCAGAGTCAGCTGGGGCCAGATGTGAAAGCTACCCTGACCCAGGAGCTGCCACTTTGTCCTAGAAAGGAGGATCATTCAAGAAAATGGGTCACGTGAGATTATCTTAGTATTTTTTTATTTTTTAAAAATATTTTTGCTGTTTTCTTTTTTGTGCGTGTGCCTCTAAGTCATCATTTATTTTTCATCCATCTTTATTCTTTGGCCTGTGTGGGCCTCCCATTGCAGTGGCCTCTCTGGTTGCAGAGCACCGGCTCTGGGCGCATGGCGCTCCAGAGTGCTGGCTCATAATTGGACACATCCGCCCAGCCGCTCCGCGGCACGTGGGATCTTCCCGGGCCAGGGATCGAACCAGTGCCCCCTGCACCACCAGGTGGACTCTTTACCCACTGGACCACCAGGGAAGCCCTTTTTTCTTTTTTTAAAAATTTTTTTTTTTAATTGAAGGATAATTGCTTTACAGAATTTTATTGTTTGTCTGCCAGACCGCAACATGAATCAGTCATAGGTATACACATGCCCCACCTTTTTGAACCCCCCTCCCATCTCCCTGCCCATCCCGCCCCTCCAGGTTGTTACAGAGCCCCTGTTTGGGTTCCCTGAATCATACAGGAAATTCCCATTGGCTGTGTATTTTACATATGGTGATGTAAGTTTCCATTTCACCCTCTCCATACATCTCACGCTGTCCTTTCCCCCACACCCCCCACCGTGTGCATAAGTGTGTTCTCTGTTCCTCCATCACTGTCCTGCAGAAAAATTCATCAGCACCATCTTTCTTAGATTCCATATATATGCATTAGTATATGATATTTATTTTTCTCTAACTTCACTTTGTATAATAGGCTCTAGGTTCACCTACCTCGTTAGAAGTGACTCAGATGTGTTCCTTTTTATGGCTAATATTCCATTGTATATATGTATCACGGGTTCCTTATTCATTTATCTGTTTATCTATCATTTATCTATTTGTCTTTTCTGTTTGAACAGGAATGTTTGTTCCAACGCAGAGAACAGAAGGCATCTCAACATCAGACATCATCACCAGGATTGTTCGTGACTATGATGTTTATGCCCGACGCAACCTCCAGAGGGGGTACACAGCCAAGGAACTAAATGTCAGCTTTATAAACGTATGTGCACCACCCCGTACCCTCTGAACACCATTGCTATGGCTGCCACTAGTTACTAATGACTTACTACACCACAACTCAATAGTCTCGATGCTTGACATGTATGGTCTCATTCAGTTCACGGAACAGTCCAATCCCCATTTTATAGATGGAGAAACCACTGTCCAAAGGGGTAACATAAGTTGACCAGGACACACAGGTAGTGAGTGAACATCACATATTTTTAAAGGAGCCACCTGTCCTTCCTCTCCTCACCCCAACCTCCCCCTTTAGAGTTCTCAGCCTTGGGTGAAGAATTTCTAGGGGATCTGTCCTCATGAAAGGTAAGAGTTGTCTTTTGCTCCAAGGGGAGGAAGAGGGCATAGGCTCTGAAAAGCTAAACCCAGAAAAATGTTTTAGGGGTTCACAGTTTTCATTTTATTAAGGCCTTACAGATGCTCATTAGAAACCTTAAGAGCTGTTTCTTCTTTCTTTCTTTCTTTTATTGTCCAGAGAAATTACAGCCGCTTAAAAAAACCCCAAAGTCTTTGGCTTCCTTTTGTATTTTTGCTGTATTGTTCCCACAGAGCTGCTGTTAGTTTAATAATAGAGCAACTGTTAAAACAATCTTTACAACAAGCAAAACAAGCTGTTAAAAAGCAAAGAGGGCAGCCTATTTGCTAGAGGTTATGTGAGTCTGGGTGACCATGTTTGGGCTCTGAGGTGCTGATGGAGTTGAGTAAAATAAGAGCTCTCCACACATACAGAATTTCCACCCCCTCAAATAGATACAGAAAATTTTCTACAAAACTAGATGTTTATTATTGTGTGCGGTCACAGGTATCCAGCAGCTTACACAGATCGATCATCGGTGCCTCCAGATGAGGTGGGTTCAGTAATCGTAAGTCAGTGATGATCAGGTGTCCTCATGAGGCAGGCAGTGTTGGGAGTCCGGGCTCTGGGGCTTCATACAGACTGGGCAACAAAATGGAAAATGTCAGGTTCAAGTGGCAGACAGAACAAGTGGCTGAAAAGAATTCAGTCAAAGTGATTAGTCAGTATCTTAAAGAGCATAAAGCCCTCGTTATTTCAATAAATTAAACTGCCTGTTCTTTTAAATTGAATTCAGTCACCCATCCAGGCATGTTGAGCTATTTCTAAGTTATTGCTCATGCTCTTTCAGCAGCCTGTAGATAAGCCACTTAGCTCAGGGAGCCGTGTCGTTCGTGTGGATGCGCCCCTGGCCTTTCTGTGACCACAACCAGGCTGCGGCACAGAGAGAACCTCTCATGTGTTGGTGCTGACCATGTAGATGAATCACAGAACCTTGGATGGCAGGAACCTGACAGGCATCAGTTATCAGCCCAAGTCCCTGAATTTGTTGATAGAAAACTGAGGAAAGCTGAGCTCAGAGGGACCTGGCTTAAGTCCCTCAAGCAGTGTAGAGGTGGAGGCAGTTGCAGCCTCCCAGCCTTGTGACTCGGGGTCGAGAGCCCATTCTAGTGTTCTGAGCAGCTCTTGAGAGCTTTGGAGAGTAACCATGTGTTATAGATAGCTAGATGGAAACATGGATGGCTCACACCTCACCCTGCGGCTACAGTAAGGTTTGTAAAGTCTAGATCAGGGACTCCTGACCCAGTCTTGTGATATTGTACGTGGCTCCAAAAATTCTGAAATATGAAGTGGACTTAAATTCCATATAGTGAAGGAAAGCGAGAAACCGAATTACCCCTTCAGGAGGAAACGTATGATTTCATGGAGGAAAAGAGCCTTTGTTTCATGTTATCTTCATGGTTTTGATTCCATTCTCACCAGGTAGCATGATTAATTGCTTCTGTTGCTTAAGAGTAATCAAACAGCCAACACATTCTGAGCTCTTAGTAAATGTGAGGCTTTCTGCCAAGTACTTTATATGCATTATCTGACACAGTAACCCTATAGGGTAGCGACAATAATTATCCCTATTATACAGATGACAAAACTGAGGTTTAGAGATGACATGTGAGTTGCCCAACATCTTAAAGCTTCCACACACACAGGTATAGCAATGCTGCATCAAGGCTATCAAGAAAATCCCAGTCCAGAGAAGCTATCAGAAGAAAATTTTTCTTCGTCACCAAGGAAACTGATGTGGTTCCATTAGCTTAATGGAAAATACCATGACAGCGACAATTTTAGTGTAACACATGGGTGTTAAGGCCCAGCCGGTGGTTCACTTATTTCAACCAGTATTGGTTTTAACAATGTTCTAGTAAAATAGAGAACTCAGGCTGCTTCTGAGTGGCTTTTCTATATACAGTTCATACTTCTGTCTGTCAGGAGAACTGAGCGGATGTATTTGCCTAGTATTTATCCAAACTAAAGAGCAAATGGATACTTTCGGTTCTTCTCTTATGTAAGTGAATTCAATTCTGATATTTACAAGAAAGAGAACATTACCACTACTTGTACTTCTCTGTACACATTCAAGTAGACTAATGAGAAGTGACTTTTCTTACAAGAGATGGGCCTTCCTGTCAGTCCAGCCCTTGGGAACTAGCATCCTGACTCTTCAGGTTTAGAACACACACAAGTTGAAATAAAATCTGACCATTCTATGAATGACTAATCTCTCCCACTCCCTTTTGGTAAATCTATTTCTTTCTCCTTTAATTTTTGACCAGGAGAAGAGGTATCGCTTCCAAAACCAGGTGGACAAGATGAAGGAAAAGGTCAAAAATGTGGAAGAACGATCCAAGGAATTTGTGAACAGAGTGGAAGAAAAGAGTCATGATCTAATCCAAAAGTGGGAAGAGAAGTCGAGGGAATTCATTGGCAACTTTCTTGAACTGTTTGGGCCTGATGGAGCGTGGGTATGTAACTATTTCCCTTGTTCCTACAGTAATGGGTATTTCTTGTTTATCCTCCTTTCCAAGGAATTACTCAAGTGTGTCCCTTATCTCAGTCCAATATGTGACCTCCACTTTGAGCATCAGCCCAGATGACTTCAAGTCTGTGCACTTGCTTAGTTTCTGCGTTTCCTTTCTAGATGGCATCCAGTAGTGCCCAAAGCCAGCACTGTTCTCTGTTTCTATTTCTTGTCCAGAGTTTGAAGCCATTAGTAGTCACTGAATGTCTATTACTGCAGAGGTTGGTTTCGTAGCTCATCCCAATCTACCAGTTGGATGATGCATGGCTCGAGGGTAAGGGTGAAGTGGGTCAGTGGCATCATGGATCTTGTGTTGTAAAACAAGGCTAACAAGGTTGATACTCTTGGATCAACAGAAGAGGAGGATGTAGCAGAAATGTAGCTGCCTTGATCACTTTTTGTTGTCAGGAACTCTTCTTTCATTGGAAGAGAGAGAGGAGAGGTAAGACTGTACTCATCATGCCCTGATTTGACCCTATTTTTTCCATAATATATATGTGCTGGGAAAGGTCTTAGGGAACTGAACCCATAATCTGAATCTTAAAACTTAGACAGAAAATGCAGACAGGATCTCTTGAGTAAATTCTATACAGAATTCTGAGTGAAGATTAGAGAAAGGGAAAAGAAAATTCTGGAAACCACCAGTATTATTTGCAAAGCCAAAGAGGGTTTTATGGAAAACTTTGTTTTTAAAAAACTAATGTACAGTTGATTTACAGTGTGTTCATTTCTGCAGTACAGCAAAGTAATTCAGTTTTATATGTATACATACACGTTCTTTTTAAATATCCTTTGCCATTATGGTTTTTCTTAGGATACTGAATATCGTTCTCTATGCTGTATACATTAGGACATGTTTATCCATTTTATGTATAAAAGCTGACATCCGCTAACCCCAGCTTCCCACTCTGTCCCTACCCCAATCCCTCCTCCCTGGAAACCATCAATCTGTTCTCTGTGATTCTGTTTCATGGATAGGTTCATTTGTGTCATATTTTAGGTTCCACATATAAGTGATATCACATGCTATTTGGTTTTCTGATTTACTTCACTTAGTATGATAATTGCTAAGTCCATCCGTGTTGCCGAAAACGGTGTTATTTCATTTTTGTTTATGGCTGAGTAGTATTTTATTGTATGTATGTGTGTGTGTGTGTGTGTGTGTGCCCACCACGTCATCTTTATCCACCCTTATTTTGATGGACATTTAGGTTGTTTCCATGTCTCGGCTATTGTGAATAATGCTGCTATGAACACTGGTGTGCATGGATCTTTTTAAATTATAGTTTTGTCTGGGTATATGCCCAGGAGTGGGATTACTGGACCATTTATCGTAAGTCTTAGTTTTATGAGGAACCTCCATACTGTTTTCCACAGTGGCTGCACCAACTTAAATTCCCACCAACGGTGGAGGAGAGCTCCTTTTTTTCCACAGCATTTTCAGTGTTAGTAGACTTTTTAATGATGGCCATTTTGACTGGTGAGAAGCGGTACCTTATTACAGTTCTGATTTGCATTTCTCTAATGATTAGTGATGTTGAGTATCTTTTCATGTGCTTCTTGGCCATCTGTGTGTCTTTTATGGAGAGATGTCTATTTGGGTCATCTGCCCATTTTTGGATGGGTTGTTTTTTTGTCTGAGTTGTATGAGCTATTTGCCTATTTTGTAAATTAAGCCCTCGTTGGTCTCATCATTTGCAAATATTTTCTCCTATTGTGTAGGTTGTCTTTTCATTTTGTTTAAGGTTTACTTGGCTGTGCAAAAGCTTATAAATTTGACTTGGTCTCATTTGTTTATTTTTATTTCCATTGCCTTGGGAAACTGACGTAGGAAAACATTGGTCTGGTTTCTGTCAGAATATTTGGCCTATGCTCACTTGTAGGAGGTCCGTGGTGTCTTAAGTCTTTAATCCATTTTGAGTTTATTCTTATGTATGATGAGAGGTTGAGTTTGTTTTAACCTCATTGACTTGCATGCGACTATCCAACAGTCCCAACACCACCTGCTGAAGAGACTGTCTTTTCCCCACTGATTTTCAACAAAGGCATGAATACACAATCAACTATACATATGTGGGTTTATTTCTGGGCGCTCTGTATTTTGTGCTATTGATCTGTATGTCTGGTTTTGTGCTATTATTACTCTATTTCAATGACTGTAGCTTTGTAGTATGTCTGAGGTCTAGGAGGGTGCTGCCTCCTGCTTTTTTTTTTTTTTCTGTAGGATTGATTTGGGAATTCTGGGTCTTTTATGGTTCCACATAAATTTAAAGATTATTCTATGAAAAATGTCATGGGTGATTTGATAGGGATTACATTAAATGTGTAGACTGCTTGGGGTAGTACGGTCATTTTAACAATACTAATTCGTCCAATCCAAGAGCATGGGATATCTAAAAGAGATAGTTTTAAGGCTGGCTTTCCTTTTAGAACATAAAGGGATGATTCCATTTGATTCCCCTGATTTTTAGTAATCTAGATTTCCTAGTGCAACATGAGAAGTCTCTAACAAAATTGACTTTGGCTGAATTCTTTTCTTGATGGGTTGTCCCTGCTGCCTCTCTGCTCACTGGAGCTCATTCATTATAGGATTATCTAAAAGTAAAATACTCAAGGAAAAGAGCAACACTAGAGAAGTTAGACGCTTTGCTTAAAGCTTAGCAGCCTCTAAGTGATTATAGAGGTGATGGTCATAGGCCAACTGCATCTTATTTTCTGAGGCTGAGAGTGGCTGAAGGGCTTGCAGGGGTCAGCCGGAGTCCTTGAGGACTTCTAGAGAGAGTTGGCAAGAGCTGAGGAGCCAAGGATTGGGTTCTTTCCATTTCCCTGAGTTTGAGTTCAGATCACGTTCTCTGGGATTCCATGGTCTCAGTTTTTACTGAGTTTGAAACTTCTCATTAATCTAGCATGTTCTTTAATAGTTAAAACATTTTCACAACTAATTTCCAGGCTCTGAGGAAACAACTAGGCATTTTTAAACAATAGATTTGAACCTCATTGACTTGGGTCCGTGGTGTCTTAAGTCTTTAATCCATTTTGAGTTTATTCTTATGTATGATGAGAGGTTGAGTTTGTTTTAACCTCATTGACTTGCATCGACTATCCAACAGTCCCAACACCACCTGCTGAAGAGACTGTCTTTTCCCCACTGATTTTCAACAAAGGCATGAATACACAATCAACTATACATATGTGGGTTTATTTCTGGGCGCTCTGTATTTTGTGCTATTGATCTGTATGTCTGGTTTTGTGCTATTATTACTCTATTTCAATGACTGTAGCTTTGTAGTATGTCTGAGGTCTAGGAGGGTGCTGCCTCCTGCTTTTTTTTTTTTTTCTGTAGGATTGATTTGGGAATTCTGGGTCTTTTATGGTTCCACATAAATTTAAAGATTATTCTATGAAAAATGTCATGGGTGATTTGATAGGGATTACATTAAATGTGTAGACTGCTTGGGGTAGTACCGTTCTTTTAACAATACTAATTCGTCCAATCCAAGAGCATGGGATATCTAAAAGAGATAGTTTTAAGGCTGGCTTTCCTTTTAGAACATAAAGGGATGATTCCATTTGATTCCCCTGATTTTTAGTAATCTAGATTTCCTAGTGCAACATGAGAAGTCTCTAACAAAATTGACTTTGGCTGAATTCTTTTCTTGATGGGTTGTCCCTGCTGCCTCTCTGCTCACTGGAGCTCATTCATTATAGGATTATCTAAAAGTAAAATACTCAAGGAAAAGAGCAACACTAGAGAAGTTAGACGCTTTGCTTAAAGCTTAGCAGCCTCTAAGTGATTATAGAGGTGATGGTCATAGGCCAACTGCATCTTATTTTCTGAGGCTGAGAGTGGCTGAAGGGCTTGCAGGGGTCAGCCGGAGTCCTTGAGGACTTCTAGAGAGAGTTGGCAAGAGCTGAGGAGCCAAGGATTGGGTTCTTTCCATTTCCCTGAGTTTGAGTTCAGATCACGTTCTCTGGGATTCCATGGTCTCAGTTTTTACTGAGTTTGAAACTTCTCATTAATCTAGCATGTTCTTTAATAGTTAAAACATTTTTCACAACTAATTTCCAGGCTCTGAGGAAACAACTAGGCATTTTTTAAAAAATAGAAAACCATATAGGCATTTATTTGCTTACAGGGGTTCAGCAGTGTCTTTGTGGAAAAGTGCTGGCAGTATACCTCAAGCGAGAGGCTGTTTTCTCCATGCAGAGTGTGCAGAGCAGGGAAAGGGTATCATTCCCTAGCAACTTGAGACAGTTGAGTTGTTCGGGCTCCCTGTGTAGGTGGAATAGTAGCTGGAGTTGATCTAGTGGAATTTGGTGACAGTGAACTGAGTTGATTTTTAAGAAATGAAATCCAGCTAAGATGCTGGAGGTTTTTCTTTTAAAACTTGCTATTAGTGTCAAAACTGTTATTAACATTAATTTACTCTATCAGCCAGAGTTAGACATTACTTTTTTTCTGTTGACATTAATAGTACAGGAATAGTTACAAGGATGTTAAATGCCAAGATAAGTAATTTGCTTTTCATGAATATGCTATTATTATAATAATTCTTTATTTGTGGATTTGGGACTGGAACTCATTTCTTAAAATAGAAAACCTGCTTTACCTGCCAATATAATAGTGATACAAAGAACTCACACTTGGAAAGGTACAAAATACAAGAATTTAAGGTACAAAATTCGGTACAACAGGTTTAGCTTGTAGTGGGTACTCCTTTAATGTTTCTAGATTGAATAAATGGATGTGTAATGAAGATATAATGGATGTTGTAATCCTTCCAACATCTGCGAAGGCTATGGTAAGGCCTAAATCCTCTATATCTGTACTGATGTTCTCTATAGAGATCTGTATATGTGTATTGATATACCCAACATATACCCTTAGCTTTCTATTGCTTATGGCATTGGACTGGGCTCGGTTACAACTTAATTTCAGTGATTTGGTGAAGGGCTTGCAGGGTCAGCCGGAGTCCTTGAGGACTTCTAGAGAGAGTTGGCAAGAGCTGAGGAGCCAAGGATTGGGTTCTTTCCATTTCCCTGAGTTTGAGTTCAGATCACGTTCTCTGGGATTCCATGGTCTCAGTTTTTACTGAGTTTGAAACTTCTCATTAATCTAGCATGTTCTTTAATAGTTAAAACATTTTTCACAACTAATTTCCAGGCTCTGAGGAAACAACTAGGCATTTTTTAAAAAATAGAAAACCATATAGGCATTTATTTGCTTACAGGGGTTCAGCAGTGTCTTTGTGGAAAAGTGCTGGCAGTATACCTCAAGCGAGAGGCTGTTTTCTCCATGCAGAGTGTGCAGAGCGGGGAAAGGGTATCATTCCCTAGCAACTTGAGACAGTTGAGTTGTTCGGGCTCCCTGTGTAGGTGGAATAGTAGCTGGAGTTGATCTAGTGGAATTTGGTGACAGTGAACTGAGTTGATTTTTAAGAAATGAAATCCAGCTAAGATGCTGGAGGTTTTTCTTTTAAAACTTGCTATTAGTGTCAAAACTGTTATTAACATTAATTTACTCTATCAGCCAGAGTTAGACATTACTTTTTTTCTGTTGACATTAATAGTACAGGAATAGTTACAAGGATGTTAAATGCCAAGATAAGTAATTTGCTTTTCATGAATATGCTATTATTATAATAATTCTTTATTTGTGGATTTGGGACTGGAACTCATTTCTTAAAATAGAAAACCTGCTTTACCTGCCAATATAATAGTGATACAAAGAACTCACACTTGGAAAGGTACAAAATACAAGAATTTAAGGTACAAAATTCGGTACAACAGGTTTAGCTTGTAGTGGGTACTCCTTTAATGTTTCTAGATTGAATAAATGGATGTGTAATGAAGATATAATGGATGTTGTAATCCTTCCAACATCTGCGAAGGCTATGGTAAGGCCTAAATCCTCTATATCTGTACTGATGTTCTCTATAGAGATCTGTATATGTGTATTGATATACCCAACATATACCCTTAGCTTTCTATTGCTTATGGCATTGGACTGGGCTCGGTTACAACTTAGTGTTTGGTGGCTTAATTTCAGTAGGCAGACTCAGTTTTCTGGTCCCTTAACAATGTCTAAAAGCTTCTTTTAGGAAGGGCATGAACTCTCTAGTTGACTGTGCACATACCATTCCCCACTCTTCTTTGCTGACGCCTTCTTTAACCTTACATGTATGCTGCCCACCTGGCTTCAGGGAATATTTTTGTTTGTACCTTGTGGTATAGAGTGTTTAATTCTCTACCATCTCCACCTCCCCCGACCCCCAGCAAGTGACACGTGTGGTATCAAGAATGAAGATATAAAATCCAAAACCTTACACTGCATCTCTAAGTAGAAGGTGATGATGGTGATGTTAATGTCTAGAAGTTGTATAGCAGGTTCAACACTTTGTTACACAGTCCTTTTGTGTCTATTTTATCCATTTTCACCAGGTAAGAGGGTAGTATCATAGCAGTGTTATAAGAAACAAAGGTCTAGAGAAATTATGAACCTTTCCAATGGTCTCATATAAATTTAGAGGTACCAGGAAGGGGCCAAGCCTTTTTCCAAGCCAGCACTGGATCCTTCCTGATAGAAATGTCAATGGGATGCAATCACTGTGCTTCACTCTCCTTTGGCCCTATGGAGTGTGGCACTCTGGAGAAACTGGGGTCTACTAAAAGCCCTCCTCAAAGGCTTTTTAACAAGAAGCCAGTTGCCATAATGCACCTTAGGTTCAGGACAGGGATGCTTGGCTTTGCTTTCTTCCAAAGCAAGAAGAAATGGTGCCCATAGCTGTACTCATATCCTTCCTTCCTTTTCAAAACTTACAGCTGACACACACACATTATCTCCTATACTTTCTCAAGGCCAGGAAGCCACTTACCTCCATGGTAATGACTTGGCATCATCTCATGAGGTTGCCAGTCAGCATCATCAGACCACACTGCCTCATGTGGTCGTTCCACAGGGCTGCCCCGGTGTCCTCATGACATGAGAGCTGGCTGAAAGAGTCAGAGGGGAAGAGAGGGAAAAAACTGTAGTCTTGTAGGATCTAAGATCTGAAGTAGCTAAGCACCACTTACATCATCTTCTCTTGGTTACAGAGAAGAATCCTGGTGTATTTTGAAAGGCCTCAGCACAATAATTAGAATGCCAGGACATATGGTTAACTTGGCTTTTGAGAAGCTGGAGCAAACAATATACTTGTCAAATGCTGTAAAACAGTTTCTATTGCCATTTATTCAGTCTGATGGGTGAAGTGTCAGAGTCCAATATGTTCGTTTTTCAACTTCATCATCTACTGCTCTACTTAACTGTTTGCTTGATTCTTTCAACTGCTTTGACTCAGACTTAGAGCCTATAGCCCACCTGAGCTGCATAGAGAAGCCTTCCTCGCAGAGATGTGGTCTTATCTCTCTTTGGAGGATATGCCACTGAAAGACAGGCTGTCTCAAGGGAAGGGTTCAAAAGGAGCTAAAATTCTGAAGCTTTGTTGAGCCATTGCTATTCATGTTCAAGATACTGAGGGTCAAGAAACTAGGATCATAGGATGCTGACCTCCTACTGAAACTTTGTGTTTGCTCTGGGAACGCAAGCATTTCAAGGAAAAATAGCATTCTATTTAACCATTAGTACCTCAGCCATATGTGCCGTTTAAAATATTATGTATCATTTTGTTGGTATGATCCACTATCATATTCCTCTACTGACTGTGAAAATAGACTCATTTGTGGAGGGAGGGAGGGAAGTCTAAAGTTCTTTAGAAACTCTGGAAAGAAGTGTCTTAAAATTCTGTGAAATCACAGGCTTCTTTGGATCCAACATACCATTTTACCTTTCAACATATATTCAGCAAAGCATTTTCCACAGTTTATGAATGTGGTTCTCTTCTAGGAGTTTAGTGTATATCTGCAACTGGGAAAAATAAAGCCATCCCTCCAGAGATAACTGTACTTCTGCATGGGAAGAGGTCTTTGAGGTCAGGAGAGACTCACATGAATTAGTTGATGTGCGTACTCCATGTACTTTGGTCTCACGAGTCGTCATCTCAAGATCTCTGTGTACAAGTCCTGTGTGTTCTTTAGAACTCAGCTTGGCATCTGCTTTTTCATGGAGCCATTTCTGCCCTTGTAATCAGAGGGCGGTTTCTCAGAGTAAGGAGGGAAGTAGAAGGTAAGTGTTGTGGAGATGCGAGGTGGTCTAGTGGTTAGGAGTCTGCTTCCCAGGGCAGGGGTTTGATTCCCTTAGAGAAGTAAGATCTCCTTGGAGGTAGGTAGGAAAAGCAGAGAGTGCACAGGAGCGAGGACAGACATTTGAAAACATGGTGAAGAAAGTACTTGAGAACTGGCGAGAGATGCTGTCAAATGGAGGCAGAAAGCCCACGCTGCCTGAGGAAGGCATGAAAGGAAGGAATAAGATACACTGTCTGGCTGCAGGGCCGCTGGCCCCACCTAAGCTGTCTGCTGTCGTGAGATGAGGACTCAGAGTCTGTCTTAGAAGGCAGGGAGGGCCCAGGGCTCATAAAAATGCTCCCTGAAGGAGGTGCAGAGATTGTAGCCACTCCTTTGTGACGAGATGGGAGCCCAGGTATGAAGGGCAGTGGACTGCATCCTTAGTGGATGCGTCCCCAACACCTGCCGGTCGTAGGCCAGCGGCTGCATCTCTGTTCAGCCCTTAGTTCCCAAGCAGCACTAAAGCCATGTGCCCAGGGGCGGGGGCACCATCCACTGAAAGCGCATATGTGCGTTTAAAATATTATGTATCATTTTGTTGGTATGATCCACTATCATATTCCTCTACTGACTGTGAAAATAGACTCATTTGTGGAGGGAGGGAGGGAAGTCTAAAGTTCTTTAGAAACTCTGGAAAGAAGTGTCTTAAAATTCTGTGAAATCACAGGCTTCTTTGGATCCAACATACCATTTTACCTTTCAACATATATTCAGCAAAGCATTTTCCACAGTTTATGAATGTGGTTCTCTTCTAGGAGTTTAGTGTATATCTGCAACTGGGAAAAATAAAGCCATCCCTCCAGAGATAACTGTACTTCTGCATGGGAAGAGGTCTTTGAGGTCAGGAGAGACTCACATGAATTAGTTGATGTGCGTACTCCATGTACTTTGGTCTCACGAGTCGTCATCTCAAGATCTCTGTGTACAAGTCCTGTGTGTTCTTTAGAACTCAGCTTGGCATCTGCTTTTTCATGGAGCCATTTCTGCCCTTGTAATCAGAGGGCGGTTTCTCAGAGTAAGGAGGGAAGTAGAAGGTAAGTGTTGTGGAGATGCGAGGTGGTCTAGTGGTTAGGAGTCTGCTTCCCAGGGCAGGGGTTTGATTCCCTTAGAGAAGTAAGATCTCCTTGGAGGTAGGTAGGAAAAGCAGAGAGTGCACAGGAGCGAGGACAGACATTTGAAAACATGGTGAAGAAAGTACTTGAGAACTGGCGAGAGATGCTGTCAAATGGAGGCAGAAAGCCCACGCTGCCTGAGGAAGGCATGAAAGGAAGGAATAAGATACACTGTCTGGCTGCAGGGCCGCTGGCCCCACCTAAGCTGTCTGCTGTCGTGAGATGAGGACTCAGAGTCTGTCTTAGAAGGCAGGGAGGGCCCAGGGCTCATAAAAATGCTCCCTGAAGGAGGTGCAGAGATTGTAGCCACTCCTTTGTGACGAGATGGGAGCCCAGGTATGAAGGGCAGTGGACTGCATCCTTAGTGGATGCGTCCCCAACACCTGCCGGTCGTAGGCCAGCGGCTGCATCTCTGTTCAGCCCTTAGTTCCCACAAGCAGCACTAAAGCCATGTGCCCAGGGGCGGGGGGCACCATCCACGGGGGCCTCTGTGAACCCCAGCGAAGGGGGACGGGAGGGGGAGAGAGGCTGTAGAGAAGGGGAGGGAGAGGGAGTAGAGGGGAAGCAAGCTAGCGAATACAGTTAGTTTAGGGGACAGTGGGAGAGTAAGCGAGTGAGTAGGGGGCAGGGAGAGTGAGAGAGTAAGAAGGGAGACAGAAAGTGGGGAAGAGAAGGAGAGGTGTCCTACCATGATACTGTCTGCCCCCGGTGCACACTGTCCGATGGGGGGATGGAGGTGTGTGTCATGCCTGTGGACACTCTTAAGAACATTTCTGCACATTTTTCAAAGTCCCTTCCTCTCCACGAAGGATAGGAATTACATTTTGGAGACACTGGACACATTTTCACCACAGTGGTGCCTTTACTGACCTTCTCCTTGTATGATGTAGCATCCCCTCAGCCATCCTTGAATATACTTATTTTCTTCTCTACAATGTCTAAGACAACTGCACCGTTCTCTTGGAAAACTTTTTACAGTAACAAAACTACACAAGACAATATACATTACACAAGTTATATAATGCCAAATAAATAGTCTTCTAACTAAATAACTTTGTTTATAAGATACAGGTAAAACTGGCTTGAGATACATATCCACATAACACAAATACGAAACTTTTTTGAAACTGATGATAGCCTTTCTCACTGATTTCTTCTGAAGCAAAAATAATAGTTAAAATCATAACCAGGTGCTGCCAGCTTCCAAACCACAACCAGAAATTAGAAATACCTGCATACACTGCAGGTCACCAATACACAGAGGCATCCTTGATGCAATCGCCTAAGAAATGGAGTCCAATCAAATCATTAAGTGACAAATGAAACTGAACAACTGTGGAAAAGGCTCAGTCTGTTCAGCCCGGTAAAAGTTGGGGCAGAGATTGTAGCCACTCCTTTGTGACGAGATGGGAGCCCAGGTATGAAGGGCAGTGGACTGCATCCTTAGTGGATGCGTCCCCAACACCTGCCGGTCGTAGGCCAGCGGCTGCATCTCTGTTCAGCCCTTAGTTCCCACAAGCAGCACTAAAGCCATGTGCCCAGGGGCGGGGGGCACCATCCACGGGGGCCTCTGTGAACCCCAGCGAAGGGGGACGGGAGGGGGAGAGAGGCTGTAGAGAAGGGGAGGGAGAGGGAGTAGAGGGGAAGCAAGCTAGCGAATACAGTTAGTTTAGGGGACAGGGAGAGAGTAAGCGAGTGAGTAGGGGGGCAGGGGAGAGTGAGAGAGTAAGAAGGGGAGACAGAAAGTGGGGGAAGAGAAGGGAGAGGTGTCCTACCATGATACTGTCTGACCCCGGTGCACACTGTCCGATGGGGGGATGGAGGTGTGTGTCATGCCTGTGGACACTCTTAAGAACATTTCTGCACATTTTTCAAAGTCCCTTCCTCTCCACGAAGGATAGGAATTACATTTTGGAGACACTGGACACATTTTCACCACAGTGGTGCCTTTACTGACCTTCTCCTTGTATGATGTAGCATCCCCTCAGCCATCCTTGAATATACTTATTTTCTTCTCTACAATGTCTAAGACAACTGCACCGTTCTCTTGGAAAACTTTTTACAGTAACAAAACTACACAAGACAATATACATTACACAAGTTATATAATGCCAAATAAATAGTCTTCTAACTAAATAACTTTGTTTATAAGATACAGGTAAAACTGGCTTGAGATACATATCCACATAACACAAATACGAAACTTTTTTGAAACTGATGATAGCCTTTCTCACTGATTTCTTCTGAAGCAAAAATAATAGTTAAAATCATAACCAGGTGCTGCCAGCTTCCAAACCACAACCAGAAATTAGAAATACCTGCATACACTGCAGGTCACCAATACACAGAGGCATCCTTGATGCAATCGCCTAAGAAATGGAGTCCAATCAAATCATTAAGTGACAAATGAAACTGAACAACTGTGGAAAACATCCTTGTACTGCAAAGGAGAACACCAGCTCATTTTATTGTACCTTTGAAATTTAAGAATGGTACTTATAAACATTTGGAAGCTTCATCAAAGTGCAAGAAGAGGTTCACCTTTCCTGACTTCAAAGGAAATTTCTGTATTCTTTGAAAGAACTAGGAGACCCCTCCAATGAAATGGACAACAGTTTATTTCCTTCACTTAGTCGACCTCCATGACTTTCCCCATAGTGTCTGTGCCAGTTGACATTCCCACCATCCCACCGACACTACGGTTTCTCCACACCCTCTCCAGCATTTATGGTTGGTAGATTTTTTTGATGATAGCCATTTCTACCCTCCTTGTGGGTTTGATGTGCATTTCATTTCCTGTGATGTGAAGGGCTCCACAGAAGTCCAAAAGTGGTAGATGCAGAAATAAAAGTAAAAATCACAACCAGGAGCTGCCAGCTGCCAGCAAAACCAGGGATGACGAACACACACACTGCAGCGAACCAATATTGCCATATTTACCAGCCTATGTAAGAAATGAAGTCCGATTAAATCATTAACATTTTTTAAGTGGTCCATGAAGCTGGCAAACTGTGGAAAACTTTCCAGAGGAAGGATTTTAGAAATATAGGAGAGTATTCAACTTATTGTACTGTAGAGTTTTCCTGGTGGCTCAGACGGTAAAGAATCTGCTTGCAATGTAGGTGACCTAGGTTCAATCCCTAAGTTGGGAAGATCCCCTGGAGAAGGAAATGGCTACCCACTCCAGTCTTCTTGCCTGGGGAATCCCCATGGACAGAGGAGCCTGGTGAGCTGCAGTCCGTGGAGTCTTAGAGAGTCAGACACGACTGAGGGACTAAGCATAGCACAGACTTATAAAATTTTGGAAGCGTCATCAAAGTGCAAAAAGGGCTTCAACTTTCTTAATTTCAAAGGAAAGTCAACTCTGTATTCATTGAAAGATTTAAGGAAGATACTTGGCTTTAAATTAACAACCCATATCCCCATATTTCTGGGAATTTATATATGAGCATGCTGATGGTTGCCACATGAGCTCTCTCAAAACATACTTAGCTCCACAAAGTGGATTTCGTAAAACAAACCTATTTAGCACACATATCAAGTAGTCAGAATGTGGATTTACTTGAACCCCATGTTACGATGGCCACTGAGACACTTTTCCTACCACATAGAGTGACCCACATTGCAATGATTTTGAGAGTGAAATAGACCCCAAACTATATCACAGTTTTCTAACAAATCTGCCTCTCGAATGCAGGCAGTCCAACCTCCCATTTGTCACAAAAGATAAAAGAATCTAAGCATGCTCTAAAACCTGTTAATAATTATTTTAAGTGAAAATGATTTTACATTCTCTAATTAAAAGTCAGTGTCTGAATGGATAAAAAAAAAAAATCTGTATACTCCTTACAAGACACTCACTTCAGATACAAGGATACAGACCTAAAGGAAAGGTTGGAAAAAGATATTCCAAGAAAGTGGAAACCAAAAGAAACCTGGGTTAACTATATTTAGACAACATGCACTTTGAAACCAAGACTATAGTAAGAAACAGAAGTATTACATGGTGCTCAAGCAGTCTGTTGCACAGGAGGATAAAACATTTATAAATATTGATGTACCCAACCCTAGAGCAGCAAAATACTATTAACAGACCTAAGAAAGGAAATATAACAATACAGTAATGGTGTGTGCGTGGGAAGTCGCCTCAGTCATGTTCAGCTCTTTGCGACCCCATGGACTGTAGCCCACCAGGCTCCTCTGTGTATGGAATTCTGCAGGCAAGAATACTGGAGGGAGTTGTCGTGGCCTGCTCCAGGGGGATCTTCCCGACCCAGGGATGGAACCTGCATCTCCTGTGACTCCTGCACTGCAGGCAGATTATTTACTGCTGAGCCAGTGGGGAAGCCCACAGTAACACTAGGGGGCTTTAATACACTACTTTCATCCACAGATGGATCATCGAGACAGAAAGTCAGTACAGAAATGGAGCTTTAAATGATATGCCAAATAGAGTTAATACATACAGAACTGTCCATCCAAAAGCAACAGAATATACATTCTTCTCAACTGCAGATGAAACGCTCTCCAGGAAATATCATGTTAGGTCACAAAAGAAGTCTTAAGAAGATTGAAATCTTATCAAGCATGAAACCAGAAATTGATTAAAAGAAGAAAATGGGAAAATTTACAAATACTTGGAAATTAAACAGCATGCGACTGAACAACCAGTGAGTCAAACGAGATATAAAAAAAGAATTGAAGAAATACCTTGAGACAAATAAAAATGGAAATACAACACACGAAAGTTTACATATATTTATACACGCACACGCGCGCATGCGCTCAGTCGTGTCTGACTCTCTGCGACCCTATGGACTGTAACCCATCAGGCCCCTCTGTCCATGGGATTCTCCAGGCAAGGGTACTGGAGCGGGTTGCCATTCCCTCCTCCAGGGGATCTTCCCAACCCAGCGTCTTAGTTCCCTAACCAGGGATCAAACCCATGCCCCTGCAGTAGAAACCTGGACTCTTAACCACTGAACTGCCAGGGAAGCCCGTAGGAATCAATTTTACCAAGCAGGTGAAAGACCTGTACACTGAAAACAAGAGTGTTAATGAAAGAAGCTGAAAACAAAAATATGTTATGCTCATGGATTAGAAGAACACTGTTAAAATGTCCATACTACCCAAAGCAATCTATAGATTCAATACAATCCATATAAAAATTCCAGTGGGATTTCTCATCCAAATAGAACACACATACTCTTACAATTCATATAGAACTACCTAAGAGCCCAAATAGCCAGAGCAATCTTGAGAAAAAAGACCAAAGCTGGAGATACCATGCACACTAATTTCACACTGTACTAGAAAGTGATAGTAGTATCAGAACAGTGCTGGATTGGGATAAAAACAGACACACATATTAGTTTAAGAGAATAGGGACCCCAGAAATAAACCTGTGAATACATGGTCAATTTATGACAAAGGGGGACAAGAATATACAATGGAGAAAAGATAGTCTCTTCAGTAATGGCACTAGGAAAACTAGATAGCAACATGCAAAGAGAATGAAACTGTACCACTGTTACACCATACACAAAAAACTTAAGAGCTTCCCTGGTGGTCCAGTGGGTAAGGACACCACCTTGCAGTGCAAGGGGCACCAGTTCGATCCCTGGCCTGGGAAGATCCCACATGCCACAGAGCGGCTGGACCGATGTGTCCAATTACCGAGCCGGAGCTCTGGAGTGCATGCGCCCAGAGCCAGTGCTCTGCGACAACAGAGGCCACTGTGATGGGAGGCCCACACGGGCCAAAGAACAAAGATAAATGAATGAAAGGTCAATACAAGTAGCCCCCCCCCAAAAAAAAAAACCTAATTCAAAATGAAAAAGAACTTTGCATAATACCTGAACCCATAAAAGAAAACACAGGTGATAAGGTCCTTGACATTGTTCTTAGCAATGATTTCTTTTGGATTTTATACCAAAAGCAAAGGCATCAAATGCAAAAATAAACAAGTGGGACTATACCAAAGCTCAAAGCTTCAGGAGAGCAGAAGGAAACCAACAAAATGAAAAAGCAACCTATCAAGTGGGAGAAAATATTTGCAAATCAAACCTGATTAGGGGTTAATATATAAATGAATATATATATATATATATATATATATATATATTCAACAAAATATATGTATATATCAACAAAAAAACCTATGACCCCCAGAAAAATGAGATCATAGATATAGACAACAGATTAATGCCAGCCAAAGGCAGAGTGTGGGAGGTGTGGGAAATGGGCGAAAATTCCAGTTTTTAAAATAAGTCCTGGGGATATACTGTGCAGCATGTTAATTATGATAATTTTGCATATCTGAAAGTTCCTAAGAGTAGATCTTAAAAGTCCTTATTACGGAAATTTGTAACCATCTATCGTTACAGATATTAAACACACACACACACAGGCTCCCCAGGTGGCACTATTGGTAAAGAACCAGCCTGCCAATGCAGGAGAGGTAAGAGACACAGGATCGATCCATGGATCTGGAAGAACCCCTGGAGAAGGGAATGGCAACCCACTCCAGGATTCTTGCCTGGAGAATCCCATGGACAGAGGAGCCTGGTGGGCTATGGTCCATAGGGTCACAAAGAGTTGAACATGACTGAAGTGATTAAGCATGCATACACACACACACACACATATATATAGTATGTATGTTATACACTTGAAGCTAATATACATTATATATCAATTATACCTCAAAAAATATAAACATACTTTCCCCCTCTATTGGTTGTCTATTGTATGTTTTATACATTGACCTGGTGTCATAAGCCGAGCTCTGGAGTGCATGCGCCCAGAGCCAGTGCTCTGCGACAACAGAGGCCACTGTGATGGGAGGCCCACACGGGCCAAAGAACAAAGATAAATGAATGAAAGGTCAATACAAGTAGCCCCCAAAAACCCTAATTCAAAATGAAAAAGAACTTTGCATAATACCTGAACCCATAAAAGAAAACACAGGTGATAAGGTCCTTGACATTGTTCTTAGCAATGATTTCTTTTGGATTTTATACCAAAAGCAAAGGCATCAAATGCAAAAATAAACAAGTGGGACTATACCAAAGCTCAAAGCTTCAGGAGAGCAGAAGGAAACCAACAAAATGAAAAAGCAACCTATCAAGTGGGAGAAAATATTTGCAAATCAAACCTGATTAGGGGTTAATATATAAATGAATATATATATATATATATATATATATATATTCAACAAAATATATGTATATATCAACAAAAAAACCTATGACCCCCAGAAAAATGAGATCATAGATATAGACAACAGATTAATGCCAGCCAAAGGCAGAGTGTGGGAGGTGTGGGAAATGGGCGAAAATTCCAGTTTTTAAAATAAGTCCTGGGGATATACTGTGCAGCATGTTAATTATGATAATTTTGCATATCTGAAAGTTCCTAAGAGTAGATCTTAAAAGTCCTTATTACGGAAATTTGTAACCATCTATCGTTACAGATATTAAACACACACACACACAGGCTCCCCAGGTGGCACTATTGGTAAAGAACCAGCCTGCCAATGCAGGAGAGGTAAGAGACACAGGATCGATCCATGGATCTGGAAGAACCCCTGGAGAAGGGAATGGCAACCCACTCCAGGATTCTTGCCTGGAGAATCCCATGGACAGAGGAGCCTGGTGGGCTATGGTCCATAGGGTCACAAAGAGTTGAACATGACTGAAGTGATTAAGCATGCATACACACACACACACACATATATATAGTATGTATGTTATACACTTGAAGCTAATATACATTATATATCAATTATACCTCAAAAAATATAAACATACTTTCCCCCTCTATTGTTTGCTGCTATATCCTCAGAGTTTAGCTTAATCCTCAAACTATACATAGTGTGCTGTCAGTAAATATTTCTTGAAGCAATGTGTCATTGGTCAGCCTTCAGATTCTCCATGCCAGGAAAACCCTCCATAATATTTTGTCATAGAATGTTTCTTTTCAGCACCATCAGAGCAGTACTTTACCCCATACTAGCTAAAAAAAAATTGCATCCTAAGTATATACATAACAGGTACATACACATACATACACATACATAACTCATATGTATGAATTATTTATACATGCCTCATTTTGTTTATCCATTTATCCATCACTGGAGATTTAGACTGTCTCTACTTCTTGGCTGTGAACATTAACTATACAAATATCTACTTAAGTCTCTGCTTTCAAGTCTTTTGAGTGCATACCCAGGAATAAAATTGCTAAAGCATATGGTAATTCTTTGTAATTATTTTAAGGAACTGACATACTGGTTTACATAGTAGCTGCACCATTTTACATTCCCTCCACAATGTACAAATGTTCTGATTTCTCCACATCCTCTCCAGCACTTGTTTCCTGTTTGTTTCTTATCATAGTCATTCTTATGGCACTGGTAACTTTTAAAACTTTCAATTTTTTGAGAAACAACATATACAGTTCAGTTTGTGGATCTGAATTACATTTCCCATTTGTCTTTTAGACAGTTTGAAAAACCTGTCTGCCAACATATACGCAAGTAAACATGAAAAGCTTCTTAGGATGAAAGTTACGGTGAGCTAGTCGTGAGCTGGGGTTCAATTCATAGTTGGAGATCTCTGGACAGGTTCACTTACCTCTCAGCCACTTCCTCGGGTTGTTTGGAGGATTAAATTGTTGCATGCTTTAAAGTCCTTTGAAACGGTGCCTGACACCAGGCATGTGTCAGGCACTGTTTCAGGGTGAGTGGCTGATGATTGATTTGAACTCTCCTTGAGTTCCACCTTGATTCCCAACCACCTATAACTAAGATATTTTTATTTCCTTTTGGTGGATTTGCCAGAACATATCCTAAACACTGAAACCTATAAGCATACTTTCCCCTCTATTGTTTGCTGCTATATCCTCAGAGTTTAGCTTAATCCTCAAACTATACATAGTGTGCTGTCAGTAAATATTTCTTGAAGCAATGTGTCATTGGTCAGCCTTCAGATTCTCCATGCCAGGAAAACCCTCCATAATATTTTGTCATAGAATGTTTCTTTTCAGCACCATCAGAGCAGTACTTTACCCCATACTAGCTAAAAAAAAATTGCATCCTAAATATATATAGAACAGGTACCTACACATACATAAAATACATAGCTCATATGTATGAATTATTTATACGTGCCTCATTTTGTTTATCCATTTATCCATCACTGGAGATTTAGACTGTCTCTACTTCTTGGCTGTGAACATTAACTATACAAATATCTACTTAAGTCTCTGCTTTCAAGTCTTTTGAGTGCATACCCAGGAATAAAATTGCTAAAGCATATGGTAATTCTTTGTAATTATTTTAAGGAACTGACATACTGGTTTACATAGTAGCTGCACCATTTTACATTCCCTCCACAATGTACAAATGTTCTGATTTCTCCACATCCTCTCCAGCACTTGTTTCCTGTTTGTTTCTTATCATAGTCATTCTTATGGCACTGGTAACTTTTAAAACTTTCAATTTTTTGAGAAACAACATATACAGTTCAGTTTGTGGATCTGAATTACATTTCCCATTTGTCTTTTAGACAGTTTGAAAAACCTGTCTGCCAACATATACGCAAGTAAACATGAAAAGCTTCTTAGGATGAAAGTTACGGTGAGCTAGTCGTGAGCTGGGGTTCAATTCATAGTTGGAGATCTCTGGACAGGTTCACTTACCTCTCAGCCACTTCCTCGGGTTGTTTGGAGGATTAAATTGTTGCATGCTTTAAAGTCCTTTGAAACGGTGCCTGACACCAGGCATGTGTCAGGCACTGTTTCAGGGTGAGTGGCTGATGATTGATTTGAACTCTCCTTGAGTTCCACCTTGATTCCCAACCACCTATAACTAAGATATTTTTATTTCCTTTTTGGTGGATTTGCCAGAACATATCCTAAACACTGAAACCTATAAAGGCATTTGTCAAGACATTTCCTACCTAACCAGACATTAAGAACTTTTTAAAAGGGAAAACATTGTACGAGAGGAAGTAGAAAATTATGATCATGTGGACAGGACGACAAATGGGATTATTTTCTTGAGAGCAAACTTTATAAATGAAAACCTCTTAATACAGCCAAAACCTGAATATCAATACCTTTTCTCTTCGAAAATGCCAGGCCATGGTCTTCATTATTTGTTATATTTCTAAAGTGCTTTTCTTCCCAGGAAGCTCATAACAAACTGTCCCTTGACCTGATTTGATTCAGCTCCTTTGCAGGAACCAGCCTTCACACCAGAAACAAAGGAGCAGAGAGCCTGCAGATCAAGGCCCAGAGTTGTTTTGCATGGATATTGCATTTTATGAAGTGTGACACCACACTTTATCATTAAGGATTCAAATAATTTCAACTCCTTAGGCAGAATATTCAGTTATGAGCCTGAGTCAAACCATAGTAGACAAGTTGTAGATTCTTTGAAAGTAGGCTTCTAATGGAAATGCTGACAATCCATTAACAGCAGGAGGCCTAATGGTTGCCACTAAAAATATACTTAAAGATTACAGTAATAAAAACACATATCTTAAAGTGCCTGCTCAAATTTCAAGGATTTTTTTTTTTATGTTGCTCTTAATAATAGGCCGCCCTATCCTTTTGGCATTTGATTTTGTCTCATAAATGGGCTTAATCTAAGTTAATGCTGTTGTGCTACAGCATTTTTTTCTGTCTGATTTTGAGGGGTTTGGATGTCATTTGACAGAATTATCAATGCCTTGAATGGAAGAGGAATAATTGGTGTACTTGTAGCATTATGGAAGTTTAAACCTGCAAAGGATCTCAGTGATCAGCACGTCATCTCTACTGTATCTGCTAGAGGAGATTCGAGCTCTTAAAAATAAAGGGCTACCACTTCCAACGGGAAGATGACTGTTGGGGGATTGATGTTGTGCCTGTCTTTCTCGCGAGACCCACTCTGGTCTCACCCCACAGAGATTGCAGAGGAATATAAGGGGCTTGCGAGCTGAGAATCTCATCATGCTAGAGAAGCGGGGAAAGGCCAGCACTCTGATCTTGGCAGGCCAGGTTCCTACCTGCAGAGCCCAAGCAGTAGCCCCAACCAGCCACCATGCTCACCTGCAGGGTCAAGTCATTGGCGCCATCTGACCTGGGAACTCAGTGGGGCCCACGCTGTTCCAATGTGGGTCCTAAAACAAAAACTCTGATCCCTCAAGCTTGGTCTGTCCCCACTCAGGAAAAGGAGCTGACTTATAACTCTCACTCGCTTCTGGGTGAAGCTCCCAGCCCCACCCAACCAGAAAGCACAGCCAGTCCGGCAGAACACGGGGTCCAGCAGACAGAGCTGACAGACTGCAGAGCAAAACCAGTGGTGCTCTTCAGCCAGGAACTGAGGGGGCAGGTAAGCTTGAATAAGGTCTACAAAGAGCCTCTCCATCCTTGAAGTTCATTCTCCCATGGTGCCTGAGAAGCAAAGAAAATTCACAGCCCCACTAATTGCTGAATACAGCTTGCAGCTCAACCGGCCACAGAATGGCAAGCTGCCTAGCCCATCCAGCAGCACTTGAACAGAAAGCAAAACTGGTGGTCCTGTCGGGCCAGGGAATTCAGTGCAGTCTTGCCTTACTCAGGTCTCCCCAAAACAAGCTGTACAAGCCCTGGGGACTATTCTGCTGCCCCACCAAGAAAGAGAAGCTAATTCATAGCCCCACCTATTGCTGAATGTAGTACCCAGTTCTGAGTATCTAGTAATCCTGACCAAAAAACCCAGGAAACTGTGGAGCCCAACCTACAGCCTCACTTGGGGAGGAAACAAACCCAGCCGTCCTGACCAACTGTTCTCAGTCAGCAGAAAGCCCTCTCCAGACCCTGCCACCTCAGAGCTCAGGCAGTGGCCTCACTCCAAAATAAACCCTGATAGCAAACCATTCCTGCCCAAAGATATTACCAGCAAACACATCCAGAAACTGAGCTATCTCTGCCAAAGCAAACACGTGAAGTGTGGAAAGGAACACTGCTTATTCCATTGAGCATATACTAATGTAAGAAAGCAAGGATCATGAAAAACCTGGTTAATATGACAGCAAAGGAAACTAATAAAGCTCCAATAACTCATCCTATACGTGCACAAATTCACCAGTGAAGCCATCTGGTGACTTGACTGAGAGATTTTTTTTTTTTTTTTTTTTAATTAGTGATTCAATCTCCTTAATACTAACTGGTCGGTTCAGATTGCCTTCCTGTTCTCTATCTTATTTATTTCGGATCTAATCTTTATTTCCTCCCTTCTGTTAACTTTGGAGGAGGAAATGACAACCCACTCCAGTATTTTTGCCTGGAAAATTCCATAGACAGAGGAGCCTGGTGGGCTACAGTCCATGAGGTGGGAAAAAGATCGGACACAACTGAGCAACTGAACACGCGCTAACTATGGGCTCAGTTTGTTCTTCTCTTTCTGGTTCCTTAAGGTATAGAGTTACATTATTTCAGAGTTGTTTCTTAAAGTAGGCAATATATGGCTATGAACTTCCATTTCAGAATTATTTTTCCTGCATGCCATAAGTTTTGGTATATGGTATTTCCATTTTTCATTTGTCTTGATACATTATTTCCCCTTCTTTGATCTGTAGATTGTTCAGGAAAGTACTGTTTAATTTCCATCTATTTGTGAATTTTCTAGTTTTCTTCTTGTTACTGATTTCTAGTTTCATAACATGGTGGTCAGCGAGGCTACTTGGTATGATTTCAGTGTTCTTAAATTTGCTTAGATCTGACCTAACATACGGTCTATTCTAGAAAATGTTACATATTAACTTAGGACTATATATTCTGCTGTTATTGGATAGAATCTTGTGTAGCTTGGATAGACTCTTCTCCCTGTCTCTTAGGTTCAATTGATCTATCGCACTGCTCGTAGCCACCGTTTCCTTCTTAATTCCCTGTGTGGATGATCTATCCATTGTGGAGAGTGGGGTATTAAAGTCCTCAACTATATTGTTTTTTTTTCAGTTTAGCTCAACATGCTTATTCCATTGCAAGCAGCAAACACTCCAGAAACTGAGCTATCTGCCAAAGCAAACACGTGAAGTGTGGAAAGGAACACTGCTTATTCCATTGAGCATATACTAATGTAAGAAAGCAAGGATCATGAAAAACCTGGTTAATATGACAGCAAAGGAAACTAATAAAGCTCCAATAACTCATCCTATACGTGCACAAATTCACCAGTGAAGCCATCTGGTGACTTGACTGAGAGATTTTTTTTTTTTTTTTTTTTAATTAGTGATTCAATCTCCTTAATACTAACTGGTCGGTTCAGATTGCCTTCCTGTTCTCTATCTTATTTATTTCGGATCTAATCTTTATTTCCTCCCTTCTGTTAACTTTGGAGGAGGAAATGACAACCCACTCCAGTATTTTTGCCTGGAAAATTCCATAGACAGAGGAGCCTGGTGGGCTACAGTCCATGAGGTGGGAAAAAGATCGGACACAACTGAGCAACTGAACACGCGCTAACTATGGGCTCAGTTTGTTCTTCTCTTTCTGGTTCCTTAAGGTATAGAGTTACATTATTTCAGAGTTGTTTCTTAAAGTAGGCAATATATGGCTATGAACTTCCATTTCAGAATTATTTTTCCTGCATGCCATAAGTTTTGGTATATGGTATTTCCATTTTTCATTTGTCTTGATACATTATTTCCCCTTCTTTGATCTGTAGATTGTTCAGGAAAGTACTGTTTAATTTCCATCTATTTGTGAATTTTCTAGTTTTCTTCTTGTTACTGATTTCTAGTTTCATAACATGGTGGTCAGCGAGGCTACTTGGTATGATTTCAGTGTTCTTAAATTTGCTTAGATCTGACCTAACATACGGTCTATTCTAGAAAATGTTACATATTAACTTAGGACTATATATTCTGCTGTTATTGGATAGAATCTTGTGTAGCTTGGATAGACTCTTCTCCCTGTCTCTTAGGTTCAATTGATCTATCGCACTGCTCGTAGCCACCGTTTCCTTCTTAATTCCCTGTGTGGATGATCTATCCATTGTGGAGAGTGGGGTATTAAAGTCCCCAACTATAATTGTACTGCTGTTTATTTTTCAGTTTAGCTCTGCTTTATATATCTGGGTGCTCCAGTGTTGGATCCATACGTTTTTACAAACTGTTAGATCTTCTTGATGCACTGACCCCTTTATCATTATAGGATGACATTCTTTGTTTCTTTGTACCATTTTTAGTATAAAGTCTGTCCTGTCTCATGTAACTGCAGGTATCCCTGCTTTCTTAAAATATACCATTTGCTTGAATTATCTTTTTCCACCCCCTCATTTTCAGTCTATGTGTGTCTTTAAGGCTAAAGTGAATCTCTTGTGGGCAACATGTTGTTGGATTTTCTTTTTTAAATCCATTTATCCATTCTGTGTCTTTTGATTGCAGAGTCTAATGCACTTATGTTAAAAGTAGTATACTGGTGAAAGTGAAAGTGTTAGTGGCTCATTTGTGTCCAACTCTTTGCGACCCCATGGACTGTAGCCCACCAGGCTCCTCTGTCGATGGGATTCTCCAGGCAAGAACACTGGAGTGGGTTGCCATGCCCTCCTCCAGGGGATCTGCCCAACCCAGGGATTGAACCCAGGTATCCTGCACTGCACACGGATTCTTTGCCATCTGAGCCACAAGGGAAGCCCCTCTTAGAGAATTACTTATTATTGTCTTTTTGTTGTTTTCTGGCTGTTTTGCAGTTCCTTTGTTCCGTGTTTAATATCTTGCTGTCCTTTTTGCATACGTTTTGATGCCTTTATCAGTACACTTTGACAACTTGATCATGTTCTTTTATGTAAGTACTAGAGGCTTTTGCCTTATGGTCACCATGAGGCTTACATAGGCCATATTAAAATTATAACATCTTATTTTAAACTAATAATGACATAAGTGCAGTAGAATTCCTAAACTGTATTTTTCCTTGTCTTTCCCCTCACATTTTAGTTTATTGTTGTTGGAGAGTTGATATAGTATTAAATATTTTATAACCAATATCAAATTAATGTAGTTATGGCTATTTTTACTATGTTTTCTAACTTTGAACATAGAGTTTTAAGTGAATTATGTACCACCATTACCACATTAGAGAATGTAACTTGGATGGTATATTTCACTACCAGTGAGTTTTATGCTGCCTTATTATGTTTTCTGATGTTAGTTTCTTTTACCTCAAAAGACTCCCTTTAGCATTTGTTCCAAGGCAGATCCAGTGGTTATAAACTCTCTCACGTTTTGTTTTTTCAGGAATGTCTTTATCTCTCCTTCATTTCTTCAGAACAGCTTTTCCAGGCATAGAATTCTTGGTTGATGTTTTTTCCCCCAATATTTTGAACATACCATTTCATATTCTTCTGGCGTGAAAAGTTCCTGTTGAAAAATCTCCTAAAAGTCTTATGAAGGTTCTGGTGTATGTAGTTTCTCTTTTCTCTTGCTGCTTTCAAGATCTTTTGTCTTTAACTTTTGACAATTTAGTTATAATCTGTCTCAGCATCGCCCTAGTCAGATGTAACCTATTTGGGGTCCCTGTTGCCTTATGGACCTAGATGTTCATTTTTCTCCCAAGCTGTGGGACATTTTCAGTGAGTATTGATTTAAATATGCTTTGTCTCTTTAACTTTTCCTTCTGGAATTCCCATAATGCACATGCTGTTTCTTTTGATAGTGCCCTGTAAGTCCCATAGGTTGCCTTCACTCTTCCTTATTCTTTCTTTTTGCTCCTGACTGGATGATTTCAAACAGACCCATAAGTCAGTTCACTGATCATTTCTTGTGCATAGTTGACCCTGCTCCTGAAGCTCTCTGTTGAGATCCTCAGATCAATTACTGTATTCTTCAGTGCTAGGGTTTTCTGTTGTGGATTTTTGTTTTTGATGGTTTCTATTTCTTTATCGAATTTCTCATTTGGTTAACACATGATTTTCCTAATTTTGTTTAGCTATGTGTGCTTGTAGTTCACTCAACCTCTTGAGAAGGATTATTCTGAATTCTCTGCACATTCAGAGATGTCCATTTCTTCAAACATCCCAAAAAATTGTGGAGGAAAAGCTCCCAAATTTGTTTTACAAGGTCAGCATTACCTCGATGCCAAAGCCAGAAAAGGACACTATCAGAAAACTACAGACCAATATCCTTTATGAATATTGATTCTCAGTAAAATACTAGCGAATTGAATTCAGCAGCACATTACAAACATCTTTCACCATGATTGAGTAAGATTTATCCCTGAGATTGAAAGCTCGTTCAGACACAAATCCACCAGTGTGCCAGGCCAATTAGTAAAATGAAAGGAAAAAAACCGTACGATCATCTCTATAGTTGCAGAAAAAGTATTCGACAAAATTTTACAACTATTTATGACAGTTTTTACAAACTAGGTGTAGAAGGAACATGCCAAAACATAATAGAGGCCATACATGACAGGCCTACAGCTAACATCATACTCAGTTGTGAAAGGTTAAAATCCTGTACTCTAAAATCAGAAGGCAAGGCTGCCCACTCTCACCGCTCCTATTCACGGTACTCAAAGTTCTAGCCAGAACATTCAGGCACGAAAAGGAAATAAAAGGCATTAGGATTGGAAAGGAAAAAGTAAAATAGCCTCTATTTGCATATGACATGATTTTTGTATATAGAAAATTCTAAAGACTCCATCAAGAAACTGCTAGATCTAATCGATAAAGTTGCAGGATACAAAACTAACATACAAAAATCAGTAGCATTTCTTTACACTGATAATTCTATGAAAAAGAAACTTAAATTACCCCATTTACAATAGCATGAAAAACAATAGAATACTTAATCAATTTAACCAAGGAGGTAAAAGATCTCTGCAGAGAAAACTGTAAGACAGTGATGAAAGAAATCCAAGAAGACTCCTATAAACGGAAAGATATCTCATGTTAATGGACTGAAAGAATTGTTAAAATGTCCATCCTACCAAACCCATCTATACATTCCATACAACTTCTATCAAGATTCCAATGGCGTTTTTTCACAGAAATAGAAAAAATGGTCCAAAAATGTATATGAAACCATAGAAGACCCCACCTAGCCAGCTAAAGCAGTCTTGAGAAAGAAAAAGTGGGAGGGCACTGTACTTCTTGCTTTTGAGCTACACCATAAAGCTATAGGGTAGTGGCATAGAAACAGACACATAGACCAACAAAACAGAATTGAGAGCCCAGAAGCAAATCCATTCAAGGGAGCCAAAAATACTCAATAGAGGAAAGACAGTATCTTCAGTAAATGGTGCTGGAGAGTTGGATATTTACAGGTAAAAGAAAGAAAATAAACCTGTATCTCACACCACCCACAAAAGTTAACTTGAAATAGATTAAAGATTTTAATGTAAAATCACAGTCCATAAAATTCCCAGTAGAAAACATCAGAGAAAAGCTGCTTGACATGAGTCTCTTGGCATTCATTTTTTGGTTGGACACCTAGAGCATAAGCAACAGAAGAAATGAGACTCCATCAAACTAAAAAGCTTCTGGGACTTCCCTGGTGGTCCAGTGGGTAAGGACACCGCCTTGCAGTGCAAGGGGCACCAGTTTGATCCCCGGCCTGGGAAGATCCCTCGTGCTGCAGAGCGGCTGGACCGATGTGTCCAACTACCGAGCCGGAGCTCTGGAGCGCATGCCCCCAGAGCTGGCACTCTGCAGTGACAGGAGCCGCTGCGATGGAAGGCCCATGCAGGCCAAAGAACAAAGATGGATGAAAACAGATAAATGAAAGACCAATAGAAGTGGCCAAAAAAAAGCTTATATATGGCAAAAGAAACCACCTACAAATTTAAGACAGCCTATAGAAAGGGTAAAAAATATTTGCAAACCATCTATCTCATAAGGTGTTAACATTCAACATACATGAAGAACTCATACAACTGAGTAGCAAAAAACCAAAAATAGGCAAAAGAGTTGCATAAACATTTTCCCAAAGAAGATATACAGATGGTTAACAAGTACATGAAAACATGTTCAACATCACTAAATCAATAGGGAAATGCAAATTGAAACCACAATGAGATATTACCTGATGCCTGTCTGTTAGAGTTGTTCAGTCACTCAGTCATGTCCAACTCTTTGCAACTCCATGGACTGTGGCATGGCAGGCTTTCCTTTCCTTCACCATCCCCTGGAGTTTGCTCAAACTCATATCCATTGACTCAGCGATGCCAGTGGTTGGCATTAAAAAAAGATAAGAGACTAACAAATGTTCTGAAGTATGCAGAGAAAGGGGAAGCCTGTGCACTGTTGGTGGGACTGTCAATTGGTACAGCCACTATGGAAACGTTATGAAGGTTCCTCAAAAAATTCAAAGTATGATCCAGAAATTTCACTTGTGGGAATACAATTGACCCTTGAACAACATGGGTTTGAACTGCATGGGTCCACTTATACTGGGTTTTTTTTCAGTATTAAATACTAAACTACTACATGATCCACACTTAGTAGAATCAACAGATGTAGAACCACAAATAGAGAGGGACAGCTATAACGTTATACATGGACTTTTTTGACTGCACAGAGGGTTAGCACCCCAACGGTCATTGTTCAAGGGTCAACTATTTTATCTGAAGGAAATGAAAACTGTTGAAGAGCTATCTGCACCCCCACATTCACAGCAGCATTATTTATAACAGCGAAGACATGGAAACAACCTAAGTGTCCATCGATGGATGGGTGGGTATAGCTGTAGTGTGTGTGTGTGTGTGTGTGTGTGTGTGTGTGCGTGCACACACACACACATATATATATATATATGTAACTATAATGGATTATCATCATCCATAGGAAAGAAATCCTGCCATTTGTGATAACACTGATGGACCCTGAGAGTATTATGCCAAGTGAAGTAAGTCAGAGGACTAATACTGTATGATCTCACTGATATATCTGTGTTTATCAGAGGTAGTGAGTATGGGGAGGGGAAATGGAAGGAAAGGGGTCAAAAGGTACAAGTTTCCAATTATCAGATAAGTATTAGGGATGTCATGTACAACATGGTCACTATAGTTAACATTGCTGTGTGGTATATAGGCAGGTTTTGCGAGTACATCCTAAGAGTTCATCACAAGGAAAAAAAACTGTATCCATGAGATGATGGGTGTTAAGTAGCCTTACTGCAGTAATCATTTCACGGTATAGGTGAAATTATGTTGTGCATGTTAAATGTATATAGTGAAGTAAAAGTTGCTCAGTCCTGTCTATCTGCGACCCCACGGATTGCAGCAAAACAGGCTTCTCTGTCCACTGGCTTCTCCAGGCAAGAATACTGGAGTGGGTTGCTATTCCCTTCTCCAGGGGATCTTCCTGATACAAAGCTACTTTAGCAGAGAAGGGAAGCCTGTGCACTGTTGGTGGGCCCAAACACCTATGGAAACGTTATGAAGGTTCCTCAAAAAATTCAAAGTATGATCCAGAAATTTCACTTGTGGGAATACAATTGACCCTTGAACAACATGGGTTTGAACTGCATGGGTCCACTTATACTGGGTTTTTTTTCAGTATTAAATACTAAACTACTACATGATCCACACTTAGTAGAATCAACAGATGTAGAACCACAAATAGAGAGGGACAGCTATAACGTTATACATGGACTTTTTTGACTGCACAGAGGGTTAGCACCCCAACGGTCATTGTTCAAGGGTCAACTATTTTATCTGAAGGAAATGAAAACTGTTGAAGAGCTATCTGCACCCCCACATTCACAGCAGCATTATTTATAACAGCGAAGACATGGAAACAACCTAAGTGTCCATCGATGGATGGGTGGGTATAGCTGTAGTGTGTGTGTGTGTGTGTGTGTGTGCGTGCGTGCGTGCGCACACACACACACACACACATATATATATATATATGTAACTATAATGGATTATCATCATCCATAGGAAAGAAATCCTGCCATTTGTGATAACACTGATGGACCCTGAGAGTATTATGCCAAGTGAAGTAAGTCAGAGGACTAATACTGTATGATCTCACTGATATATCTGTGTTTATCAGAGGTAGTGAGTATGGGGAGGGGAAATGGAAGGAAAGGGGTCAAAAGGTACAAGTTTCCAATTATCAGATAAGTATTAGGGATGTCATGTACAACATGGTCACTATAGTTAACATTGCTGTGTGGTATATAGGCAGGTTTTGCGAGTACATCCTAAGAGTTCATCACAAGGAAAAAAAACTGTATCCATGAGATGATGGGTGTTAAGTAGCCTTACTGCAGTAATCATTTCACGGTATAGGTGAAATTATGTTGTGCATGTTAAATGTATATAGTGAAGTAAAAGTTGCTCAGTCCTGTCTATCTGCGACCCCACGGATTGCAGCAAAACAGGCTTCTCTGTCCACTGGCTTCTCCAGGCAAGAATACTGGAGTGGGTTGCTATTCCCTTCTCCAGGGGATCTTCCTGACCCAGGGATCAAACCCAGGTTTCCTGCATTGCAGGAAGATTCATATAGTGTTATATGTCGATTATATCTCAAAACTGGAAAAAGTTTTAACACGTTGGGAAGATGAAAAAATCTTTAGCAGTCTGATATAGAAAAAAAGATTTCTCATGTTAATCACTTTGCATTCATTAGTAGTGCCAAACATTGTTTATAGTTCATTGGTAAGTCTTTGAGTTACCTGGATGTGCCAAATGCTCATTATTTTATTTTTGGTTTGTAAGCTCTGTTAATATACTAAGCTGCTTAGTTTGGATTTAAATGTTGCAAAAGTTTTCCTTTTTCATTTGCCTTGTACCTTTTTTTTTGAGGTACAGACATTTTCAATTTTTATACAGCCAAACATCAATCTTTTTTTTTTTAATGGTTTCTTTCTTTGTTTTGATACCCAAAAGTATTTCTACATCTATTTCTACTTCAAAAGTGGTCTTACCATACCCCTCTATTGATTAAACTTCTCCAGGGGCTGAGAAATCCGTCTTCCTCCTCGTGTTCCAGCTTCAACTACTGTTACCCTGTAGCCATTTGGGGTCCAGTCAAGCCAAACAATTATGTTTAGCACTCCCTACGTGGCACCATCTGCTTGGAAAGCCAGCCTCCATCCAGTCCCATGTGCTCAGCACCCATCTTCCACCCCTTCTTCCCACATGTCACTGAAGCCCCAGTTTGGATATGCCCGCCAACTTACCCTTTTCTTCCCATTGTTATACAGCACCAGGTCTCCAGGGTCTCAGTAGTCATTTGTCAAATGAACAACTCAAATGATAAGCCAAGTCTAAAACAGTTAGTAGGAGAACCAGCTCTCAGGGCCAATTTAGAGCAGAGGATTGGAGCAAGCTGCTGGGGCTGACGCTCTACAAGGAGCAGTGGTGGTGACCTAGAGCACAGAGCCCAGATTATTTTTGGTTGGGGCATGTTAAATGTATATAGTGAAGTAAAAGTTGCTCAGTCCTGTCTATCTGCGACCCCACGGATTGCAGCAAAACAGGCTTCTCTGTCCACTGGCTTCTCCAGGCAAGAATACTGGAGTGGGTTGCTATTCCCTTCTCCAGGGGATCTTCCTGACCCAGGGATCAAACCCAGGTTTCCTGCATTGCAGGAAGATTCATATAGTGTTATATGTCGATTATATCTCAAAACTGGAAAAAGTTTTAACACGTTGGGAAGATGAAAAAATCTTTAGCAGTCTGATATAGAAAAAAAGATTTCTCATGTTAATCACTTTGCATTCATTAGTAGTGCCAAACATTGTTTATAGTTCATTGGTAAGTCTTTGAGTTACCTGGATGTGCCAAATGCTCATTATTTTATTTTTGGTTTGTAAGCTCTGTTAATATACTAAGCTGCTTAGTTTGGATTTAAATGTTGCAAAAGTTTTCCTTTTTCATTTGCCTTGTACCTTTTTTTTTGAGGTACAGACATTTTCAATTTTTATACAGCCAAACATCAATCTTTTTTTTTTTAATGGTTTCTTTCTTTGTTTTGATACCCAAAAGTATTTCTACATCTATTTCTACTTCAAAAGTGGTCTTACCATACCCCTCTATTGATTAAACTTCTCCAGGGGCTGAGAAATCCGTCTTCCTCCTCGTGTTCCAGCTTCAACTACTGTTACCCTGTAGCCATTTGGGGTCCAGTCAAGCCAAACAATTATGTTTAGCACTCCCTACGTGGCACCATCTGCTTGGAAAGCCAGCCTCCATCCAGTCCCATGTGCTCAGCACCCATCTTCCACCCCTTCTTCCCACATGTCACTGAAGCCCCAGTTTGGATATGCCCGCCAACTTACCCTTTTCTTCCCATTGTTATACAGCACCAGGTCTCCAGGGTCTCAGTAGTCATTTGTCAAATGAACAACTCAAATGATAAGCCAAGTCTAAAACAGTTAGTAGGAGAACCAGCTCTCAGGGCCAATTTAGAGCAGAGGATTGGAGCAAGCTGCTGGGGCTGACGCTCTACAAGGAGCAGTGGTGGTGACCTAGAGCACAGAGCCCAGGCAGCAGAGGGAGAACACTCAGGTGTGGGGAATGGGGTGCCTGAGGGCTGAGCCGCAGGCGAAGGGTAGGAGAGCAGACCGACTGGCGACACCCAGAGACCTGGTGGGCAGGGGCTCAGGACCAGGACTAGGCTCCCCAGAGACTAGAGGACAGTGTGACAGAAGGGCTTGGTTCTGAAAGCACCAGGCCACAGTCACCTGAGGGCCCAAGCTGGAAAACCTATCTTAACACCCAGACCTTCTCCAGCCCCACAGTCCCCTATATCAGTCATTGTCCATTCCGTGGACAGAAAAGCTTGCTGGGCTGTGGTCCACGGGGCTGTAAACAGTCGAACATGACTGTGTGACTTTCACTTCACTTATATACATTTAACGTCTACAGCATAATAATTTCACTTAAATCATCAGCTTTCTCGTTTCACAGGCCAGAAACCAGTCATTTGATTTTGCTTCCTCCCACACCCCATATCCCATCTGTCTGTGAGTCCTATTGGCTCCACCTTTAAAGTCGACCCAGACCATATACCAGGCTCCCCTGGGTGGCTCAGCAGTGAGGAACCTGCCTGCCAATGCGGAGACGTGGCTTTGATCCCTGGGTGGGGAAGATACCCCTGGAGAAGGAAAAGGCCACCCACTCCAGTACTCTTGCCTGGAGAATTCCATGGACAGGGAAGCCTGGCAGGCTGCAGTCCCTGGGGTCACAGAGTCAGAAGGACTAGGCAACTGAACCACTACCACATACAGCATGAGTCCATTTAGATGACATTCTGCAAAAGGCAAAACTCTAGGGACAGAAACACATCTGTGGTCACCGGTGGGACGGGGACTACAAAGGGTCCCAGTAATTCGATGGTAATGGTAGTCACACCTCTGAAGGTATTTATCAAAACTCTCAGTTTGGACATGCCCGCCAACTTACCCTTTTCTTCCCATTGTTATACAGCACCAGGTCTCCAGGGTCTCAGTAGTCATTTGTCAAATGAACAACTCAAATGATAAGCCAAGTCTAAAACAGTTAGTAGGAGAACCAGCTCTCAGGGCCAATTTAGAGCAGAGGATTGGAGCAAGCTGCTGGGGCTGACGCTCTACAAGGAGCAGTGGTGGTGACCTAGAGCACAGAGCCCAGGCAGCAGAGGGAGAACACTCAGGTGTGGGGAATGGGGTGCCTGAGGGCTGAGCCGCAGGCGAAGGGGTAGGAGAGCAGACCGACTGGCGACACCCAGAGACCTGGTGGGCAGGGGCTCAGGACCAGGACTAGGCTCCCCAGAGACTAGAGGACAGTGTGACAGAAGGGCTTGGTTCTGAAAGCACCAGGCCACAGTCACCTGAGGGCCCAAGCTGGAAAACCTATCTTAACACCCAGACCTTCTCAGCCCCACAGTCCCCTATATCAGTCATTGTCCATTCCGTGGACAGAAAAGCTTGCTGGGCTGTGGTCCACGGGGCTGTAAACAGTCGAACATGACTGTGTGACTTTCACTTCACTTATATACATTTAACGTCTACAGCATAATAATTTCACTTAAATCATCAGCTTTCTCGTTTCACAGGCCAGAAACCAGTCATTTGATTTTGCTTCCTCCCACACCCCATATCCCATCTGTCTGTGAGTCCTATTGGCTCCACCTTTAAAGTCGACCCAGACCATATACCAGGCTCCCCTGGGTGGCTCAGCAGTGAGGAACCTGCCTGCCAATGCGGAGACGTGGCTTTGATCCCTGGGTGGGGAAGATACCCCTGGAGAAGGAAAAGGCCACCCACTCCAGTACTCTTGCCTGGAGAATTCCATGGACAGGGAAGCCTGGCAGGCTGCAGTCCCTGGGGTCACAGAGTCAGAAGGACTAGGCAACTGAACCACTACCACATACAGCATGAGTCCATTTAGATGACATTCTGCAAAAGGCAAAACTCTAGGGACAGAAAACACATCTGTGGTCACCGGTGGGACGGGGGGACTACAAAGGGTCCCAGTAATTCGATGGTAATGGTAGTCACACCTCTGAAGGTATTTATCAAAACTCTCAGAATTGTACATTAAAAAGGTTAACTTGAAATTATTAAGTAAATCTTAATAAAGCTACGGGAAAAACATTTCTCACCACCCCTATGGCCATCATGTTCTTGGGTTCTCAGTGCATCGGGCTCTTCACCGTCCCCTGCTCTTGCCCTTGCTTTTGCTCATAACTCCAGAGGTAAAGGAACTTTCCAGAGCTCTGTCTACTCCTTAAAGGCCCAAGTTCACACTGGGCCACCAAGACCCTACAGTGCACAGCCCTCTGTTACTCTGTGGTGACCTCCTAACCCCTCACATGCCCTTCCTGACACAGGTCGTGACCCCACTCCAGCCCCAAGGGCCCCCTGGCTAGTCCAAGGACAGGTACCACATGCTCCCTTCTCAGGGTTCTGTCTGGAACATGCTTCTCTCTGATTGCAATCCCCGTCATCCCTCCCTCACTTCTTGCAGGTCTCTGCTCAACTACAGTTGTCATCCACCTGCCTCCCCAGCCCCCACCCCAATCTGCTAATCTCTCTTGCTTTCTTTCTCTTCCAGACCATAGTTCTATTGGACATAGCTCATGTGCTGTTTCCTGTGTGATCCCTCCCTCCTATCAGGGAGGACAGGGGTTTTTTAGTTTTATTTCCTGCTGCCCTTCCACCTGGCATATCAGAGAAACCACCCGGCCTTGTTTCTCTGCCCCTTACATGGCTCCTTTAACAGATGCCTTCTCTCCCTTTTCTCTCTAGAAGCAGATGTTCCAGGAGAGGAGTAGCCGGATGCTGCAGGCCTTTTCCCCGAAGCAGAGCCCTGTGAGCAGCCCCACCAGGAGCTGGTCCCTTCGTTCCCGTCGCCTACCTTCTCGTGGCTGCCGCACAAAACCTCGCCCGTCCTCCCCTCCTAGCCTCCTAGGAAAAGCTCAGCCAGAATTGATGGTAATGGACTAGTCCACACCTACAGCATGAGTCCATTTAGATGACATTCTGCAAAAGGCAAAACTCTAGGGACAGAAAACATCTGTGGTCACCGGTGGGACGGGGGGACTACAAAGGGTCCCAGTAATTCGATGGTAATGGTAGTCACACCTCTGAAGGTATTTATCAAAACTCTCAGAATTGTACATTAAAAAGGTTAACTTGAAATTATTAAGTAAATCTTAATAAAGCTACGGGAAAAACATTTCTCACCACCCCTATGGCCATCATGTTCTTGGGTTCTCAGTGCATCGGGCTCTTCACCGTCCCCTGCTCTTGCCCTTGCTTTTGCTCATAACTCCAGAGGTAAAGGAACTTTCCAGAGCTCTGTCTACTCCTTAAAGGCCCAAGTTCACACTGGGCCACCAAGACCCTACAGTGCACAGCCCTCTGTTACTCTGTGGTGACCTCCTAACCCCTCACATGCCCTTCCTGACACAGGTCGTGACCCCACTCCAGCCCCAAGGGCCCCCTGGCTAGTCCAAGGACAGGTACCACATGCTCCCTTCTCAGGGTTCTGTCTGGAACATGCTTCTCTCTGATTGCAATCCCCGTCATCCCTCCCTCACTTCTTGCAGGTCTCTGCTCAACTACAGTTGTCATCCACCTGCCTCCCCAGCCCCCACCCCAATCTGCTAATCTCTCTTGCTTTCTTTCTCTTCCAGACCATAGTTCTATTGGACATAGCTCATGTGCTGTTTCCTGTGTGATCCCTCCCTCCTATCAGGGAGGACAGGGGTTTTTTAGTTTTATTTCCTGCTGCCCTTCCACCTGGCATATCAGAGAAACCACCCGGCCTTGTTTCTCTGCCCCTTACATGGCTCCTTTAACAGATGCCTTCTCTCCCTTTTCTCTCTAGAAGCAGATGTTCCAGGAGAGGAGTAGCCGGATGCTGCAGGCCTTTTCCCCGAAGCAGAGCCCTGTGAGCAGCCCCACCAGGAGCTGGTCCCCTTCCCGTTCCCCGTCGCCTACCTTCTCGTGGCTGCCGCACAAAACCTCGCCCCCGTCCTCCCCCAAGGCTGCCTCAGCCTCCATGAGCAGCATGAGTGAGGGGGATGAGGATGAGAAGTAAAGACTGCTGGTAGACAACAAGAGCCCTGCCACACGGGCTGGGGGGAGGGCAGGAGCACGGGGGGATGCCTGGATGGGGGGGGGGGGGGGGCAACCGTCGCAGGAGCTGCAGTTCAGCTCGCGACCCCAGGCTCTGCTAAGGGAAGGTCTTGAGGCCAGCTCCCCTCAGTCTCCGCTCAGCCCCAGGCCCGGGCTCTGCATAGACGTTTCCAGCAGGGCAGCGTATCCAGACCTTCTTAGCATCATCTAGAACCACCCTACTTTAACCTTGCTAAGGGAAGACGCAGAGCACCCCTGGGAGACTTGCACTGAGTGGGGTGTCTTCTGCTTTGGTCCTTACTCCCACCCGACCAGGTACACCGCCCGTGGAAGCGGCCGTTCCTGAAGTCTGCTATTTCCAGCTCCTAAGGGCCCTGCACGTTGCCTCCCACCGCCCAAGCTCTGCCAGAATAAAGTCATTTCTGGTAGAGGTGGCACAGTGCTTCTGAAATAGTCGAGCTACAGACAAACGCCAGCCTTCTGAGTTAGCCATTGAGAGCAGAGGTTGCAATGCAGCAGTTCTTTGCAGTTCTAGGAATGTGGCGTCTAGACCAAGCCTTGCTTTAGGCAAGATAAATCACAGGTCGCCTAGGGTGAACCTCCACTTAATGCCAAGGACAGTTCTGTCAGGGAGAACACCCCCTAACACCTAGTGTCTCCCGGTTGTACTCTTTCATCATTGGTTTGACTTCCTTGTTTTCCAGAAATTACATTCATCTGTGGGAAATGCAACAAAACATCCTATAGATATATACACATAAGGAGCTGGTATGCTTTGGCTCCAAGTTTAGCAGACGGTAGCTGTTTTCTGAAGCTTCTCTTTCAAGGATGCTATTCTGGACTGGCTTTGTTTCAGATCTCGAGCAACAGTTTGAGGTACCAAGCCACTTAGTATACCAATAGGGGGTGCTATCTGCACGCATCTGTTATGTATGCTCCCATCCAGGGTGTGTTCCCTCTCTTGCTCCTACCTAATCCTCGGCTGAAATCCTCGCCCGTCCTCCCCAAGGCTGCCTCAGCCTCCATGAGCAGCATGAGTGAGGGGATGAGGATGAGAGTAAAGACTGCTGGTAGACAACAAGAGCCCTGCCACACGGGCTGGGGGGAGGGCAGGAGCACGGGGGGATGCCTGTGTGGGGTGGGGGGAGGGGCAACCGTCGCAGGAGCTGCAGTTCAGCTCGCGACCCCAGGCTCTGCTAAGGGAAGGTCTTGAGGCCAGCTCCCCTCAGTCTCCGCTCAGCCCCAGGCCCGGGCTCTGCATAGACGTTTCCAGCAGGGCAGCGTATCCAGACCTTCTTAGCATCATCTAGAACCACCCTACTTTAACCTTGCTAAGGGAAGACGCAGAGCACCCCTGGGAGACTTGCACTGAGTGGGGTGTCTTCTGCTTTGGTCCTTACTCCCACCCGACCAGGTACACCGCCCGTGGAAGCGGCCGTTCCTGAAGTCTGCTATTTCCAGCTCCTAAGGGCCCTGCACGTTGCCTCCCACCGCCCAAGCTCTGCCAGAATAAAGTCATTTCTGGTAGAGGTGGCACAGTGCTTCTGAAATAGTCGAGCTACAGACAAACGCCAGCCTTCTGAGTTAGCCATTGAGAGCAGAGGTTGCAATGCAGCAGTTCTTTGCAGTTCTAGGAATGTGGCGTCTAGACCAAGCCTTGCTTTAGGCAAGATAAATCACAGGTCGCCTAGGGTGAACCTCCACTTAATGCCAAGGACAGTTCTGTCAGGGAGAACACCCCCTAACACCTAGTGTCTCCCGGTTGTACTCTTTCATCATTGGTTTGACTTCCTTGTTTTCCAGAAATTACATTCATCTGTGGGAAATGCAACAAAACATCCTATAGATATATACACATAAGGAGCTGGTATGCTTTGGCTCCAAGTTTAGCAGACGGTAGCTGTTTTCTGAAGCTTCTCTTTCAAGGATGCTATTCTGGACTGGCTTTGTTTCAGATCTCGAGCAACAGTTTGAGGTACCAAGCCACTTAGTATACCAATAGGGGGTGCTATCTGCACGCATCTGTTATGTATGCTCCCATCCAGGGTGTGTTCCCTCTCTTGCTCCTACCTAATCCTCGGCTGAAATCCTCAGTCTTCAGAACTACCTGGTTCCCTTGTGACTTGGGCACTTTGTCTAAAGCTCATCCTGCATTCCTGCAGCATTGTCCCGGCCAAGAAATCAGCCTGTTGTGCTCGCGGCTGTTTGGGTGGAGCAAGGCTCTGAGTGTTCCGCTGAGTACAGTGAGAGCCTCAGCCTGACCTCAGCCTCTGAATGGTCCAGGCGCTCCTATAATGACTCCCAGCCTTAGGCTGCAAGTGGGTTGAAGACACTAAGCATTCCCGCAGAGGAGTTTGACGTTACTGTCTGCTAAGCACAGGTAGACGTGAGCAGGTGGAGGCAAGGTGTGGAAGCACACACCTGGGTGGAACGCCACTGCCTGGCTGTCCCATTGGAGCCAGGGGCCCAGAACAGGGACTCGCGGGCAGAGTCCGGCATCTCCTGGGACAGAAATACTCCGTTTCCTAGGCCTTGGGAACCAGCCTTCGAGGTGACAAGCGAGGCAACCAAGGAAGGAAGGTGGCATGTCTTTCCCCTCGTGTTGGGGTTGAACTACCTCCCTGCCCACCTGGAGATAGTGAGGTTTGTTGGGAAGTGAAACCGTGAGGCTCAGCTGGCTGAGCACCTCCTTGTTATTGGCAGTTTTTCCAGACCTCTGTCGAGCGCTCATGCGGGACAGAGAGCTGGTGGGAAGATGGCAGGTGAGAAGGAAACTCCTCATTGCCATCAAGGCCCAAGGCAGTGCCCCGTGGTTCCACTGTGCCGTGTGGTCTCTCTCCCACTATGTCCCCTAGGCACACTTGGCACATATGCACCCATGTCCCAGCTGAGCAAGGCAGTGGGAACAAGGGAAGAGAAAAGCAGAATGAGGTGCCTGGAGAGAGGAGAGAAGCTGCAAGAAAATCTGCATGCTCGAACCGTGTGAGGGCCTCCCTCTGTGGGGGAAACTCTCTTGGGAATGCCTTTTCTGGTCCTAGGCTCCAGCCCAGAGCAGATAAACCCATGTTTACCTGATTCCTGCTCCGAAGCAAACAGCTTGGCACTGACACACCAGGCAGACTCTAAGTTTGCAGGCCTTACACACTTTGCTGACACGTGTCACTGCTCGGACTCACACTCAGTGCCATCCTAGCTGCCGATTATGGGAAACGACCAGTGCCTGGGAGGTCCCAGGGACAGGCTGTCACAACCCACGAGCAGGCTCTGAGTTTCTCACCCCAGGTTCCTTTCCTGACCATTCCCCTCCTGAGGCTACAAGGTTAATGAGAAGGAATGGGGGAGTCTGCAGCCCAGTGTTTGAGGTGGCCAGGCCACCAGTTTCACCCTGCCCTGCCTCCCCAGCCTGGGAGGGACCGTGGTGGCTGGCAGGTCTACAGTCATGGCCCTGAAGGAGTTAGGCTGGAATGAGAGCTGTACCAAGAGTGATTCAAGCTTGGAGAGGTAAGCAGAAATGCCAGAAAGCAAGGAAAGACTCACTGAGGGCTGAAGAACAGCAGTTTGGCTTGTGAAAGAAAGCAGGTTATGTGAAGATGGGTGGGAGCGGGAGCGCAGTGCCTGTCCACTCTCTTACAAGGGTCGCTCACTCCTTAACAGGTGAAGAAGGCAGACTTCCTTGCACTGACGACCAAGGTTAGTGGGTACCCATGCAGGATGTGGGTTCCCCCTGCCCAGCTTCCCCATTTCAGCCCTTTCTCCATAAGCTGTCACATCTTCCTCTTGGAGACCCTGAAATCCACTGTTCACCAGCTAAAAACCTGGGGCAATTGTAATGCCCTAGTCACGCTGAATGGCCCATTTCTGGCAAGCCAGCTCCCATGGGCCAGGACTCGACAAAGGCAAAGGAAACTAACGTCAAAAGGAGTGATCCCAAGATCTAAGTCTGCCTTCTGACCTGCTCTGCAGAGACGAGAGACAGCTGTAGGGCGGCCTTAGGCTGCCTCTCTCTGCATCTTTGGGACCTAGCCACCTGGCCCGCCCTGGGGAGATGGCGACACAGACTCCGCTGAATCAGATGAGCCCACAGGGAGCAGAGATGTTCCTGTTTCTCAGGCATCCAGTCAGCACTAGCCTTGGCCATCAGGTTTTTCTTCTTTTAATGAAAGAGCTCATGAGGCATTCTGAAACTTCTACTTCTCTCTAGACTTGAGTTTTTAGTTGTGTCACTGCGATGTGTCCCGGGACAAAGCCATAAGATGATCATACATACTTCAGACTCTGCTGTTCAAACAAGATGATGACTCGTCTGGGTTAAAGCACGACCTTACGCCCAAGCGTTTGCTCTGGTGCTGAATAATGCCAACTTCTGGAATCAGCCCCTACCCCTGCACCTCTCCTTCCCTGCTCCAAACCCACTCTTGCTTCCCACTGGGACATGGCATTCTCAACTTGTTTATAAATAAAGGGATGCAGAATTGCACTTTTGCCTATTGTGTTTCTTAAAAGCGTGCTGCTGTGTGTTCCTACTTATGAGCGCTGGTGCACTATGGAAAAGTGCAGGCACAGCTGTGGTCCTGCCTCCACCCAGTTGGGCCCACCCCTGAATGATGGGTCTAGTGCCAGGCAGCAAAGGCATTTCATGCCTGAGGTGAAAATAACCTCAAGGTCCATCAACACATGATGAGTGGATTGAGAAGATGTGGTGCATATATACATTATATAAAATGGAATATTACTCAGCCATAAAAATGAATAATGCCATTTGCAGCAACGTGGATCAATTAGACATTATCATACTAAGTAGGTCAGAAAGACAAATACCATATGATATCACTTGTATGGGGAGCCTAAAATATGACACAAATAAACCTATCCACTAAACAGCCCTAAGCTGTCACATAATCCTCTTGGAGACCCTGAAATCCACTGTTCACCAGCTAAAAACCTGGGGCAATTGTAATGCCCTAGTCACGCTGAATGGCCCATTTCTGGCAAGCCAGCTCCCATGGGCCAGGACTCGACAAAGGCAAAGGAAACTAACGTCAAAAGGAGTGATCCCAAGATCTAAGTCTGCCTTCTGACCTGCTCTGCAGAGACGAGAGACAGCTGTAGGGCGGCCTTAGGCTGCCTCTCTCTGCATCTTTGGGACCTAGCCACCTGGCCCGCCCTGGGGAGATGGCGACACAGACTCCGCTGAATCAGATGAGCCCACAGGGAGCAGAGATGTTCCTGTTTCTCAGGCATCCAGTCAGCACTAGCCTTGGCCATCAGGTTTTTCTTCTTTTAATGAAAGAGCTCATGAGGCATTCTGAAACTTCTACTTCTCTCTAGACTTGAGTTTTTAGTTGTGTCACTGCGATGTGTCCCGGGACAAAGCCATAAGATGATCATACATACTTCAGACTCTGCTGTTCAAACAAGATGACGACGACTGTCTGGGTTAAAGCACGACCTTACGCCCAAGCGTTTGCTCTGGTGCTGAATAATGCCAACTTCTGGAATCAGCCCCTACCCCTGCACCTCTCCTTCCCTGCTCCAAACCCACTCTTGCTTCCCACTGGGACATGGCATTCTCAACTTGTTTATAAATAAAGGGATGCAGAATTGCACTTTTGCCTATTGTGTTTCTTAAAAGCGTGCTGCTGTGTGTTCCTACTTATGAGCGCTGGTGCACTATGGAAAAGTGCAGGCACAGCTGTGGTCCTGCCTCCACCCAGTTGGGCCCACCCCTGAATGATGGGTCTAGTGCCAGGCAGCAAAGGCATTTCATGCCTGAGGTGAAAATAACCTCAAGGTCCATCAACACATGATGAGTGGATTGAGAAGATGTGGTGCATATATACATTATATAAAATGGAATATTACTCAGCCATAAAAATGAATAATGCCATTTGCAGCAACGTGGATCAATTAGACATTATCATACTAAGTAGGTCAGAAAGACAAATACCATATGATATCACTTGTATGGGGAGCCTAAAATATGACACAAATAAACCTATCCACTAAACAGACTCGCGGACATAGAGAACAGGCTTGCAGTTGCCAAAGGGGAGGGAAGGATGGTAGGGATGGATTGGGAGGTTGGGGTTAGCCGATGGATAAACAAGGTCCTACTGTACACAGAGGAATTATATCAAATCTCCTGGGATAAACCATAATGGAAAAGAATATGAAAAAAGAATGTATGTGTGTAACTGAGTCACTTTGCTGTACAAATTAACCCAACAGGGTCAATCAACAATACTTCAATAAAGAAAAGCTGGCTAGGATCACTCACCTGGAGGGGAGCTCATGCACCTGGAGCGGGGCTCATGCCGAGGGCCAAGCCTGGACTCTGAGTTTGTAGGCTCCATTGCCATCTTGCTTTCTCACCTCTCCGTGAGGACTTCTCTGACTTCAGTATTTGCTTTCATAAAATCCGGGGGTTGGAGGAAATGGGTTTTTAGGTCTCCTTTGCCTGTAAAAGTCTGTGAATTCAGGAGGCTGGCTGCATGGTCCCTAAGCTTCTCTAGCTTTCATGCTGACACTGAGGCACCATGACCAAGGGCCCACCCCTCACTGGAAAACTGAGGAGCTGGCCTGAGGTCTCCACACCTGACTGCGTAGGGGGCCACTTTCACGCCGTAGCCTCCACAGGCTCTTGGGTTCCACCCACTGTTCTTACTTTGCCACCTATAGCTTTTCACCAGGGGGCCTGAACACAGGCACGTGACCATTTTGACCACTTTTCCATCTTTGGGGAAAAGCTCCTTTGATGAGCTGTGAGCAAAGAGATGGAGTGGAGGTGCTAAATCAGGATTCTGAAGGTCAACAATTAAGGCAGACTGATGTTCTGAGCACTGTGGTTGTGCCCTCCACTAGCTGAATTTAGGAGCTTCTATTAACTCCATTTGGCTTCCCTGGTGGTTCAGTGGTAAAGAATCCACTTGCCAATGCAGGAGACACAGGTTTGATCCCTGGGTCAGGATGATCCCCTGGAGAAGGAAATGGCAACCCACTCTAGTATACTTGCCTGGAGAATCCCATGGACAGAGGAGTCTGGCCAGCTACAGTCCATGGGGTCACAAAGAGTCAGACATGAGTGACTGATTAAATGACAACAACAATTAACTCCACTGGTGTCGGTCTAGCTCTTTGAAATGGTAACAATTCTAACATTAGCCTAGACTCTAGATGCAATAGAACCAAGCCTGCAGGCAGAATGGGAGCTCATTTAAAAACAGAATACCTATCCTTCATAGACCACAGTGCCTGGCTTTTCCCACACAGATCAAACACAACCTTGACAGACTGGATTTAGAGTCACAGCTATAGGTTACTTCATGACTTTCCATGAAACCTCAAAAATGTCCTCAAGGGAAAATCAGTTATAAGGCCTAACAAAATTCATGTTTAAGAACTCTGGCATTTGCCCCAAAGACAATGAGTCTTTGTTAAACCCCTTAGATTAAAAGATACGTCATCAAAATGTTTACACACACACACACACACACGCACGCACGCACCCTCATTCTGGAGTCCACACTGGGTACTGGGGTTGAAATGTGTAAGCACCTTCTTCAGGTAGTCACCAAAAGCTCTTAAATAAAAAGACTCTTACAGAGAAGCTTTTGAGACAAAAAGAGATACTCCATTAGCATCAGTTGTATAGTCAGTGATTAAATTCTTTAAGAAACCATAAGTTTCTTAAATGAAAATAAAGAACCAATAAAATCTGAAAATATCATTAAGAGCATAAACATTCCTGAAAGAGTTGGGACACTTTACCTTTTCCAAAGGAACTTGTTCAGCCTCTTAGACTTGCAAATGAACTTGTCAGTATAGAATATAAGTTGAAAGAAAACCTGTCATCTTCTGCTATGCACATACACAGACATAACTCGTTACACAGCTCAAGGTGATAACCAGACTTTGTCTGATAATCCTGTTCCACTGAACAGATGTTGACAAGATACCATTTATCAGCCTGACTATACCAACTGACAGTGACACAAATGAGTCATTGATTCTTTTTCCATGTTTTCCCGCATATCTGGTACCCAGGGATTAAGGATAGATGAAAGAAGCTGAAGAGGCATTATCTTCCTATTGCTCTAACACATTCAGTGGCTTAAAACAACACAGGGGGCTTCCCCTGGTGGTCCAGTGGGTAAGGACACCGCCTTGCAGTGCAAGGGGCGCCGGTTCCATCCCTGGCCTGGGAAGATCCCACGTGCCATGGAGCGGCTGGACCCATGTGTCCAATTGCCGAGCCGGAGCTCTGGAGCGCATGCGCCCAGAGCCGGCGCTCTGCGACGACAGACGCCACCGCAATGGGAGGCCCACAGGAGCCAAAGAACAAAGACGGATGAACATAGAGAAATGAAAGACCAATAGAAGTGGTCCGCCTGCTCCCCTCCCTCCCCAACCCGACCCCCGCCCAAAATAAATAAATAAATCTTTTTTAAAAAAAAAACCAGGCTTCCCTGGTGGTCCAGTGGGTAAGGACACCGCCTTGCAGTGCAAGGAGCGCCAGTTCAATCCCTGACCTGGGAAGATCCCACGTGCCGCAAAGCGGCTGGACCGATGTGTCCAATTACCGAGCCGGAGCTCTGGAGTGCACGGACCTGGAGCCGGTGCTCTGCGACAGCAGAGGCCACCGCGATGGCAGGCCCACAGGGGCCAAAGAACAAAGATGGATGAAAATGGACAAATGAAAGACCAATAGAAGTGGCCCGCCTGCTCCCCTCCCTCCCCACCCCACCCCCACCAAAATAAATAAATAAATAAATCTTTAAAAAAAAAAAAAAACCACAGGGGTATTACTTTATAGGTCTGGAGGTCAGAGGTTCAAAATGGTTCTCCTCTGGACTAAAATGAAAGTGTTGGCAAGGCTGCATTCTTGCCTGGAAGCTCTAGGGGAGAATCCATTTCCTTGCATTTTCTAGCCTGCATTCCTTGGCTTATGGCCCCCTTCCATCCTCAAATCCAGCAATGACCAGCAATTGCTCACATCACATCACTCTGCCACTCATTCTGCCTCTCTCCTCTATGTAGAAAGGCCCATATGATTATACTGGCCCACTTGGATTATCCAGGACACACTATTATAAGGTCATCAGTGACTTTAATTCCTTCTCTTTCCAGGTAACAGAATGCATTTCCAGGTTCTGAGATTTAGGATGTCGACATCTTTGGGGGCTATAATTCTATCACAGTGTGACTGAAAACAATGGTCATAAACCCTTGAACCTTTTCCCAGGACCTAACAGAGGAGCAATAATCCTCATGTGGATAGACAGGTTCATGTTCGACTTTTTAACATTCCTACATCTACTCTTGATGAACCTGCTTAAATTTTTTTTTTAAACATTTATTTTTTATTTATTTATCTTTTGAGGGGTGGGGTGGGGAGGGAGGGGGATGGGCGGGCCACTTCTATTGGTCTTTCATTTCTCTATTTTCATCCATCTTTGTTCTTTGGCTCCTGTGGGCCTCCCATCACAGTGGCCTCTGTCGTCACAGAGCGCCGACGCTGGGCGCATGCGCCCCAGAGCTCCGGCTCAGTAATTGGACACATTGGTCCAGCTGCTCCGCGGCACGTGGGATCTTCCCAGGCCAGGGATGGAACCAGCGCCCCTTGCACTGCAAGGCAGTGTCCTTACCCACTGGACCACCAGGGGAAGCCCTGAACCTGCTTAAATTTTTCGCTTGAGTCTTGACATCCACAAGAGAAGCATGAAACAGGTATAATGGGAGATGTCAAGCTCAAATGAACACGCTAACTGGGCCATGAAGAGACGAACTGTTGGGTCCTCAACTCGTGGACAAGGAGCTGTGGCTGGTAGACAAGGAAGTTTAAGAGCTCTGCCGCTGCTGCCTTCCCACCCACCCACCCCGCCCCCATTCTCTGTACACATTCTCCAAGCCACATTTGGTTTCACCAGGAAGACAAAAAGCAAAAGGTAACTAACCCAAGTCTTTGATCACTGGACACACTCTTGCTGAAATTAGCCCCAAAATAGTTTCTGGCTATGAGGCAGAATCGGTTTCCTACCTATTCCCTCCCTGGTTTATTTTTCATTTTGTTTTTCTGGTCCTTGGAGTTTGACCACAGCCAGTTTAAGTTGGAACTCATTTCCAGCCATCCAGTATCAAGGTAAGCCATGATGCACTCTTAAGTAACCCATTTTCCCTTGGTTGCTTTTGATCTGCATTTTAACTTGAGATCTCCCATTCATTCCTGTCTAAAGTATTCAGTAAACATGTGCATGAGCTCTGAGGTGCTGGGGCTATGAAGACTGAAGAGGGCACAATCCCCGCCTCCATTACCAGTCAGCCCTGATCTCTCCTGTCTGGCCCAACCTCTCGACTTGACTGAGCTCTTCATGAGCAGTCCATGTTTTGGATTCTACCACATAGAATCTGACAATGAATTTACTAACTTTACTCATTTCACTTTTTTTAAAAAAATTTTTATTTATTTATTTTTGGCTGTGCGGGGTCTTTGTTGATGTGTGGGTTTAGCTGCTCTGCAGTATGTGGGATCTTCCCGAATCAGGGCTCGAACCTGTGTCTCCTGCACTGGCAGACGGGTTCTTATCCACTGAGCCACAAGGGAAGCCCATCATTTCACATTTTTAAAAACTAATCTCTTTGGGGTGGACTGCTCTAACTTTCCCAGAGGGCTAAGATTGATAATGCCAACTCAGAGTGGGGAAAAGTAGGGGGAAAAAAAACGATTTTAAAAGGTAGATTTTCTATTTAGGAGAAAACATTTGGTAAGAATGCTGAGTGGAGGAGGCTGGTGATGTCACCCCTTAGCTCCCCATGAATAGGAAAACTCTGGGTGAATTACCTAAGTCATAAGGGGTCAGTACAGTCTTTCCTTAAAGCCCTTACCAAACAGGTGCAGGGCCTGGCCTGGAATAAACTCTATTTGGACAGAGATGTTCTATGGATGAGGTGGGCATTTGAGGTCTCACCTTAGATTCTCTGATGGTAGGATGGCTGATGGACTTCTCTTCCTGAATAATGGGACAGTATCTGCTCTCATAAACTATTATTTTGTTACTAGTTGAAGCCCTAGACAAAAAAAAGTAGTTTTTATGTAAGAAGCTCTATTCCAATAACTGTGCTAAGGTGACAATAATTATCTCTAACTTTAGAAATAATTACACTATTCTATTAAAGTGTTACCAAGGAACTGTTGAATGCTTCTGCATCCATCACTTGTTGAAACCATTAACGTATTTATTTTGTTTAAGCACTAGCAAATTCTGTTTGGACAAGAATGCCAGAAAGACAATTAAAAGTAGCACTAACTTAGACTGTCTTGCACAGCAAAGCTGCTTACTTTCCCCAAATCCAGATTGACAAGGCCTTTTCTCTCTTTTTAAGTATTTCCCTAGTACCTGTTCAATAGCACACCCATGACTCTATGCCTGCTCTGTGCCAGGGAAACAGGATTTGCTGCCATTGCCAGCATTTTAGCTATCCTCAGAGTAGGTCTGTAGTTGCCACTTGATCAGTGGTTTTCCATCCTGTGACACGTTAGAATCCCTTATGGGACTCTTTTAAAAAAGACTTTCTAGACGCCATCTGATGGAAGCAACACGGTGCCCAGGACTTTGAGGTTCTGATGTGGTTCAGCTGAGACCCTCTGGCCTATATATAGTTACTATTTCACCTCCGGGAACAAAATGAGCCTCTGGTTCAGAGAGGTTGTGCATCAATGCCTTCTGTAGCAAAGATGAGAAGCGATGCACTGAGCAGCTACAACAGGAAAAAGTCTAGCTATCCTTTGTCTTTTTTTTTTTTTTTTTAATCCAAAGAGAGACTGTGATGTCGATGAAAGTGTCATCTGTAGGCAAAGGGCAAAGGATCCATTTTAAGACAAATATTTAGAAACGACAAGGGTGTTATCAAGTACCCAGCCCAATGACTGGTGAAAATAGCTGAAAAGTGAAAGTTAAGTCACTCAGTCATGTCTGACTCTTTGTGACCCATGGACAAGCCATGGAACTCTCCAGACAAGAATATTGGAGTGGGTAGATGTCCCCTTCTCCAGGGGATCTTCCCAACCCATGGATTGAACCAGGGTCTCCCACATTGTAGGCAAATTCTTTACCACCTGAGCTACAAGGGACTCGACGCTCATTTTAAAAACCCAACAGTGAGGAATGGGAGCCTATAGCTAAGTTGTCCAATATGGTCACCGGGAACCCCAGGTGGCTGTTAAAATTTAAATACCTATTAAAAAGTCAGCTCCTCAGTTGAACTACCCACATTTCAAGTGTTCACATCGCTAGTGGTGACCACATTGGACAGCAAATCTAGAGAATACTCCCATCCTCACAGCGTTCTAGGGGTGGACAATGGTCTACAGCAACCCTTCCCAGAGGCAATCCCTCCTATGAGACACCTTATGATTCATTCATGTGATCCAAGAATGCATCTCTGTGTTACTATGAAGTGAACATCTGAAAATAACAGCAGATATCAATTTGTTGACATTTGTTGTTAAACCACTGGAAAGAATTTTGAAATGAAGCACAAGGAAGTAAAAATGGACACTACAGGGCAATGCTCTACAGTAGCTTCATGGACCCACAGACGCTTGAGTGGGGGGTCTCTGTGAGTACTTACCTCCTGAATTCAAGACAGGGAGTGGCTGCTGCAAGAATGCTCTTTCCCAGTTGTGAATGCTGTTTTAGCACAGTAACTGACTGCGGGTAAAATACAGATGGACAAGTGAAAAACTCCAACTAAAATTACTGCCACTTCCAAGAATCAGTGGTTTGGGTAAGAGACAGCACAACATGAAAGCAGGTGATTAGCAAGTGCTTCCCACTTTAGGGTTTGACGGAGAGCCCTATAACACCAGACCTGGCAAGAACCTTGGCACCAGGCAGTCCAACTGCCTAAATAGATGAAGAAACTAAAGCACAGTTAACAGCTGGGGGTAGGAGAACCAAATATTTAGAAACGACAAGGGTGTTATCAAGTACCCAGCCCAATGACTGGTGAAAATAGCTGAAAAGTGAAAGTTAAGTCACTCAGTCATGTCTGACTCTTTGTGACCCATGGACAAGCCATGGAACTCTCCAGACAAGAATATTGGAGTGGGTAGATGTCCCCTTCTCCAGGGGATCTTCCCAACCCATGGATTGAACCAGGGTCTCCCACATTGTAGGCAAATTCTTTACCACCTGAGCTACAAGGGACTCGACGCTCATTTTAAAAACCCAACAGTGAGGAATGGGAGCCTATAGCTAAGTTGTCCAATATGGTCACCGGGAACCCCAGGTGGCTGTTAAAATTTAAATACCTATTAAAAAGTCAGCTCCTCAGTTGAACTACCCACATTTCAAGTGTTCACATCGCTAGTGGTGACCACATTGGACAGCAAATCTAGAGAATACTCCCATCCTCACAGCGTTCTAGGGGTGGACAATGGTCTACAGCAACCCTTCCCAGAGGCAATCCCTCCTATGAGACACCTTATGATTCATTCATGTGATCCAAGAATGCATCTCTGTGTTACTATGAAGTGAACATCTGAAAATAACAGCAGATATCAATTTGTTGACATTTGTTGTTAAACCACTGGAAAGAATTTTGAAATGAAGCACAAGGAAGTAAAAATGGACACTACAGGGCAATGCTCTACAGTAGCTTCATGGACCCACAGACGCTTGAGTGGGGGGTCTCTGTGAGTACTTACCTCCTGAATTCAAGACAGGGAGTGGCTGCTGCAAGAATGCTCTTTCCCAGTTGTGAATGCTGTTTTAGCACAGTAACTGACTGCGGGTAAAATACAGATGGACAAGTGAAAAACTCCAACTAAAATTACTGCCACTTCCAAGAATCAGTGGTTTGGGTAAGAGACAGCACAACATGAAAGCAGGTGATTAGCAAGTGCTTCCCACTTTAGGGTTTGACGGAGAGCCCTATAACACCAGACCTGGCAAGAACCTTGGCACCAGGCAGTCCAACTGCCTAAATAGATGAAGAAACTAAAGCACAGTTAACAGCTGGGGGGTAGGAGAACCAAGGAAAACGCACTGATTTCCTGACACTGCCAAGGATCATTCAAACCCAAGTTTCTCACCTTAAACTTTCGATGAATACACAGAACAGCAGTTATATGGCTCGCAAATTTTACAAAGACTCCTGTTCACTAGTGAATGCTTAGTAAAAGAATGACACGGGCTTCCCCTGGTGGTCCAGTGGGTAAGGACACCACCTTGCAGTGCAAGGGGCACCGGTTCGATCCCTGGCCTGGGAAGATCCCACGTGCCACGGAGCGGCTGGACTGATGTGTCCAATCACCGAGCCGGAGCTCTGGAGCGCATGCGCCCAGAGCCGGCGCTCAGCAACGACAGATGCCACCGTGATGGGAGGCCCACAGGAGCCAAAGAACAAAAGACGGATGAAAATAGAGAAATGAAAGACCAATAAAAGTGGCCCGCCTGCTCCCCTCCCTCCCCAACCCGACCCCCGCCCAAAATAAATAAATAAATCTTTAAAAAAAAAAAAAAAAGAATGACACATTGGTAACTCACATGAGGACTCTGTCTCTCAGTTATTCAGGAAGTACCTAATTTCAGCTAAGTGCCTTGGAGCCACTGGCTTCTGGTGTCAATGCCGCACCAGCTTCTCAGAAGGGACCACAGAACCCGTGACTCTTTCATTGCAACTTTGAACTTTTTTATCTTTTACATGTTCTGTATGGCAGAAGTTTCCAACTTACCTTTTAGAAAGAATTCTCCAGGGGCATTTGTTAAAACCAAGATTCCAGGCCTCCACCCCCAGAAAATCTGAATCAGTCGAGCTGAGCAAGTACCCAGGAATCTGCATTTAACCAGCATCTCAGGTAATTCTGGTGCAGGTGGCTCATGGCTGGTCAAGCCCAATTTGCCCAGGACAGTCCTGGTTTACACCTGTTGACATGGTTTACAGCAGAATTAATAACCATGCTCTTTCTTACCGTCAAAAGCATCCTAGCTTGGACAATATATTATATGGTCCCTTTTCTCCGATCCTTGGATATTATGAAAAATACCACTATAACATACAACTAACTGTTAAAACATTCAAGCAATTTCTTTATTTTGCCACTAGGATATCTCCTCCCACCCCACAAAGGTCACCTCTATGATCCCTGCCGCAGAGAATCCGAAGAACCTGTTTTTCCTTTCAGTGATGATAAGCATTTTAAAAAGTCCTCTTGTTCATTTCCAGCAACGCGCTAAGGTGCTTGGTGCAGTTTACATACTGAATTTCTGAAACCGAAAGAGCCGAAGGTGGAGCTTACAGGTGGGAGGGATGAGACAGACAAGAGCTCAGGAAAGGACCAGACTGACGCTCAGGGCAACAGGGCTATGACTTTATTGTTTGATGACTGTGCTACAGGATTGCCCACGTGCTCCAGGATGGCTCTGTGATTGATGGGGAACATTATCTGAGCCACACACTTCCCCAGTCATGTTTTTCCAACCATGGCAAAAACAAAACCTCAAACGAAGTCATTCTTCACTTGTGACTGTGTACCAGCCAGGCCACAGAACAGCACAGAACATGAGGGGCTGGGCTGCCCTCTACAAACCATGAGGCAGCTCGTGAACACTGGACACGCACATACATTTCACTGAAACCAAACCAAGCGCTGCTCAAAGCCAAGCAGGTCAGATTTGGACTTTGGGTTACAAACATCCTTGGAGCCACTGGCTTCTGGTGTCAATGCCGCACCAGCTTCTCAGAAGGGACCACAGAACCCGTGACTCTTTCATTGCAACTTTGAACTTTTTTATCTTTTACATGTTCTGTATGGCAGAAGTTTCCAACTTACCTTTTAGAAAGAATTCTCCAGGGGCATTTGTTAAAACCAAGATTCCAGGCCTCCACCCCCAGAAAATCTGAATCAGTCGAGCTGAGCAAGTACCCAGGAATCTGCATTTAACCAGCATCTCAGGTAATTCTGGTGCAGGTGGCTCATGGCTGGTCAAGCCCAATTTGCCCAGGACAGTCCTGGTTTACACCTGTTGACATGGTTTACAGCAGAATTAATAACCATGCTCTTTCTTACCGTCAAAAGCATCCTAGCTTGGACAATATATTATATGGTCCCTTTTCTCCGATCCTTGGATATTATGAAAAATACCACTATAACATACAACTAACTGTTAAAACATTCAAGCAATTTCTTTATTTTGCCACTAGGATATCTCCTCCCACCCCACAAAGGTCACCTCTATGATCCCTGCCGCAGAGAATCCGAAGAACCTGTTTTTCCTTTCAGTGATGATAAGCATTTTAAAAAGTCCTCTTGTTCATTTCCAGCAACGCGCTAAGGTGCTTGGTGCAGTTTACATACTGAATTTCTGAAACCGAAAGAGCCGAAGGTGGAGCTTACAGGTGGGAGGGATGAGACAGACAAGAGCTCAGGAAAGGACCAGACTGACGCTCAGGGCAACAGGGCTATGACTTTATTGTTTGATGACTGTGCTACAGGATTGCCCACGTGCTCCAGGATGGCTCTGTGATTGATGGGGAACATTATCTGAGCCACACACTTCCCCAGTCATGTTTTTCCAACCATGGCAAAAACAAAACCTCAAACGAAGTCATTCTTCACTTGTGACTGTGTACCAGCCAGGCCACAGAACAGCACAGAACATGAGGGGCTGGGCTGCCCTCTACAAACCATGAGGCAGCTCGTGAACACTGGACACGCACATACATTTCACTGAAACCAAACCAAGCGCTGCTCAAAGCCAAGCAGGTCAGATTTGGACTTTGGGTTACAAACATGGTAATGAACTTTCATTCCATATATACATTACCCTCCTCTTATCAAATCAGCTCATGTTCCCAGTTTAGATATTGCTTTCACGAGTTAAGCAATGATGATCAAAAAAAAAAAAAAATCAGCCAAGTGACTTTACATTTCAATGCAGCATTAAATGTGTTCACAATGGCATATCCTACTTAACATTGACTTTTCTTTTTCGGTTCAAGCACTTCTTGAGTATGTACAACCTGTGCTCTAAATCTGGGAAATATTGACATTACAAGCACTCATGTACTTTTGTAAGGATGTAAACTTAGAGCAACAGATGGTGTGATGAGTATATAAACCTGAAGCAGTGATCACAACCTCAGATGACTTTAACACCAAGGGAGATCAGCCAGGATGCTAACACGGTAGGGCTCACTCTCCTAAAACGTGTGTCATGTAGTTCAAGACTTGAGCACAGCCCGAGTTTTTCATCAGAGTGGAGCATTCGGTTCCAGTGCAGCGTGGTGAGAGGACAGAGTAACAACAGTGAATGTAATAGCAACAGAGGAAGAGGCCACCGAACTGGATCCCTCTGGCCCCAAATACAGCCAGCTTGCATTTTAAAAGTGCATAATCGTCAATATCTTCTAGGTAAACCTTGCCTTGGCTGTCTACTCAGAGCCAAGATACATTTAGTTTGGTCTAGCCTAAAAAAAAAAAGAATTTTAAGCACACACACAACTTATTGGTCAAATTCAGCACTAACAGGAATGTTAAAAGTAAAAAAGCAACATATCAAAGGACTTGACATACGCTTTTCCCAAGAGTTACTAAGCCAGCTAAAGACAAAGGGAGCAGATGTGGGATGCTGGCAAACACCTTCTATTTTAGGTTTTATCCTGATTATGACAGCCAGGAGGAACCTGTGTTGTGACGGCCATCGGCATGCCAGGCTGCAAAGCTTGCCATCCAGCCTGGTCTCTCTGCAGTGGCAGGTCCCCAGCGTTTTCAGATTTCTATAGTTTCAGGCTTTATCTGTAATTACTCTAAAACATTTGTCCTAATTTAACACGTGGGACAGTAACTTGAGCAGTGTTTTAGATAAAGGCACGAGTCAATTCTTCATATAAATATATACCTTAAAAAGTAGTGACTGACACTTCTCATGGATATAAAATTTCAAACGACAAAAGTGGAATTTGTAGGGGTGCTGGGATGCATTCTCAGCAGCAATGCTATGTTATACTCATCCTGTCCGTTTTCACCAACTCCTCACCATTCCTCTTGTACATCAAGCATGGCTAAATGGCAAATGTCTGTGATTCCCAATCAGATTTAACACTTCATCGTTGCGTTTCAAATGTCTGGCATGTACGAAGAGCCAAAACAGAACGGAATGTTAAGATTCTTTCCATCTTGTCTTAAAAAGAATCTCAAGGTAGGAATATTTTAAAACATTAAGTAGTTCTGTTATTAATAAGCATTCCATTCTAAATCTGCCATGTTCAACCAACTTGGAAGGCAGAGATAAACTGAAGAGCCATTACGCCAGTCATAAGTGTTAGGATGAGATATTACTTTGCTAATTGCCAGGTGAACATATAGCTTACAGTAAACATAATCTTTGACATTTGTGCTGTTTTGACCCATTTGCAAAAGTTAGCAGGCCACTTGGAGGCTGTCAAAAGTTAGAATTACCTAACAGATTGTGCTTTTAAGTGAAATTTTGTTATCCCCAAAGGATTAAATTCCAATGGGAAACAGGATCTTCACTGAAAAGCCAAAAAACAAAATGATCAAATAAAATCAAACTGTGGGGTTTTTCTAGGAAAATCTGAGAGAAGGGTGATAAGGAGGTCTTTGTATACCTATTACACAAAGGACTTTTAGGTGTCCTTTTATCATGGTAAAACCTAAAGCACACAGAATCCTAGTGCTGATTAGGAAGATCTTCAAGTTTCTTGGGTAATCTTGTGTTCCTGAGATGACAATACTTTAGGAACTCTAGAAGTTCAGCTAAGAAAGATCGAATCTGAGCACACCATGACAGACTTCCAGAGATTTCCATGAGGATTCTTATCAAAGGCTATTCCCTGAGACAGACAAGGACGGTGAAAATACAATTTTCCAGAAAAAATACAACTTATAAAATCAACTTGATCTCTTTATCCATCCCTTTAAAGAAATCACTAAAAAGATTTACCATTATAGTCTCAACTCTTCTATTTTACATTTTTTTTTTCAATAAATTCATTTAGGGAGAGGCCAGGCATGGGTGGGATCCTTTCATATACATTCTCTCCCAATACTTTCCTTAAAAGATCACTTCTCTAAAGGTACAGAAATGAAAATACACTTTTCACACGTGTAACAAATTTAATGGAATCCCCAAATAGTTCCGTTGTCAAGAATGCAACTGTAATTTTTCACTTTTGGAACCTATAACACAAAAAAGTTAAGTAAATGTAATGGAATCCTCAAATGATGAAAACTTCTAAAGAATGCAATTGCAATTTTGTACTTTTGGAAAATGTGATGTGAAAAACAAATCCAAAATACCTCTCTATGTAAATTAAAGCTCCAGCCATGGTATTCAAAATGAAAGAATTTATATAATCTACTATACTTTTTTTTTAGTAATTAACCTTCCTGAGGCTGATTTTGTTCTCCTTAGTGTTTGCTTAACTAAAGTGCTTAATAAAATTTCTACAGAATATATTACCCTCTTCATAGATGAATATTATTTTGAACTACAATCTGACAAAAATCTAACTACATTTAATTATGCTTGATTAATCCAAATGTCACTGAGAGATTTATAGAATAGAGAAATATTTTTCAGGTTAAGTTCATCCTCTCTTCACTGCAAGCTTCCTGGATCCACTATTACCACAAACCCGCGTAGCTCCATTTTAAAAATCTCACTCAAAATAACTTCAAGTTTCTTGGGGTAAATCTTGTATACCTATTACACAAAGGACTTTTAGGTGTCCTTTTATCATGGTAAAACCTAAAGCACACAGAATCCTAGTGCTGATTAGGAAGATCTTCAAGTTTCTTGGGTAATCTTGTGTTCCTGAGATGACAATACTTTAGGAACTCTAGAAGTTCAGCTAAGAAAGATCGAATCTGAGCACACCATGACAGACTTCCAGAGATTTCCATGAGGATTCTTATCAAAGGCTATTCCCTGAGACAGACAAGGACGGTGAAAATACAATTTTCCAGAAAAAATACAACTTATAAAATCAACTTGATCTCTTTATCCATCCCTTTAAAGAAATCACTAAAAAGATTTACCATTATAGTCTCAACTCTTCTATTTTACATTTTTTTTTTCAATAAATTCATTTAGGGAGAGGCCAGGCATGGGTGGGATCCTTTCATATACATTCTCTCCCAATACTTTCCTTAAAAGATCACTTCTCTAAAGGTACAGAAATGAAAATACACTTTTCACACGTGTAACAAATTTAATGGAATCCCCAAATAGTTCCGTTGTCAAGAATGCAACTGTAATTTTTCACTTTTGGAACCTATAACACAAAAAAGTTAAGTAAATGTAATGGAATCCTCAAATGATGAAAACTTCTAAAGAATGCAATTGCAATTTTGTACTTTTGGAAAATGTGATGTGAAAAACAAATCCAAAATACCTCTCTATGTAAATTAAAGCTCCAGCCATGGTATTCAAAATGAAAGAATTTATATAATCTACTATACTTTTTTTTTAGTAATTAACCTTCCTGAGGCTGATTTTGTTCTCCTTAGTGTTTGCTTAACTAAAGTGCTTAATAAAATTTCTACAGAATATATTACCCTCTTCATAGATGAATATTATTTTGAACTACAATCTGACAAAAATCTAACTACATTTAATTATGCTTGATTAATCCAAATGTCACTGAGAGATTTATAGAATAGAGAAATATTTTTCAGGTTAAGTTCATCCTCTCTTCACTGCAAGCTTCCTGGATCCACTATTACCACAAACCCGCGACTCAGTTCTCTAACATTTTTAAAAAAATCTCACTCAAAATAACTAGAGTACAGGACTCCAGACATCAAACGCTACTGCTTGTCCTTTTTCAAGAAATGTGTAGATTCCAAAGACTGAAGTCACCTCTTCAAATTGGGAAGCAAGCCACCCCTGCAGAGTCAAGCAGGGCTGGAAGGAAAAGGATACAGAGACAGGAAGTCAAATATTAATATGCATTTATTAAACACTGCGCGAGGATCTTAATGCGAGATAAGGGCTGGGCTTTCTTTTAATTCAGGCACTTAACTGGATCACACAATTCCGTTTGGAGGCTTCCTGTAGTGACTCCCTAAGGTTCTTTCATTTATATGCAAATGCACACCTCTCTACCCTCCATGGAAACCAGCCAGGCAGGTATCAGAAGACCAAGTGTCCCCTCAGCTCTGAGGGAGCAGGACCATCACTGAGAGCCCTCACCCTCAATTTCCCAACACAAGCAGCAGACTCAGTCCGGGCTCCACTGACCCATTACTGGCATCCTGGGCAATTCAAGTCCAGGTTTTCAAGATAGATGAAAAGGCATGAAGGTTTCTCAAGGATTCCAGGACCTCGATATTGCTGTCCTTTTATTAACTTCATTTTAAGGGTCAAAGGCCAACTTGCAGACTTGTGAGTGAAGCCTCATCAGCTAACCCTTTACTCTTGCCTGTCAAACCAGGTCACCAGCGTTACAGAAGGTCTCTCCTCCTGACAAGCGGCATCACCATCCAGAAGCTGGAAGTGGGAAGATCTGGTTTCAGACACGAGTCCTGGAATTCTGCAAAAGCACATCTGGGCCATGTTCAGCCTGTGTTTTCAGCGTGAGGAGACAGCAGCCCACATTATGAGCGCAACATGACAATTGAACTTGGCTCATCTGACCACCATTCCCTGCTGACCAACAATACGAAGAAATGCAACGGGCTCAGGGCTCCTGGACCCAAAGCCTATATAGATGCAGATGAACAGAGAGAGAGGAGACAGCAAGTCAGGGCTCACGAATGCCTCCTTGTTGAACCAACACACCCATCCATGAGGATGAACACACTTGTAGGGTTTTGCACCCTGCTCACCTGTCCCTTACCAGCCCCTTCCTGCCTTTATTCTTCTCCCAGCTGTACTAGAAATTTTCCCTGGTGACAGATTCATCTGACTCCCCCAACTGAATGTGAGTGGGTCCAAGAGGCAAGGACTTGGTCAGTCAGCTGTCATCACGGTGCATGCCCAGCACTAGGTGTTTCGAGTCCACGGGAGACACACACTGTTATTTAAAGGGAGGAATAAAGACGATTTTCCTTTACACTGCTCCTCTCTCCACCACCTCACTTCCTTTGTCCCTCACACATGGACATGAGTTCCACTCTGCACTTCACATCAGGAGGGAACCAGGGCTGAGACACTCACCAGAGGGGAAGGCGCTGCCCAGGGTAGAGTTGACACACTGAGCAAGGCTGTCACGCCCCGCTCCTGGATCATGTGCTCGCTCGGCTCTGAAGCGGGGTAAAGTGTGCCTAGTGGGATATGTGGTCCACTGAGGGAAGGAGGCTTCCATCCTACAAACAGGTCAAAAATAAAACCCTCACCTGGGCAATTCAAGTCCAGGTTTTCAAGATAGATGAAAAGGCATGAAGGTTTCTCAAGGATTCCAGGACCTCGATATTGCTGTCCTTTTATTAACTTCATTTTAAGGGTCAAAGGCCAACTTGCAGACTTGTGAGTGAAGCCTCATCAGCTAACCCTTTACTCTTGCCTGTCAAACCAGGTCACCAGCGTTACAGAAGGTCTCTCCTCCTGACAAGCGGCATCACCATCCAGAAGCTGGAAGTGGGAAGATCTGGTTTCAGACACGAGTCCTGGAATTCTGCAAAAGCACATCTGGGCCATGTTCAGCCTGTGTTTTCAGCGTGAGGAGACAGCAGCCCACATTATGAGCGCAACATGACAATTGAACTTGGCTCATCTGACCACCATTCCCTGCTGACCAACAATACGAAGAAATGCAACGGGCTCAGGGCTCCTGGACCCAAAGCCTATATAGATGCAGATGAACAGAGAGAGAGGAGACAGCAAGTCAGGGCTCACGAATGCCTCCTTGTTGAACCAACACACCCATCCATGAGGATGAACACACTTGTAGGGTTTTGCACCCTGCTCACCTGTCCCTTACCAGCCCCTTCCTGCCTTTATTCTTCTCCCAGCTGTACTAGAAATTTTCCCTGGTGACAGATTCATCTGACTCCCCCAACTGAATGTGAGTGGGTCCAAGAGGCAAGGACTTGGTCAGTCAGCTGTCATCACGGTGCATGCCCAGCACTAGGTGTTTCGAGTCCACGGGAGACACACACTGTTATTTAAAGGGAGGAATAAAGGACGATTTTCCTTTACACTGCTCCTCTCTCCACCACCTCACTTCCTTTGTCCCTCACACATGGACATGAGTTCCACTCTGCACTTCACATCAGGAGGGAACCAGGGCTGAGACACTCACCAGAGGGGAAGGCGCTGCCCAGGGTAGAGTTGACACACTGAGCAAGGCTGTCACGCCCCGCTCCTGGATCATGTGCTCGCTCGGCTCTGAAGCGGGGTAAAGTGTGCCTAGTGGGATATGTGGTCCACTGAGGGAAGGAGGCTTCCATCCTACAAACAGGTCAAATAAAACCCTCAACCCAGGATCCCCTGGTCATGCGCTTTTGAAACACAAATTTTCGTGACAGCAGATCCCAGACCTACAAACCATCTCAATGTAACACTCATGAATATCAGCTGCCATCCCTATGAGGACTGACCCTTTTCTAATTATTAAAGAACCACATTTTTGGATGGGTTGATGGAAACACAGGTAAGAAAACGAGTGTCACAGTCATAAAGCTCTCAGGGTCACCACCCTTAATTGGGCAGCTCGATTAGCAACCTGCTGGTGGAAAACAGTTTAAACTTCTCTTGACAACAACTCTGATGATCTGCTAGCTTCAAATATTTCATTATATTTATTGAACTAATAAATCTCTGTCAACGGCCAGTCACCTTTTAAACTCATTAAAATGTCACCTGCTCCCTTGTTTTCAAACCGGAAAGTACTGATCTCTCTAATTGATGGACCAGGAACCCAAGTTATCTTTTGACAAAGAATACACAAACATCCTGTGTTGATGAAGTGATTAATGGTGCCTTCTTGCTAGTGGCACCGCTTCCATCTGTTGACTAACATTTAGCTCATAATGGATGGGAATGGCATTATCTTCAAAGTCAATGTTTAAGCACCTGGACTGCTGGGAAGACGGCAGAGTAGGTTCATGTTTATATACGTGCTCCTGCCCTTCAACACACACATCCAAAAGCTGAAAAAGAAGCTGTCTACAGGGAAACTAATAAAAGCCACCACCCCATACCCAGAACTCCAGGGCACCATCTGACAACCAAGCTGAGGACTTCTCTGTCAAGCCAGCCACAGTTGCTGGGCAGGGGCTTAGAGGGCCTCAAAGGACTTGACCAATTATGTCTGAACTTGGAGAAACACAGCCTGGTAGTGGTCAGGACAAGCTGAGGGCACACTTCCCAAAGTAAACCTAGGGGGAGCTGGACATCTCACATGCTCCCCCTGTGTGTGATGAGGAGACCAACAATAACTCAGGAGCCAAACACACAAACACTGACTACGGAGGAAATCCAGTGGAGCAGACGGATGAACCCACCAAACTCCTACTGGGGCGACCTCTAGTGGAAATGGGGAAATCTCTCTCCCTCTGCCCTGAGCATGGGACCCAGCCAGCTCAGGGCAGAGGGGACTCAAGTTTCCATGAAGGCTTGGCTTCCCTCCTCCTTCTCCCTCATCCAGAGAGCAGAATGGAAAACAAAGACCGCCTTTGCCATCGCACCCCATCAAGATCCAGCCTTCCAGTTCAGCAGCTCAGGTGATCACACAGGTCTCACTTGAGAAAAAGGAGGAGTTTAAGGAGGATTTATTCACACTTGTCTTGAAAGACAGAACTGGTCCCATGCAAAGACCAAAATAAGCAGAAACAGCCACCACCGTACTTGTGCAGCAATAAAAGACCAAAGCAGCACAGAAGAAAAGGAATGAAAGAAGCAAAAGACAGATAAGCACACTCTGGAAAAAAGAATGATTTCAAGATAAGCACACTCTGGAAAAAAGAATGATTTCAGAAACCATGAAAACTGTAGACCACATAGGTCAGCTTTCCAAGAAACGAAAAAAAGGGGTCCTCTAAGAGGACAATACAATGAGAGAAAATGCTGGCAGAGTTAAGCTAAAAAAAAAAAAACAAACCAAAAGATAAAACTGTAGCTGAAGTGAAAGCCACATGGCAAGCATCAAGGCCTAGAATCAACATCACAGAAAATGGAGCCAGTGAAATGGGCGGTTAAGACTGGAGGAAAAAAAGTCACACAGCAGGAAAAAAGACAAGGAGACCAAAAGGATCAAAGGAAAGGTAAATGTGAAGGATAGAGAACAGAGAGCTAATGCAGCAGCAAATTGTTGAACAAGAGAACAAACAAACCAGTAAGAAATGAGGGAAGGCATGAATGTCAATGTCTGATGCTCACTGACTGCCAGAAAAAGCCAACAGTAACTGTTGGCTCCGAAGTTACTTCATGTCAAGAACAAACAAGAAATCACAAGTACTTAGGGCAAATGAGCAGGTCATCTACAAAAGAGGAAGAACTGTCTATCTGGACTCAGCTCTCTCTAAACCACCAGATACTAGAAGACAAGAGAGTGATGCCTCCAAACAACTGAGGGAAAAAAGACATGGTCCAAGAATCCAACAGCCAGCCAAGTTAGTGTTCATAAAAGATGGCAACAAAAGAGCACTTGTAATGATGCACGAATACCCACCAGAGGCTGTAATCCCGTCTACCATGAGATAAAATCATCGACTCCTGAATGTGGACTCTTTGTACGAGAGGGCTGGCAGTAAGCATGGACCATTCCGAAATCGCACCCCATCAAGATCCAGCCTTCCAGTTCAGCAGCTCAGGTGATCACACAGGTCTCACTTGAGAAAAAGGAGGAGTTTAAGGAGGATTTATTCACACTTGTCTTGAAAGACAGAACTGGTCCCATGCAAAGACCAAAATAAGCAGAAACAGCCACCACCGTACTTGTGCAGCAATAAAAGACCAAAGCAGCACAGAAGAAAAGGAATGAAAGAAGCAAAAGACAGATAAGCACACTCTGGAAAAAAGAATGATTTCAAGATAAGCACACTCTGGAAAAAAGAATGATTTCAGAAACCATGAAAACTGTAGACCACATAGGTCAGCTTTCCAAGAAACGAAAAAAAGGGGTCCTCTAAGAGGACAATACAATGAGAGAAAATGCTGGCAGAGTTAAGCTAAAAAAAAAAAAACAAACCAAAAGATAAAACTGTAGCTGAAGTGAAAGCCACATGGCAAGCATCAAGGCCTAGAATCAACATCACAGAAAATGGAGCCAGTGAAATGGGCGGTTAAGACTGGAGGAAAAAAAGTCACACAGCAGGAAAAAAGACAAGGAGACCAAAAGGATCAAAGGAAAGGTAAATGTGAAGGATAGAGAACAGAGAGCTAATGCAGCAGCAAATTGTTGAACAAGAGAACAAACAAACCAGTAAGAAATGAGGGAAGGCATGAATGTCAATGTCTGATGCTCACTGACTGCCAGAAAAAGCCAACAGTAACTGTTGGCTCCGAAGTTACTTCATGTCAAGAACAAACAAGAAATCACAAGTACTTAGGGCAAATGAGCAGGTCATCTACAAAAGAGGAAGAACTGTCTATCTGGACTCAGCTCTCTCTAAACCACCAGATACTAGAAGACAAGAGAGTGATGCCTCCAAACAACTGAGGGAAAAAAGACATGGTCCAAGAATCCAACAGCCAGCCAAGTTAGTGTTCATAAAAGATGGCAACAAAAGAGCACTTGTAATGATGCACGAATACCCACCAGAGGCTGTAATCCCGTCTACCATGAGATAAAATCATCGACTCCTGAATGTGGACTCTTTGTACGAGAGGGCTGGCAGTAAGCATGGACTTCATTCAAACACAGAATTAAATCTAAATAACTCCAGTAATTACCTACAGTTAGACCTTTTTAAATTGCCTGTCTTTCTAGGTAAAAGCTGCCAAATCCATTCACTGATCTCTAAGCATGCCAAAATGGCAACATACACAAGAGGACCTCTCTCGAATAAAATTCTCTGACACTAGAGAAAAATTTGGGTTTATGTCTTAAGCTCTTGAGGGTTAACATACCCAGGAAATTCCTCAAAAGAGGTAATGCTCATTACCTGCTGCAGTGCTAAGAGCACGGGCCTTTGACCAAGAAGACCCAACTATTCGCTTTGGTTCTTTCGTGCCACCATGGTGCACCACTGAATTGCTTTGGAACTCATATGACAAACTGTGATAATACCTGCATGGTTCACTGCACGGCAGCAAAAGGATCAATCAAGGACGCTGTATGTGAAAGTTCTTTGGAATTTGTAAGGAAGGGTATAAAACCATGCCACCTGATTGGATGGAAAGAACCCACTATACCGAGGAGTGAAAATCAGTCATTTAGAGACAAAGAAAAGATCAGATGGCTCCAGTGAATCCATCCCTGAGCCCTTCCTTTTGTTTCTCTCCATTTTCAAGTCATCTCTTATCACTTTTATAAAAAGGAAATTCTGTACTTCCACAGCTCCTGACCTGAATTATTTTTTCATTTGAAAACAAAGATAGTTTAAGAACTTCACGGCCCACCATCCGAGGTAAATGTCTGCTCACTTCCATTCACTGATTCAGCTAATATTCACAAAGCACCTACTATGTGCCAGGTCCTACTTCAAAGAGTAGATGCTGTCCCCAAATACTTAAAATTAAGTAAATCACAGGGAAGTGGAGGGGAACTGGGAGAACTAAACAATTTTAGCTGAAAAGCAGTTAATGTCTATATATATTATAACATGTAGAAAGGTGACCAGATACCTAGAGACAAAGCTCAGCCAACAGCCAGAATGATGTGTCTAAGTTCAGACAACAATGTACAACCAACAAAAGGGAGAAATGAATTCTTTGGGCAGCCGAACTGCATGAATGCAAGATGTTCCTGACAATCTTCTTAGGGTCGCTTTGGAAGTGAAGTTCATTCACACAATTAAAAAAAAAAAAAAAAAAAAGGAAAAAAGACAGGAGAGGGAAGACCGTCCTGGAGTCAGACGGATATGAGCAAGCCAAAACATCCATCAGTGAAGGACTATCAGTGAAGTCATTAAAACACTGAAAGACAGCTTCACTTTGTTTTTTTTTTAGACAGCTTCACTTTTGAAAAAGACCTGAAAAGGGAGAAATGTGACAGTTTTTTTTCACATCAGCGTTTCCATCTCCAGGTAGCCTGTTGTGAAAGACAGAATGATCAAGGGGCGCTTCTCAAGTACACAGTAAAACGTGGCCAGAACAAGGCAGGAGGGAACCCTCCTGACTCTGCTGCCTCCTTCCTTCAGCAGTGTAAAGGGCTGTGGGTGGAAATGGAGGCCAAGTAAGAGGCTGAGAGACAAGCTGAGATTTATCGAAAACTGAGGTCTTTAAACACAAGGGCCATTATTTTTATATCTTTATACCACAAACAACTTGCCATCTCCCCAGCCAAACCGAGGAGTGAAAATCAGTCATTTAGAGACAAAGAAAAGATCAGATGGCTCCAGTGAATCCATCCCTGAGCCCTTCCTTTTGTTTCTCTCCATTTTCAAGTCATCTCTTATCACTTTTATAAAAGGAAATTCTGTACTTCCACAGCTCCTGACCTGAATTATTTTTTCATTTGAAAACAAAGATAGTTTAAGAACTTCACGGCCCACCATCCGAGGTAAATGTCTGCTCACTTCCATTCACTGATTCAGCTAATATTCACAAAGCACCTACTATGTGCCAGGTCCTACTTCAAAGAGTAGATGCTGTCCCCAAGTACTTAAAATGAAGTAAATCAACGGGAAGTGGAGGGGAACTGGGAGAACTAAACAATTTTAGCTGAAAAGCAGTTAATGTCTATATATATTATAACATGTAGAAAGGTGACCAGATACCTAGAGACAAAGCTCAGCCAACAGCCAGAATGATGTGTCTAAGTTCAGACAACAATGTACAACCAACAAAAGGGAGAAATGAATTCTTTGGGCAGCCGAACTGCATGAATGCAAGATGTTCCTGACAATCTTCTTAGGGTCGCTTTGGAAGTGAAGTTCATTCACACAATTAAAAAAAAAAAAAAAAAAAAGGAAAAAAGACAGGAGAGGGAAGACCGTCCTGGAGTCAGACGGATATGAGCAAGCCAAAACATCCATCAGTGAAGGACTATCAGTGAAGTCATTAAAACACTGAAAGACAGCTTCACTTTGTTTTTTTTTTAGACAGCTTCACTTTTGAAAAAGACCTGAAAAGGGAGAAATGTGACAGTTTTTTTTCACATCAGCGTTTCCATCTCCAGGTAGCCTGTTGTGAAAGACAGAATGATCAAGGGGCGCTTCTCAAGTACACAGTAAAACGTGGCCAGAACAAGGCAGGAGGGAACCCTCCTGACTCTGCTGCCTCCTTCCCCTTCAGCAGTGTAAAGGGCTGTGGGTGGAAATGGAGGCCAAGTAAGAGGCTGAGAGACAAGCTGAGATTTATACGAAAACTGAGGTCTTTAAACACAAGGGCCATTATTTTTATATCTTTATACCACAAGGAAACAATCATATGGAACAGTGCCATTCTCAAGACACTGACAAGGCCTTCAAAAAAAAGGCCTCTACAGACTGTCTCATTACCTGTATCTTGGAAGCAATGTTGACCTTGTTTTGTTTTTACCTGATTGAAAGGCTTCTAAGGATGGAAGAGATGAGGTCTTCCCAAAGATGAAGGAACCACCATGAGCTCAGGTGATGTAATAAAATGAAAGAATATTAATTTTGGTGGAACTGAGAGAAATAAGAGTTTTCTTTCCCCTGAGCAACTGCAGTGGGTCAGAACACAGCTCCATCCAGGGGAAAAGCCCACTATGATGGCAGCAGGGACAACAGAGCTGATACTGTCGTACAAATAGAGGAGGAGGAGGAGGAACACTTTACCAGGCTTTTCCATCAGCGGATTCAACACTTCAATTCTGGATGGAAACATTTATATGGATGTTAAGAGAGGGTAGAAGAAAAAGAAAAGAGGGTAGAAGTCAGAGTAGATGATAAACACGTGAAAAGTTACGGAGAACAGAAACACACCCTCTGGAGCAGTGTAAGTTGCAGATTTTGATCTGAACTCTCATACAGCTTCTGTTTCTAAGGGTAAACATGCCATGACAGTTTGAAAGCAGGCTAAGGCTCATGAAAACATGAATGCTGAAGACCTGGGGCATTTTCCAAAGACACTAGAAAGAAGGTTTCCCTTTTACACCTAACAGAGTGCATCACACAGGGACTTAGAAAACTGCAAAGGAATATGATGTGGAAAATGACCGTATTCAGTGGCAAAATTGACAGCCATTTTGAAAAGGAAGGAAAATGTGACAGTTTTTTCACATCAGCGTTTCCATCTCCAGGTAGCCTGTTGTGAAAGACAGAATGATCAAGGGGCGCTTCTCAAGTACACAGTAAAACGTGGCCAGAACAAGGCAGGAGGGAACCCTCCTGACTCTGCTGCCTCCTTCCTTCAGCAGTGTAAAGGGCTGTGGGTGGAAATGGAGGCCAAGTAAGAGGCTGAGAGACAAGCTGAGATTTATACGAAAACTGAGGTCTTTAAACACAAGGGCCATTATTTTTATATCTTTATACCACAAGGAAACAATCATATGGAACAGTGCCATTCTCAAGACACTGACAAGGCCTTCAAAAAAAAGGCCTCTACAGACTGTCTCATTACCTGTATCTTGGAAGCAATGTTGACCTTGTTTTGTTTTTACCTGATTGAAAGGCTTCTAAGGATGGAAGAGATGAGGTCTTCCCAAAGATGAAGGAACCACCATGAGCTCAGGTGATGTAATAAAATGAAAGAATATTAATTTTGGTGGAACTGAGAGAAATAAGAGTTTTCTTTCCCCTGAGCAACTGCAGTGGGTCAGAACACAGCTCCATCCAGGGGAAAAGCCCACTATGATGGCAGCAGGGACAACAGAGCTGATACTGTCGTACAAATAGAGGAGGAGGAGGAGGAACACTTTACCAGGCTTTTCCATCAGCGGATTCAACACTTCAATTCTGGATGGAAACATTTATATGGATGTTAAGAGAGGGTAGAAGAAAAAGAAAAGAGGGTAGAAGTCAGAGTAGATGATAAACACGTGAAAAGTTACGGAGAACAGAAACACACCCTCTGGAGCAGTGTAAGTTGCAGATTTTGATCTGAACTCTCATACAGCTTCTGTTTCTAAGGGTAAACATGCCATGACAGTTTGAAAGCAGGCTAAGGCTCATGAAAACATGAATGCTGAAGACCTGGGGCATTTTCCAAAGACACTAGAAAGAAGGTTTCCCTTTTACACCTAACAGAGTGCATCACACAGGGACTTAGAAAACTGCAAAGGAATATGATGTGGAAAATGACCGTATTCAGTGGCAAAATTGTTACATGAGCATAAAAACTCCACTTCTTATGCCTTACAAACTTGATAATGACTCAGAGTTAGTTTTTCACTTAAGATCTTTGAAACCAAGCAGCTTAAAAGTGAAAAATTTCAAGACAATTTTTCAAACGCTTTCATCGACAGAATGGAAGTTGCACAAATTAATTTAAAAAATGAAATCAAGAGGAGATCTAATATGAGAGTACCATGAGAATGCAGTCAGATGAAAGAAGGCCAAAGTCTAAAGTACAGAGGGAGGAGGAATGCATAAGAGAGAGGAAGTGCCCTGGGACTGAATTGTCAAGCTCAGCTGATGTCTTCAACTTCCAGACTTCCCAAGCAAGGCCTTAGTTGGTATTTTGGGTCAAACATGGTATTTGGTCACAAAGAGCAACAGTAGAGATCAGCTGTATCTGGAATGGGGAGGGAGCTGACAGATCTGGGGAGACTGAAGACAGTCTATGATAAAGAGGACAGAGGTATGAGGGCGCGAGCACTAATAAGGCCTTGTGTCCTCCGTAAGACAAGCGTCAACCAAACCACAGCAATGTATTATGAAAAATGACTCAAGTTACTACTTGGAAGGTATGAAGTAGCTACAGGAGACTTCTGTGGAAATGGTCCAACTATTTATATGGAGAAAAAAAATACATTCAAGCACTGGAATATCTATAGTGCCACACTCAGAGATTGTGGAGGAAAGGAATTCTTTCTGGGTGACTTGCAGAAGGCCATCTTATCTTCATGGAGAGGACTGAAGCGTTCAGTTCTTTACAAAGTTCTGTTAGTCTTGATCTTGTCCCTACAAAGAAAATAACAGGAACAGACCCAGTGAGTTTATGAGGACAACCTCCTCTATCTTACCTGAGATGTACTCAGAGCATTTTGTCACAGTGATAATTCAAAAACCTGTGTCTTATCTCAGAATCATTCTCTAAAGTTACTATAGAAAAAAAGTACCATTCAATGACAAATACACCTTAAAATACTTTTTTCCTCTCAGTTACAAACCTGGTTGGAAATGAGGAACCACTGCCAAAGGGTGTGGGGTTTCTCTGGGGAATGGTGAATATGGTCTAAAATTAGACAGTGGTAAGGGTCACATCACTCTGGGAATTCACGAACTGTATATGGTTACTGAATTGTATGCTTTGAAAGGGTGAATTTTATGGTATCTGAATTGTATCTCAATGAAATTATAATTACAAACCTGCACAGAAAATAAACTACTAAATACTCTCCCAAGGTTGCCACCAATTATCCTATTTCTATAAATGAACGATTTTCTGCGTCAGGCTAGCCATTTTAGACTTTTAAAAAATGCTTTCTGCTAAAATTTGTTTGCTTAGTAAGATACTAGAAATGAAGACTCAGGTACTTCCTTCATGGTCCAGTGGTTCAGACTCTGTGCTCCGAAGGCAGGAGGGCATGGGCTTGATCCCTACTCAGGGAACTAAGATCCTGCATGCTCCCCAGAATGGTCAAAAGTAAATATATAAATAAAATTTCTACTAAACAATAATATATCATCCTTTATAAAAAAGAAATTATGACTCACAATTAGTATACAATCTGCTAAACTATTAAATAGGCTTTAAAACAATATTCAACTAACGCCATTATTTTTTATAATCCAAATGGACCTTAATGTTGATAAAGACTGCTTCCATGCTACTCAGTCACACCCCCTACTGGAGACAGAGCTGGAATTAGCTACTCATACTGATGCCGGACATGCTACTTGACGTATACGAAGTGAAAATGGAATCAAGGGAAACTGATCCAGGTGTTTCATACTGATTTCACTTAACCTTGTCCAGGGATAGTGTGTGAATGTGTGTATACACAACTATGTGCATGCTCACACTCATGTCTGCAAACCAAGCCCCTCTAAATTTCATCATCTGCGGTGAGTAGCCAGTGCAGCAATATTGCACAAAGGAAAAAAAAATATCAGTATACATACCTTTTACATCATTCATTGGAAAAGACCGATGCTACCCATTATAATGCTACAAAGTCAATAAAGCTATATAAACTCTATTTGCCTACAAAAACCTTTCTGTTGCACTATGTTAGGAATCAAGCTTTTCAGGATAAGAGTAAATATATACAATGAAAACATATTAGGGAGGGCAGCTCAGTGGTGAAGGGTTCCCCTGCAACACAGGAGACACAGGTTCCCATTCCTGATCCAGGAAGATCCAACATGCTGTGAAGCAACTAAGCCCATGAGCCACAACAATGGAATCTGTGCCCTAGAGCCTCGGAGCCACAGTAGTTGAGCCCATGTGCTGCAACTACTGAAGCCACTGTGCCCTGGAGTCCAAGTTCTACAACAAGAGAAGTCACCACAACAAGGAAGCCTGCTCACCTCCACTAGAGAGCAGTCCCCGCTCCCTGCAACTAGAGAGGAGCCTGCAGCAGCAGTAAAAACCCAAAATAGCCCAAAATAAATACATAAATAAAGTAAAATATATATATATATTAGGGAGAAACACTGCAATGTTAAAACACAATTAAAAATCAATGTGGGGATTCCCTGGTGGTCCAGTGGGTAAGGACACTGCCTTGCAGTGCAAGGGGCGCCGGTTCGACCCCTGGCCTGGGAAGATCCCACGTGCCGTGGAGCAGCTGGACCGATGTGTCCAATTATCGAGCCGGAGCTCTGGAGCACATGTGCCCAGAGCCGGCGCTCTGCGACAACAGAGGCCACTGCGATGGGAGGCCCACATGGGCCAAAGAACAAAGATGGACGAAAACAGATAAATGAAAGACCAATAGAAGTGGCCTGCCTGACCCCCTCCCTCCCCAACCCGACCCCCCTCAAAAATGGTTCACATCCAAAAAAAAAAATTAATGTGAAATTATGATTTTTACAAAAAGGTATATATTTTACAGGTCTGTCCAGCAAAGAGGACTCAAAAAGATGTAATGTACACCTCCACCTCCCAGATTAGGGTCTCTAATATCCTTTAAAAGGAAACAGAAGTCTTACTATAAGATGAACTTAGGACATCCTCTTGGGCCAGAAAGCAAGGAAGCTTTCAAAGACCAACAGGATTTCCCAATGGAACACAAAGAATCTGGCTCAAAATGGCTTCCAATGGCCAAATGTGTGCCAAGTTTACCATCACAAAGATGGCCGCTACATGCAATGACAGGGGTGAAACTTGCAGAAAGTCTGACATGGAAATAGCACACATTGTATGTTCCATTTAAGTTAAAGAAGAGAAGAGAGGTACAGTAGTAGGTGACAGAGTTGGAGGAATGGTTATACAGCGGAGAAGGAAAAAGGAGAAGAATCTGACTAGAAAGTGGCCTTTGTGGGTACTGGAAATACAGAAAATGTATCCAATTATAAACTTAATATCTGTACACACACACACACACATTTATATATATATATATATATATACACACACATTAAATACTGACTGAAACATATCACAGCAATAAAAATCTACAATACCCATAATAATACTAAGAAAGGAGAAAGCCAGAAACTCACCTGTCACCATTTAAGGTGATCTCTAACTAACTTACTTGAAAATTTGTAATTAGAGAGAGTTCAATGCCAATCCTGCCTTGCCAGGAAGAACTATACTTCCAAAGGCACCTAAGTGACCTTAGCTGATGAGGAAAAACTTATTAGGAGAATGTCAGCTAATAAGTATCAAAGGAATTATACTAACAAAAAACTCATCATTTTATAAACATTAATAAAATTACTGATTCAGGCCAACTTTATCAATGGGTGTTAAAAATCACTAAGTGATGGTTGCATGCTGCCAATGTAATACTATGCAGTTTACTTTCTAATTGAGAGGGGAAAACAAACCACACTGTGGAGGGACCAGTCACACTCTGCATTATGGGCAATCTTAACATTACTGTGTATCAACCGGACAGCATGGGTCTCAGAGTGTATTTCTGCATCAGTATATGTGAAATGTTTCCGTTTAGTCACTAAGTCATGCCTGACTCTTTGTGACCCCACGGATTGTAGCCCACAAGGCTCCTGTGTCCATGGATTACTCCAGGTAAGAATGCTGGAGTGGGTTGCCATTTCCTTCTCCAAGGTATCCTCCCAACTCAGCAAATGAACCCGTGTATCCTGTATTGGCAGGTAGATTCTTTACCACTGAGCCACCCGGGAAGCCCATTTCTGAAATATTCTAGCAAAAAATGCTCCAGTGAGCCTTCAGATGAACTTGCAGTTTATGGGAGATCCAGGGCTTCAGACAAAAAAACAAAAAAATTACACAAATTAAGGTGGGACATTTTTGCAGGACAACCAGTATGCACCTTCGACAACAAAAAATTGTTATACATCAAAAAAACAATTTGACTCAACATGGATTAAAGACCTAACTCAAAGACCATAAATCATAAAACTTAGAGGAAAACATAGGCAGAACACTCGATGACATAAATCAAAGGAAGATCGTCTATAACCAGCCTCCCAGAGTAATGGAAGTAAAAACAAAAATAAACAAGTGGGACCCAATTAAACTTAAAAGCTTTTGCACAGCTTTTGTTTTATAAACAAAGTGTAAAGACAACCCTCCGAATAGGAGAAAATAATAGCAAATTAAACAACCGACAAAGGATTAATTTCCAAAATACACAAGCAGCTCCTACAGCTCAATATTAAGAGAACAAATGCCACAGAGTGGGAGAAAATCATAGCAAATGAAACAACAGACAAAGAATTCATCTAATAAGTATCAAAGGAATTATACTAACAAAAAACTCATCATTTTATAAACATTAATAAAATTACTGATTCAGGCCAACTTTATCAATGGGTGTTAAAAATCACTAAGTGATGGTTGCATGCTGCCAATGTAATACTATGCAGTTTACTTTCTAATTGAGAGGGGAAAACAAACCACACTGTGGAGGGACCAGTCACACTCTGCATTATGGGCAATCTTAACATTACTGTGTATCAACCGGACAGCATGGGTCTCAGAGTGTATTTCTGCATCAGTATATGTGAAATGTTTCCGTTTAGTCACTAAGTCATGCCTGACTCTTTGTGACCCCACGGATTGTAGCCCACAAGGCTCCTGTGTCCATGGATTACTCCAGGTAAGAATGCTGGAGTGGGTTGCCATTTCCTTCTCCAAGGTATCCTCCCAACTCAGCAAATGAACCCGTGTATCCTGTATTGGCAGGTAGATTCTTTACCACTGAGCCACCCGGGAAGCCCATTTCTGAAATATTCTAGCAAAAAATGCTCCAGTGAGCCTTCAGATGAACTTGCAGTTTATGGGAGATCCAGGGCTTCAGACAAAAAAACAAAAAAATTACACAAATTAAGGTGGGACATTTTTGCAGGACAACCAGTATGCACCTTCGACAACAAAAAATTGTTATACATCAAAAAAACAATTTGACTCAACATGGATTAAAGACCTAACTCAAAGACCATAAATCATAAAACTTAGAGGAAAACATAGGCAGAACACTCGATGACATAAATCAAAGGAAGATCGTCTATAACCAGCCTCCCAGAGTAATGGAAGTAAAAACAAAAATAAACAAGTGGGACCCAATTAAACTTAAAAGCTTTTGCACAGCTTTTGTTTTATAAACAAAGTGTAAAGACAACCCTCCGAATAGGAGAAAATAATAGCAAATTAAACAACCGACAAAGGATTAATTTCCAAAATACACAAGCAGCTCCTACAGCTCAATATTAAGAGAACAAATGCCACAGAGTGGGAGAAAATCATAGCAAATGAAACAACAGACAAAGAATTCATCTCCAAAATCTACAAGCAACTCAGACAACTCAGCACAGGAAAAACGAACAACCCAATCAAAAAATGGGAAAAAGATCTAAACAGACACCTCTCCAAAGAGGACATACAGATGGCCCAAAAGCACATGAAACCATGCTCAACCTCGCTTATTATTAGAGAAATGCAAATCAAAACTACAATGAGATACCACCTCACACCCGTCAGAATGGCCATCTTCAAAAAACCTGCAGACAATAAATGCTGGAGAGGGTGCAGAGAAAAGAGAACACTCTTGCATTGCTGGTGGGAATGTAAATTGATACAGCCTCTATGGAAGACAGTATGGAGATTCCTTAAAAAACTAAAAATAGAAGCACCCTATGACCCAGCAGTCCCACTATTAGGCCTATATCCTGATGAAATCAAAACTGAAAGAAGCACCTGTACCCCAATGTTCATTGCAGCTCTCTATACAATAGCCAGAACTTGGAAGCAATCTAGATGTCCACTGATGAATGAATGGATCCAGAAGCTCTGGTACATATATACAATGGAATACTACTCAGCTGTTGAAAGAAATGCAGAAGACTCAGTCCTAATGAAGTGGCTGGCTCTAGAACCTATCATCAAAAGTGAAGTAAGTCAAAAAGAGAAAGACAAATACAGTATACTAACACACATATATGGAATCTAGTAGGACGGTCTTGATAACACACACAGGGAACACATGGAAAAACAGACAGAGCATAGACATAGGGACATTGTCGGGAAGAAATAGGGAGGGGGAAGCATGGAGGGAGTAACACGGAAACCTATACTGTTATGTGTGGAAAAGATAGCTAGTGTCATAGTGCTAAGGGAATAGGAGTGCTTACAATGGCTTGGGGCAAAGGTCTGGAGGGGTGGGATGGTGGGAACTGGGGGGGTGGGGACCATGGATATGCATAAGACTGATCTGGGAACATACATGCCTGTGAACAACAAAACTCTGTAAAACTTTTAAAATAAAGAATTAAAAAAAAAAAAAAGAACAAACAACCCAATCAAAAAGTGGGAAGAAGACCTAAACAGAAATCTCTCCAAAGAAGACATACAAACACATGAAAAGATGCTTAACATCGCTCATTAAAATCAAAACTACAATGACATACCATCTCACACCAGTCAGAATGGCCACCATCAAAAAGCCTACAAACATTAAATGCTGGAGAAGGTGTAGAGAAAAGGGAACCCTCTTGCACTGTTGGTGGGAATGTAAACTGATACAGTCACTATGGAAGACAGTATAGAGAATCCTCAAAACATTAGAAATAGAACTGTCATATGACCCAGCAATCCCACTACTAGGCATATACCCTGAGGAAATCAAAACTGATAAAGACAGATGTATCCCAGTGTTCACTGCAGCACTATTTACAACAGCTAGAACATGAAAGCAACCTAGATGTCCCTTGACAGATGAATGGATAAAGAAGCTGTGGTACATATATACAATGGAATACTACTCAGTCCCAAAAAGGAATGCATCTGAGTCATTCCTCATGAGGTGGATGAACCTGGAACCTATTATACAGAGTGAAGTAAGCCAGAAAGAGAAAGATAAATATTGTATACTAACACATATATATGCAATCTAGAAGGGTGGTACCAATAAATATATATGCAGAGCAGCAATGGAGAAACAGACATAGAGAACAGACTCACAGATATTGAGGGAACGGAGGAATGGGTGAGATGTATGGAAAGTATAACATGGAAACTTACATTACCGTATGTAAAACAGACAACCAATGGGCATCTGCTGTAAGACTCAGGGAACTTACACAGGGGCTCTGTAACAACCTAGAGGAGTGCGATGTGGAGGGAGATGGGAGAGCAGCTTGGGTGGGAGGGGACATGTGTATACCTATGTCTGATTCGGGTTGATGTGTGACAGTAAACAACAAAACTCTGTAAAATAAAATAAATAAATAAAAAACCCAAACCAACCTGAGACTTACTCAGACATGTTATGGGGTCCTAGAATTGATTTGTCTTTGGGACAAATCAGGGGGATTTTCATAATAAAAATATAATGACACAGGAAGATGCAGATGGTTAAAAACTAGGCTGTGTCATAGTATGGAAAGTATCTCATTTGGGGAAACATACACACACACACACACACACACACACACACACACATATGTATATATATATACAAATAGCAAAACACCTGGAAAGACACAGATAAAGCTCTAAGAATGTTAATCTCTGGCTTATGAAAATACAATAGTTTCTCTTTTTTTGCTTATATTTTCTAATTTTTTTTAACAATGCAAATATACTGGGGCTTCCCTGGTGGTCCAGTGGGTAAGGACACCGCCTTGCAGTGCAAGGGGCGCCGGTTCCATCCCTGGCCTGGGAAGATCCCACGTGCCACGGAGCGGCTGGACTGACGTGTCCAATCACCGAGCCAGAGCTCTGGAGCACATGCGCCCAGAGCCGGTGCTCTGCAGCGACAGAGGCCACTGTGATGGGAGTTCCACACGAGCCAAAGAACAAAGATGGATGAAAACAGATAAATGAAAGACCAATAGAAGTGGCCAAACAAAACAATGTACATATACTGCCTTTATATTATTGAAAAGTTAAACAAATAACCAGAACCCTCTGTTGCTAGTAGAATTGGAATGTAAAGTTCATCAAAAGAAAGAAACTGGAAACCAAAGACTGAATTATTAGCATTCCTATCACAAAATAGTGAAGCTCGTTTTTCTGTGATTGATCATTTTCTTCTTTTTCATTTTTTTATTATGGTAAACTGTACATGAAATTTACCATTTGGTTAAGGAAGAAAAAAACTGTTTCATTAAGTGTGCAGTTCAGTGACACTCAATACAGGCAGAGTGTTGTACCATCATCCACCTCCAGAACTTTCTCACCTTTCTCCAATGAAACTCTGACCTCATTACACACTAAATTCCCTTTTCCCCTACTCCCTAACTGTGGCAACCACCATTCTACTTTCTGTCTTCAGGTGCCTTCTGTAAGTTGAAGCCTACAATATCAGTCTTCTGGGGTCTGGATTATTTTACTCAGCATAATGACTTCAAGGTTTATCAATACTATATCATGTCAGAACTTTATTCAAGGGCTGAATAATAATAATCTGTTACACGCATAAACCCCTTTGTTCCTTGACTGATAATTTTTTTTTTAAGTTTATTTTCATCCATCTTTATTCTTTGGCCTGTGTGGGACTCCCATCACAGTGGCCTCTCTCATTGCAGAGCACCAGCTCTGGGCACATGCGCTCCAGAGCGCTGGCTTGTAACTGGGCACACCAGTCCAGCTGCTTTGCAGCATGTGGGATTTTCCCAGGCCAGGGATTGAACTGGTGCCCCTTGCACTGCAAGGTGGACTCTTCACCCACTGGACCACAAGGGAAGCCCTTGACTGATAATTTTAACTATTTTTCTGGTATCAATCCATCTACAGATTTTTTTCTAAACATTCTTCTGTCAATTCTATGGATGATGACAAATTACAAACAATTACTTTATTTTGGGGGGTGTGGGGAGGGAGGAGGGCAGGCGGGCCACTTCTATTGGTCTTTCATTTGTCCATTTTCATCCATTTTTGTTCTCCGGCCCACATGGGCCTCCCATCGCAGTGGCCTCTGTTGTCACAGAGCACCGGCTCTGGGTGCATGTGCTATAGAGCTCTGGCTCATAACTGGACATATCAGTCCAGCTGCTCGCAGGCATCTTCCCAGGCCAGGGATCGAACCGTGGGATCTTCCCAGGCCAGGGATGGAACCGGCGCCTCTTGCACTGCAAGGTGGTGTCCTTACCCACTGGACCACCAGGGAAGCCCCTCAACAATTACTTTTTAAGTAAGATTTGTTGGCAGGATATACCTAACTTACTCATTTTAAGACCTCCACAGTGCAAGGGCTCCCAGAACATCAGGTCCTCTACTGGAATGGCTACTCTGGTTGCCCAGTTCTTGCTATCCTTCCTATCTGGGATGAGAAACTACTCCCAGCTTTCTTTAGGGACTGCTTTGCTTTTCCAGTGATAAAACAACAAAGATGTGGCTGAAAATAAGGAGTCGCCTAGCTGGTACACTCTGGGGAAAAAAATCAGCTATTTCATGACTGAAAGGAAAGTGATCAATTACTGTTTTGCCTTATATTTGGAAGCATCCCTGGGCTCACTGCTGGGATTGCTCCAATCGTCAGCTTCAGGTGTGGTCTTGTAATGGCGCCATGCGGACTTGTTAAAAACCGGAAGTCTCTCAAATGATTCACTTGAAAGAGCCTAAGGGGAAAAACAAAAGTGTATACCAAAGGTCTACATTGTCATCTTGCTCACGTGAAATACTAACTCAAATTTTATATTTAAAGCATCAGAAATCTTAATGTGGAGTTACATTAAAGATACACATTGGCATTTTACTTAGACTGGCCAGGATGAAATTATAGCCTTTTTTTTTTAAGGAATAAAAACATTCATTCATATAAAACCAATACTGAAGTACACATGACAAGAACGGAAAGCATTTTCACTCAGTTAATACTGATAGGAGATCGTCAATCATTTAGACTATACGGTTTTTAGACCAAACACTACTATTCACTGGGTACTGTTCTCCCAGGGGGAGTTTCACATGAAACTGGTACCTACAGTCACCCCGGGAAAGAGACACAGGTAGCTCTGAGCCAGTGATGGGAGATGGTTTTCCCTTTTACAGTGTTAATATTTTGTACTATGTGCTCATATTATATAAACAAAAAATACTCCTAATATTCTAGAGTAAATAAAAGTCTGACACCACCAATGAATGAGAAAAACTGTGTTACAGAGAACTTTATCTGATCAGACTTTTACATAATCATATTATGAACACTGAACTCCTACAACTTTGAGAAAGCTAAGAAGTTTCTAAAGCAAAAGACTTCAGTTTATGAAAATGTTTCTTTTTATATTAGTACTTTTAGAGGATATGCAATTTCTTTAAAAGAAATCACAACTTAGAATGATCTTAAAAAATCAATATTCAAAATTTCATATATTCATGTTTTTGCTCTATTTGAGCATAAAATCAAGGGTAGAACATAATCTGGTTTTCAAGTAAAGCTGGAGTAAATCTGAACTGAATATAAGAGATGGTACAATGCTAGTCTCCTTTAGTTATTAGAACTTATAGCTTTAAAAAGCAAAGACGCCTTCTGATAACAAATAAAAATGCAGTACCTTCAAATAAATGACAGCATCAGTACCCACACCTTCCATAGAATAGAGTTTTAGATCTCCTTGAAAATATCTAGCATATAGACGAGAAATTGGCAAGCCATAACCAAATCCAGCCTAATGAGAAAAGAAAATTAATACAGTGAGAAAGGCACAAAACACTAACATGTTGAGTCTGAGGACCAGCGGGGACATTAAATTCTTGATTCGCAGTTAAAGCAAACAAATTGACCCAACCTATACAATGATGTATATATACTCACATATGGCAATTTCCCCCAAATACTTATTAAGTGTTTGGAAAAGAACAGAAATACTCTGATTTTTACTAATGCTTTTTTTGAATCACAAATAATGCTTTTAATTATTTAGCTTTTTATAGTATTCACATAACTGAAATTGAACAAGTCTATGTTGTTGTTTAGTCAGTAAGTTGTGTCTGACTCTCTTGCGATCCCATGGACTGTGGTCCACCAGGCTTCTCTGTCCATGGAATTTCCCAGGCAAGAATACTGGAGTGGGTTGCCATTTCCTTCTGCAGGGAGACTAATGCTTTTTCAATGATTTAAAGCAGATTTTTAGCATTGTTTTAAAAAAGTCCCAAATCAAGTGATATTTGAAAGTTCCATTATCTGATTTTTCTGCTCTTTATAGTGAACATTAAGTTACACAGGAGCTGAAACCTACCAGCTAACATAATGAAAAGAAAGTGATCTCCTAAGGGCTACTGCCTAAGGCTGTAGGAATGCTATAGTATTCTGACACATATTTTCAGAGATAAGAAAACAATGCCAGTAACCTCCTGCATCTCTGTGTCACAGAACCCTGACTGTAACAGGTTGTTGGGGAAAACCAAAAAACAAAGGTCTCCGATACTGACAAGAACAATAAGGACAATTGAGATTAATTTCAGAAATTCTGGGTTGGAGAGTAAGGAGCTGTTCCTCAAGTTCTGGCTCCTCTGATTAAGTCCACCAACAGGTTAATGAAGGACACAGTGGGCAAACGCACAGCAGTGCTCATGCAGGCTTTAGGTTCAGACAGACCTAAGGTGAAATCCACTTTTTGTGCAACTGTGAACAGTTTGCCCAATCTTAGGCTGTTTTCTCATCTGAAAATGTAATAAAATGCTTACATCAGAGCTGCTGTAAGAATTAAATGATATAAGGAGTGCAAAGTCTTCACACAGTGTCTAAGACACAGGAGAATGAAAGAAATGGAAGCGGCTATTACGGCTACCTCAGAGCAGCAGTTTTACCCAGTTCCATGGCTTTCAGCTGTTTTCTAACACTTTGCCTAGACTCCCTCCTCGGGGTTACGGCCTAATTCAAGGGCTGGGTATGACAGAGTACACCATCAAGGAAGGGCTTAGGACAGGCAGAACATGAGCAGGAACAAAGACAAGAGAGCCGAAATGGTGACTGAAGTCATCACAGCAAAGAAGCCAGCAGGCTCCAGAAGAGGCCAAGGAAACCTGCCTCCTCCAGTCCAGCAAGGCCAGGAGCCGGCCCGGGGCCACCAGAGAACAGCCAAGAACACACAAGCCTAATGCAGTTATGAGTGTGAGTAGATAGGTGAGCCCAGGGTCCCACGGAACACAAAGGAGGGGCCTCTACCTCGCATCTGGTCAGGTTCTGGAAAGTCTTCCCAGGGTGTCAAAGGATCAATAGGAGTTGTCTGGGATGATATTCCCAAAAAAGAAACGCATGTGTCACAGCATGGAGTAGTAACGTCGTATGGTGTTTGATGATGAAATTATTTTTCCTAGTAGTACATACCCACATGCCCACTTACAAGCTGAGGAGAGCTGACTGACTGGGAGACATGCTAGTGAAAGTGGAGCCACATAGCACACTGGAAAGAACGCAGACATGGCCAGTGGCAACTTGACTGTCATGAGTTCAACGACCTTGGGCAATGTCTGTAACATGGGAGGTCAGAAGCACACTTTCTAAAGCTCTTTTACTTCAATTGCTCACTTGTATTAAAAAAAAAAAAAAGATGACATCACAGCTGTCCTGAGGAGGCTATTTTGAGAAGAGATGATCCATACTCCTTTTATACAACTGGTAAAAGCTCTAGATTTGATTTTGATGCTTTGTTTTCCTTTTGATGTTTATTTAAATAGGTACCAGAAACTAGTCAGGGTGATGGATTTCAAAATTGATCTCGGAAAAAAAAAATTGATTGCTCAAGAATTTTCTTGAATCTCATAAAAATGATTTCCTCTCTATTTTCAATATGCTGTGTTAACAAACTCTGTCTTGAATAAATGATGCTAAGTGCTGGATTTTATTCACACAAATATAATATGATCTTATGTGCTTATAAGTCAGGTGAGACCTGAAAATGAAAATGTACCCCCTGAACTATATTCCACAGAATGATAGATATGTTGCTGTATTTAATGACAGAGGGTTCGATTGCTGTTTGTCAATTAGAAACACTCAGCAGGGGATGAAAGTGTGGCCCTACCAGGATCTAAATGCTGCCATGGTAACCAGAGGCTTTCCTCACTGCCTTAATGGGGCTGAAGGTTATTTCCACAGTGAGACAGAAAGGGCTCTGAAAATGCACACACCATCTATATGTTTCCTGCTTATGTTATTTCATATAAAAATGGAATGTGTTCATAATTTAATATTTTAATTATATAAACAAATTTGGCGGGGCAAACTCAAAGACCCTGTCTGATTTGGGCCTCTGAGGTATGCAGCACTCAAGTGCCCAGGGCCCTGCTGCAGCCAGACACGCCACATGCCGTTCTGTTCCCTGTTCACTAGCTAGTAAACTTCCACTCCCACCAAGGAGAGCACCAGGAGGGAAACAGCCCTCCTTGTCCCTTCTCATGTTAATGGTCCTTCCTCAAGAAGCAGCATGAGAGGCTTACCAGCGGGGCAGCTTGAGTAGGCTCCAGGCTAGGTCTTGGAGCAGTTGAATACATGTAGTTAAAGAGACGATCTATTTTTCGGAGTGGAACTCCACCACCTAGATCACTTATCTGTAATGTACAAAACATTAAAAAGAAGAAGAAAGAAGTCGTTGTCAGTCTATATTTCATAGGAGGCAAGGAGTTCATTAAATAAAGTAGATACCAGTGCAAGGGCTCAAACCCCCAAAGAAATATGGTACCTTTGTGAATGGTATAAAACAAAGGAGGTGGGCAACTGGGGTTAGCATCCAACAGACTTGGGTTTGATATCTTGTTCAGCTCCTTAAAATGGGGCTCTAAGGAAGTTTCAACAAGGTAACTTAAGCCAAACCTCCAAAGATCTCGGAAAAAAAAAATTGATTGCTCAAGAATTTTCTTGAATCTCATAAAAATGATTTCCTCTCTATTTTCAATATGCTGTGTTAACAAACTCTGTCTTGAATAAATGATGCTAAGTGCTGGATTTTATTCACACAAATATAATATGATCTTATGTGCTTATAAGTCAGGTGAGACCTGAAAATGAAAATGTACCCCCTGAACTATATTCCACAGAATGATAGATATGTTGCTGTATTTAATGACAGAGGGTTCGATTGCTGTTTGTCAATTAGAAACACTCAGCAGGGGATGAAAGTGTGGCCCTACCAGGATCTAAATGCTGCCATGGTAACCAGAGGCTTTCCTCACTGCCTTAATGGGGCTGAAGGTTATTTCCACAGTGAGACAGAAAGGGCTCTGAAAATGCACACACCATCTATATGTTTCCTGCTTATGTTATTTCATATAAAAATGGAATGTGTTCATAATTTAATATTTTAATTATATAAACAAATTTGGCGGGGCAAACTCAAAGACCCTGTCTGATCTGGGCCTCTGAGGTATGCAGCACTCAAGTGCCCAGGGCCCTGCTGCAGCCAGACACGCCACATGCCGTTCTGTTCCCTGTTCACTAGCTAGTAAACTTCCACTCCCACCAAGGAGAGCACCAGGAGGGAAACAGCCCTCCTTGTCCCTTCTCATGTTAATGGTCCTTCCTCAAGAAGCAGCATGAGAGGCTTACCAGCGGGGCAGCTTGAGTAGGCTCCAGGCTAGGTCTTGGAGCAGTTGAATACATGTAGTTAAAGAGACGATCTATTTTTCGGAGTGGAACTCCACCACCTAGATCACTTATCTGTAATGTACAAAACATTAAAAAGAAGAAGAAAGAAGTCGTTGTCAGTCTATATTTCATAGGAGGCAAGGAGTTCATTAAATAAAGTAGATACCAGTGCAAGGGCTCAAACCCCCAAAGAAATATGGTACCTTTGTGAATGGTATAAAACAAAGGAGGTGGGCAACTGGGGTTAGCATCCAACAGACTTGGGTTTGATATCTTGTTCAGCTCCTTAAAAATGGGGCTCTAAGGAAGTTTCAACAAGGTAACTTAAGCCAAACCTCCAAACTTATTCTACAAGGTCACCATCATGTTGATACCAAAACCAGACAAAGATGCCACAAAAAAAGAAAATTACAAGCCAACATCACTGATGAACATACATGCAAAAATTCTCAACAAAATTCTAGCAAACAGAATCAAACGACACATTAAAAGGACCATACAGAGGGGGAGCCAAGATGGCGGAGGAATGAGGGGAAGATTCCACCAGCTTCCCAACAGAATCACCAGAACTAATCAAGAAATGAAACACCACCAACAAACCAGCCGCTAGACGACAGAAGAACTCCTTAGGTCTGCGAGGGTCGAAGAGGGAACAGCCAGAATTTTCCCGGAGCTACTGTTCTGAGAACCCTCTATCCTAACCCCCACACCGGACTGGACCAATGGAGAGTGCGCCAGCAAGTGCCCTAAAAGGGGGCCTGAGCAGAGCACTGGGGGAGAGAGGGCAGCGATCAGAGCGAAAATTTCAAGAATCCGCCCAGATCGCTGGCAGAAATTAAGACACTGCGAAGATAGGATACTGGAGCAGGGCCGAGCAGAACGTGCGAACTGCTGACTAGTGACCTGAGGCCGGACGGAACTTGGGGTGTACTGCCTAGACACCTGGAGCCGGGAGGGAGCACCCAGTGTGAAAATCGCGCCGCTTGGCCAGGCGAAAATCGCGACTTTCCGCCTGGCACCGGGTGAGTTCAAACACTCCTAGTGGGGGGCTTGCTGAACAGAGAGGGGAAGTCGCCCACGGATTGGTGACCAGGGACCGGGCTCGAGCCAGACGGGGAAGCTCGTGCCTGCCTTTGGGACTTGGACACGTAACTGGCAGTGCACGCGTGCCAGTGGAGGAAGAGCCAGTGCACCCCCATAGCTGCAGTTGCAGCGGAGGAAGTCGGGAGAAGGGCAGGTATTGGAGGCTACCGGCGGGTGTGCGGCAGAGCCAGGATGCCCCCGCACAACACGGGATTGCGCGTGCAGTGGCCCCCCGCCCGATGGACTGGGATCAGCCTGCTGCCCTGGCCAGCACCTGAGCTTGCAGCAACGCCTTTATTTTGCTGAAAACAAAAACAGAAACCATAGCAACCGGTGCTGTAATGGAAAGGCTATATCATCTAGACAACACCATCGACAGCAGATTGGCTTCCACCAGACAGATGAGAGGATAAAAACCAGGGACAGTATTTAGCTTTTTTTATTTGTTGTGGACGGTTCTGTTTATTTGGTTGATCGGTCAGGTTTGGGTTTTTTTTTTTTTTTTTCTTTGTCTCTTCTTATTAAGTGTTTCTTCCCTTTTTAATTTCTTTTTTTGATTTTTAATTTTTAATTTTTTAAAAATTTTAATTCTTGGAAAATTCTAATTTTCTTTCCTCTTTGCCACTGCTTCCTCCCTCTACGTTCTAAATGTAAAACTTTCTCCTATCTACCACTATCCTCTGGATAAATATTTCCTACCTTCCTGTCTCCACTAGTCTCTTCCAGCTGCACTAAATAATACAACACACTAATCTTGGCTAAATAACTCTATAAAATCCTTCCAAGTCAAATCTATTCCTTCTCATTACCCATACACTCTCCTCCTCCTTGCCCCAACGCATGTCTTAGCTAAAAATTGCTTTCAATGAAATAGTCCAAGCCAGGACCTTGCCCCGGACCTATTTTTCCAGGTACTATTTTAATTAATTCAGAGCTTAACGGGCAAGAATCATCTTTGAATGCATCATGTGTCAGAAAAATTTCCTATGCTTTATCTAAGACTGGTTAGATGTGGTTATTGCTGTGTATGTATGTATATCTTATGACTATGTTAGAAAACATCTGCATGCTTTTATGACTGTCACCCATCAGGGATGCACCTCGTGCTCCTCAGATGCTAGTATTTGAACTAATATCACGGAACACCATAGCAAACCAGACATAGAGCCTACACCCCCTGACCAATCATCAAACCAAGGATCCTTGGAGTGGAAGCCCTGATTCCAAGACCCCACACTATCAAAGAACATACAACACTAGAGATTGTTCACCTGTAAACAAGACCTAACACCACCCAAGACACAAACCACCGAACTCTGCTACAAGGACAGAAACCCAAAGGAAGGGAGAATTCAACCAAGAAGCCTGGTGGGAAAAAAACTCCATACACACAGACACACACAAAGAAACAAAAACTAACCTAATAATGAAATGACAGAGAAACACTGCATAAACGAAGGGCCAAGCTAGAGAATCACAGCTTCAAATGACAGAGGAGGAGACAAATTATCTGAAAGAGAATTCAGAAAAGCTATACTAATGACGATGCAAAACACCGAAAACAGAATATTAGAGAAAATTAGTGCACTGAGAAGAGACATGCAAGAAATGAAAAATAAGCAAATAGAGACCACCAACTCAATTGCTGAACTCAAAAATACTATAGAAGGTCTCAACAGTAAAGTATCGCAGGCAGAAGAACGGATAAGTGAGCTGGAAGACAGAATAGTGGAAATAAGTGCTGAAGAACAGAACAAAAGTGAAAGAATTAAAAGAACTGAGGATAGCATCAGAGACCTATGGGACAATATCAAACACATCAACATTAGAATTATAGGAGTTCCAGAGGAAAAAGGGGGGAAGAAAGGCTATGAAAAAATTCTTGAAGAGGTTATAGTTGAAATTTCCCCAGCATGGGAAAGGAAATAGTCAACCAAGTCTAAGAAGCACAAAGAGTTCCATACAGGAGAAACCCCAGAAGAAACACACCAAGGCACATACTAATCAAACTAACACAGACTAAATATAAAGACAGATTACTAAAAGCAGCTAGGAGCAAACAACAAATAACATATTAAGGAAACCCCGTATGTTTAACTGCGGATCTTTCAACAGAAACCCTGCAGGCCAGAAGAGAATGGCAAGACACATTTAAACGGCTAAAAGAGAATAACCTCCAACCGAGAATGCTCTACGCAGCAAGCAACTCATCCAGAACCGATGGTGAAGTCAAAAGCTCACAGACTAAAGAATTCTGTACCACAAAATCAGACCTACAATGTACAAGTGTTTAAGGGCCTGATATAGCCAACGGAACACCATAGCAAACCAGACATAGAGCTACACCCCTGACTTCCAGGATCCTTGGACTAGAAGCCCTGATTCCAAGACCCCACACTATCAAAGAACATACAACACTAGAGATTGTTCACCTGTAAACAAGACCTAACACCACCCAAGACACAAACCACTGAACCCTTCTACAAGGACAGAAACCCAAAGGAAGGGAGAATTCAACCAAGAAGCCTGGTGGGAAAAAACTCCATACACACAGACACACACAAAGAAACAAAAACTAACCTAATAATGAAATGACAGAGAAACACTGCATAAACGAAGGGCCAAGCTAGAGAATCACAGCTTCAAATGACAGAGGAGGAGACAAATTATCTGAAAGAGAATTCAGAAAAGCTATACTAATGACGATGCAAAACACCGAAAACAGAATATTAGAGAAAATTAGTGCACTGAGAAGAGACATGCAAGAAATGAAAAATAAGCAAATAGAGACCACCAACTCAATTGCTGAACTCAAAAATACTATAGAAGGTCTCAACAGTAAAGTATCGCAGGCAGAAGAACGGATAAGTGAGCTGGAAGACAGAATAGTGGAAATAAGTGCTGAAGAACAGAACAAAAGTGAAAGAATTAAAAGAACTGAGGATAGCATCAGAGACCTATGGGACAATATCAAACACATCAACATTAGAATTATAGGAGTTCCAGAGGAAAAAGGGGGGAAGAAAGGCTATGAAAAAATTCTTGAAGAGGTTATAGTTGAAATTTCCCCAGCATGGGAAAGGAAATAGTCAACCAAGTCTAAGAAGCACAAAGAGTTCCATACAGGAGAAACCCCAGAAGAAACACACCAAGGCACATACTAATCAAACTAACACAGACTAAATATAAAGACAGATTACTAAAAGCAGCTAGGAGCAAACAACAAATAACATGTTAAGGAAACCCCGTATGTTTAACTGCGGATCTTTCAACAGAAACCCTGCAGGCCAGAAGAGAATGGCAAGACACATTTAAACGGCTAAAAGAGAATAACCTCCAACCAAGAATTCTCTACCCAGCAAGAATCTCATTCAAAATCAATGGTGAAGTCAAAAGCTTCACAGACAGACAAAAACTAAAAAGAATTCTGTACCACAAAATCAGCCCTACAATGTACAAGTGTTTAAGGGCCTGATATAGCCAATAAATACAAGAGTAGGAGAAGGCCTACAAATCAAACCCCAAACTTCTAAGTAGATGACAATAGGAACATTCGTATCAATAATTACTCTGAACGTAAATGGACTAAATGCTCCAACCAAATGACACAGGCTGGCTGAATGGATCCAGAAACATGACCCATATATATGCTGTTTACAAGAGACCCACTTCAGACCTAGAGACACCCACAGACTGAAAGTGAGAGGCTGGAAAAAGATATTCCATGCAAATGGAAATCAAAAGAAAGTTGGAGTAGCAATCCTCGTATCAGACAAAATAGATTTTAAAGTAAAGAAGATTCTAAGAGACAAAGCAGGTCACTACACCATGATCAAGGGATCTATCCAAGAGGAAAACATAACAGTCATGCATATGTACACACCCAACACAGGGGCACCTCAATACATAAGACAGATACTTTCAGACATAAAAGAAGAAATCAATAAAAACAGAGTAATACTAGGAGACTTTAACACTCCTCTCACACCAATGGACAGATCATCTAAACAGAAAATTAATAAAGAAGCACAAGCCTTAAATGCCACACTAGAAATGATGGACCTCATCAAAATCTTTAGGACATTTCATCCCAAACCAAAAGAATACACTTTCTTCTCAAGTGCTCACGGAACATTCTCCAGGATAGACCACATCTTGGGCCACAAATCAAACCTCAGTCAATTCAAGAAAACTGAAATTATATCAACCATCTTCTCGGACCACAATGCAATGAGACTAGAGATCAACTACAGGGAAAAACCGCTAAAAACACAAACACATGGAGATTAAACAACACATACCTAAAAAACCAACTGATCACTGAGGAAACCAAAGGAGAAATTTAAAAATTCCTAGAAGAAAATGACAATGAACAGACTACAGTGCAAAAGCTATGTTATACTGCGATAGCAGTTCTAAGAGGGAAATTTATAGCGATATAATCCTACCTCAAGAAACAAGAAAAATATCAGATGACCTAACTCTACGCTTAAAACAACTGGAGAAAGAAGAACAAAACCAGCCCTACAACAAGTGTTAAACGACCTGATATAGCCAATAAATACAAGAGTAGGAGAAGCCTTACAAATCAAACCCCAAACTTCTAAGTAGATGACAATAGGAACATTCGTATCAATAATTACTCTGAACGTAAATGGACTAAATGCTCCAACCAAATGACACAGGCTGGCTGAATGGATCCAGAAACATGACCCATATATATGCTGTTTACAAGAGACCCACTTCAGACCTAGAGACACCACAGACTGAAAGTGAGAGGCTGGAAAAAGATATTCCATGCAAATGGAAATCAAAAGAAAGTTGGAGTAGCAATCCTCGTATCAGACAAAATAGATTTTAAAGTAAAGAAGATTCTAAGAGACAAAGCAGGTCACTACACCATGATCAAGGGATCTATCCAAGAGGAAAACATAACAGTCATGCATATGTACACACCCAACACAGGGGCACCTCAATACATAAGACAGATACTTTCAGACATAAAAGAAGAAATCAATAAAAACAGAGTAATACTAGGAGACTTTAACACTCCTCTCACACCAATGGACAGATCATCCAAACAGAAAATTAATAAAGAAGCACAAGCCTTAAATGCCACACTAGAAAAGATGGACCACATCGATATCTTTAGGACGTTCCATCCAAAAGCAAAAGAATACACTTTCTTCTCAAGTGCTCACGGAACATTCTCCAGGACAGACCACATCTTGGGCCACAAATCAAACCTCAGTCAATTCAAGAAAACTGAAATTATATCAACCATCTTCTCGGACCACAATGCAATGAGACTAGAGATCAACTACAGGGAAAAACCGCTAAAAACACAAACACATGGAGATTAAACAACACATACCTAAAAAACCAACTGATCACTGAGGAAACCAAAGGAGAAATTTAAAAATTCCTACAAGAAAATGACAATGAACACACGACCGTGCAAAACCTATGGGATACCGCAAAAACAGCTCTAAGAGGGAAATTTATAGCAATACAATCCTACCTCAAGAAACCAGGAAAATATGAAGCAGATGACCTAATCCTCCGCTTAAAACAACTGGAGAAAGAAGAACAAAAACACCCCAAACCCAGCAGAAGAGGAGAAATCATAAAGACTAGAGCAGAAATAAATGAGAAAGAAATGAAAGAAACTATAGTAAAGATAAATAAAAAGCTGGTTCTTTGAAAAGGTAAACAAAATTGACAAGCCACTGGCCAGACTCATCAAGAAAAAGAGAGAGAAGAACCAGATCACCAAAATCAAAAATGAAAAAGGAGAGATTACAACAGAGAATGCAGAAATCCAAAGGATTCTAAGAGACTATTATGAGCAACTCTGTGGCAACAAACCGGACAACCTAGAAGAAATGGACAGTTTCTTGGGGAAGATTAATCTCCCAAGACTGAGCCAGGAAGAAACAGAAACTTTGAACAACCCAATCACAAGCTCAGGTATCGAATTTGTGATTAAAAATCTACCCAAAATTAAAAGCCCAGGGCCAGATGGCTTCACAGGTGAATTCTACCAAACATTTAAGAAGAGCTAATGCCTGTCCTTCTAAAACTCTTCCAAACAATTGCACAGGAAGAAAAACTTCCAAACACATTCTACGAGGCCACCATCACCCTGATACCCAAACCAGGCAAAGACAACACAAAAAAGGAAAATTATAGGCCAATTTCACTGATGAACTTAGATGCCAAGATCCTCAACAAAATTCTAGCAAACAGAATTCAATGACACATCAAAAAACTCATTCACCAGGCTTCCCTAGTGGTCCAGTGGGTAAGGACACCGCCTTGCAGTGCAAGGGGCGCCGGTTCGATTCCTGGCCTGGGAAGATCCCACGTGCTGCGGAGCAGCTGGACCAATGTGTCCAATTACCAAGCCGGAGCTCTGGAGCGCATGCGCCCAGAATTGGTGCTCTGCAACAACAGAGGCCACCACGATGGGAGGCCCACAGGGGCCAAAGAACAAAGATGGATGAAAATAGACAAATAAAAGACCAATAGAAGTAGCCCGCCTGCTCCCTTCCCTCCCCACCCCCCCCAAAATAAATAAATAAATAATTTAAAAACAAAACAAAACAAAACAAAAACCTCATACACCATGATACCATGATCAAGTCTGGTTCATCCCAGGCATGCAAGGATTCTTCAATATCCGCATATCAACCAATGTGATACACCATATCAACAAACTGAGAGACAAAAATCACATGATCATCTCAATAGATGCAGAACAAGCCTTCGACAAAGTACAACACCCATTTATGATAAAATCTCTTCAGAAAACGGGCATAGAAGGAACCTATCTCAACATAATAAAAGCCATATATGAGAAGCCCACAGCAAACATTGTCCTCAACGGTGAAAAACTGAAAGCATTCCCTCTAAGATCAGGAACAAGACAGGGGTGTTCACTTTCACCACTACTACTCAACATAGTCCTGGAAGTCCTAGCAACAGCAATAAGAGAAGAGAAAGAAATCAAAGGAATCCAGATTGGAAAGGAAGAAGTCAAGCTCTCTCTTTTTGCAGATGACATATTATACATAGAAAATCCCAAAGACACTATTACAAAGCTACTAGAGCTAATCAACGAATTCAGCAAAGTCGCAGGATACAAAGTCAACACACAGAAATCACTGGCATTCCTATACACAAACAATGAAAAATCAGAAAACGAAATCAAAGAGGCAATCCCCTTCACCATTGAAGCCAAAAGAATCAAATACCTAGGAATAAACCTACCCAAAGAAACAAAAGAACTGTACACAGAAAATTACAAGACACTCATGAGAGAAAGAAGACTTGAACAGATGGAGAGATATTCCATGTTCCTGGGTCAGAAGAATCAATATTGTGAAAATGACCATACTACCAAATATCATATACAGATTCAATGCGATCCCTATCAAACTACAAATGACATTCTTCACAGAACTAGACCAAAGAATAACACACTTCATATGGAAACACAAAAGATCTCGAATAGCCAAAGCAATCCTGAGAAAGAAAAACGGAGCTGGAGGGATCAGCCTCCCTAACTTCGGACTCTACTGCAAAGCAACAGTCATCAAGACAGTATGGTACTGGCACAAAAACAGAACTATAGACCAATGGAACAAGATCGAGAACCCAGAGATAAACCCACGCACCTATGGGTACCTTATTTTTGACAAAGGAGGCAAAACTATAAAATGGGACAAAGACAGCCTCTTCAACAAGTGGTGCTGGGAAAATTGGACAGCTACATGCAAAAAAATGAAGTTGGAACATTCCCTGACACCATACACTGAGATCAACTCAAAATGGATTAAAGACCTAAATGTAAGACCAGAAACCATTAAACTCTTAGAGGAGAATATAGGCAAAACCCTCAAGGACATAAATCCAAGCAAGATCTTCTCTGACCCACCTACTAGAATAGCGGAACTGAAAAGAAAAATGAACATGTGGGACCTAATGAAACTTCAAAGCTTTTGTACAGCAACAGAAATTACAAAAAAGCTGAACAGACACTCCACAGAGTGGGAGAAAATCATAGCAAATGAAACAACAGACAAAGAATTCATCTCCAAAATCTACAAGCAACTCAGACAACTCAGCACTGGAAAAACGAACAACCCAATCAAAAAATGGGAAAAAGATCTAAAGAGACACCTCTCCAAAGAGGACAAACAGATGGCCCAAAAGCACATGAAACAATGCTCAACCTAGCTTATTATTAGAGAAATGCAAATCAAAACTACAATGAGATATCACCCCACACCCGTCAGAATGGCCATCATCCACAAATCGACAGACAATAAATGCTGGAGAGGGTGCGGAGAAAAGAGAACACTCTTGCATTGCTGGTGGGAATGTAAACTGATACAGCCTCTATGGAAGACAGTATGGAGATTCCTTAAAAAACTAAAAATAGAAGCACCCTATGACCCAGAAATCCCACTATTAGGCCTATATCCTGATGAAATCAAAACTGAAAGAAGCACCTGTACCCCAATGTTCATTGCAGCTCTCTATACAATAGCCAGAACATGGAAGCAACCTAGATGTCCACTGATGAATGAATGGATCCAGAAGCTCTGGTACATATATACAATGGAATACTACTCAGCTGTTAAAAGAAATGCAGAAGACTCAGTCCTAATGAAGTGGCTGGCTCTAGAACCTATCATCAAAAGTGAAGTAAGTCAAAAAGAGAAAGACAAATACAGTATACTAACACACATATATGAAATCTAGTGGGACGGTCTTGATAACACACGCAGGGAACTCATGGAAAAACAGACAGAGCATAGACATAGGGACATTGTCGGGAAGAAATAGGGAGAGGGAGGCATGGAGGGAGTAACATGGAAACCTATACTGTCATGTGTGGAAAAGACAGCTATTGTCATAGTGCTAAGGGAATAGGAGTGCTCACAATGGCATGGGGCAATGGTCCGGAGGGGTGGGATGGGGGAAACTGGGGGTGCGGAAAAATAAGCAACCTCAAGGACATCAATCAAAGCAAGATCTTCTCTGACCCACCTACTAGAATAGCGGAACTGAAAAGAAAAATGAACATGTGGGACCTAATGAAACTTCAAAGCTTTTGTACAGCAACAGAAATTACAAAAAAGCTGAACAGACACTCCACAGAGTGGGAGAAAATCATAGCAAATGAAACAACAGACAAAGAATTCATCTCCAAAATCTACAAGCAACTCAGACAACTCAGCACTGGAAAAACGAACAACCCAATCAAAAAATGGGAAAAAGATCTAAAGAGACACCTCTCCAAAGAGGACAAACAGATGGCCCAAAAGCACATGAAACAATGCTCAACCTAGCTTATTATTAGAGAAATGCAAATCAAAACTACAATGAGATATCACCCCACACCCGTCAGAATGGCCATCATCCACAAATCGACAGACAATAAATGCTGGAGAGGGTGCGGAGAAAAGAGAACACTCTTGCATTGCTGGTGGGAATGTAAACTGATACAGCCTCTATGGAAGACAGTATGGAGATTCCTTAAAAAACTAAAAATAGAAGCACCCTATGACCCAGAAATCCCACTATTAGGCCTATATCCTGATGAAATCAAAACTGAAAGAAGCACCTGTACCCCAATGTTCATTGCAGCTCTCTATACAATAGCCAGAACATGGAAGCAACCTAGATGTCCACTGATGAATGAATGGATCCAGAAGCTCTGGTACATATATACAATGGAATACTACTCAGCTGTTAAAAGAAATGCAGAAGACTCAGTCCTAATGAAGTGGCTGGCTCTAGAACCTATCATCAAAAGTGAAGTAAGTCAAAAAGAGAAAGACAAATACAGTATACTAACACACATATATGAAATCTAGTGGGACGGTCTTGATAACACACGCAGGGAACTCATGGAAAAACAGACAGAGCATAGACATAGGGACATTGTCGGGAAGAAATAGGGAGAGGGAGGCATGGAGGGAGTAACATGGAAACCTATACTGTCATGTGTGGAAAAGACAGCTATTGTCATAGTGCTAAGGGAATAGGAGTGCTCACAATGGCATGGGGCAATGGTCCGGAGGGGTGGGATGGGGGAAACTGGGGGGGTGGGGACCAGGGATATGCATATGACTGATCTGGGAACATACATGTCTGTGAACAACAAAACTCTGTAAAACCTTTAAAATAAAGAATTTTTTAAAAAAATTTTAAAAAAATAATAAAAGATTTCTAAATTAAAAAAAAAAAAGGACCATACATCATGATCAAGTGGGCTTCATCCCAGGGATTAAAGAATATATGTAAATTAATATATATGCAAATCAATGTGATATACCATATTACCAAACTGAAAGATAAAAACCACATGATCATCTCAACAGATGCAGAGAAAGCCTGTGACAACAATCAACTCCTATTTATGGGGCTTCCCTGGTGGTCCAGTGGGTAAGGACACCACCTTGCAGTGCAAGGGGCGCCGGTTCGATCCCTGGCCTGGGAAGATCCCACGTGCCGTGGAGTGGCTGGACCGATGTGTCCAATTACCGAGCCAGAGCTCTGGAGCACATGCGCCTAGAGCCGGTGCTCTGTGACAACAGAAGCCACTGTGATGGGAGGCCCACAAGGGCCAAAGAACAAAGATGGATGAAAAATAAATAAATGAAAGACCAAGAGAAGTGGCCCGCCCCTCCTCCCCAGCCCACCCCTCAAATAAATAAATAAGTAAATAAAATCTTTAAAAAAAACCCATTCCTATTTATGATAAAAACTCTCCAGAAAGGAGGCACAGAAGAAACATACCACAACATACTAAAGGCCATATATTACAAACCCACAGCAAACATTATTCTCAATGGTGAAAAACTGAAAGCATTTCCCTTAAGATCAGGAACAAGACAAGGGTGCTCACTCATGCCATTATTATTCAACATAGTTTTGGAAGTCCTAGCCACAGTGATCAGAGAAGAAATAAAAGGAATCCAGGTTAGAAAAGAAGTAAAGCTCACTGTTTGCAAATGACATACTACACATAGAAAACTCTAAAGATGCAACTGAAAATTACTAGAGCTTATCAATGAATAAATTCATCAGATATAAAATAAATGCACAAGAAAAAAAGAAATTGCATTGTCATCAGGAATAGGAGTGCTCACAATGGCATGGGCAATTCCGAGGGGATGGGGAAACTGGGGAGTGGGGACCAGGGATATGCATATGACTGATCTGGGAACATACATGTCTGTGAACAACAAAACTCTGTAAAACCTTTAAAATAAAGAATTTTTTAAAAAAATTTTAAAAAAATAATAAAAGATTTCTAAATTAAAAAAAAAAAGGACCATACATCATGATCAAGTGGGCTTCATCCCAGGGATTAAAGAATATATGTAAATTAATATATATGCAAATCAATGTGATATACCATATTACCAAACTGAAAGATAAAAACCACATGATCATCTCAACAGATGCAGAGAAAGCCTGTGACAACAATCAACTCCTATTTATGGGGCTTCCCTGGTGGTCCAGTGGGTAAGGACACCACCTTGCAGTGCAAGGGGCGCCGGTTCGATCCCTGGCCTGGGAAGATCCCACGTGCCGTGGAGTGGCTGGACCGATGTGTCCAATTACCGAGCCAGAGCTCTGGAGCACATGCGCCTAGAGCCGGTGCTCTGTGACAACAGAAGCCACTGTGATGGGAGGCCCACAAGGGCCAAAGAACAAAGATGGATGAAAAATAAATAAATGAAAGACCAAGAGAAGTGGCCCCCCCCCTCCTCCCAGCCCACCCCCTCAAATAAATAAATAAGTAAATAAAATCTTTAAAAAAAACCCATTCCTATTTATGATAAAAACTCTCCAGAAAGGAGGCACAGAAGAAACATACCACAACATACTAAAGGCCATATATTACAAACCCACAGCAAACATTATTCTCAATGGTGAAAAACTGAAAGCATTTCCCTTAAGATCAGGAACAAGACAAGGGTGCTCACTCATGCCATTATTATTCAACATAGTTTTGGAAGTCCTAGCCACAGTGATCAGAGAAGAAATAAAAGGAATCCAGGTTAGAAAAGAAGTAAAGCTCACTGTTTGCAAATGACATACTACACATAGAAAACTCTAAAGATGCAACTGAAAATTACTAGAGCTTATCAATGAATAAATTCATCAGATATAAAATAAATGCACAGAGACGCTTCACATTCCTATACACTCACAATGAAAAATCGGAAAGAGAAATTGAGGAAATAATCCCATTCATCATTGCAGCAAAAATATTAAAATACCTAGGAATAAACCTATCTAAGGACAAAAAAGACCTATATTTAGGTCTTACAAGACACTGATGAAAGAAATCAAAGAAAACATAAACAGATGGAATGATATACCATGTTCTTGGAATGGAAGAAACAATGTTATAAAAATGACTATACTACTCAAAGCAATTCCTATGAAACTACCAATGGTATTTTTCACATAACTAAAACAAAAAAATTTTACAATTTGTTTGGAAACACTCAAGACCCCAAATAGCCAAAGCAGTATTGAAGAAAGGAAAATAGAGCTGGAGGAACCAACCTTCCTGACTTCAGACGATATTACAAAGTTACAGTCATCGAGACAGTATGGTACTGGAATAGAAACAGAAATACAGACCAATGGAACAAGACAGAAATGTCCAGCAATAAACCCAGACACCTATGGGCACTTAATCTTTGACAAAGGAGGCAAGAATATACAATGGAGAGAAGAGTCTCTTCAATAACTGGTACTGGGAAAACTGGACAGCTACATGCAAAAGAATGAAACTGGAACACTTCCTAACACCATACACGAAAATAAACTCAAAATGGATGAAAGACTTAAATGTAAGGTCAGAAACTATAAAAAAGCTCTTGGAGGAAAACATAGACAGTTCATTCTTTGACCTAAATCACAGCAAGATTCTCTTTGATCCACCTCCTAGAGTAATGAAAAAAAACAAAGGGGACATATTGAAATTGTTTAAAAAAAAAGTCAGAATGGGACTTATAAAATAAAGCTCTTGCATTTCCTTAAGATCAGGAACAAGACAAGGGTGCTCACCATGCCATTATTATTCAACATAGTTTTGGAAGTCCTAGCCACAGTGATCAGAGAAGAAATAAAGGAATCCAGGTTAGAAAAGAAGTAAAGCTCACTGTTTGCAAATGACATACTACACATAGAAAACTCTAAAGATGCAACTGAAAATTACTAGAGCTTATCAATGAATAAATTCATCAGATATAAAATAAATGCACAGAGACGCTTCACATTCCTATACACTCACAATGAAAAATCGGAAAGAGAAATTGAGGAAATAATCCCATTCATCATTGCAGCAAAAATATTAAAATACCTAGGAATAAACCTATCTAAGGACAAAAAAGACCTATATTTAGGTCTTACAAGACACTGATGAAAGAAATCAAAGAAAACATAAACAGATGGAATGATATACCATGTTCTTGGAATGGAAGAAACAATGTTATAAAAATGACTATACTACTCAAAGCAATTCCTATGAAACTACCAATGGTATTTTTCACATAACTAAAACAAAAAATTTCACAATTTGTTTGGAAACACTCAAGACCCCAAATAGCCAAAGCAGTATTGAAGAAAGGAAAATAGAGCTGGAGGAACCAACCTTCCTGACTTCAGACGATATTACAAAGTTACAGTCATCGAGACAGTATGGTACTGGAATAGAAACAGAAATACAGACCAATGGAACAAGACAGAAATGTCCAGCAATAAACCCAGACACCTATGGGCACTTAATCTTTGACAAAGGAGGCAAGAATATACAATGGAGAGAAGAGTCTCTTCAATAACTGGTACTGGGAAAACTGGACAGCTACATGCAAAAGAATGAAACTGGAACACTTCCTAACACCATACACGAAAATAAACTCAAAATGGATGAAAGACTTAAATGTAAGGTCAGAAACTATAAAAAAGCTCTTGGAGGAAAACATAGACAGTTCATTCTTTGACCTAAATCACAGCAAGATTCTCTTTGATCCACCTCCTAGAGTAATGAAAATAAAAACAAATGGGACATATTGAAACTTTAAAGCTTTTGCACAGCAAAGGAAACAAGGTTAAAAGACAACTCTCAGAATGGGACAAAATAATTGCAAATCAAACAACTGACAAGGCATTAATCTCCAAAATATATAAGCAGCCCATACAGTCCAACATCAGAAAAACAAACAGCCCAACCATTAAAATGGGAAGAGGGCTTCCCTGGTGGTCCAGTGGGTAAAGAGTTCACTTTGCACTGCAAGGTGCGCTGGTTCGATCCCTGGCATGGGAAGATCCCACATGCCACAGAGCAGTTGGGACTGGTGTGTCCGATTACAAGCCAGTGCTCTGGAGCACATGCGCCCAGAGCCAGTGCTCTGCTACAGGAGAGGCCGCTGTAATGGGAGGCTCACACAGGCCAAAGAACAAAGATAGATGAAAAATAAATACATGAAAGACCAATAAAAGTGGCCAAAAACTTTTAAAAAATGGGCAGAAGGGCTTCCCCTGGTGGTCCAGGGGGTAAGGACACCGCCTTGCAGTGCAAGGGGCGCCGGTTAGATCCCTGGCCTGGGAAGATCCCACGTGCCACGGAGCAGCTGGACTGGTGTGTCCGATTACAAGCCAGTGCTCTGGAGCACATGCGCCCAGAGCCAGTGCTCTGCTACAGGAGAGGCCGCTGTAATGGGAGGCTCACACAGGCCAAAGAACAAAGATAGATGAAAAATAAATACATGAAAGACCAATAAAAGTGGCCAAAAACTTTTAAAAAATGGGCAGAAGGGCTTCCCCTGGTGGTCCAGGGGGTAAGGACACCGCCTTGCAGTGCAAGGGGCGCCGGTTAGATCCCTGGCCTGGGAAGATCCCACGTGCCACGGAGCAGCTGGACTGATGTGTCCAATTACCAAGCCGGAGCTCTGGAGCGCATGCGCCCAGAGACGGCGCTCTGCAACGACAGACGCCACCGTGATGGGAGGCCCACAGGAGCCGAAGAACAAAGACGGATGAAAATAGAGAAATGAAAGACCAATAGAAGTGGCCCGCCCGCTCCCCTCCCTCCCCAACCCGACCCCTGCCCAAAATAAATAAATAAATAAATCTTTAAAAAAAAAAAAATGGGCAGAAGACCTAAACAGACATGTCTTCAAAGAGGATATACCGACGGCCAATAAACACATGAAAAGATGGTCAACATTACTAATTATTAGAGAAATGCAAATCAAAACTACAAGGAGGTATCACCTCACATCAGTTGCAATAGCCATCATGAAAAAAATCTACAAACAATAAATGCTGGAGAGGCTGTGGAGAAAAACCCTCTTGCACTGCCTGTGGGAATATAAATTGATATAGCTACTATGGAAGATAGTATGGAGATTCCTTTAAAAACTAGGAATAAAACTACCATATGACTCAGCAATCCCACTACTGGACATATACCCTGAGAAAATCAGAACGAAAAGACATATGTACCCCAATGTTCATATTGAAGCACTATTTACAATAGCTAGGACATGGAAGCAACCTAGATGTCCATTAACAGAGGAATGGATAAAGAAGATGTGGTACATATGTGCAATGGAATATTACTCAACCATTAAAAAGACACTTAATGTCAGTTATCTTCCCTTCGATTCTTCATCATCTACACTCTATGAAATTAAACAACAATTCAAGTATATGTACAAATAAAGCAGTTACCTTAATGGATAAGTCTTCTTTACCTAGAGTAACAAGAGTTTTAACAGCTGGGTAGCCCTCTTTTCTATCTTCATATAGTTCAACTGTTGCTCTCATTGAGTTCTGAAATCACAGAATCTTTTTTCAGCATGACACCAACTCACAAACTATAACATTAAAGAAACTAGCAGAAGATAACCAATAGAAAACAATTCTTTCTCAGGGCAAATATTAGTTGGCTATCTATGGCACTGTTTTTCTCCCTCTAAAGAACTTAAGTGGGCATGTGTTCAGATCTAGGAAGAATTTCCTGATGCTTTATTTGGGTTTTCATCATGTTTTAGTCTCATGCACCATACTAAATGCTTATTTTTCCTTCCTTCCTTCCTTTTGTTTTTACTTCAAGGTATTTAAGTATTCAACTCTTAACCAAGAGGGATGTTTCTATCATGTGTAAATGTGGCTGTGAAGGCTCACTGACTTTAATTCCCATTGTCAGTCTGCATCTGCAGAGCACTCTTCCTCTAAAGAAGGTGGATAACCTGAGAGGATTTTGGCTTCCCACAAAAATTAATCATTTGGTTGTGGGAAAAAAAGTCGAAGAAATGTCAAGTGAAAAGAAATTCTGCAAAAGCCACAGCTGCTGAAGAACAAGTTCACAACTGAATGCCCATTCTCAACCTTAAGTGTCACATCAGCAGCATTAAAATTTTGGGAAGCAAATTAGCATAACTGATTTTTTTTAGATGATTAGCTTAGAGTTTTGCACATTTGAAGAAATGGAATTTTACTCAAATGACTTGTGCTAGTTATATCCCACTAGGTACCAGTTAATAAAAGCAACAGCTTAAGCTGCTGGGGAACACTTGATTCCTGGCTGGGGAATGAAGATCTTGGAGAGACAGATCTAGTGAGAGAAAGAGAGGGGCGGGAAGGGAGTAGAAAGTCTAAAGAGCCTTTCTCTCTTTGTTTTTTTCTGTTTTTTTTCTCGGCAGCGGGCAGGATCCTTTGTGATCCAGCCCTTCCACATCTTTCCCCTTTGCCTCTGTCAGATCTTCTGAGAATGACTCAACTGTGTAAAAGTGTTAACATCACTTTCAGGACTGGAACAACTGCTATTGCACCAACACAGTTAATGCTGAGAAGCATAAAAGAGGCATAAACATGTTTCTATTTTGATCTGGCTACCACCAATCAAGCTTTTGCCAGGTTTGGAAACTAAAAAGCATCTCTAAGCTCATATCTGAAGAAAAAACAGTATGGATTTTACATAAAGTCACTAAAGTACAATTAAGCTTCAAAATCAGTATGTACCAATATTCATGAAAACTATACTGTACACAACAATTTTTCATTTCACAGTGTACAGATTATAAAACCCACAGGATATCAGAAATAGAATTTTTAAAATGGTTATGCAAAACCTTTTTCTTATGCTAATCTAATGAATCCATTATGCCCTGAATCAAGGTAATTTAAAATGAAGACTTCTTTCCATGTTTTCCAATTCCACTTACCTTGAACAGCTCAAATAGCATGTGAAACAGATGCGAGGGCACATAAACTACCTGAATAGGTTTGTTTGGAGCTTTGGCTGAAAACAGAGATAAAACGATCAATGAGTAAGGACCAAAACCAGAAGAAAGTCAAGAATGTAGTTGCATTCTTTCTTCAAGTACATAACAAAACTCTACGAAAGGTTAATGGAGGCTTCCTCCTCCATTTAGGGGGAGGCTTTCCCTCTAAAGGTACAGTGAAATTCAGTTCCTTTACTTACCAGCTATGTGACCTTGGACAAATTTTTCTCCTTGGAACTTGGCTGAGGAAAACTGGAATATAATTAACTATATCTTAACGTTCTAAAATAATGCATACATACATAAGGTCATCCAAACATCACTTGTGTGCATGTGTGCTCACTCTCAGTCGTGTCCAACTCTTTGCGATCCCATGGAATGTAGCCCACCAGGCTCCTCCGTCCACCGGGACTTCCCAGGCAAAAACACCGGAGTGGGTTGCCAGGTCCTCCTCCAGGGGATCTTCCTGACCCAGGGATCAAACTTACGGCTCCTGTGTCTCCTACATTGGCAGGCAGGTTATTTATCCATTGAGCCACTACAGAAACCCTCAAATATCATTCAGTATTTCTTAAAATGGGGGACACTTTCATCCACCACCGACCGCAGTGGTCAGCCTGGGGAAGGTGAGGCCACAGAGGAAATGAGGCACATCCTCTTGGAGACATGGACGAAACGGCAACATTAAGTTCTGTTAAACTATGACAAACAAGGCATGCTACCAGAAGCTAGCAAAACAATCCCAGAGACCTACACGCCTTTCTCCTTGTGTCAGGGATCTTCTGAGGAAAAGCTGAGAAACCCCAAATCCCAGCATAGGCTCAAGAACCGTACTGAAAAAAGAAATGGCCATAAAGAGGAAAAAAAGAAGAAGTAGTACTGAGCAACTTTAGCTGTCCTCCTCCTTGTGACCCAGAATCATTAAGAGATCAAAATTGCGTATTTTCTCAAATAGAAATATTATAATTCAACTTAATACTTCCTCTATTAAAGTAATTAACAATAATATAAAGGAGAGTGAGCCTTTATTTGCACCTGAGCAGTTTACAAGAGACATATATTACCCAACTGAATCCTCATGACAAAAGAGCTGTGAATGCCTATTCCAGTTTCTTTCTTTTCGGAAAACAGAGATAAAACGATCAATGAGTAAGGACCAAAACCAGAAGAAAGTCAAGAATGTAGTTGCATTCTTTCTTCAAGTACATAACAAAACTCTACGAAAGGTTAATGGAGGCTTCCTCCTCCATTTAGGGGGAGGCTTTCCCTCTAAAGGTACAGTGAAATTCAGTTCCTTTACTTACCAGCTATGTGACCTTGGACAAATTTTTCTCCTTGGAACTTGGCTGAGGAAAACTGGAATATAATTAACTATATCTTAACGTTCTAAAATAATGCATACATACATAAGGTCATCCAAACATCACTTGTGTGCATGTGTGCTCACTCTCAGTCGTGTCCAACTCTTTGCGATCCCATGGAATGTAGCCCACCAGGCTCCTCCGTCCACCGGGACTTCCCAGGCAAAAACACCGGAGTGGGTTGCCAGGTCCTCCTCCAGGGGATCTTCCTGACCCAGGGATCAAACTTACGGCTCCTGTGTCTCCTACATTGGCAGGCAGGTTATTTATCCATTGAGCCACTACAGAAACCCTCAAATATCATTCAGTATTTCTTAAAATGGGGGACACTTTCATCCACCACCGACCGCAGTGGTCAGCCTGGGGAAGGTGAGGCCACAGAGGAAATGAGGCACATCCTCTTGGAGACATGGACGAAACGGCAACATTAAGTTCTGTTAAACTATGACAAACAAGGCATGCTACCAGAAGCTAGCAAAACAATCCCAGAGACCTACACGCCTTTCTCCTTGTGTCAGGGATCTTCTGAGGAAAAGCTGAGAAACCCCAAATCCCAGCATAGGCTCAAGAACCGTACTGAAAAAAGAAATGGCCATAAAGAGGAAAAAAAGAAGAAGTAGTACTGAGCAACTTTAGCTGTCCTCCTCCTTGTGACCCAGAATCATTAAGAGATCAAAATTGCGTATTTTCTCAAATAGAAATATTATAATTCAACTTAATACTTCCTCTATTAAAGTAATTAACAATAATATAAAGGAGAGTGAGCCTTTATTTGCACCTGAGCAGTTTACAAAGAGCTTGCACATATATTACCCAACTGAATCCTCATGACAAAAGAGCTGTGAAGTGCTTCCTTTATGTGAAAATTCTCTACTTAATAAGGAAATGGAAAAAACCTCTGAGTTAGCTGAGAAGACAGTAAGAATGAATCTTCCATAGTGAGGTTGTGAAGGAGGAAAAAGAAATCTGTGCTGCAACAGTTTTGCTGTCACACCTCAAACATAAGATACTTACTTCCTACATAAGTATCACATGGCTATGGAGTGATCAGCTCTGTTCAGTTCAGTTGTTCAGTCATGTCTGAGTCTTTGTGACCCCATGGACCGAGGCACACCAGGCTTCTCTGTCCTTCACCATCTCCTGGAGCTTGCTCAAACTTATGTCCATTGACTCAGTGATGCCATCCAACCATCTTGTCCTCTGTCATCCCCTTCTCCTTTGTCTTCTATTTTTCCCAGGATGAAGGTCTTTTCCAATGAGTCAGCTCTTTGCATCAGGTGACCCAAGTATTGGAGCTTCAGCTTCAGCATCAGTCCTTCCAATGAACATTCAGGGTTGATTTCATTTAGGACTGACTTGTTTGATCTCCTTGCTGTCCAAGGGACTCTCAAGAGCCTTCTCTAACACCACAGTTCAAAGGCGCTCAGCCTTCTTTATTAAGGTCCCACTCTCACATCCACGCATGACTACTGGGAAAATCAGAGTTTTGACCATATGGACATTTGTCGGCAAAGTGGTGTCTCTGCTCTTCAACACGCTGTCTAGGTTTGTGGTACATGCCTAAATGTACTTTGTACATTTCTACATTTTGAGAAAGAGAGATTGCATTCACACAACTTACAATACAGTACAAAAAATTTATTAATCCCAGCATAGGCTCAAGAACCGTACTGAAAAAGAAATGGCCATAAAGAGGAAAAAGAAGAAGTAGTACTGAGCAACTTTAGCTGTCCTCCTCCTTGTGACCCAGAATCATTAAGAGATCAAAATTGCGTATTTTCTCAAATAGAAATATTATAATTCAACTTAATACTTCCTCTATTAAAGTAATTAACAATAATATAAAGGAGAGTGAGCCTTTATTTGCACCTGAGCAGTTTACAAAGAGCTTGCACATATATTACCCAACTGAATCCTCATGACAAAAGAGCTGTGAAGTGCTTCCTTTATGTGAAAATTCTCTACTTAATAAGGAAATGGAAAAAACCTCTGAGTTAGCTGAGAAGACAGTAAGAATGAATCTTCCATAGTGAGGTTGTGAAGGAGGAAAAAGAAATCTGTGCTGCAACAGTTTTGCTGTCACACCTCAAACATAAGATACTTACTTCCTACATAAGTATCACATGGCTATGGAGTGATCAGCTCTGTTCAGTTCAGTTGTTCAGTCATGTCTGAGTCTTTGTGACCCCATGGACCGAGGCACACCAGGCTTCTCTGTCCTTCACCATCTCCTGGAGCTTGCTCAAACTTATGTCCATTGACTCAGTGATGCCATCCAACCATCTTGTCCTCTGTCGTCCCCTTCTCCTTTTGCCTTCTATTTTCCCAGGATGAAGGTCTTTTCCAATGAGTCAGCTCTTTGCATCAGGTGACCCAAGTATTGGAGCTTCAGCTTCAGCATCAGTCCTTCCAATGAACATTCAGGGTTGATTTCATTTAGGACTGACTTGTTTGATCTCCTTGCTGTCCAAGGGACTCTCAAGAGCCTTCTCTAACACCACAGTTCAAAGGCGCTCAGCCTTCTTTATTAAGGTCCCACTCTCACATCCACGCATGACTACTGGGAAAATCAGAGTTTTGACCATATGGACATTTGTCGGCAAAGTGGTGTCTCTGCTCTTCAACACGCTGTCTAGGTTTGTGGTACATGCCTAAATGTACTTTGTACATTTCTACATTTTGAGAAAGAGAGATTGCATTCACACAACTTACAATACAGTACATTGTTATAATTGTTTTATTATCAGTTATTATTATTTATCTCTTCCTGTGCCTAATTTATAAATTAACCTTTATTATAGGTATGGATGTATAGGAAAAAACCAAACTATACATAGGGTTTAGCACCATGGCTGCAAGCATCCACTGAGAGTGTTGAAATGTATCCCCTGTGGAAAAGGGTGGGGGGATACTGCACAAATGATTTTTAAAATTTTTTAAAAGAAGAAAAATAAAAGTTGCTGCACCCTGTCCAAGCCCGCAGTCTACACACAGAGGCAGCTACTCAATACTACATATGCTTCAGTCTTTTGGTTCATGTTGTTTCCATTCTGTTCTGTAACCCTAATGAACTCTTTGGTACTTTTGTCTACAGTCTCCTTTAAAAAGCTGTGATTAGAAAAGATACATGCAGGGCTTCCCTGGTAGTCCAGTGGGTAAGGACACTGCCTTGCAGTGCAAGGGGCGCCGGTTTGACCCCTGGTCTGGGAAGATCCCACGTGCCGCGGAGCGGCTGGACCGATGTGTCCAATTACCGAGCCGGAGCTCTGGAGCGCATGCGCCCAGAGCCGGTGCTCTGCGACAACAGAGGCCACTGCGATGGGAGGCCCACACGGGCCGAAGAACAAAGATGGATGAAAATAGACAAATGAAAGACCAATAGAAGTAGCCCGCCTGCTCCCCTCCCTCTCCACCCCACCCACCCCAAAATAAATAAATAAATAAATCTTTAAAAAAAAAAAAAGTTATGCATGGAAGACAGTTCTCAACCCTTATACCTCGGATTCACTTGATTGGAGGTTTTAGTATAGGACTTGGCTTTGAAATCATTTTCTTTCAGCATTTAGGAAGACAGAGGAGAGACTGGTCTTCTGATCAGTACAGTGCAGCTGAGAAGTTCAATGCCAGTCAGGCTTTCATTCATGCCGCTGTCTTTTTTGCCCAAAGTATGATAAACCCTGATTGTACTATTCTTGGTGAAGAATGAGGAACTGGAGTCCTCCTTTGAGGGAGCTGGTGGTAACTTCCCCCAGTGGCTCTCCCCTAAATGGAAAGGCTGACTTGAAGCTGTCTGTGTCTGCTCAAGACTCTTCCATTGGCTTTAGGATGAGCAGACAGCCTGCTGACCTCTGAATGCAGGGTTCCCCAAATGCCTGAGAGGGCTTTACTTTGGGAAGACTCACACAAAGAGCCCGTCTTTTTCCAGGTGGTTCTGGAAGAATGATTTTGATTTTTCACCCCAGGCAAAATGCTTGGAGCTGTCAATAGGCAGAGCAGAGTCAGAGTCAAGCTGCTGCACCCTGTCCAAGCCCGCAGTCTACACACAGAGGCAGCTACTCAATACTACATATGCTTCAGTCTTTTGGTTCATGTTGTTTCCATTCTGTTCTGTAACCCTAATGAACTCTTTGGTACTTTTGTCTACAGTCTCCTTTAAAAAGCTGTGATTAGAAAAGATACATGCAGGGCTTCCCTGGTAGTCCAGTGGGTAAGGACACTGCCTTGCAGTGCAAGGGGCGCCGGTTTGACCCCTGGTCTGGGAAGATCCCACGTGCCGCGGAGCGGCTGGACCGATGTGTCCAATTACCGAGCCGGAGCTCTGGAGCGCATGCGCCCAGAGCCGGTGCTCTGCGACAACAGAGGCCACTGCGATGGGAGGACCACACGGGCCGAAGAACAAAGATGGATGAAAATGGACAAATGAAAGACCAATAGAAGTAGCCCGCCTGCTCCTCTCCCTCCTCACCCCCCCCAAATAAATAAATAAATCTTTAAAAAAAAAAAAAGTTATGCATGGAAGACAGTTCTCAACCCTTATACCTCGGATTCACTTGATTGGAGGTTTTAGTATAGGACTTGGCTTTGAAATCATTTTCTTTCAGCATTTAGGAAGACAGAGGAGGGACTGGTCTTCTGATCAGTACAGGGCAGCTGAGAAGTTCAATGCCAGTCAGGCTTTCATTCATGCCGCTGTCTTTTTTGCCCAAAGTATGATAAACCCTGATTGTACTATTCTTGGTGAAGAATGAGGAACTGGAGTCCTCCTTTGAGGGAGCTGGTGGTAACTTCCCCCAGTGGCTCTCCCCTAAATGGAAAGGCTGACTTGAAGCTGTCTGTGTCTGCTCAAGACTCTTCCATTGGCTTTAGGATGAGCAGACAGCCTGCTGACCTCTGAATGCAGGGTTCCCCAAATGCCTGAGAGGGCTTTACTTTGGGAAGACTCACACAAAGAGCCCGTCTTTTTCCAGGTGGTTCTGGAAGAATGATTTTGATTTTTCACCCCAGGCAAAATGCTTGGAGCTGTCAATAGGCAGAGCAGAGTCAGAGTCAAGCTGCTCCCCGGCACTCTTCCTCACCCCACCTTTCACCAGCTTTAACCCTCATCTTGTGAGGTCCCAATCCAGTCCTTGGGATCTCCCGGCTCTGCTCCCAGCATCCCTCCTGGATCGTCAGGTGCACTTCTGCCGCAGCCTCCTCCTCGGTGGCTTCTGCTCTGTCCTGTTAATCAGCCAGTATACTTCTATCTGGTTACTCTTTGGCAGGAGGTAGGATCAACGACCCACTGATGAGTTCCCCTGCTTTCTTGGCTGTTTTTGTTTGCATTTCTTGCTGTCTTTTTAATGGAGTTCCAAGAACATGCTGAGTGCTTGGGCCCTCTTGTACCAGAAGGCATGATTAGTTACATAAAGTCTTCTGAGCTCAACTTTTTCACTCTAAGTGTCAGGGAAATTAAAATACCTTTGATAGTTTTGTTTTCTTCTGTTCAACCAGCATTCTCTAGGAGCCATTTGAGGACTTTCTCAATTACTCATATTTTTCTTCAAAAGCATTGTAGTTTAGATATCTTTCCTTTCTTTTAAAACCATGTCAAGTGTTTTTGTGGCTCTTTCCTAATCCTGGGCCCAGTCAGGGCCTTTGACAGAGTGGATCCTTAATAGATGCTTGCTGGCTTTCTAAAATATGGCATAAATGGAGTATGAATTCTCATCTGAGCGTGCACTTCTAAAAGTCAATGGAAAAAGTGGCCCAGATTTTTCATGCTCAAGACTCAAGAAATAATGTACTCTCTATTTGCATAGTCATTGCTCTAAACATCATTAGCTAAAAGGACATTTAATAAATGCCAACAGAACTCTACATTAGATATAAAGAATTTTATTTTCAGATAGTTCTCCTATAAAATGAAAAAAAAAAAAAAAAAAAAAAGCTAGAGGTTAATCAGAAAAAAATCATTTAAGAGAAAATGTAAGGGAAACTCGAGCCGTGACTGGTTGAACCTGTGCCTGCAGAAGCATCGGATAAAGAAGGCTGACTGTACAGTATAAAAGACTTGAGCATCCATAGATTTAGGAATTCACAGGGGGTGGGGGCTGAAACCAATCTTCTGCAGATACCAACGTGGAGCTTGTGAGAGCTCCAGTGCAGTCCTTAACTGTACTCACAAAGAGCTTTGGGATTCAAAAATAACAGAAATTGTAAGTACATCACTCAAAGCCACAGGAAACTAGAGGCTACCTATGAATGGTAGGAATGAATACCTACCAGCATTCATTCCTCTTAGTGATGGGACAAAGGGCTTCAAAAGTCACACATGAGACAGTGTCAAAAATGGTTAGAAAGTTTCTCCTCTGGTGGGGTGACCACCCAGCGAGACAGGGAAGGAATGCGCTGACCTGACTGGCACCCGAGAATCAGCCAGAACAGGCGAGGGAGGCTGGCACTCACGCCAAAGAACATTACTACTCCCGGTGAGCACAAGTTCCATGTTTGACAAACAGAAATCTGGACAGTGAGGCCACACTTCACCTAGCCAGTAGGAAGAAATAAAGTTGCTTCTCAGAAATACTTAAGCAAAGTCTACTTGATCCTAGAGGTCTATTTCTCTAAAATAGGGATGCAACTCTTCTCAAAGAACCCAATAACTCTGCAAGAAGCATTGATTCTATACCTCCCAGTAGAATACAGCAGCAGGTGTCCTATGGCAGCCTGAGTTCTTCACATTTAGAACTCATTATAAGAGAAAGATTTTTGGAATATTTTTGAGAGGGAATGTGGTTTCTCTTTAATGCCCTACCCTAAAGACTCAGTCATTTCACTTCTAAGAATGTAACCTACAGGAATACTTCCACACATTCATATGTTTTCCCACTCTCCAAATACACACACACACACACAATCCTTCATGCCTCATTATATGGAATATCGGAAAATTAGAAATCCTAAATGTCCACCCAACAGAACTCTACATTAGATATAAAGAATTTTATTTTCAGATAGTTCTCCTATAAAATGAAAAAAAAAAAAAAAAAAAAAGCTAGAGGTTAATCAGAAAAAAATCATTTAAGAGAAAATGTAAGGGAAACTCGAGCCGTGACTGGTTGAACCTGTGCCTGCAGAAGCATCGGATAAAGAAGGCTGACTGTACAGTATAAAAGACTTGAGCATCCATAGATTTAGGAATTCACAGGGGGTGGGGGCTGAAACCAATCTTCTGCAGATACCAACGTGGAGCTTGTGAGAGCTCCAGTGCAGTCCTTAACTGTACTCACAAAGAGCTTTGGGATTCAAAAATAACAGAAATTGTAAGTACATCACTCAAAGCCACAGGAAACTAGAGGCTACCTATGAATGGTAGGAATGAATACCTACCAGCATTCATTCCTCTTAGTGATGGGACAAAGGGCTTCAAAAGTCACACATGAGACAGTGTCAAAAATGGTTAGAAAGTTTCTCCTCTGGTGGGGTGACCACCCAGCGAGACAGGGAAGGAATGCGCTGACCTGACTGGCACCCGAGAATCAGCCAGAACAGGCGAGGGAGGCTGGCACTCACGCCAAAGAACATTACTACTCCCGGTGAGCACAAGTTCCATGTTTGACAAACAGAAATCTGGACAGTGAGGCCACACTTCACCTAGCCAGTAGGAAGAAATAAAGTTGCTTCTCAGAAATACTTAAGCAAAGTCTACTTGATCCTAGAGGTCTATTTCTCTAAAATAGGGATGCAACTCTTCTCAAAGAACCCAATAACTCTGCAAGAAGCATTGATTCTATACCTCCCAGTAGAATACAGCAGCAGGTGTCCTATGGCAGCCTGAGTTCTTCACATTTAGAACTCATTATAAGAGAAAGATTTTTGGAATATTTTTGAGAGGGAATGTGGTTTCTCTTTAATGCCCTACCCTAAAGACTCAGTCATTTCACTTCTAAGAATGTAACCTACAGGAATACTTCCACACATTCATATGTTTTCCCACTCTCCAAATACACACGCACACACACACACAATCCTTCATGCCTCATTATATGGAATATCGGAAAATTAGAAATCCTAAATGTCCACCCAATGGAAAATGATTACATTAATTAAGATAATCTACAGTATAGACAATTTCGAAATGACTTAAATACATGCCAAGATCTTGAAGGTGAAGGAAAATACACAAGTTAAGGAACAGGTACCAGACTACACAAAAAACAAAACTGTATGGGAGACAGAACAGTGACGACTTTCACTTCTTATTCCACCTTTTCATTGCATTTTTATGATAAGCATGTCTCTCTTATAACTTACAAATAAAAAAGTAACATGCAAATATAGTTTCACACAACTAATAGAAAAATTAACTAAAATCCCACTATCCAGAGAGCTGCTATTTGTATTTTGGTGGTATTAATCCTTCAACATGTTATCCAATGAAACTGCACTACAACAAACTTTTATAATCTATGTTTTACAAATTTTCTCAAACATTACGTATTTTTAAAGCATTATTCTGAATGGTTGCACAGTATTCTATCTTATGGCTATACCACACTTTAGTTAATAATCGCTATATGGAAAACTTGGGTTGTTTTCTAATTTTTCTCTATAAGAAAACCACTGTGGGTTTTCCCTGGTGGCTCAGTGGTAAAGAATCCACCTATCAATGCAAGAGATGTGGGTTTGATCCCTGGTGGGAAGATCCCATATAGTGTGGAGCAAATAAGCCTCTGCACTACGACTATTGAGTCCATGCTCTAGAGCCCAAAAGCTTCAACTACTGAGCCCATGTGGTGCAACTACTAAAGTCTGCATGTGCGGACTGTGCTCCACAAGAGAAGCCATGGTCATGAGAAGCCTGCACATCACAAGTAGAGACTAGCCTCTGCTCGCCACAAGTAAAGAAAGCCCGTGCAGCAACGAAGACCCATTGCAACCATAAATAAATATAATTATTAAAGAAAAAACCAAAAAACCCACTGTGATCATCATTCTTATGCATAGATCAATGCAATCTCTATTTTCTTATACAAAATTTTCTGAAGTTTACTGGATTAAAGAATATAATCATTATTAACTTAACATATTGCACAGAGAAATAGAATACTATTAGCCTTTTGTTTAAAAAAGGCTATACCAATTTAGACTTATACCAGAAATACGGAAGTATTTTGGAAAGGGCATTTTTCTGGGCATCAATTCAAAGCATTAAAATGCTTTAATCACCGCTATTATGAAAAACAAAAATATCGCTTCTCTGTGTTTTCCTTTGTACTTCTTTAAAAAAGTACAAAGTATTATTAAAAGTTAAATACCTTCACATATGCTTAAAAACTGTTGGCATCTGTTATTTTGAGAACTGTGTGTTTATATCTTTGTGCATCTTTTGCCTTGATTATTTCTGTTCTAAAAACTGGGGGGTTCTCATAGATAACACATTCCTGTACAGAAAACTCACTGACCAAAGACAGAGAAAGGGTTTTAAGAACACATAAAAGAAGAAAAAGCACCACAATTTAAGGATCCCAATGAAATATAGCTCTGGTAGAGTCAGTTTTTTAGTCAGCTTGTTTGTATTTAAGACTAAAATTATTTTTCCTTTACCATTGAATTCTTCAACTTCAAGCTCTGGAGCTACCAGATAATACTGTTCACAAAGCATCTTGGCAGTTTCATAAGCATCTGCAAAAAGAGAAAAAAAAGAAGCTGATGCACTAATGCCACGGACTCAGACTTAACAAACAAGTACAATTTGTAACCTGAAGGATTTAGAATTAATCAACTACTGCCTTAAAAGATAGCCTTTTTTGGCTAGAAGCAAGGAATTATGATAACTGAACAAAACTTCTCTTTTAGTTTTAATGATCATAACAATATCAAAATTCTGCATTGATGACAACATAAACCAGCTCTATATGAAACATACTTTAAAATATTCCTCTAAGGTATTTTTTATGATAATCTATAAACTCAAGATTGTATTTCTAATCAGCCTGAAACCTAAATAAACTGTACCAAAAAGAGATTTGCTATAATTTTTATTGTAAGGGTATATATTTATTGGACATTAGCATTAAAATAATTCTCTTAAAATTTAATTTTATTTCTTAAAAATATTTACAGAGTTTTGTTATTCACAGACATGTATATTCCCAGATCAATCATATGCATATCCCTGGCCCCTTCCCCGCTCCAAGTCCCTACCCCCACTCCAGGCCCCTGCACCCCATGCCCTTGCAGGATCTCCTATTCACACAGGGCATTGACTATAGCTATCTTTTTCACATATGATAGTATAGCTTTCCATGCTACTCCCTCTGTGCAAAATAATTTTTAATAAATAGTTCTTTAATCAGTGGATTTGTTGTAATTTTAAAAATAGTACTGCCGGTCCTCTTAAGATTTGCCAGTTCTTTGAAAGTGAAACATCAACATGTATTTTCTAAATGAATGGGTTTCCATGAACCACACAATTTAAGTCACTGGAAATACTACTCTTGCGTTATGATGTCCTTTAAATGAACTATACTTTAATAAAATATATTTTTTTAAAAAAGTCCTTTAGGTAGTTAAAGGTAACTGGTTGGCACTGTTATTTTATCAAAGCCCGAGGAGCAACCATTTGCTTTTGAAAGGAAAAAAAAGGGGGGACAAAGGGTAAGGAGATCAGAGTCATTAGGGTCGAATGGAAGAGAGAAATCAGGAAGTTACAACCAAAAGATGAGAACAAATTCAGAAAGCTACAGTGGCCTTTCTTTCTGTAAGCAATCTGAGGTCAGGGTTTGTGTGTTACATTGGTTTTGTAGCTCACACAGAATTCACTCCATGATTGTTACATAATCAACAAATATTCCTTGATTTGATCCATTTTAAGCCTTTTGATAGTCTAAAAAGACAGCTTTACTGAGATGTAATTCTTATACAAGTTATCCATTTAAAGTGAACATATGAAGAATGGAGCTGGAGGAATCAATCTTCCTGACTTCAGACTATACTACAAAGCTACAGTCATCAAGACAGTATGGTACTGGCACAAAAACAGAAACATAGCCTAACAGAACAAGACAGAGAGCACAGAGATAAACCCACGCACTTATGGGACCTGATTTTTGACAAAGGAAGTAAGAATATACAAAGGGGCAAAGAAAGCCTCTTCAACAAATGGTGCTGGGAAAACTGGACAGCTACATGTAAAAGCATGAAATTATAACACTTTCTAACATCATACACAAAGACAAACTCAAAATGGATTAAAGACCCAAATGTAAGACCAGAAACTATAAAACTCTTATTAGAGGAAAACATAGGCAGAACACTCAATGACATAAATCAAAGCAAGATCTTCTATCACCCGCCCCCTAAAGTAATGGAAATAAAAACAAAAATAAACAAGTGGGACTTAATTAAACTTAAAAGCTTTTGCACAAAAAAGGAAACTATAACAAAGTGAAAAGACAACTCTCAGAATAGGGAGAATAGCAAATGAAACAACTGACAAAGAATTAATTTTCAAAATATATAAGCAGCTCATACAACTCAATACCAAGAAAACAACACAATCGAAAAGTGGGAAAAGACCTAAACAGACATCTCTCCAAAAAAGACATACAGATGGCCAACACACATGCAAAGATGCTCAACATTGCTCATTATTAGAGAAATGCAAATCAAAACTATTATCACCTCACACCAGTCAGAATGGCCATCATCAAAAAGTCTACCGACAGGCTTCCCCTGGTGGTCCAGTGGGTAAGGACACCGCCTTGCAGTGCAAGGGGCGCCGGTTCGAGCCCTGGCCTGGGAAGATCCCACGTGCCGCGGAGCGGCTGGACTGATGTATCCAATTACCGAGCCGGAGCTTTGGGGCGCATGCACCCAGAGCCGGTGCTCTGCGACAACAGAGGCCAACGCGATGGGAGGCCCACAGGAGCCAAAGAACAAAAGACGGATGAAAATAGAGAAATGAAAGACCAATAAAAGTGGCCCGCCCACTCCCCTCCCTCCCCAACCCCCACCAAAAAAAAAATAAATAAATAAATCTTTAAAAAAAAAAAAAGTCTACCAATAATAAATGCTGGAGAGGGCGTGGAGAAAAGGGAACCCTCTTGCACTGTTGGTGGGAATATAAATTGCTACAGTCACTATGGAAGACAGTATGGCGATTCCTTTAAAAACTAGGAATAGGGACTTCTCTGGTGGCCCAGTGGCTAAGATTCCTAGCTTCCAATGCTGGAGGCCTGGGTTCGAGCCCTGCTCAGGGAGCTATATCCCACATATTGCAACTAAGACCCAGCACAGTCGAATAAATATTTTTTTAAAAATTAGGAATAAAACCCACCATATGACTCAGCAATCCCACTACTAGGCATATACCCCGAGAAAATCAAAATTTAAAAAGACACTTGTACCCCATTGTTCACTGAGGAATGTTTACAATAGCTAGAATATGGAAGCAACCTAGATGTCCTTCGACAGATGAATGGATAAAGAAGTGGTACATATACACCATGGAATACTAGCTATAAAAAGGAATGCATTTGAGTCAGTCCTAATGAGATGGATGAACTTAGAGCCTATTTTACAGAATGAAGTAAGTCAGAAAGAGAAAGATAAATATTGTATATTAACACATATATATGGAATCTAGAAAGATGGTGGCAGGGCAGCCATTCTCCATTGCTGCCCTTCATATCTAGTAGGACAGCAATGGAGAAACAGACATAGAGAACAGACTTATGGACATTAGGGGGAGGGAGAAGAGGGTGAGAGGTACAGAAAGAGCTCCAAGGAAACTTACATTACCACATGTAAAATAGATAACCAATGGGAATTTGCTGTAAGACTAAGGGAACTCAAACAGGGGCTCTGTAACAACCTGGAGGGGTAGGGTGGGGAGAGAGATGGAAAGGAAGTTCAAGAGGGAGGGAACACATGTGTACATATGACTGATTCATGTTGATGTTCGGCATTAAACAACAAAACTCTGTAAAGCTATTATCCTTCAATTAAAAAATAAAGTGCACATAGAATTCAATGATTTTTTTGTGTGTTTGCAAAGTTTTGCATCCATCATCACAATTAATTTTACACTTTCATCTCCCCTAAAAGTAACTCCATACCCATGAACAGTCATTACTCTACTCCCATCCAGCCCTAGGCAACCACTAATTTACTTTCTGTCTCTATAGATTTTGGTCTTCTTTTCTATTTTTTTTGGCAGTTTTCAAGTGATTTTGTTAAGAATTTTGTGGACATATTATATAAATGAAACCATATGATATATGGCCTTTTGTGACTTGTTTCTTTCACTTAATGTTTTGCATAATGTTGTCAAGGGTCACCCATGTTGGAGCATGCATTAATACTTCTTTTTATGGGTGAATTAATATTGCATTGTGCAATGTATCACATCCTGCCTATTCATTTATCCCTTGACAGACATCTGGATTGTTTCCACTTTGGGGGTATTACATATGCTCATTCACATTGCTATGAACATTCGTGTGCAAGTATTTTTTGATGAAGATTTATTTTCATTTCCCTTGGGTATATACCTAGGAGAGAAAAACTGCTTGATCATCTAGCAGCTGTATGTTTTAAATGTTTGAAGAACAGCCAGAGTGTCTTCTAAAAAATGGAGATCTTTTTTTTTTGGTTCCATCTTTACAATTTCTAAAGATCAGATATTCAAATTACTTTAAAATGCTTCATGGTCGTATTTGCAATGTCCTCAACTGGCTATCAGCTCTCTGGAGACAGGTTCACATGTCCTTTAAATGCTTCACCTCAATACCGTACATACAGGAGACACGTTCAAGATTCAAGCAGTGAGAGGAAAGATGGAAAGAAAGAAGAAAGGGGGGAAAATGCCTGACAGAAATTAAGTATATTAAAAACTGACAATGTCAACCTAAAATAATAAAAATTTAGGGTATGTTCAGACTGTAAGTTTTGGTTCGTTTATCTCCTATGGCTACTAAATTTAAATTTTACATAATATGAGTTGAAAAGAACCACAGAACAAGACATCAGAATCTCTCTGATAAGATGAAATAATGAGGGCTATTCAAAGGAAACATTAGCCAGAAGAGAGAAAAATGTGGAAGAGTTTATCAGTATAAAATCAGACATTAAAGTAGGGCTGGATTTAAAACCTAATAAAGAAAATGACAGTTTAGAATTATATTACGTTCACACGTGTTTCCATAGGGCATACTAAAAGTCATCAAATATCTATAAAGTTCTTTTGAAAGAAATTAAGACTTCCTCTTTGTGCTGTGGCTACACCACCAAACAATGCTACATCTCCACCTAGTGACACAACAGCACAAAGGCAACCAAGAACTTCCAACACTGAAACCAGTAAGCGCTAAAATCTTAAGATGATGCTTCATGATCCATATACAATGCCAACACATCTCCACAAAACAACTCCTCCAAGTATATAACACCATTAACAATGTTTAAACTGCTCTTCCTTTCACTATAAAACAGGAAATGAGCCCACCTCCACTAAAACAGTGCTAGCTCTCATGGCATTAGTTTGCCCAGAAGCAGGAGATTATAACAGCATTATTAAGAAAAAGTATGACACAAACCTAACACATGCAAGATGGTACAGTCCAGATAGACTCAGCCAACTTGTGTCTATCTCAAAGACCCACTATGGTTCCTAAAACCACATGAGAATAAGAATTTTTCAAGCATTACCACAAATTACAGTGTATCCATGCTATAATTAGGAACAGCATCATGCTCCTCAAAAAAAATCAAGACAGGAAAATGAGATTCACATATATCAGCCAGCCAAAAGTATTTTGGCAGCAGTAATGGTCAAATCTGTATTCAGATGCATCCTTATAGATTTCCAAAGCACGTTATAATATGCTGGACACAACATACACCTATTAAAATAAGCATCTGTTGAACAGAACAATCCTGTCCATGTGAAAATTCTCCAGGTACAACCAATTAGAACTGACAAGAGATGCTCTTTCTGCAGGTTGGAAACTAGTGGCCTAGACTGGTTCCCACACCTGGGTGTGTGAACAATTCATCAGCAAGTTAAAACAACAAAAAAAGTACAGGTTAAATGAACCCTTGGAGATTCTGATGCAGAAGGTCTGTGCTGAAGCGTAGGAATCTGTAGTTTAAAAAAAAAAAACTTAGCAGGTAATTCTGAGGAGAAGCTAGATTTGGGGAGCAGTGGTCGAGAAAGTCAAGGCTGGCTCACGCTAATTCTGTCAGTGTCACTCCTAGGATATGAATGATCATGGCGGCTGGTGAGTATGCCAGCACGTATCAAATAGGACACTTCTGCCTAAGTAACATAAAAATGAAAAATCTTTTAAAAACCACCAACATAACAATCACACTTCAACTACTGGCTTTAACTAGAGTAAAATGTGAGTTCTACTAATAATAGGCTTTCTAATAAAACTTTCGTATTTCTTACATAGAAACCGAAATCTTAAAAATACAACAGTCAAATTATTTTTATCTGCAATATATTGGGCTGACTAAAAAGTTCTTTTGGGTTTTTTGTACCATCTTACAATAAAACTCAAATGAACTTTTGGCCAACCCAGTATCCGAGCCACTATTCACTACCAATCTTTTTTCTTTACTTTGTCTTATTATTTAAATTAGCTTTTTTGTCTTAAAATTTTCTTCTTTACTACAAATCTTTAAAAGGAAACATAAGAAAATGATAATTACTGCCACTGAACATAAGTGACTTCCACTGTTTTAAAGATCTGTTTTCAAGGGAAATAAAGTACTGATGATAAAGCGACTAACAAAACTGTAGGTATAGGGGCTTCCGAGGTGGCGCTAGTGGTAAAGAACCTGCCTGCCAGTGCAGGAGACATGAGAGATGCAAGGTTGATCCCTGGGTCGGGAAGATCCCCTGGAGGAGGGCAGGACAATCCACTCCAGTATTCTTGCCTGGACAATCCCATGGACAGAGGAGCCTGGTGGGCTAGTCCATGGGGTTGCAAGGAGGCAGACACGACTGACGTGACTGAGCATACACACAGCACATTTCTACTTTCTCAAGTTAGAGTACTGCAACTGTGAACACACAAGACTAAAGCTAAAAAAGACTGAGCCATTATGAGAAGTGGGAAGGTCCACATAGCAAACAGCCCAATATTGTAGCCTGGAATTCACTTTAAGTGCACAGGAAAATCTGGGTGTATGGATGTTATTTTATTAGATATTATTTTATTGTCGTAAGAAAATTTTCCTGTTATTTTATCAGATGTTGTCGTTAAGAAAATTTTCCTTTTCAAAATTCACCGGAGGACCCTGCTATCCAGTATCAGCCACTACCCCAAACACAGGCCATTGTTTGTTTACAAATATCAGAGCTGAACAAGGATGAATCTGAGTGAATGTTGAAAAAACAAGCATAAGGGCTTCCCTCGTGGTCCAGTGGCTAAGGATACCACCTTGCAGTGCAAGGGGCGCCGGTTCAATCCCTGGCCTGGGAAGATCCCACGTGCCGCGGAGCAGTTGGACTGATGTGTCCAATTACCGAGCCGGAGCTCTGGAGAGCATGCGCCCAGAGCCGGTGCTCTGTGACAACAGAGGCCACTGCGATGGGAGGCCCACATGGGCCAAAGAACAAAGATAAACAAATGAAAGATCAATAGAAGTGGCCAAAAAAACCCCAAAACAACAACAAAAAAGAAAAAACAAGCATGAACAGGATGCCAAAAATCATAAAGCCAAGTCTTCTTTTAAGACATGCTTTTAAATCACAAAGCAATTCTTATAAGGTGTGTCTATCATAATCTACCCAAAACCCATCCTGAATGGAGAGCATCAAGGTTTTTGTTTTTTTTTTAAGTGCTAGAACCTCTGCCATCCACCAAAGCACAGCCAACTGGAGAAGAAAGGACAGAGCATCTACTGTAAGAGCAACAATCTACGGGTGGACAGAAGCCTAAGGCCTGGGGTCCTGAGCGAAGACATGGGCCAATGAAATTCACCTTCTGTGAATTCAGAATGGAGACACTCAGGCAGGACATAAGGCAAAAAGATACATGGAGAGTTATGATGAGAGGAGTTAGAAGGCCCGGAGTGTCCATCCTTGCCCTAAACCAGCTGCCCTAAAAGGTCTGCCAGTCTACAGACAAGACAGTGGGGCGAAGTGGCTGTAACTCGATCAACCCACTTCCTAAGATACACAGAGAAATGGCCTGCTTTCTTTCTGTTGCCCAGTTCCAATTTCTATAGCTCCAAGTGGAAAGTGCTTCCTGCCCTGGGATTACCGTGGGACCTACTAGGTTCTTTGAATGCATCTGTCTCTTGAGTTAGCAGGAGTGGATCTCTCTTACTTGCAACCTGTAGAGCACGAGACTGTTTCTGAACCAGAACACCAACAAACTCGCCAGGTCCCATCTGTGTGCTGTTAGGCTAAGCTGAACAATTAACAGCACTTAGGAGCAACACAGGTGAGCTAACGTCGTTGTGAGAAGCTGACTTCTGTCCCAAGTATTTCAGTTCGTACCTTTAGAATGATCTTACTACAGGATTCGCCATTTTGCTTCCTGGTTTCTCACAGAGGAAGGTGGGAAAAGGGTACAATGGAAGCCACTTCCCAGAGGATAATAGGAACTGCTCTGCAACACTAATTCTAGCATTTGCTGCCAGGAGGCTGTAATTTGCAGATGTGTAAAGGTAGACATTAATGTGCTAAATAAGCAGCAAGGAGGCATGCTTCAGGGTGTTGCACATTCAGTGAGTGGGATGCAGGATGCACCCTATTTTAACACATTTATACAGGTGTCTAGTCAAAAATAAAAATATTGTCCCTACCTTTCTACCCAGAAGTTTCCTAGAGTCTGTCTCAAGAGATCTAAGTATGGAATCACTGTTAGTTCCTTAAGGCTTTCTAAGGCTATAAAAACCACACGTGTGTGTGTATACGCATGCATGGACACATGTATATGCACACACACGCATGGGTCATCTGGTGTTGACATCTGACTATGCTTATACCATGCAGGATTTTCATAGCTGAGAAAATCAACAGCAGAGCTGTCATTAAAACTCAGAACCCTTACTCCCTCTACATCAGGCTTCCTAAAACAAGAGGAAAGGAAAAAAATTTAGAGACAAAGATGTGGAGTTAGAAGATTCACTGAGAACTCGCAGAAAGTAGGAGGAGAAGGTGAAGGACCAAGGGAAAAATACCAACTATTTTTAAAAGAGGAAGGCAGTCGTAAGACATCATTAAGAGTGTGGACGCTGACACACATCTCCTCTGCACTTGGAGGAACTGGGAAGAAGAGCTGGGGAGGTCTGGAGCCTGGAGGACTCAGACTATTGCCCCTGAGGCAGTTGGCAGGGGCTCCAATATCTTCTTGCGAGAAGACACGGAAGAACTTCCAGGCCTTCTGAGAGTTTGTGCTCTCTGCCTTGTTGATTCTTTCTCAGATTCATTTTGAGCCAGAGACAGTTTCTGCTTGGATATCTTTCTAGACACTCAAAGAATTAAGAGTGGGGTCCACAGGGCATGAAACAGAAAGCTGTTTAAAATTGGCTTTGCCCACAGGGAAGAAAGACACTTTTGGGTTTCCTGCTAGGTTGCCTAGCCAATTCTGCCATGGTAGGAAAGGTAACTGATTTAAGACTAATACTTCCCTGAGGAATAAGGATTATATGTACCTAGCTAGGAAAACCACCTGAATATACAGGTTATGAGTACAGCAGATAAGGCACTGAATTCACTCAAGAAGGCAGTGTGTGAGGCTTCCCTGGTGGTCCAGTACGTGGAGAGTCTGCCTTGTGCAGGAGGGACGGGTTTGATCCCTGGCCCAGAAGGATCCTGTGTGCCATGGTGCGGCTGGACCGGTGCGTCCAACTACAAGCCGATGCTCTGCAGTGAGAGAGGCCACAGCAATGGGAGGTCCACACAGGATGAAGAGTGAAGATGGATGAAAATAAATCAAAAATCAATAAAAAGAGGCCAAAGTTGTAAAAAGAGAAAAGGGAACAAGTGCTAGGATTTAAGGAAAAAAAAAAAAAAAAAGGTGGTGGCGTGTGATGAGCATTAGTGCTAGAGATGGGGAAATATACAATACTGTGGATTTCATACAGAGATGTGTGTTACTCACACTTATATACCAATCTGTAAAGTGGGTATGAATTCAAATGAATAAAATGATGTTCTCACTGGGTTATGAAGACAGGTGATCTTTATTCTCTTTCCTCTTTTCCCACATTTTCTCAGTTTTCTTCACTGAGCACTTCTTACGATTAGATAACATGATCAACTCAGTGGACATGAATTCGAGCAAACTACGGGAGACAGTGGAGGACAGGGTAGCCTGACGTGCTACAGTCCATGGGGTCACAAAGAGTCGGACCCAACTTAGCCACTGAACAGCAACAACATATGATATCAGTCCTCTTAACTGACCAATCCAGAAATAGGAGTTGGGTATATATATATTTTTAAAGTTGGATACTGGCATATGTGAAGAAAATAGCTCTAGTCATTGCTCTGTGAGAAAAGGGGATCCTTCAGGGGTGCTGTGTGATGGTTGGGAGGGGTGGGAAGGGGGGGATATACATATGACTAATCTGGGAACATACATATCTGTAAACAACAAAACTCTGTAAAAGTTAAAAGTAAAATAAAAGCTTAAAAAACAAAAGTTGGATAGTGGGAAACCATAAAATATGACAATTGTAAACATTAACTTAAAATACACATTTGAATATACAATTTATGCCTCTACCAAATCTTTTCATGTAAGGCCAAAACCTCTCCTTCGAATAGGGGTTCCAGGCCATATTTCTTAGATAAACAATACCACATACATCTATGAAATTTCTATTTCTTTAAAGTGTAATAAACTTAAAGATACTTGTCAAGCAATCTGAGTGCAGATTCCTTCTGAGATTTTTGCTCACTGCTGCCCTGTCACCTAAGTTATCTTGTTCACAGTTATTTCATTACAGTTTTAAGAAACTCTTTATCAAGTCTTTCCAAAGCATTCAACCAGAGTTTTATGCAAGTTTCTTTTCTGTATTCACATTTCTTCAGCTTATATAATGTATAAATAAATTATGTATGTTTATACATATTTATGTGGTATAACTTACACCAACAGTTTGATGACAAGCGACCCATAGTAAGCATATGCCTCAGCAAGTGGAAGAAGCACCAGAGCATTCCAGAAAGTATGTCCTCAGTGTGCGGTGGTGTGAGTTATGATTTATGAAGGGAATTGAGGTGGTAGAAGGGCTGATGGTGTGGAAGTTGCTTCAAAGGTTCTTGCACTTTCAGAATCTGAAACCAGCCTCCCTGTTGTCTTCCTTATGGGAAGAGGTTATTAAGAAATGAAAACCACAGTTTGAAAGCAGCAGTGGGGAGTGGGTAGCAGGGCAGTCCTTGCCCCTCACCTCAGGAGTGTGGGGTAGGAAGCAGAGGGGCATGGGGGTGAGCTTGGTCAGGAGCCCAGGCTTTAAGTTGTGCCAGAAAGATTCCATGAAAGGATGGATGGAGTCAATTGTGCTCATGGCAACAGGTAGGTTCACTGGGTACAAAGTCAAAAAGAGCAGGAGAAAGAGTGACGACAGAGCTGTGAGTGAGCCCAGGAAGGTGGGCGGGCGCATCTGGCCCAGAGTGAAAGCCTCAAAAGGTCAAAAAAAGCAGGAGGCACAAGCTCCTAGGTTCTTTCTTGCAAATGCTGATCCAAGTATTTTGCACACAATCTTCTGCACGAGTGTTTGGAACAAAACATCTGTCCCTGAGAGAAGTGATTGATACAAGCCTAGACAGAGAGTAATTCCAGCCTCTGAGGAACTTACAGCCCAGTTAGAGAGACCAATAGGGGTACTGATATAAGCGATGCTAAGACGAGGCAGGATACAGTAAGGACGGTAAGAGCCAAACGGACAGTAAGCAGACTGTATGATTTCATTTGTATGAAGTTTCCAGAATAGGAAGATCTGTAGAGACAGAAAGTAAACTAATGGTTGCCTAGGGCTGAGGAGAGCGGTAGGGGGAGTGACTGCAAATGGGTATGAGGTTTTCTTTTCAGGGTGATGAAACACTTCTAAAATTGGATTATGGTGATGGCTACACAACTCTGTGAATATACTTGAAACCCCTGAACGGTGCACTTTAAATGAGGGAATTGTATGGTATGTGAATTGTACTGCAATAAAGCTTTTTTTTTTTTAATTACCAAAGGTTGGACATCTCTGGGGCCAAGGAGTATTTACTGACCATGTACACAGGCATATACTAAGTTCTATGTGAGTCCCAGCACAAGTGTAAGACAAAAACCCGGACTTCAAACTGCTTGCAGTTTAAGAGGGAATGTACATACTCAATGTATTGATGTGACAATGCACTTTTGCTTTATGGATGTGTGTGTCTTATTTCCTAAGGGCAGTCAACCATCTGAACCAGGTTTTCTGGGTCATAAAAGCTATTGGGCCAGGGCCAGATGAACACACAATCCCTTGTAAGACTGATCCTGCTCTCCACTCCACCCCACCCCACCCGGGGCCTGCAGAGGGTTATTTTGTGAGACAGAAACCTACAGGATTCCTAGGAAGCTGAAGCCGAGCCTACTGACTTACAACAGAAGTAAGTAAGCACATGTTTTCTAACTAAACAGAGGCCAGGTTGGCCAGAAAGCCTCAGTTGAGCTAAGGCCACCTGGTGGATGCCAGGGCCAAAAAATAACACAGGTTTTCCTTAGCTTTAGTGGCTGAAATGTGCTCTGGCCCTAAAGCTCCGATGGCAATGGTCACTTGGCTTGAGGCGGGCTTGAGAGTTTTGTCAAGGATATCAAGCCCTCTTCTACCTATACTCACCTAGCTACACAATCCAGACAAAGTAAGAGCAACAGAGATCCTGAAGAAGATCTGGGAGAGCTATGGTCCTGAAACGAGTAAGGTGTGTGTTTAGAGAAGGACTGCAGGAGGAGACACCATCCAGGACGGGGGACAGTGCTGGAATCTGAGGTTGCACTGAAGAAAACCAGACAGGGTCAGGAACCTGCTGAATCACTCACAACCAAGGAAGGCTTTCTGGAGCTAGCGTTTATCTTCAGTAAAAATTGAGGAAATTGCTGTTCTAATTCCAAGTGCCTGGGTACTAGAGTAGCCACATGGCTCTAAGGGTCTGTTCTACCCTGAGGCTACTGAAACAGAGTCTAGTTTCCTGTCCAGTGAAGCCTTGAGCTCAGATTCCTCATAAATTCTACAACCTAGAGTGCATGTCAGTAAGATGTTTACATTTTACCAACACATGAATTCAGCTGAATTTCATAACAAAGGTCTGCATTCTCAAATTTTCAGACAGTGGTAGCAATTGAAACTTAAGATTCTTAAACTCATAAATATTTACTGTTTACCTAGAACTACCAGAAACACACTGGTCGGTGAAGTAGAAACTCCCATTTTGAACATTACAATCTACACATCGTTGCCTGAACTGCCAAGAAACAACATATCATATTTGGATCAAGTGGCATGGGCCCGCGGTGGTCTGATGATCCAGCCAGCAGTTCAGTGCCATAACCCTACAGTCAAGCTGGTTCAATGAAACCACAATCACTAACGTGCCACTGGCCTCCTTACCTTTCACAACATCAGCGACGTTGCAAGTGGGATCAATACTTCCAATGTGTTTAGGGTGCGCAGGATTGGTGTCACCGCCAAACAGAAGTGCTAAACACACACAAAAGGGAGAGGATTAAAAACAAAGCTGGCTATGATGGTCAGGCAGAGAAATATGGGGGTTCCAAGTTTTGAAAAGATTCTCTGACTGTGAAAACTGTTTTAGCATCCACAGTGACATACAGTAACAGAATCCACTCAACTGGTGGATCATCAGTTATCAGACAATGGAGGAGCAAGAACATGCCATGAGACCCACTACATGTGCTTAGCAGGCTTTAAAGCAGTGACACAGACCACGTATCCACCCTACTCTCCCCAACAGAGTGTGACTTGATTGAAAAACAACTTCCTTTCATCCTGAGTCAAGTTTATCCACCTTCTCCATACTACCCTAGACAGTTAACATTCACTAAATATTTAGAAAATGCAGTCTACAGTGTTTGGCTAGGCTTACGAAAGGTCTTTACCATAAACACTTCAAATGCTTTGATTGTAGAGATTATTTTCCCCGTACTACACAGGAACACTATTTGTGCAAGTGGTTTTTCTTTTTTTTGGTGTGGGGGTCGGGTTGGGGAGAGAGGGGGCGGGCGGGCCACTTCTATTGGTCTTTCATTTGTCTAGTTTCATCCGTCTTTGTTCTTTGGCCCGTGTGGGCCTCCCATCGCGGTGGCGTCTGTCGTCGCAGAGCACCGGCTCTGGGCGCATGCGCCCCAGAGCTCTGGCTCCGTAATTGGACACATCGGTCCAGCTGCTCCGCGGCACGTGGGATCTTCCCAGGCCAGTCATCGAACCGGCGCCCCTTGCACTGCAAGGCAGTGTCCTTACCCACTGGACCACCAGGGAAGCCCTGTGCAAGTGTTTTAAAAAGAATACTCAACTACTTTCGTAATATACAAGGTTTGCAAAATTTTACTTCTGAAAAAAGAAAGCCCAAGTTCTAGTACCTATGTACAATGGAATATTATCAGGCACATAAAAGAATGAATCAGGCTTCCCTGGAGGTCCATTGGGTAGAGAGAGAGTCTGCCTTGCAGTGCAAGGGACACCAATTCGATCCCTGGCCCGGAAAGATCCCACATGCCGTGGAGCAGCTAGACCGGTGTGTCCAATTGTGAACCAGCACTCTAGAGCACATGCGTCCAGAGCCGGTGCTCTGCAACAAGAGGGGCCACTGTGATGGGAGGCCCACACAGGCCAAAGAATTAAGATGGATGAAAATAAATAAGTAAAAAACCAGTAAAAGAGGCCAACTAAGAAAATAAAACAAAAAAGAATGAATCTGAGTCAGTTCAAGTGAGGTGGATGAACCTAGAGCCTCTTACACAGAGTGAAGTCAGAAAGAGAAAAATGAGTATCATATATTAATGCATATATATGAAATTTAGAAAAATGGTATTGATGAACCTATTTGCAGGGCAGGAATAGAGACAGAGAGGTAGAGAACAGATTTACAGGCACAGCAGGGGAAGAAGAAGGTGGGACAAACTGAGAGACCAGCAACGACATATATACACTACCAAGTGTAAAACAGATGGCTAGTGGGAAGTTGCTGTTTAACACAGGGAGCTCAACCTGGTACTCGGTGACAATCTAGAGAGGTTGGATAGGGTGGGAAGTAGGTTCAAGAGGGAGGGGACATATATGTACTTATGGCTAATCCATGTTTTTGTATGGCAGAAAGCAATACAACATTGCAAAGCAATTATACTCTGACAGAAAATAAATTAAAAAAGCCAAAACAAGCCACCTCCCCAAAAAGAGTCATCTGGATGCAGAGGTTTATGTGTGTTTATTTTTAAATCAAACAAAAATTGGGAATAATTTAAACTCCACAAAGAGAATTTTTAAATAAAATAGGTGGACATTTTAATTATGAAAGAGGACAAATAAGGGCATTAGGCCGATACATAAAATGCCAACTGATTAAGTGGAAGAAAAATAAGAGCTGTGCAATCTTAACCAATGATCAGAAAACATGTACATATATATGTAGATACACATATTTAGGCTCAGAAAGAAATTGTAGCTATCTAAGTAGTTTAGTTAAATAGTATTTCTTTTTCTTAAAAATTTCCTATAAACTGCCAAACATTTATATTTTAAACGGATACACATTTAGAACAAACACACATTTAACAGATGCATAACATCTGTTTATCTAAATAAAGTAGTAGTATTAAAATAAAGATGCTCTGTCCATGTTCTGACTCAACAGAGTGAATTAGACTCTAGACAACTAGGTGAATTATGAAATCGGACAGAGACACACACTGAAAATGAGTTTTAAAGTTTTTGTGGACAGAATTTTACTCGTCCTTTCCTATCTGCTTATCAGCCGAGAGAGGAGATTAAAACTCTCAGTACAAGGTTAGGGACTGACAATCCCACTTAATCTGCTTTCACTGATCACTGTGAAATATGATCATTCGTTATCAATCGTTCATATTGCCAACATGCCAATTCAATACTCTCAGTAGCAATGTTTTTAAAACCAAAAAGGGCAGCATGTGCCATCCTGGATAAAGATTAGAACAGACTCCGGAAGACACTGAAAGTATTCAGAGATGAACACCAGGCTGCCACAGGTCAGTCCTGTGCCCCTCCAGCAAGTGGTCCCGCTTCTAATGTGAGCTTCCCAAAAGCCTTTCAAGGATTTCTTTTAACGGAGAATTCTAAAGATTAGCTTCTTCACAGACAGGACTCACTTGGGAAAAACTGAACTAGAAATGAAATCTCTAGACAAAAATGTAGATCAGTAAATTAAAAGTGAAGCAACAAGAAAACATTTGGGAGAAATCACTCTGGTTATCTTTTCAAAACTGGACCAAGAAAACCCAACTTACTGTGCTGATTAATAAGCATGCGGAAAGAGATGCGGTTGGTATAAAACCTGTCCAGAAAATACTGGATGTTACTGCTAATGAACGGATCAAACCCAAACTTCTCCTTGTACTCGATGACTCCTTGCGCCATTGTAGGAACCACATCATTGTGTCTATTTCTGACCTTAATTAGAACTTGTAGAAAGCTGCATGGGAAGGAAAAAAAAGAGTGGTCAGTGTTTATGTCTCATGGACTAATGCATACATTTCCCAGGCTTACTCTGGGACTGTTTAATTGGCAGAGACACGATTATCATCATAAGCTATAAGGAAGTACTCAGAAGAAACTAAAGTATTACCCAGTTTTTACTTGAAACTTTCTACAGAAAATCTTCCTTCTGAAATGCAAAAAGCAGAAGGTTCTAATAAATAAAAAATGCTTAAATACCTTTCTAGGAATCCACAGACTTTCCGGATATGTGATTACATATGAAATAGATTCTATAAATGTTTGCTGAATACATAACTGTAGAATATATTAATGTTTCTTCTGACAACATGAGGACAATACCAAAAATCTCTTAAGGATTTATGATGGAGTCTTAAAGAAATTGCTTCCATGAAGACATAAGTGATGCCAAACTATTTAAAAGTAAAATTTTGAAATGGACTTCTCACAGCAGTAAAATACACTAATAAAATGTACACAGAACAAAGGTGATTAAGACAAATCTGTTTAAGTCTTCACGTGCATTACTGTAAATGTACAGAGGAAAAACTATACTGAGAATGGTAACTAAGAACAGAAAAGCAAGTCAATTGAACCAAATAAAAAGCCTGGAACCAGGATGAAGGAGTATTATGTATGTAAAAATTCAGTGATACTCATGATAAAATAAACTGACAATGTAAAGTCAGTAGGGAAACAAACTAGTTGGGATAGCTGACTACCAATCCAAATCACATCCCCATTTTCAGCCTTAAGCCCCAAAACAGGTTAAAATATTTTAATGTAAAAGGGTGAAATTGTACAAAAGAAGAAAGCCAAGTGAATAAAGATATAACCCTGGAGTAAGGAAGTGTGTTCTACACTTAATACCAAAGGCAGAAACCATGAAGAAACAAATCGTAGAACTATGTAGGATTTCAGCAATTCTATAGGGACACACATTATCAAGTCAAGAGAAAAGTGAAAGCTGAGAAAAATACATTCATAAGAGTTACTCTTTTTAGTCAAAGAAAAGAGGACCACACCTTAACAGAAAACAAGGCAAGCGGCCTCGTATCAGTAGAAAATTTACCAGAGGAAATACAAATGCCAGTAACTTCACCTTCGAAATAATCAGATAAAAGCAAATTAAAACAATGCAACACTATCCTCCGCTTACCCTAACCCTAACCTCTTGTGGGAGCATACCTGATGCATTTCTAGGGTCAACCGAGCTATCAAAAACCCAAAGAAAGTTACTCTATTCCCAGGAATGATCCGAGGCAAAGAGCTGCACAAAGCCAACAGCTGTATTCAAGAGCTGTTCTTTAGAGCACTGCTTGGGGTAGCAAGAAAACCACAGACCATTCTAAAACCCAATGACAGGAGGTCAAGTCACCTGACTTATCTGCAGATGGACCACGAGGAAACACTAATAATAGTGTAGACCTCTAACGCTGACATTGTTATTTTTGTAACAACAACAACAATCACACATTCTACACATATAGAAACATGTACGCCTCGTTAAAGTATGGATGGAAGGAACATGTCAACAGTAGTTTTATTTCCCAATAATGGAAATTTGCAGTGACTATCTATCTGAGTAGTCTTACCTTTCTCAATGATGAAACTCTTCTGCAATAAATACGTATGTACAGAGACAGCAAAGATGAATCAATCAACTCAGAAATTAGAAGGTCGTAATTATTCACAAGAAATTTTCTAACAGATCATTTATCCTTTATGCAGTGCTTTTCCCAATGCATTCACAGGTTAAATATTACTAAAGTTCATTACAGTAGGAATGTGCCTTGCCTTATCAGCAAGGGAGGAGACTTGCCTCAATGGCTCAATTTTCAGACTACCTTCCCAATCTTCTAGGGCTTTTCTTTTTTAAACAAGTTTTATATGTTTATTTTACATATTTAGCCATACCCTGTGGTGCATGGGACCTTAGTTTCCCAACCAGGGACCATACCTATAGCCCCTGCATTAGAAGACAGAGACTTAACCAATGGATCACTGGGGAATTCCTGGGGATCCCCAAAACTTTATCATTAAGATAAACATCCTTGTTTTCCTTGCTACTTTCATTTTACTTGTAAGAGTTCCCTGCCCACGACTCCCATATAAGCTTTCACTGAGCAGATAAGGCTGCTACAATGACCAGACTCCTCATTCCTTCTTTCACCACGACCATCAGGCCTCTACAGTCCCAAGTCTCCCAACTAGCTTCACGGCAACCTGGGTAGCTTACTGAAACTCCCTGAGAGCTATTATCATTATGATCTTGTACACACTGGATGCAGCACTTAGCAGTTTCTAAAGGCCATGAACTGCATCTTGACTAATAATCCTTCCAGAAACTGAGACAGGAGTCTGAGAAACACACAGCAGAAATCTAATATCACAGACTCCCACAAATCCCTATCCCCCAATCTGAAGCTAGAAAGGCCAGTCCTTATTTGGAAGATCCCAGCCAAACAAGTCACTAGCTAATGACTTCTGTGAAAACAAAGCTCTGGATTCAATTCATTTAACTTTGATAACTTCAATGACAGCAAGGGCTTCTAACAAGGAAAATGTTATAGCTAGGGCTCCAATCCAATGCCTTCTCTTTGACATTTCATAAACCCATTAGCAAAGCACCTAGCCAAGTACAAACAGGTCAGGACTTCTTTCCCTTTGGATTTGAATTTACAAATACATCTGAACTAGCTACTCACAACTCAGACCAGGAATTCTGGCAATATGGTGCCTGGCAAAGAGCAACTGTACTGAGGAAGAGGCAACACGATTTAGATACCTAGCTCTGCTCCTAACTGACGCTACAGTCTTGGAGTCACTTCACATCTTGGACCTCAAGCTCCTTACCTGTGAATTAAGAGCTGGTAAGTTAAAGGCCTCGAGCTAAGGTCACTTGTGCAATGTGGTATTTCTTAGTTCTTTTTATGGAACACCTACATGCAAGGCATTTGATGTCACCATGATGTGGGCCAGGTTTCTACTTAGAAATTCCTCAGCACAACAGGGCTTCAATATACATTCACTGAAGGGTTACGTGGAAGAGAAGGAAAGTCATGTGAAGGGGACACAATTTCTCGTGGGGGAAAAAACACACTCAAGAGCTGGGGCCAGCGTTTTTCCGGTTAAATGAAAAAGAAAAACTGGAAATATTTTCCATCAGCAGTCTCGGTGCCTAATAACAGCAACAGAATTCAGAACAGTTGTTATGTTAATAGCACACATGTTTATGCTGCTCCAAAATAAAAGCATAATCCTTTCTCTGAGCTCAAATACAGTATCGCACAGAAACTTTAAATGCAGATCATAAAGGACTAAGCACATAAACTCATGTATCCACAGAGGTCAGTGCATTCTTAAAACTACCACTAGGTGGAACATTTACTGCAATATTTACAGTGCCTGCCCAGCACCAGTTCACCAGAAACAAGTGCAAGTATTAAGAATTAGATCTTGAAGAGTAATTAATCTCTTGGTACTATGTTAAATTCTTAACTTGAATTTAAAAAAACTGCAATGCTGGGGCTTCCCTGGTGGTCCAGTGGGTAAGGACACCGCCTTGCAGTGCAAGGGGAGCGGGTTGGATCCCTGGCCTGGGAAGATCCCACGTGCCGCGGAGCGGCTGGACCGATGTGTCCATCTACTGAGCCGGAGCTCTGGAGCGCCTGTGCCCAAAGCTGGTGCTCTGCGACAACAGAGGCCACCACGATGGGAGGCCCACACAGGCCAAAGAACAAAGATAAATCAATGAAAGATCAACAGAAGTGGCCAAAAAAAGAAAAAAAAAAAAAAAAAACCCTGCAACGCTGAGCCGTTATCCATTAAGAAAGCCAATGGTTCCGTCCCAGTGGTACTTCTTGGTTCTTAATGACTTGAATTCCATGTACCAAAACATGTTTTGACTTTCAGGTAAGTTTGGTACCATACTTACTTATCCAACACCTGTGGATCTTCAGGACTCCTATTTTCATATTCCAGAAGCTCAAGAAAACTCTGCATATACCTGGAAAAAAAGAGATACTGTGTTAGCCACCTACCCAACATCGCTCTTCCTTTACAGTACCTTAAATTTCCATCCAGATATCCATCCAATTCTCTCTCCCCCATGGAAACCAAGTGCTTCATGGGAAGCTGATACTCTTCACAGCTCCTGGGTGGCTGGTTTCCCTCTGGGTAACCCTATCCCTCTTGTCACTAATTCCTAATCAGTCTGACAGTCCTGGTCTGAGCCTGTCACTGCACTGCCTTCCCTTGAACTCAGGAGTTAGCTCAAGAATGGACATCACTGCCTCAACTGAGGCCCATATAATGAGAGCAGACGTGCCAACGGTCTTTGGGAGAGAGATCAACTTGCTCTGCTTTTGGACAGTGTGGTGCAAAAATGTGAAGCCTGGAACTACTGCAGCTATTCTGTCAACAGGAGAAAATCCAGTCAGGTAATGAAGCCAACCCCATGGGAAGAAGGGCTTTGATAACTGACTCTCTTAATTACACCAATACCATAAGCTCATCCTATGGCTGGATCTTATAGTTATCATTTATTGCCTCAGCCAGGTTTAGCTGGATTGCTAACACACATATCCTGAGACACCAAGTCTATACAGTTTGATCACCAGAAAAAGTGCACAGAAAATTTAAAAAGCACATGTGTGACTCTGAAATGCAGCGTAAAGGCTCAGAGCTAGAAATAGAGAAGGATCCTTCTCAGAGTTAACCTAATTTCGTCAACATGTAAATGGAAGAGAAAGCAAGCCTCTTCGGTCCTCAGAAACAGCTTCTGGATTAAGAATACCAACATACCTCAGTCAGCGCCAATGTAAGAAATAATGTCTCCAACAAAGATCTGAGAACAGAGGAAATACAGGATTTGGATATTCCAATTACCGAGAGGTTTGTAAGCGCTGCTTTGGGTTTTAACATGTCTGAACGAATTATCCCTTATTCCAATTATGTTTAATAGTTAATTACTACTAATCCTACTCTTCTGCTTCAGATAGAGGATGAGGGTACTTGTTTAGCTTATGAACACATAAACAGGACTCAGCCTCACCTGAACTCTATGATAATGCAGGACACTGAAGTATGTTCATCTCCTGATAATTTTTTTTATAAAGTTTTCGGGCATATAAGGCTATGAATTAGATATTGTTAAAATCATTAGCTCAAATCACCCTGAGATGCCACAGATAGCCATCCACAGTGATGCCCTCTACCCTGCCACATGTCAGCAGAATTTGAGGCAGGCATTCCATCCTTTCAGAAAGGGACAGCTCATTTAAAGAGAAAAGTCATAAATAGAAAGAGGTTGAAGATTATGCTGAGCTTTGCAGCCTAAAAGTCAAGACAGCCCGGAGAACACACTCTGACTGAGGTGAGCCTCATAGCCGAGTATACTTATGACTCGCTTTCAAGAAGAAAAAGAAATGACAAATAAACACAAGGCGTGATTCTGAATTGGATTCCAAAATCAGGGGTGATACAGTAATATTGAAACATTATTATTAGCCTACCCAGAATTCCTGGCCCAGTAGCTGGCCCCCAACAGTGCTTATATACTTTCTGCTGGACAATCTCTCATCACGGTCTTGGAGCAATAAGAAAGTCTCATGTAAACAAGTATAATACTTGCTGCTTCTGAAACAACCCATGAGTTAAAGGTAGAATCCAACTGACTCCAAGACCGAAGCCACAGTTGCCACCTCTCTGAGCTGTCTGGAGTCCTGGGCCGTTGAGCCTGTCATGACTGCTTGTCTGGGACAGAGAATGGACACGGTATCTCTAAGACCACCCAGAGACTGCTTCTCAGATGACTCATTCTCAACCCTAAGAATGGATTACAATCAGAATGACTGAGGAATGACTGGGGACTGCCATCCTCTTTTAGTAGCCTGGCCTCCGTTAACCCTCCAGATGCCAACTAATGAATAGTTCCACTGTCCCCCTATTGGTCCACATCATTCCCGTCCCTTAAAGCACTCTTCCTGTCCCTGCAGACCATAGCTGGCACCCTCTTCTGCAGGGTCCCCCTCAGCACTTCCTTGGTGGTGGCTTGAGTGCATCTGGCTTCCTGCACTCCTCCAGCTTTCTCCATGGGGACTTGCTCTCTGTGCATAGAATACAGAGGAGACATGCCAAGCGTTTCCAGGCAAGTCCCTTTCTAAAAATATACCACCTGGGGCTTCCCTGGTGCTCCAGTAGGCAAAGAGTCTGCCTTGCAGTGCAAGGGGTACCGGTTTGATTCCTAGCCCGGGAAGATCCCACATGCCGCAGAGAAGCTAGACCGGTGTGTCCAATGACAAGCCAGCGCTCTGAAGCGCATGCGCCCAGAGTCAGTGCTCTACAATGAGTGAGGCCACTGCGATGGAAGGCTCACATAGGCCAAAGAATAAAGATGGATGGAAACAAATGATGACTTAGAGGCAAAAAACAAACAAACAAAAATACACCACCTGCTCTTCGCTCCTACCACTTAGCCATCTCATCACACTCTGCCTACCGAATGGGCAGTTCAGTTGCAAATTCAACTTCCTCAATTAGATAGCATGTGATTTAACCAACACGGCCATCCCTGACCGAACGTTAGGTTATACTGTTAAGATTTCTCAGACTTCTCATGGGGCACCTGAAGCGCAGCAGGTAAGTGATCTTTTCTACAGGAGAGGTTCCCCTGTAAATGACTTAATTTGTCCTAAAATAAGTACTGTCTTCAAAAAGGAAAAACAGAATAAAATCATTGCAGAGACTAGATTAAAGTAGCAATATCTCCCTATCCAAAGAACTGAAGAGTTGCTCACATGGGCCACTGAACTGCTGTTCTATTTCTCTGCACTTCCCCCATTTTTTTGTCAATCAAGTCACATTATAACTAGAAAAAACTTTTAAGTCAAGAAAGTGTCTGGTACAGTTCAGAAGGACTTCCCTGGCGGTCCAGAGGTTAAGACTTCACCTTGCAATGTAGCAGGTGTGGGTTCAATCCCTGGTTGGGGAACTCAGATCCCACATGCATTGGGGTCAAAAACCCACAACATGAAACACAAGCAATCCTGTACCAGATTCAAAAGACTTTAAGAACGGTCCATGTCCAAAAAAAAATCTTGTAACTTTTCATTACCTGAAAAAATCACATTAATAACCAGAAAAAAACTGAAAAGTTAAGGGTCTAGTACAGTTGAAAAGTGTTTTCCTTAGGACAATTCTACATCGTCAGTTTTTTAACACACACACACAAAACCAACTTTAATTACCAGGAAACCCAGCTATCCTGAATGGGTCATTCCCAAAGAAAATAGTACATGTTCTTTTAGGGAGAAACGTCCCAATGCCAAATGTTCCAAGGATTCTGGGTAGAGCCACCTGAAGCCACACTATTTACTTACCAACTCTGAACCAATCCCACCGAAGGGCGGTTAAGCAAGTTATCCGGCAGAAGATTAACTTCTCTCATTGTGTTAGCCAGGCGCACAGGAAGTTCCTTTCGTAGGAACATATATGAAGTTTTCTCACATGCATTATCTCTTCCTATTAAGAGATGAAAAATGTTCATGATTTTATAATCTAACAGATAGAATAATGAAGTGTTCTCATGGTAGCCCAGTGACTGGCTGGGAAGAAAAAACATTAAGTAATCCCACAGTCTCTAGTTAAATCTTTATCCTCTGAAATAGCAAGTTTAAGAAAATAATTTAATTAGAATAGAAAAAGAGCATTTATTCCAAGAGGCAACCTTGAAAGCTGTGTTTTTTTGGTCTGCACAAATACATCCCTAGTGTTCCCAGCAGTGGTAGAAAAGTGACCTGGGATATAATCAGAATTTGTTTTCAAATAAACGCTGTAGGAAAACTGCCAAGTACAAAAGTAGGAGACCACGCAAATCTACTCCTGTTCACAGGGGTTTCCAGACGGCAAGAGGCCCGTTCATTCCACAAATATTCACCTAGACTTCTCATGGGGCACCTGAAGCGCAGCATGTTTTTTAAAACCCCGAATCTTAATTTGTCCTAAAATAAGTACTGTCTTCAAAAAGGAAAAACAGAATAAAATCATTGCAGAGACTAGATTAAAGTAGCAATATCTCCCTATCCAAAGAACTGAAGAGTTGCTCACATGGGCCACTGAACTGCTGTTCTATTTCTCTGCACTTCCCCCATTTTTTTGTCAATCAAGTCACATTATAACTAGAAAAAACTTTTAAGTCAAGAAAGTGTCTGGTACAGTTCAGAAGGACTTCCCTGGCGGTCCAGAGGTTAAGACTTCACCTTGCAATGTAGCAGGTGTGGGTTCAATCCCTGGTTGGGGAACTCAGATCCCACATGCATTGGGGTCAAAAACCCACAACATGAAACACAAGCAATCCTGTACCAGATTCAAAAGACTTTAAGAACGGTCCATGTCCAAAAAAAAATCTTGTAACTTTTCATTACCTGAAAAAATCACATTAATAACCAGAAAAAAACTGAAAAGTTAAGGGTCTAGTACAGTTGAAAAGTGTTTTCCTTAGGACAATTCTACATCGTCAGTTTTTTAACACACACACACAAAACCAACTTTAATTACCAGGAAACCCAGCTATCCTGAATGGGTCATTCCCAAAGAAAATAGTACATGTTCTTTTAGGGAGAAACGTCCCAATGCCAAATGTTCCAAGGATTCTGGGTAGAGCCACCTGAAGCCACACTATTTACTTACCAACTCTGAACCAATCCCACCGAAGGGCGGTTAAGCAAGTTATCCGGCAGAAGATTAACTTCTCTCATTGTGTTAGCCAGGCGCACAGGAAGTTCCTTTCGTAGGAACATATATGAAGTTTTCTCACATGCATTATCTCTTCCTATTAAGAGATGAAAAATGTTCATGATTTTATAATCTAACAGATAGAATAATGAAGTGTTCTCATGGTAGCCCAGTGACTGGCTGGGAAGAAAAAACATTAAGTAATCCCACAGTCTCTAGTTAAATCTTTATCCTCTGAAATAGCAAGTTTAAGAAAATAATTTAATTAGAATAGAAAAAGAGCATTTATTCCAAGAGGCAACCTTGAAAGCTGTGTTTTTTTGGTCTGCACAAATACATCCCTAGTGTTCCCAGCAGTGGTAGAAAAGTGACCTGGGATATAATCAGAATTTGTTTTCAAATAAACGCTGTAGGAAAACTGCCAAGTACAAAAGTAGGAGACCACGCAAATCTACTCCTGTTCACAGGGGTTTCCAGACGGCAAGAGGCCCGTTCATTCCACAAATATTCACCTACTGTGGGCCGACGGCTTCCTATGATTTTCTTCAAATGCATTTCTTCAGGAAACGGCAGCCACAGACCCCAGGTCTAGGTGCCCAGAAGCCAGCTCACAGGTGGCCTCAGCAGGAGAGCAATGGACTACAGCATGTTCCAGAGGACAGAGACTCAGTGCTGCCTAGAAAGACAGAGGTCAGGGAGGCAGTGTTCTGTTGACTGCCCTGAGCTGGCTGTGCATACAGTGTATGTTAAGTAGGGCACAGTGAGAGAAAAGGTACCAGGCCACCTCAAAAAGCAAACTCTGAGCCCCTTCCCTGGCTTCTGTGGGACCCAAGCAATTCCATGACTGGTCTTGTCCCCAAGTCCCATCCTGCTGTAAACCCAGTGATGGCTGGGGGATGGAGGATGTGACAACAAAGACATGAGCTTTGGGCACAAGAAGTGTGCTTCAGCCTCAACTCCTCCCTTGTGGAGATGGGAAACCCTTAACTTAACTTCTGAGTCTCAGCTGCCTTAGTCTGCAGAGTGGGAATGAAACATTAGTTTTGGTAAAGACAACACGTATGGAGCCTGACACAGAGCAAGGGCTCAGCAAACATTAGTTCTTCTGTCCTCTGTGATATTTACAGGTCCATCCCAACTCCCTCACACTCGGATAAGCCTGCCTGACACCCCATATTCCCTGGAGGCTACTGGAAAATGGGCCACCTTGGGGCCATGCCCAAAGGGAGGGAAGCAGGGCTCACTGGGTGATCTTCACCTCCAAACTCCCCTCTTTCTTCCAAATGTGACGAAGGCGGAAAATTAGAGATTCAGAAATAAATCCATGAGAACACTTCCAGCCAAATTCTGGTTTCTCCCTTTCCTGTCCTCACTGAGTAAGACTGGAAAAAGAAGAACCTACTTTTGAGGCTCATCTGCAGAACACTTCCGTCCACTGCCTCTTCTCCATTTCCAAAAAAAGTCAGAATGGAAGATTAAAGTCTTAACCCATCCCTCATGTCCTTCATTCTGAGTAGTATATTGAAGGCCTCCAATAAACCTTTGACTAATCAATAACTCTGCATTTCCCTTTTCTCCTAAGGGAAATAATCCAAAAAAGGAAAAGAAGTGTAATACCTCAGCAATGACCTTCCAACACTTACTCAACACACATTCAGCCGGCCTTAGATGATTAACACAATGATTCAGACTACTTAGCTTCAGATCATATATATATGTATAGAATCATTCACAAAATGTTCTGTATAAATATAATTTTTATGGATGAATCATTTTAAGAACACTAAAAATGCCAATATTTCAAAACAACTCATGGTGAAACAGCCTCATGATAAAATGAAGGATCTATTATCTAAGTTAAAATGGGCATATACGTTTGCACACATCAGGAGAAATAGCTTGTATCCTGGTTACATAGATAAGACATTTTTTTTTTTAAGTACAGAAGAAATGATGAAGTTCTTTCTGAAGGAGAAGGAAAAAGCAAGAACCCTGTGGTGCTGAACTGCAAGTATCAGTATGACCTCAGGATTTTGAAAAATTATCTGAGTTTTGAGTGGTAGTGAAAGTTGACACGCTTTGATTTCCACGTCCACGGCACAAGGAGCCACAGATCAACAGCACACTGGCGGTGGGGGTGGGTAGTAGGATGAAGAGGAAATGTCGAGGAAGTGACCGGGGGCTGGGAGGTGCCAGGTGGCAAGTGTCAGTCAGGTTCACGTCTATTTTGGAAACCCACAGGGTTAGATGGCTTCAGAACTGTACATGCATCGACCACACAAAACAATCTAGTCTACAGACACAGTACAGGTGCAGTGCACCTGCGAACACCAACACTGAGCAGGGAAGGCCATGGCCCCCCAAGTCACTTGAGGCCAAGTGCTGCCAAGGACTGAGTTTGAACAGCAAGGGTATGAAAAAAGAATTTCAATTTTTGAAGCTTTGTGGATTTCAGAATGTAGATAAAAGATGGCAGATCCTACAGAGCAGTAACGCCAAGATCAGATGCCGAAGTCAGACTTGGGTTTGAATCCTGCGCGCCCATTGGCTTCTCAAACATCAGCAAGTGTCATGACATGTCTGAGAATGGGAATGAGGTCACAGAGGCTGTGGCAGGGGTTAAAAAGCACTTAACATTTCACATGGACAGGTTTTTAAAACTGAGAAGGGGGGCTCATTAAACTGCAATCAGTAATGATGCTGGATGCTAGAAAGTACACCAGCCCGGGGCCCTGGGGTGCCAGATCAAACACTCTGATGCTGTTAAGACCCGAGAGCGTGACTGAACTCTGGTTCAGCACCAACGCCTGGGCTCATTTGATGATTCTACGTAATTAAAAAGGGATTAAAAGGATGAAAGTATGTGCTCTGTCCCTACCATTCACTTTTCTTTTTTTCCTAAATAAAAGGCCTTGAAGCTTGCATTGCTCAACTCTGCACTAACTAGAGGACATGCCTGAAATAAGTAAACTTCAGGAAGCATTCATTCCACTCTTCTTGGACGAGCAGCCTTTCATAAACTAGTGTTGAAAGAATTTTATTTATCTCTATACCCCTCTACTCTCTACCCCGTGGTCTCACCTATGGAAGCATCTCAGTGATTTTCTGGAAGAATAGAGAACACTTTCAGAAGTTTGTATTTTTTTTTTTTAAACAGAGTACCTGCAAAATCCCAGGTTTTGCCTCCTACATTCTAATTTACCTTCAGAGATGAATTCTTTGTACTCGGATACCTTAATTACACATCAGCTTAAACAGGGGGATGTCTTTTTTCGTTAGTTAATTAGTGAGCCTAAAAATAAATATGAAATGCCTGGTGTTTTTTTTTTTAACCTTTCTGTGATTTCTCCTCTTGAAAGTTTTCTGTCCCGTGTGTTAATGTTAAATACTCAGTTAAAATCAAAGGGTTCCAATGGGGGGGGGGCGTGTGTGTGTGTATGTGTGTATGTGTGTTTTAGTTACCTTACCAAAAAGACACTTTTAGTTTTAACTGAAGGTCCTCTCAAAAGGGTTGTTTTTCTACGGCTTCTGGCATATTGAGTATTTTCCATTTATTCTTCCCAGTCATCTGACTTCATTTTTTCCCTGCTTACTTGGCTTCCCTGTGTTCCTTAATTTTGATTTTCTATTTTTATTCTGCATTCCTCCATAAGACTTCATCTTATTCAGATTTGCCGATTAAATTTGTCCCTAGTATCAGTTCAGAAAATGATGAAGAAGCAGTGGGTGAGAGGCATGGAAAATTCTGATTTTGTGAATGTAATAACACTGGTATAAATACATTCACCTATTTCCTCAGTTTTTTTTCCCCCTCTTTTGATGACCCTTTAATTCTCTATGGTTTTCATACTTTGTCCTTACATTAAGAAACTGTGGCGAGGAGCCGCCGGAACCCGCCCGCTGCGAGGAGCCGCCGGAACCTGCCGCCGTGAGGAGCCGCGCCGCGGGTAAGTTCAGCCACTCCAACTGGAGGGCTTGCTGAACGGAGAGGGGAAGTCGTCCACGGGTTGCTGACCAGGGACCGGGCACGAGTTGGACAGAAAAGCTCGCGTCCACCTTTGGGACTTAGGCACGTAACCGGCAGTGCGCGTGTGCCAGTGGCAGGGGAGCCCGCGCTCCCCTAGAGCTGCAGCAGCAGCGGAGGAAGCCGGGGAAAGAGCAGGGATTGGAGACTACAGGCGGGCGCGCGGTCGAGCCGGGGCGCCCATCTCCTACACGGGACTGCGCGCGCCGCGCATCCGCTCGACTGACTGGGATCAGCCTACCACCCCGGCCAGCACCCAGTATGGCAGCAAAGCCCTCATTTTGCTGAACACAAAAACAGAAACCACAGCAACCGGCACTATAAGGGAAAGACTACGCCATCAAGACACCACCATCAAGAGCAGATTGGTTTCCAACAGGCAGATGAGAATATAAAAATCAAGGGCAGTATTTACCTTTTTTTTTTCTTTTTTTTCCTTTTCTTCTGCTTGTTTGTGGTGGACTGTTTTGCTTATTCAATTGACTGTTCTGGTTTGGGGTCTATTAGTTTCTTTGTTTATTGGGGTTTTTTTGATTTTTTTTTTTGTAGTTGTTTTCATTTGTTTGATTTGTTTTATGTGTTTTCTCTTTGTTTTTCGGTCTCTTATTAATTTTTTTCTGCTCTTTTTAATTTTTAACTTTTTTTTTGACTTTTATTGTATTTTTTTTAACTTTAATTTTAATTCTTGAAAACCTCTAATTCTCTTTTCTCTTTCCTCTTTCCCACTGCTTTCTTCCTCTATGTTCTAAATGTAAAACATTTTCCTAGCTACCAATATCCTCTAGATAAATTATTTCCTATCTTCCTTTCTCCACTATTCATTTCCAAATACACTAAACAATACACACACTAATCTTTGCTACCTAATCCTATAAAATACTTCCAAGACGATTTTTTTCCTTTTTATTACTTATAGACTCTCCTCCTTGTCACCCCGAACACATGTCCTAATTTAAAATTGCTCTCATTGTAATTATTCAAGCCAGGACCTTGTGCTAGATCTATTATTCAGGCACTATTTTAATTAATTCAAAGCTTAATGGGCAAGTATCATCTGTGATTGCATGAATTGCTAGAAAGATTTCTTGTGCCTTATCTCTGTAAAACTGGTCAGTTGTGGGGATGGCTGTATATGTATGTATATCTTACGATTATGTTAGAAAACATCTGCATGCTTTTATGACTGTCACCCATCAGGGATGCACCTCTTGTTCCTCAGATGTTAGTATGTAAACTAGTATCACGGAACCCATAGCAAACCAGACATAGAGCCTACACCCCCTGACCAATCATCAAACCAAGGATCCTCGAAGCAGAAGCCCTGATTCCAAGACCCCACACTATCAAAGAACATACAACACTAGAGATTATTCACCTGTAAACAAGGTCTAACACCACCCAAGACACAAACCACTGAACCCTTCTACAAGGACAGAAACCCAAAGGAAGGGAGAATTCAACCAAGAAGCCTGGTGGGAATAAGAACTCCATACACACAGACACACATAAAGAAACAAAATTAACCTAATAATGAAACGTCAGAGAAACACTGTACAAATGAAGGACCAAGCTAGAGAAACACCACTTCAAATGACAGAGGAGGAGATAGACAAACTATCTGAAAGAGAATTCAGAAAAGCTATACTAATGAGGATGCAAAACACCGAAAACAGAATATTAGAGGAAATTAGTGCACTGAGAAGAGACATGCAAGAAATGAAAAATAAGCAAATGGAGACAACTAACTCAATTGCTGAACTCAAAAATACTATAGAAGGTCTCAACAGTAGAGTATCAGAGGCTGAAGAACGGATAAGTGAGCTGGAAGACAGAATGGTGGAAATAAGTGCTGAAGAACAGAACAAAGCCCAAAGAATTAAAAGAACTGAGGACAGCCTTAGAGACCTATGGGACAATATCAAATGCACCAACATTAGAATTATAGGAGTTCCAGAAGAAGAGGAAGAGAAGAAAGACTATGAAAAAATTCTTGAAGAGGTTATAGTTGAAAACTTCCCCAGCATGGGAAAGGAGATAGTCAACCAAGTCCAGGAAGCACAAAGAGTTCCATACAGGAGAAACCCCAGAAGAAACACACCAAGGCACATACTAATCAAACTAACACAGACTAAATATAAAGACAGATTACTAAAAGCAGCTAGGAGCAAACAACAAATAACATATAAAGGAAACCCCATACGTTTAACTGCGGATCTCTCAACAGAAACCCTACAGGCCAGAAGAGAATGGCAAGATACATTTAAACGGCTAAAAGAGAACAACCTCCAACCAAGAATTCTCTACCCAGCAAGAATCTCATTCAAAATCGATGGTGAAGTCAAAAGCTTCACAGACAAGCAAAAACTAAAAGAATTCTGTACCACAAAACCAGCCCTACAACAAGTGTTAAACGGTCTGATATAGCCAATAAATACAAGAGTAGGAGAAGCCTTACAAATCAAACCCCAAATTTCTAAGAAGATGACAATAGAAACATTCGTATCAATAATTACTCTGAACGTAAATGGACTAAATGCTCCAACCAAACGACACAGGCTGGCTGAATGGATCCAGAAGCAAGACCCATATATATGCTGTTTACAAGAGACCCACTTCAGACCTAGAGACACTCATAGACTGAAAGTGAAAGGCTGGAAAAAGATATTTCATGCAAATGGAAATCAAAAGAAAGTTGGAGTAGCAATCCTCATATCAGACAAAATAGATTTTAAAGTAAATATTCTAAGAGACAAGGCAGGTCACTACATCATGATCAAGGGATCTATCCAAGAGGAAGACATAACAGTCAAGAATATCTACGCACCCAACACAGGGGCACCTCAGTACATAAGACAGGTACTTTCAGACATAAAAGAAGAAATCAACAATAACACAATAATAGTAGGAGACTTTATAACACTCCTCTCACACCAATGGACAGATCATCCAAACAGAAAATTAATAAAGAAGCACAAGCCTTAAATGCCACACTGGAAAAAATGGACCTCATCGATATCTTTAGGACGTTCCATCCAAAAGCAGAAGAATACACTTTCTTCTCAAGTGCTCACGGAACATTCTCCAGGATAGACCACATCTTGGGCCACAAATCTAACCTCAGTCAGTTCAAGAAAACCGAAATTATATCAACCATCTTCTCGGACCACAATGCAATGAGACTAGAGATCAACTACCAGAAAAAAACCCCTAAAAACAGGAACACATGGAGATTAAACAATACATACCTAAAAAACCAACTGATCATTGAGGAAATCAAAGGAGAAATTAAACAATTCCTAGAAGAAAATGACAATGAACACACGACCGTGCAAAACCTATGGGATACTACAAAAGCAGTTCTAAGAGGAAATTTATAGCAATACAATCCCACCTCAAGAAACTAGGAAAATATGAAGCAGATGACCTAACCCTCCGCTTAAAACAATTGGAGAAAGAAGAACAAAAACATCCCAAAGCCAGCAGAAGAAGAGAAATCATAAAGATCAGAGCAGAAATAAATGAGAAAGAAACAAAAGAAACAATAGTAAAGATAAATAAAACAAAAAGCTGGTTCTTTGAAAAGGTAAACAAAATTGACAAGCCACTGGCCAGACTCATTAAGAAAAAGAGAGAGAAGAACCAGATCAACAAAATCAAAAACAAAAACAGAGAGATTACAACAGATCATGCAGAAATCCAAAGATTCTAAGAGACTGTTATGAGCAACTCTATGGCAACAAACTGGACAACCTGGAAGAAATGGACAGTTTCTTGGACAGGATTAAACTCCCAAGACTGAGCCAGGAAGAAACAGAAACTTTGAACAACCCAATCACAAGCTCAGAAATCGAATTTGTGATTAAAAATCTACCCAAAAATAAAAGCCCAGGGCCAGATGGCTTCACAGCCGAATTCTACCAAACATTTAAAGAAGAGCTAATGCCTGTCCTTCTAAAACTCTTTCAAAAAATTGCACAGGAAGGAAAACTTCCAAACACATTCTACGAGGCCACCATCACCCTGATACCCAAACCAGGCAAAGACAACACAAAAAAGGAAAACTATAGGCCAATTTCACTGATGAACTTAGATGCCAAGATCCTCAACAAAATTCTAGCAAACAGAATTCAACGACACATCAAAAAACTCATACATCACGATCAAGTCGGGTTCATCCCAGGCACGCATGGCTTCTTCAACATCCGCAAATCAATCAACGTGATACACCATATCAACAAGTTGAAAGACAAAAATCACATGATCATTTCAATAGATGCAGAAAAAGCCTTCGACAAAGTACAACATCCATTTATGATAAAAAATCTTCAGAAAATGGGCATAGAAGGAACCTATCTCAACATAATAAAAGCCATCTATGAGAAGCCTACAGCGAACATTATTGTTAATGGTGAAAAACTGAAAGCATTCCCTCTAAGATCAGGAACAAGACAGGGGTGCCCACTTTCACCACTCTTATTCAACATAGTCCTGGAAGTCCTAGCAACAGCAATAAGAGAAAGAAATCAAAGGAATCCAGATTGGAAAGGAAGAAGTCAAGCTCTCTCTTTTTGCAGACGACATGATATTATACATAGAAAATCCCAAAGACACGGTTACAAAGCTGGTTCTTTGAAAAGGTAAACAAAATTGACAAGCCCCTGGCCAGACTCATCAAGAGAAAGAGAGAGAAGAACCAGATCAACAAAATCAAAAACGAAAAAGGAGAGATTACAACAGATCATGCAGAAATCCAAAGGATTCTAAGAGACTATTATGAGCAACTCTATGGCAACAAACTGGACAACCTGGAAGAAATGGACAGTTTCTTGGACAGAATTAATCTCCCAAGACTGAGCCAGGAAGAAACAGAAACTTTGAACAACCCAATCACAAGCTCAGAAATCGAATTTGTGATTAAAAATCTACCCAAAAATAAAAGCCCAGGGCCAGATGGCTTCACAGCCGAATTCTACCAAACATTTAAAGAAGAGCTAATGCCTGTCCTTCTAAAACTCTTTCAAAAAATTGCACAGGAAGGAAAACTTCCAAACACATTCTACGAGGCCACCATCACCCTGATACCCAAACCAGGCAAAGACAACACAAAAAAGGAAAACTATAGGCCAATTTCACTGATGAACTTAGATGCCAAGATCCTCAACAAAATTCTAGCAAACAGAATTCAACGACACATCAAAAAACTCATACATCACGATCAAGTCGGGTTCATCCCAGGCACGCATGGCTTCTTCAACATCCGCAAATCAATCAACGTGATACACCATATCAACAAGTTGAAAGACAAAAATCACATGATCATTTCAATAGATGCAGAAAAAGCCTTCGACAAAGTACAACATCCATTTATGATAAAAACTCTTCAGAAAATGGGCATAGAAGGAACCTATCTCAACATAATAAAAGCCATCTATGAGAAGCCTACAGCGAACATTATTGTTAATGGTGAAAAACTGAAAGCATTCCCTCTAAGATCAGGAACAAGACAGGGGTGCCCACTTTCACCACTCTTATTCAACATAGTCCTGGAAGTCCTAGCAACAGCAATAAGAGAAAGAAATCAAAGGAATCCAGATTGGAAAGGAAGAAGTCAAGCTCTCTCTTTTTGCAGACGACATGATATTATACATAGAAAATCCCAAAGACACGGTTACAAAGCTACTAGAGCTAATCAACGAATTCAGCAAAGTCGCAGGATACAAAGTCAACACACAGAAATCACTGGCATTCCTATACACAAACAATGAAAAATCAGAAAATGAAATCAAAGAGACAATCCCCTTCACCACTGCAACCAAAAGAATCAAATATCTAGGAATAAACCTGCCCAAAGAAACAAAAGAATTGTACACAGAAAATTACAAGACACTCATGAGAGACATTAAAGAAGACTTAAACAGATGGAGAGATACTCCATGTTCCTGGGTCAGAAGAATCAATATTGTGAAAATGACCATACTACCAAATATCATATACAGATTCAATGCGATCCCTATCAAACTACAAATGACATTCTTCACAGAACTAGACCAAAGAATAACACACTTCATATGGAAACACAAAAGACCTCGAATAGCCAAAGCAATCCTGAGGAAGAAGAATGGAGTTGGAGGGATCAGCCTCCCTAACTTTAGACTCTACTACAAAGCAACAGTTATCAAGACAGTATGGTACTGGCACAAAAACAGAACTATAGATCAATGGAACAAGATAGAGAACCCAGAGATCAACCCACGCACCTATGGGTACCTTATTTTTGACAAAGGAGGAGAAACTATAAAATGGGAGAAAGACAGCCTCTTCAACAAATGGTGCTGGGAAAATTGGACAGCTACCTGCAAAAAAATGAAGTTGGAACATTTCCTGACACCATACACAAAGATCAACTCAAAATGGATTAAAGACCTAAATGTAAGACCAGAAACCATCAAACTCTTAGAGGAGAATATACGCAAAACCCTCAAGGACATCAATCAAAGCAAGATCTTCTCTGACCCACCTACTAAAATAGTGGAACTGAAAAGAAAAGTCAACACGTGGGACCACATGAAACTTCAAAGCTTTTGTACAGCAAAAGAAATCACCAAAAAGCCCAACAGACACCCCACAGAATGGGAGAAAATCATAGCAAATGAAACAACAGACAAAGAATTAATCTCCAAAATCTATAAGCAACTCAGACAACTCAGCACAGGGAAAATGAGCAGCCCAATCAAAAAATGGGAAAAAGATCTAAAGAGATACCTCTCCAAAGAGGACATACAGATGGCCCAAAAATACATGAAATGATGCTCAACCTCGCTTATTATCAGAGAAATGCAAATTAAAACCACAATGAGATACCACCTCACACCCGTCAGAATGGCCATCATCAACAAATCGACAGACAACAAATGCTGGAGAGGGTGCGGAGAAAAGGGAACCCTCTTGCATTGCTCGTGGGAATGTAAATTAATACAACCTCTATGGAAGACAATATGGAGATTCCTTAAAAAACTAAAAATAGAAGCACCCTATGACCCAGCAATCCCACTATTAGGCCTATATCCTGATGAAATCAAAACTGAAAGAGGCACCTGTACCCCAATGTTCATTGCAGCTCTCTATACAATAGCCAGAACATGGAAGCAACCTAGATGTCCATCAACAAATGAATGGATCCAGAAGCTCTGGTACATATATACAATGGAATACTACTCAGCTGTAACTTAGACTATACTACAAAGCAACAGTCATCAAGACAGTATGGTACTGGCACAAAACAGAACTATAGATCAATGGAACAAGATAGAGAACCCAGAGATCAACCCACGCACCTATGGGTACCTTATTTTTGACAAAGGAGGAGAAACTATAAAATGGGAGAAAGACAGCCTCTTCAACAAATGGTGCTGGGAAAATTGGACAGCTACCTGCAAAAAAATGAAGTTGGAACATTTCCTGACACCATACACAAAGATCAACTCAAAATGGGTTAAAGACCTAAATGTAAGACCAGAAACCATCAAACTCTTAGAGGAGAATATACGCAAAACCCTCAAGGACATCAATCAAAGCAAGATCTTCTCTGACCCACCTACTAAAATAGTGGAACTGAAAAGAAAAGTCAACACGTGGGACCACATGAAACTTCAAAGCTTTTGTACAGCAAAAGAAATCACCAAAAAGCCCAACAGACACCCCACAGAATGGGAGAAAATCATAGCAAATGAAACAACAGACAAAGAATTAATCTCCAAAATCTATAAGCAACTCAGACAACTCAGCACAGGGAAAATGAGCAGCCCAATCAAAAAATGGGAAAAAGATCTAAAGAGATACCTCTCCAAAGAGGACATACAGATGGCCCAAAAATACATGAAATGATGCTCAACCTCGCTTATTATCAGAGAAATGCAAATTAAAACCACAATGAGATACCACCTCACACCCGTCAGAATGGCCATCATCAACAAATCGACAGACAACAAATGCTGGAGAGGGTGCGGAGAAAAGGGAACCCTCTTGCATTGCTCGTGGGAATGTAAATTAATACAACCTCTATGGAAGACAATATGGAGATTCCTTAAAAAACTAAAAATAGAAGCACCCTATGACCCAGCAATCCCACTATTAGGCCTATATCCTGATGAAATCAAAACTGAAAGAGGCACCTGTACCCCAATGTTCATTGCAGCTCTCTATACAATAGCCAGAACATGGAAGCAACCTAGATGTCCATCAACAAATGAATGGATCCAGAAGCTCTGGTACATATATACAATGGAATACTACTCAGCTGTTAAAAGAAATGCAGAAGACTCAGTCCTAATGAGGTGGCTGGCTCTAGAACCTATCATAAAAAGTGAAGTAAGTCAAAAAGAGAAAGACAAGTATAGTATACTAACTCATATATATGGGATCTAGTAAGATGGTCATGATAACATACGCAGTGAACTCATGAAAAAACAGAGAATAGACATAAAGACATTGTGGAGACCGAACAGTGGGAGGGAGGCATGGAGGGAGTACCATGGAAGCCTATACTGTCATGTGTGGAAAAGATAGCTATTGTCATTGTGCTAGGGGAATAGGAGTACCTACAACCACTTGGAGCGATGGTCTGGAGGGATGGGAGTGGGGGAACTGGGTGGGGGGAGGGTCCAGGGATATGCATATGAATGATCTGGGAATATACATGTAAAAAAATAAATAAATAAATTAATTAATTAATTAATTAAAAAAAAAAAAAGAAACTGCATACAATTACTACATTTGCAAAAAGGTGTGACTGGCTTTCTCTAGAAAGGTTCCAAATAGCTTTCCAATTCACCAAGACACAGGATAAACAGAAACAGAAAGACAAATGACTTTTTTTCCCCCACAAATAACTCCTGATTTAACATGGGGAGTTCTCTCAGTGATGGTCACCAATAAGAAAGGAGCACTGGACCAGCCTTCTAAGACCAAGAGTTCTGACTCATTCTTCTTTGTATCTGGTTTCCATAGTGGCCTATATTTCTGGTGAGTCTCTCATACTCTTTTCGACTACTTTACAACAAGTAGAAAAAAATAATTATTTCTTTGGCTAGTGAAGTGATCTGATAATATATCTTATAGTTAAAGCAGAGTGCTGGATACATGCCTCCCAAAAATGTAGTCTCCTGTCTCAATTACTTGAAGGCTATCTTTGTCCACGTCTTACAGCTTTAATACTTGGTGGGAGATGTTCTGGGAACCAATCCAAGAGAATCAGAAAGTGGAAAAGGAAGGCAAAAAAGGAGAAAAATTAGCAACAAGGTACCCAGACCCAACAGAATGATTAGCTTCTTCTGATAATGCTTTTTATAAATATTGTCAATTAAATGTTTGTGATTCCAGTGCATTTTCATCACTAACCCTGTTAAAATGAGTAAAATATAACTGAGAAAATAATATTTCAGGGGCACTTTTATTTTTCTTCAGTTGTATTTTTAAGATTTCAATCTTTTGAAGACATTGAATTTTAGGATAAGTAATTTATTCTAGAACTTACCAGGGCTACAAACAATGATTATATGAATAGTCCTTCTAAACAAATACTGGAGAGATACCAAATGACTGTGAATATCCTTCAAAAGAATCCCTCCTCCTTTTTTAGCTTCAATTATAGTTTGGGCTTCCCAGGTAGCACTAGTGGTAAAGACTCTACCTGCCAATGCAGGAGACGCAATAGACGTGGGTTCAATCCCTGGGTCAGGAAGAACCCTTACAGTGGGATATGGCTACCCACTCCAGTATTCTTGCCTAGAACATTCCATGGACAGAGGAGCCCACCGTCCACGGGGTCACAAAAGTGTTGGACATGACCTGACTGAGCACACACACACAAAGTTTGAAAATGTGTTTCACTCCATGTCCAAAAATACTATTTCACTGCTTTGGAAGTTCTAACAGTTTTCTTTTGCTTAGGAAAACGTATTCCTAACTTTAAAGAGATCAAGACAGGTAGTGGGTTGAGGGTCTACCAAACTTGAGGCTGCATCCACTCTAGGCCAGCTCATTTGGATTATTTTTGGATTATTATTACTAACAGCAAGCCAGTCAGAAACTTCAAAGATCAGGTATTTCACACATACCTCATTCCCTATCCAACTCAATGTCCCAGCAACAGTCAGCTATTATACTATTTCTCTCAGCCCAATGTCTATTATGCTCGCAGGTGCTCTGGGTCAGGAATTCAGACAGGACACAGGAGGGAAGGCTGGCCTGGAAACTCAGCTTAGAAAACCTTAACAATAGGGGAGTGATTGGACCATGGTGGGAGGGGGTTCCAGTTCCCCAACTGGAAGTATCTGAAGGCTTCCTACTCCAGAGGCTGAGTCTTGGGCCGATTACTTGCAAACTCATACGGCCCATGGGAGCACCTTCGATGGCCTTTCCAAGGGCTTCCTCACAGTATGGAGGTCTTGGGATAGCTGGATTGTGTGACGGCTTTGGTAAACAAGACAGAGGCTGCATGGTCTTTTATGACCCAGCCACCTACTCAAATGGTCTAAGCAGCCATAGCTTGCCAGGGCTCCAACAGGAGGGGATCAGACCCCTCCCTCCCCACCACCTTGGCAGACGGCTGGCAAGGGCGCATCAAAGAACAGCATTGTCATGGTCATCTTTGGACAATGACATCTGTCCTAAGATGTTCAAAAAGAGGTATAGAAGATGATTTCTCTCTCAAATTACTTTAAAGCACTCTTCTACTACCTGCATTTGTTTTCTCTGGAGTCATTTTTTTGGCCATTTATTTATGTCAGTTTCTCTGGTTGTGGGCTTCCCTCAGGTGACAGGTAGCCCTTGCTTGGTTTAAGGACTAAGTGAGCACCCCAAACACCAGATTACACAGGTCTTTGGGTGGGGTCCCCCGATTACACAGGCTCTCCACGGGGGTCACAAAAGTGTTGGACATGACCTGACTGAGCACACACACACAAAGTTTGAAAATGTGTTTCACTCCATGTCCAAAAATACTATTTCACTGCTTTGGAAGTTCTAACAGTTTTCTTTGCTTAGGAAAACGTATTCCTAACTTTAAAGAGATCAAGACAGGTAGTGGGTTGAGGGTCTACCAAACTTGAGGCTGCATCCACTCTAGGCCAGCTCATTTGGATTATTTTTGGATTATTATTACTAACAGCAAGCCAGTCAGAAACTTCAAAGATCAGGTATTTCACACATACCTCATTCCCTATCCAACTCAATGTCCCAGCAACAGTCAGCTATTATACTATTTCTCTCAGCCCAATGTCTATTATGCTCGCAGGTGCTCTGGGTCAGGAATTCAGACAGGACACAGGAGGGAAGGCTGGCCTGGAAACTCAGCTTAGAAAACCTTAACAATAGGGGAGTGATTGGACCATGGTGGGAGGGGGTTCCAGTTCCCCAACTGGAAGTATCTGAAGGCTTCCTACTCCAGAGGCTGAGTCTTGGGCCGATTACTTGCAAACTCATACGGCCCATGGGAGCACCTTCGATGGCCTTTCCAAGGGCTTCCTCACAGTATGGAGGTCTTGGGATAGCTGGATTGTGTGACGGCTTTGGTAAACAAGACAGAGGCTGCATGGTCTTTTATGACCCAGCCACCTACTCAAATGGTCTAAGCAGCCATAGCTTGCCAGGGCTCCAACAGGAGGGGATCAGACCCCTCCCTCCCCACCACCTTGGCAGACGGCTGGCAAGGGCGCATCAAAGAACAGCATTGTCATGGTCATCTTTGGACAATGACATCTGTCCTAAGATGTTCAAAAAGAGGTATAGAAGATGATTTCTCTCTCAAATTACTTTAAAGCACTCTTCTACTACCTGCATTTGTTTTCTCTGGAGTCATTTTTTTGGCCATTTATTTATGTCAGTTTCTCTGGTTGTGGGCTTCCCTCAGGTGACAGGTAGCCCTTGCTTGGTTTAAGGACTAAGTGAGCACCCCAAACACCAGACTGATTACACAGGTCTTTTGGGTGGGGTCCTAACACCACACCAGCCTCCAGTTCATTCAGTGTCTTCTGAGAACAACCCCTTTTTGCTCTCCACTTTGCCTAAGGGTAACTGGTAACTGCCTGCCTACTAATGTTCAGGATGAAGGGTAACCCTTCTGTTTGTACACTTCTGGTTCATTCTCCAGTTTTCATCCAGCCAGCCCTGTCACTCCAGCCCTCTCTCCATGGTGCTGCATTACTGAGACAGTGCCTCCTGAGTACGTTCGAGACCCCAGCTATTCAATAAAGGAGCCATGAGCCATTAAGGGAAAGGTGAATGCTCAATTACATTATAATATCAATGACAAATTCTCCAAGTGTGAAAACGGTCATGGATATTAGAAGAAAATTTCTTATGCTTAGGGATATATATTCGGCTAGTGCAAACATAACTTCAATTTTGGATCATGAATTTTTAATCATTATAACTAGATTCAAACACATCTTTATTAATCAAAATGGGAACCATTACAATCAACACATTTTTGCCAATGAGAAATAAGTTTCTTTATTCCTGTAGCGTAAAAATCTGTGCATTTTCTGCCTCCTGCTGGTTGTGGAAGTATTTTCCATGTAAAAAGCTGTCGAGACGCCTGAAGAAGTGGTTGTTGGTTGGCGAGAGGTCAGGTGAATATGGTGAATGAGGCAAAACTTCACAGTCCAATTCATTCAACTTTTATTAATTTATTTTTATTTTATTTATACAGTGTTTTGTTGTTTACAGCTATACATAAACGTGAATCAGCTATACATTGACCCATCCCACCTGAACCCCCCTCTCACCTCCATCCCCTTCATTCAACTTTTTTTTTTTCAATTTTTTTGCCTCTTTTATTGGTTCCTTATTTACTTATTTTCATCCATCTTTATTCTTTGGCCTGTGTTGGCCTCCCATTGCAGCGGCCTCTCTCATTGCATGCGCATGCGCTCCAGAGCTCTGGCTCATAACTGGACACACTGGTCCAGCTGTTCCGTGGCACGTGGGATCTTCCCGGGCCAGGGATTGAACCGGTGGCCCTTGCACTGCAAGGCGATCTCTTTATCCACTGGGCCACCAGGGAAGCCTCCCTTCATTCAATTTTTAAAGCCTGGTTGTGTGATGTGTGGTCGGGCACTCTCATGGATAAGAACTGGGCCCTTTCTGTTGACCAATGTTGGCTACAGGCATTGCAGCTTTTGGTGCATCTCATAGATGTGCTGAGCACACTTCTCACATGTAATGGTTTCACCAGGATTCAGAAAGCTGTAGCGGATCAGACCATCAGCAGATCACCATACAGTGATGGTGACCTTTCTTTGGTGAAGTTTGGCTTTGGGATATGCTTTAGAGCTTCTTCCCAGTCCGACTACTGAGTTGGTCACTGCCAGTTGTCGTATAGAATCCACTTTTAGTTCCATGTCACAATCCAATAGAGAAATAGTTCACCGTTGTTGCATAGATTAAGAGAAGATGACCTTTCAAAATGACATGTTTTAAAATTTTCAGTCAGCTCATGAGGCACCCACTTACTTGAGCTTTTTCACCTTTCCAATTTGCTTTAAATGCAAAATGACCACAGAATGGTTGATGTGGAGTTTTTTGGCAACTTCTCATGTATTTGTAAGAGGATCAGCTTCAACAATGGCTCTCAATTGTGAGCTGAATATGTAAGTATGTAGAGGTAGTCATTATCTCTGCAATTTACTCTCAAAATGGTTCAGCCAAAAAGGTGTTTTCTAGAGAGAGAGGAGGATGGACATATGGGTAGGGATGGACAGAAGGGGGGAAGGGATTGAAAGGCAAATACAGCAAAGTGACTGATGACTTGGTGCTAGACACGGCTGTTAACTGTACTATTCTTATCCTTTTTGCTAAGGTCTGACATTTTCCCAAATAGGTTTGAGAGAGACACCATAAACAATCTAAGTATCCAACAATAAGGAAATAGTCAAATAAATTATGATACTGCACATTTACATGGGGAAACACAGTCATTAAAAGGAGTTGTTAAAACTCAACAACAAACAAACAACCCTATCCAAAAATGGGCAGAAGATCGAAACAGGTATTTCCCCAAAGAAGACATACAGATGCCAATAGATGCATGAACAGATGTTCAACAAAATGCAAATCAAAACTACAATGAGGTACCATCTCACACCAGTTAGAATGGCGATTACTAAAAAATCTACAGATAGCAAATGCTGCAGAGGGTGTGGAGAAAAGAGAACCCTCATCCACTGTTGCTGGGAATATAAGTTGGTGCAGTCACTATGGAAAATTTTGTGGAGATTCCTCTTAAACTAAAAATAGAATTACCATATGATTTAACAATCCCAATCCTGGGCATATACTCAAAGAAAACTATAATTCAAAAAGATACATGTACTTCTATTCTCACAGAAGCACTATTCACAAGTCAAGACATAGAAACAATCTAAATGTCCACTGAAATATGAATGGATAACTAAGATGTAGTACATATATACAATGGAATACTACTCAGCCATAAAAAAGAATGAAATAATGCCATTTGCAGCAAAATGGATGAAACCACAGGTTAGCATACTAAGTGAGTTGTCAGAAAGATAAATACCATATGTTATCACTTACATGTAGAATCTAAAATATGACATAAATTAACCTATCTACAAAAGAAGAAACAGACTCACATAGCAGATTGGTGGTTACCAAAGGGGTAGGGAAAGGGTTGGGGAAGGGATGAAGTGGGAGACTGAGGTTATCAGATGTAAGCTTTTATATGCAGAATGGAGGTTTTTCGGGTAGCAAAGTGGTAGAGAATCCATCTGCCAATGCAGCAGAGGAAGGTCTGATCCCTGGGTTGAAAAGATCACCTGGAGAAGGAAATAGCAATCCACTCCAGTGTTTTTGCCTACGAAATTCTATGGACAGAGGAGCCTGATGGGCTACAGTCCATGGGACAGCAAAGAGTTGGACACAACCAAACATGCATGCAAACAACAAGACCTTATTGTATAGCACAGGGAACTATATTCAATGTCTTGTGATAAACCATAATGGAAAAAACATCAAAAAAAGAATGCACATATATAATTGAATCACTTTTCTGTATACCAAGAATTAACAAAACATTGTAAATCAACCATACTTCAATTTAGAAATGAAAAAAAAAAGTGTGTTTTTTTTTTTAAGCAGTCTTCTGGGGCTTCCCTAGTGGTCCAGTGAGTAAAGAGTCTGCCTTACAGTGCAAAGGGCACCAGTTTGATCCCCGGCCTGGGAAGATCCCATGTGCCGCGGAGCAGCTGGGCCAGTGTGTCCAATTATGAGCCAGCACTCTGGAATGCCTGCGCCCAGGGCCAGTGCTCTGCAACAAGAGAGGCCACTGTGATGGGAGGCCAACACAGGCCAAAGAATAAAGATGGATGAAAAATAAATTATGCAAAAAAAAAATGTAACAAAAAGAAAGTAGTCTTCTGAAAAATGTCTTTCTATAAACTAGACCCATTCTATTACTTAAAAAAAAAAAAAACCCTACTAGAGCAATTGTATTCTAAAAACAAAAATACAAAAAACTCATATAGAATGTGTTACTATATGCAGATCTTCCTAATGGAGTCTGAGGCCCATGCTACCTTCATGTAATATGTTTTGATGCTCTTGTAAAAAAAAAAAAAAGAGGGTGCAGGGTGATCGTGATGAGGTTCTTAATAAGGCAGGTGAGGGAAAGTGAGTGACATTCACTAGCACCTCGATCCTTTCTCTTTAGAGCTCTTGTTTGTTGACCCTTGAAATATATGTGTCCATGAACTCCCCAGGTGGCTCACTGGTAAATTAATCCACCTGTTAATACGGGAGACACAGGAGATGAGGGCTTGATCCCAGGGTTGGGAAGATCCCCTGGAGGAGGAAATGGCAGCCCACTTTAGTATTCTTGCCTGAGAAATCCCATGGAAAGAGGAGCCTGGTGGGCTACAGTCCACAGAGTCACAAAAAGTCAGACACAACCAAGTGACTGAGTGTGTGTGCACAGATACACACATACACATACACGAGCAGATTAGTGAGAAATCTGCCCTCTGAACGCCATAAGGCCAAATCAAATTGTAAGCAGATTTTACCACGGACCCACCTTTTGTGCTGTTAGCCTGGACAACCACTCTGCCATCACCCCTAGTCATTCAGTTTTATGTCTCATAGATCCATGGATTCCTTAGAAAAAACTTAACAGTCTATTAGCATAATACCTGGCAGATTGTAGGTGTTTAATATTTCCTGGTGAGAAGTAAAACTTAGAATACCTAGGAAGTATCAGTATAAACTTACAATAAGCAAATAAAATTCTGGGGTTCAGGATAATATTTGCTGGTAATGGTAAATTCCTCTTAACAGATCACTTCATTCTATATATTTGGTTCAGAGCATTCCAATTCTTATAGTTAGGGGAAGAGCGAGAAGGTAGACAGGAAGGTGAAAATAAAGTCACAGTAATCATCAATACAGGCCAAAAAATAAAAATGGATGAAAAATAAATTATGCAAAAAAAAAATGTAACAAAAAGAAAGTAGTCTTCTGAAAAATGTCTTTCTATAAACTAGACCCATTCTATTACTTAAAAAAAAAAAAAACCCTACTAGAGCAATTGTATTCTAAAAACAAAAATACAAAAAACTCATATAGAATGTGTTACTATATGCAGATCTTCCTAATGGAGTCTGAGGCCCATGCTACCTTCATGTAATATGTTTTGATGCTCTTGTAAAAAAAAAAAAAAGAGGGTGCAGGGTGATCGTGATGAGGTTCTTAATAAGGCAGGTGAGGGAAAGTGAGTGACATTCACTAGCACCTCGATCCTTTCTCTTTAGAGCTCTTGTTTGTTGACCCTTGAAATATATGTGTCCATGAACTCCCCAGGTGGCTCACTGGTAAATTAATCCACCTGTTAATACGGGAGACACAGGAGATGAGGGCTTGATCCCAGGGTTGGGAAGATCCCCTGGAGGAGGAAATGGCAGCCCACTTTAGTATTCTTGCCTGAGAAATCCCATGGAAAGAGGAGCCTGGTGGGCTACAGTCCACAGAGTCACAAAAAGTCAGACACAACCAAGTGACTGAGTGTGTGTGCACAGATACACACATACACATACACGAGCAGATTAGTGAGAAATCTGCCCCTCTGAACGCCATAAGGCCAAATCAAATTGTAAGCAGATTTTACCACGGACCCACCTTTTGTGCTGTTAGCCTGGACAACCACTCTGCCATCACCCCTAGTCATTCAGTTTTATGTCTCATAGATCCATGGATTCCTTAGAAAAAACTTAACAGTCTATTAGCATAATACCTGGCAGATTGTAGGTGTTTAATATTTCCTGGTGAGAAGTAAAACTTAGAATACCTAGGAAGTATCAGTATAAACTTACAATAAGCAAATAAAATTCTGGGGTTCAGGATAATATTTGCTGGTAATGGTAAATTCCTCTTAACAGATCACTTCATTCTATATATTTGGTTCAGAGCATTCCAATTCTTATAGTTAGGGGAAGAGCGAGAAGGTAGACAGGAAGGTGAAAATAAAGTCACAGTAATCATCAATACGGTTTTATCAGGCCAGAGGCATGTGTTGAGAACTGACATGGCAAACAGAGTGGCTGGAGCATGTGAGCAACAATCATAGCCAAAGCCACCACCCAGATCGACGTCACCCTGTTTCCAGAAGTGGGGTGGTTAGGATCTAGTCCTAATGGGGGACTGGTGAGTTAACAGAATGTCTTGTTGTCATGGAAGCAGGGAAGTCAAGGTCACACAGTACTCATGACTGAGATTCACTGAGGCAAAACCTTAGGTTAACCATTACGGTCAGTGAAGAAGATCCAAAGCCAGTCATGCTCAAAGCATAAAGGAGCTGAAGGCGCTAGGTTTCTTGGAAAATGATCAGTTGATAGAGCTGGGACCTTCAGCCAACAAGTTTGAAGATAATAAACATTCAAAGTTTTACTCCCTTTGCAGTTGTCATTATTAGCCGGAATATTCCTCTAGCAAGTGCTCTGTCACTAACTTCCCATAAAAAAGTGTAGCTGACCTCTACTGAGCACTGACCATATGCCACGACTTTGCGGCTTGTTCTCAATTCACGAGTGCAACAGGCCTATGACTTGATGCCATCACTTCCACTTTGTAGACAGAGACACTGAAGTGTAATGGGATTAAGTGATTTGTCCAAGCTCACACTGGCAGTAGGCACCAGAAATCTAGCTTTGTGTACAAGTCCACATAGACCAGTATTGCCAGAGAGACAACAGGCCCACTAACAAGGTTAGGTCATTGAATAAGTAAATAAAGTAAATGAAGTGTAAGTAAGTCAAGAAGGTAGCAATCTAATCACTCTGAAATGATAACAGTAGACAAACATTAGATTATGCAATTTCCTGACTGTTTAGCAGAACTTGACAAAACCCCAGCATTACTAACAGAGACACTCTGGCAGAAAGAATCACACTGGGGCAATAGTGTATCATGTGGGAAGAAATGGTATATTCTATTGAAAGAAAAAAGCCCAAATGTTTTATTTTTTAAAGCTCAACAGATCACTTCATTCTATATATTTGGTTCAGAGCATTCCAATTCTTATAGTTAGGGGAAGAGCGAGAAGGTAGACAGGAAGGTGAAAATAAAGTCACAGTAATCATCAATACGGTTTTATCAGGCCAGAGGCATGTGTTGAGAACTGACATGGCAAACAGAGTGGCTGGAGCATGTGAGCAACAATCATAGCCAAAGCCACCACCCAGATCGACGTCACCCTGTTTCCAGAAGTGGGGTGGTTAGGATCTAGTCCTAATGGGGGACTGGTGAGTTAACAGAATGTCTTGTTGTCATGGAAGCAGGGAAGTCAAGGTCACACAGTACTCATGACTGAGATTCACTGAGGCAAAACCTTAGGTTAACCATTACGGTCAGTGAAGAAGATCCAAAGCCAGTCATGCTCAAAGCATAAAGGAGCTGAAGGCGCTAGGTTTCTTGGAAAATGATCAGTTGATAGAGCTGGGACCTTCAGCCAACAAGTTTGAAGATAATAAACATTCAAAGTTTTACTCCCTTTGCAGTTGTCATTATTAGCCGGAATATTCCTCTAGCAAGTGCTCTGTCACTAACTTCCCATAAAAAAGTGTAGCTGACCTCTACTGAGCACTGACCATATGCCACGACTTTGCGGCTTGTTCTCAATTCACGAGTGCAACAGGCCTATGACTTGATGCCATCACTTCCACTTTGTAGACAGAGACACTGAAGTGTAATGGGATTAAGTGATTTGTCCAAGCTCACACTGGCAGTAGGCACCAGAAATCTAGCTTTGTGTACAAGTCCACATAGACCAGTATTGCCAGAGAGACAACAGGCCCACTAACAAGGTTAGGTCATTGAATAAGTAAATAAAGTAAATGAAGTGTAAGTAAGTCAAGAAGGTAGCAATCTAATCACTCTGAAATGATAACAGTAGACAAACATTAGATTATGCAATTTCCTGACTGTTTAGCAGAACTTGACAAAACCCCAGCATTACTAACAGAGACACTCTGGCAGAAAGAATCACACTGGGGCAATAGTGTATCATGTGGGAAGAAATGGTATATTCTATTGAAAGAAAAAAAGCATGTGATGAAAAGCTCAATCTACCTTAATTTTAACTGTGGTTTTGCTCCTAATTTTGCTTTGGTAAGATACTTAAATTATCTATGCTTCAGCATCTTCATCCAAGACAAGGAAACATCTATTTCACCTGGATGGAATTACAGTTCCACCTGGCTACTGCTGTGTCTGGTGGAGAGTGGTATGCAAAGGTAAGTTCCCTTCACCTCCTGAAAAAGGAAATTTCTGACTCCCCATGGAAGAGGGAGCCAAGACGTTAGGTCAACAACTAGCAGATGCTGTGGGCACTCTCTTCATCACTCAGGGCTCGTACTTGCTCTGGTGTAAAACTGGAGAGGTTGGACCAATGATCTCTAAGCTCAGCTGCCCACTTCCACTGAATCAATCTACAGGGATAAGATTTTTGTTCATACACCTTATAGTTATTTTTCCTACACCAACCTTACCCAATGTACATTCTGGGACAATCCTGGAGAGAGCACTGCTAGAAGTGAGTAGCCAATAAAAGGAGCCAGAAATCAAGAAAAAGAGTACATACATCCATTTACACTTGTTTTCTGCCAAAAGAAAGATTCCAATGACACTTCAGGTAAAGGACAATTTGGTTAGGGGTTTCCCTGGTGGTCCAGTTGTTAAGAATCCACCTTGCCATGCAAGGGACACTGGTTCAATCCCTGGTCCAGGAAAATCCCATATGTCACAGAGCAACTAAGACCATGAGCCGCAACTACAGAGCCTGGGTTCTAGAGCCCAGGAGTCACAACTACCGAGCCCACGTGCTATAACTACTAAAGCCCATGTGCCTAGAGAGCCTGTGCTCTGCAACAAGAGAAGCCACCACAATGAGAAGCCCATGAACCACAAAAGAGTAGACTCCACTCGCCACAACTAGAGAAAAGACCATGCAAAACAACAAAGACCCACTGTAGCCAAAAAATAAAATAATCTTAACAACAACAAAAAAAAGGACAATTTGGTGAACACTTAGGAAATACCCAGAATCCAATTCAATTACACAAACCTCCATGAGAGAGGTAGAGAAACCATGCCACAAACTCATGGGATGCATACATTTTGGCTAGCTTATATATACAATATATATAGAAAGACAGACAGACAGACAGACATATTTGTCCCAACTTCTCATTTATCTAGAAGCCCTTGAAAGGCAGCAAGTGTGCCTTGATGGTTCCCCAACAGTTCTCAGTTTCCACGTCTGTCTGAATCCAGAATGTTCGACGAATACTGTTGGACTCCTAGGAATTCCTTGGTGGTTCTGTGGTTAGGACCTGGAGCTTTCACTGTCAGGGCTCAATCCCCAGTGGGGAACTAAGATCCCGGAAGCAGCATGGCATGGTGAAAAAAAAAAGTGCTGATGGACTCCTCACCTTCTTAAGTGTTAACCTTCAGGATCTCATAGACTTTATCCCTTAAAGTGGTTCAGAGCTCCTGAGAAAATTTTTTTTATCAGATTTAACACAGTTCTTAACACTGGAAGCACAATAGAGCCACCCAGGTTAAGTAAAAAAATATCAGCAGCTAGATCCTTCCCTCAGAGACGGATTTAATTGGAGTCTACAGGTTGGGCGGGAGGCAGATGGCACCCACCGGAGCTCCCCAGATGATTCTCGGGAGCACTCAGGGCTGAGATCCAATGACCAGCATCTGATCACAGAAAACCCAACAGGAGAATAGACCAAAGAACTCCTCAGGCTCAGACAGTGGCTGAGCATCTCAAACTTTTTCACTGACCCCAACTATTTCTAGTCTCTATTTTCACGTTTGAGTTTTGTTTCGGCCTCCTGGGAAATGGACCACATTGGAGCCAATTCCATGACCAATACAGGAATGTTAACAGAGCAACTTTCTGTGTGATTCATCTCAGAAGAGGAAAAATGACAGACGGTTATTAAGGAACTATCTGGTATAAGGTGGCGTTAGTGGTAAAGAACCTGTCTACCAATGCAAGAGACGTAAGAGACTCAGGTTCAATCCCTGGGTCAGGAAGATCCCCTAGAGGAGGAAATGGCAACCCACTCCAGTATTCTTGCCTGGAGAATTCCATAGACAGAGGAGCCTGTGAACTCCGTGATGAAATGGCAGCAAGAGAGAAAGATGTGAGTTCTTGATCACTGCTGCTGTGCAAATGAACAGCAGCACAGAGTAAGAGAGTTGACTGCAAACGTCCCATCAGAGAGCACAACAAATTCCAGAGGGATTCAGAAAAAATTTATATACTGTTTCAGGTGATAAGTCCAACCATGATAAAAGCACTGTAAACAACTGAGTATGTGAAACAACTGAGTATATGAGTATATGAAAACTCAGACTGTGTACTAAATAAAAAGGAAACTAACATTCAGTGTCAACATATGTAAACAGATGAGCAAAAGCTATAAGGCTATGGCACAAAAAATGAATGGAGAATTAGAGATGACAGTCTTCCCAAACACCTTTAATTGTATACTTTGATAATTAATCCAATTAGAGAGCACAATAGGAAACAACATTTACACGGCACAATGGCTTACTGTGCAAAGGAGGCACAGGAAGTTTTTTTTTTTTTTTTTAAAGATTTATTTATTTATTTATTTTTGGGCGGGGGTCGGGTTGGGGAGGGAGGGGAGCAGGCGGGCCATCTCTATTGGTCTTTCATTTCTCTATTTTCATCCGTCTTTGTTCTTTGGCTCCTGTGGGCCTCCCATCGCAGTGGCCTCTGTTGTCGCAGAGCACCGGCTCTGGGCGCATGCGCTCCAGAGCTCCGGCTTGGTAATTGGACACATCGGTCCAGCTGCTCTGCGGCATGTGGGATCTTCCTAGGCCAGGGATTGAACCGGCGCCCCTTGCACTGCAAGGCGGTGTCCTTACCCACTGGACCACCAGGGGAAGCCCTGGAAGTTTTTGAAAATGATGAAAACTCCAGACTTCAGTGAGTAAATGGACAAGGGCACTTTACACACATCAAAATGAACAAAATAAACCCAAAGGGAAAAAATAAAGCTTTCAGTTTCTATGCTACCTATTATACAAGCAAAGTCATGCAACCTCATTTTGGCAGGGCTGTGGAGAAACCCATCCACTTCAACTTTGGTGACAGCCCTGTAGATTAAAGCTATACCATCCCTCTAAGTCTTTCACATGGTCATTCCACGCAGGGGCACAGACCCTACAGATGAGCCACAGAACACCTGGGCAAATATGAGCTACCCCAAAAGTCACACTTCAGAGAGCCAAGTATGACTGTTACTAGCAAGCAGGACAAACAGAGCTTTTTAAATGCAAATTAAGAGCCATCACCACACACTTCTTTAAGGGGCGCCAAACTATCTTAGAGGTTGCAAACTTTCTGTAAAGGGCCAGTCTCCATGGCAGCTACTCAAATATGCTGCCACAGAGGTCCAGAAGTCACATACGCTATGTAATGAATGGGCATGGCTGTGGTCCAATAAAGCTTTATTTACAAAGACAGGTGTTGCCAAAACCCAGAGCATATACAACATAAAGACTGAATCCCAATGGAAACTACGGACCTTGGATAATGATGCATCAGTGTCGGTTCATCAGCTGTAACAAATGGCTCACACTGGGGCAGGCTACTGATGGTGGGCGAGGCTGTATGTGTGGAGGAGAGTATGGGAATTCCCTGTACTTTCTGCCTGATTTTGCTGTGACCCTAAAACTACTCTTAAAATAGTCTATTAACTGTAAGACAAAAACAAGTGGCTGGCCTGTGGGCTATAGTTCGACAACCTATCTGAAGATTATGGCATTGTAAAACAAAACAAAGGACTTGCCCAATCCTGGAATCAGATAATCATGGAAGCAAATATTAAAAACAGAACGCTCATAAAATGAAAAGGAAAATGGTAATATTTCCTGATTTCATCCAGCAGTAAGACCAAGGTTTCCCAAATCGTGCCAACAACCTGACCAATTTCCCGATGGTTAATTGGAGGAAACCACTCAGTCATCAATAGGTCAGAACTGTGGCCTATCCCCTCTTTGGGAAGCACAGAGAACTGCCAATGAACAAAGGCAGAACTACACCTTAATTGCTCAGTCTCATAAACCAGGTTATGCTGAAATTCAGGCATATCAGATCTTTAGGGCCCCAAAGGTCAATTTGTTGTTTAAATGTAAATACTGATCAACATGCATTAAGCCACATTAGGTATCTTTACCCTAATTCAAACTCTTTAATTCTGAATCATTGGCTTTCGTCTCTAAACAGGTGAGTCTAATTCTTGGCAGCAACTCAGAGTAGAAGAACCTCACTGCTTACAAAAAATGTGTGTCACACACCTATGTATTTGTAAAGATACAAAATGTGCACCCTCAGAAACAAAAGAGTACTATTTTTCCCTTTCATGGCGCAATTTAAAGAACAAAATAACCTCCCCCAAATCTCTTCATTTTCTCCAGAAATAAAACCATTCTTCTCCCCTGTAGTAATCGGGTTTTAAGAAGCATGACTTATAAACCCAAAGCTTTTCAAAGAGCAGTCATTTGGAAGCAAAGTCAACTTCTCAGTGGGTATTGGAACCTTAAAATACCTTCTCAAGGAAAACAGAAGGCAGCTGGGCTTTCGAACCCCAAGAAGAGACAAAACAGGGAAACTGACTGCTGCTTCCTAATAGCTAAAGATTCCATGGTTTGCAGAACCAGGGTAATTATGGTAGAAATATTTTCTGTGAAAAGGCAGAGTTGTCAGACAACCTCTCTTCTGGCGGCTTTATTTCAGAGATGCTAAATTTAAACGTGGGGACATTATAGAAGCTTGCACTTATATAACCACTGACTAAATTAAAGTGACATGATGTTTAATAACCTTTTAGACGGAGCCAATAATCACCACTCGGGATAGAAAGCAAACAGCTGAACAAGCTGAGAGAGGTTACAAAGAAGGGCTGAGGGCCCACCCTCTGCAAAGAGACACTTTAGTCAAATCCAACAACAGAAGCAAGTATCTTTAATACAAGTACCACTGTGCAAAAGACAAGTACAAAGGAACCGGAAAATAAAACAGTCAGTCTGTAAGGAGGGGATCAGAGTGATTAACGAAGGAACCAGAAGAGGACAGGGTAAAGCTGAAAAATGTCCAGATGGGAATGTGAATCATCTCCTATGTACACATTCAAGACTCAGAAGGTTCTTTTACCTTATGTCATACAGTCCAAGGTCTCTTTTTCTTACATCACTCGGAGAACTTTTTTTTCTTTTTTCTTTTTGGCCACTTCTATTGGTCTTTCATTTATTTTTTTATCTTTGTTCTTTAGCCTGTGTAGGCCTCCCATCGCGGTGGCCTCTGTCGTCGTAGAGCGCCGGCTCTGGGCGCATGCGCCCCAGAGCTCCGGCTCGGTAATTGGACACATCAGTTCAGCCACTCCGCGGCACGTGGGATCTTCCCAGGCCAGGGATGGAACCGGCGCCCCTTGCACTGCAAGGCGGTGTCCTTACCCACTGGACCACCAGGGAAGCCCTCAGAGAACTTTAAACTCATAACAACCAGTTAATAGGAAGACCTCAGGCTTTTGAAAACATCACAAAGAATCACCGTAACATGAACTGCCATTCAAAGGCAGTTAATCTGTCCAAAATTCCTGAGAGTAACAGGTTTATAGGGGCAAAAAAGAGTAAAAGTTGTACTAATAAAATCAATAAATGTTTATTCTGAACATCAAGCTATTTCTATTGCTTCTAATTAGGCAAAAAGAGTAAAAGTCATGACTAAATTCGGGGGACATTCCATAGAAGCTTTGCAGAACCAGGGTAATTATGGTAGAAATATTTTCTGTGAAAAGGCAGAGTTGTCAGACAACCTCTCTTCTGGCGGCTTTATTTCAGAGATGCTAAATTTAAACGTGGGGACATTATAGAAGCTTGCACTTATATAACCACTGACTAAATTAAAGTGACATGATGTTTAATAACCTTTTAGACGGAGCCAATAATCACCACTCGGGATAGAAAGCAAACAGCTGAACAAGCTGAGAGAGGTTACAAAGAAGGGCTGAGGGCCCACCCTCTGCAAAGAGACACTTTAGTCAAATCCAACAACAGAAGCAAGTATCTTTAATACAAGTACCACTGTGCAAAAGACAAGTACAAAGGAACCGGAAAATAAAACAGTCAGTCTGTAAGGAGGGGATCAGAGTGATTAACGAAGGAACCAGAAGAGGACAGGGTAAAGCTGAAAAATGTCCAGATGGGAATGTGAATCATCTCCTATGTACACATTCAAGACTCAGAAGGTTCTTTTACCTTATGTCATACAGTCCAAGGTCTCTTTTTCTTACATCACTCGGAGAACTTTTTTTTCTTTTTTCTTTTTGGCCACTTCTATTGGTCTTTCATTTATTTTTTTATCTTTGTTCTTTAGCCTGTGTAGGCCTCCCATCGCGGTGGCCTCTGTCGTCGTAGAGCGCCGGCTCTGGGCGCATGCGCCCCAGAGCTCCGGCTCGGTAATTGGACACATCAGTTCAGCCACTCCGCGGCACGTGGGATCTTCCCAGGCCAGGGATGGAACCGGCGCCCCTTGCACTGCAAGGCGGTGTCCTTACCCACTGGACCACCAGGGAAGCCCTCAGAGAACTTTAAACTCATAACAACCAGTTAATAGGAAGACCTCAGGCTTTTGAAAACATCACAAAGAATCACCGTAACATGAACTGCCATTCAAAGGCAGTTAATCTGTCCAAAATTCCTGAGAGTAACAGGTTTATAGGGGCAAAAAAGAGTAAAAGTTGTACTAATAAAATCAATAAATGTTTATTCTGAACATTCAAATGTGCTATTTCTATTGCTTCTAATTAGGAATTAATCCAGACTGTCTAAAGCCTCATTGTCCAACAGAAATATGTGAGCCACACATGTAATTTTAAACTTCCTAGCAGTCATATGAACATAAAAGAAACAGGTGAGATTTTTAGTGCTTTATTTAATGCAACATACTCTCCAAATTACCATTTAAGGATGGAATCAATACTAAAATATATTGAGATATTTTACTATTTTTTATATAATCTTTGAAATCCAGTATCTTAGACTTACATCTCAACTCAAAGGCTAAATGTCTATTAGAAATTACTGGCCTACAGTTAGATTTCATCAAGTTTACAATTCTGGTAGACTGAAGTATCCAAATTGTTCTAAACATACTTAAATGTTTTCCAATTAACTGAATCAAGTTTAAATTAAAATTAAATCAATTCAGTTTCTCAGTCACACCAGCCACATTTCAAGAGCTCAACAGGGTCAAGTGGTTAGTGGTGGCAAAGCCAGGCAAAGAAGGTCTAAATAAATAAATAGAAAGATAATCTCTGAAATTAAAAATTCAAGCCTAATTACTAAAAGAAATATAAAAAACAAGGCAAGATGTAATAATGTGGTTCAAAATTAAAGGGATTAAAGACAGAAAGTGAAAGGAAATTATAGATGTTTATCATTACAGATACATATCTGTCATATCTACAAATACAAACTGGGCAAACTTAGCTACATAAAGAAAAAGTTTGACTCACAATGGAAAGCCCAACTTTATACTAGGTTTCAAGACAATATTTAAAATAATGTAATTCAGAAATGTTTCAGCAGAAAATGAAAATAAATGAAAAATAGGGCTCCAGATCTCAGTGTTAAATAAGGCTGAATCCAGGCCAGAAAGCACTGAACGAATAAAAGGGTAGCACTATGTATCCTAAAGGGTACATCTCAATGACAATGATATCTACGTAGCAAATGTCTCACTAACAATGCAAAAATCATACGCAATAACCAGAGAAACAGAATCTAGAGAGAATTGATCTCCTCTTGGCCTGTGACAGATCCAGTGGATTAAAAAAGCAAAGGCTATAGAAAATTCAAATAACATAATTAATATGGTAGATTTGATATATCAGGTTCTGAAACCTGAGAAGAGAACATAATCTTCTTTTTGCTGCTCAAGGAGCAAAGACAGAAAATGATCCCACATTGGAATACAAAGCAAACATCAATAAAATTAGGAAATACTGATTCTGATAGCATTCTCTGATCACAATGCAACAAAACGAAACATCAACAAAATGAGAATACAGGGTGCCCTGACACTGGACATTAAATAACAACCCTTAATTCACTTAAGAATAAAAACTTGAATTCATGTATGACAGAAATCAAACAAATACTGTAAAGCAAACATCAACTAAAAATAAATAAATGTCAAAAAAAAGAATAAAAACTTGAAGATAAAGAACAACTGGGAGGAAAAAGGATAAAACACTATACATAGCAGCAGTACTCAGAGGAATGCCTGTCGCCTTAAATACTGAAATAACAAAATAGAAATGAAATTTCCCATTATAAAAGAAAAAGAGGATAACACTGGGCAGATTAGGGAGGATTAATAAAGCCAAAGTAGACATTAATGAACCAGAAAAAAAGTCATAAACTTAATAACTGAAAGGAATCATATAAACCAACAACTAATCATATAAACCAACTTAGTCCCATCCAAGTACTAACCAGGCCCAACCCCGCTTAGCTTCCAAGATCAGACGGGATCGGGCGTGTTCAGGCTGGTAAGGCCATAGACAGACCAACTGCTAGTCTCATCGAGAAAGAGGGGAAAGGGAAAACACAGAAGGAATAAAGTGGTAACAGTCACGGAGAAAATTAAGCCTAAGAGACTATCTCTGCTATGCAAACTGACTTTAAAACATTGATGACTAGGATAATTTTCTACAGAAATATATTAAGATGGACTCGAGAGAAGACAGAAAATCTATACAGATCAATATCACAGGCTAGAGAAAACTGTCAAAGAGCAATAGTTCCCAAGGCACACTAGGTTTAAAAGGTTTCATGGGTGGATTCAACCAAATCTGTAAAGAACAGACAGTTCAAAGGACTAACTATGGTATTGGTACAAAGAGACAATTTCTTCTGAAACAAGCATCACAGTGACAAGAAAATCTAACAGACTACACATACACACAACAGCACATGGAGATCAACAGAATGAACTCAGGAATTCATCATATTATTCTCTCTAGTTTTGCATATCATTAAATTTTTCCATAAATAAAAAGCTGAAATCAAAAATGTTTTACTCTATAAAAATACTGAATCACTATGCTGTACAACTGAAACTAACATTATAAATTAACTACACTTCAATTTAAATTTTTTCTTTACTCAAGGAGAAAATAATTCTATCTATATACACTTCCTCATTTATCAAATGTTTGATAACCACGTGGTAAAACTGTAGGAAAATGGACAGGTACTCAGAAACTTCCAGTGAGAGGATAAACAGACAACCTTGAGATGGAAGGCAACTTGACAATATTTATCCACATTTCAAATGCACATAGCCTTTGATGTAGAAATCCTATGTTGAGGAATCTGTCCTATACAAATACACACACATGAAATGAGGAATGCAGTAATTCACCGGAGGACAGGTTGTCATAGCAAAGACTGGAAACAACCTACTAGCCATCAACGAGGAATTGGCTAATGAATATAGGACACTCATACAAACAAATTCTCAAATGTCATAAAAACAAAAAGGAAGTTCTGCAGTTGCAGATACGGAAGGCTAAGGGATTAAATTTAAAAAGCAAGATACAGACAAAAGTATTGTAAGTTGCCAGTTATTTTAAAATGGGGAGGCTAGTGGACAAAAGTTGGAAGCTGACTTTCCCATGTCCCTTTGTACCTTCTGAATTTGGAACCACATAAGTATAATCTCAGACCAGAAAGAATTTTTTTTTTTTAAATCACATCCTTAAGAACTGAACTATTGCCATTATAAACTCCTAATTCACTTAGAACCTCTGCTATTCTTGTGACACTTGCTAACTGTGGTAAAGGCCATGTTTCCAGTAAGGATTGAGCTCAAGAAATTCTTATTTCAAAACCAGACAGAAATATGGCCCACAGATCAAAGGAGGACAACTCTGGATCCAGAAGATCATCTTCATTGGTGGTTCCCAACCCTGATGATATTAAAACCACCAAAAATACCAATGGTCTCTATCCCACTCCCCAGAACATTCGTAGTACAGTTTGGGGGATGGGTCCAGGCATGAACACCATGCTTCCAAATGCTTTACAGCAGTGGGTTTCAACGGAGGGTGATTTATTTTGCTCCCATGTGGTACACGGTGTCATCTGGTAACATGGTGGTTGTCACAATTCCAGGGTGAAGGGAGTGGGGGGTGCTACTGGCACCCAGTGGGTAGAGGCCTGAGATGCCCACAGCACAGACACCCCCTTGAAAACATCAAAGAGTGCTGAGACTGAAGGACCCTCCTTCAAATAAAATAAAATAAAATAAAATCACTTCAAATGAAATCACTGCTTCTGCAGTATCATGCAGTTTTAGCCTTCCCTCTTAAACAAGGAAGATCATCTGATTTACTACTGTGGATACATTCACATAATAAAGCTATTTCAGTGCCCATAGAAACCACAATTTGTTGATGTGGTTGTCACGAATACTGTAAATGTGAAATTCCATGTATATCCTTTCCCTGGTCCCTGTCCATGTACTGTAGTCAAAAACTTGGGTCCCGTTGTAAAGTAGTCAGGGAGAAAGTTCCGAAGTTCACAAAGCAGCAGCCTGGGAATTGACATGGTGCACGCATCGGTTCTGCTGGGAGGCCCAGGTCTTTAAAAATGTACTGAATTGAGGCCAATCAGCTTCCCTTTCTGGAGACAGCATGTCCAGGGAGGGAGCCAGGGAGTTGCCACAGTCCTCCCACCCCAAGCTGGCTGCTCCCCACCCAGAGCCTTCAAGCATTGGAGGTGGCCCTCTCCTGCTGTGTGATCCAATTAGTCAGGGCCATAAGGCCTCCTAAATCTTCCTCCTCCTCACCTTAAAAACATCCCCACACTGCTTTTAAATTCTCAGACTCCCACACCACTTGCCAAAATCGGACTGCTATCCAGAGCTGGAAGAACCAACAGAACGGTAGAAGTCGAAATGGCCTCTGCCTGCCACCTAATTCATCTCTGGGCATGACAAACGAGACTTGAGTTTCTAGCAAATTCCACCAAAATTATATATAGCACTTCAGTGAGCTTCCTTATAGGGAAAAAACTTCAATTAGTAGGCTTCTTCCATTATCCTAGATTACAGTAACCCCTCCACTTCTCCCAAAATAGGTCACGGGGATCCAAATGCTTTACAGCAGTGGGTTTCAACGGAGGGTGATTTATTTTGCTCCCATGTGGTACACGGTGTCATCTGGTAACATGGTGGTTGTCACAATTCCAGGGTGAAGGGAGTGGGGTGCTACTGGCACCCAGTGGGTAGAGGCCTGAGATGCCCACAGCACAGACACCCCCTTGAAAACATCAAAGAGTGCTGAGACTGAAGGACCCTCCTTCAAATAAAATAAAATAAAATAAAATCACTTCAAATGAAATCACTGCTTCTGCAGTATCATGCAGTTTTAGCCTTCCCTCTTAAACAAGGAAGATCATCTGATTTACTACTGTGGATACATTCACATAATAAAGCTATTTCAGTGCCCATAGAAACCACAATTTGTTGATGTGGTTGTCACGAATACTGTAAATGTGAAATTCCATGTATATCCTTTCCCTGGTCCCTGTCCATGTACTGTAGTCAAAAACTTGGGTCCCGTTGTAAAGTAGTCAGGGAGAAAGTTCCGAAGTTCACAAAGCAGCAGCCTGGGAATTGACATGGTGCACGCATCGGTTCTGCTGGGAGGCCCAGGTCTTTAAAAATGTACTGAATTGAGGCCAATCAGCTTCCCTTTCTGGAGACAGCATGTCCAGGGAGGGAGCCAGGGAGTTGCCACAGTCCTCCCACCCCAAGCTGGCTGCTCCCCACCCAGAGCCTTCAAGCATTGGAGGTGGCCCTCTCCTGCTGTGTGATCCAATTAGTCAGGGCCATAAGGCCTCCTAAATCTTCCTCCTCCTCACCTTAAAAACATCCCCACACTGCTTTTAAATTCTCAGACTCCCACACCACTTGCCAAAATCGGACTGCTATCCAGAGCTGGAAGAACCAACAGAACGGTAGAAGTCGAAATGGCCTCTGCCTGCCACCTAATTCATCTCTGGGCATGACAAACGAGACTTGAGTTTCTAGCAAATTCCACCAAAATTATATATAGCACTTCAGTGAGCTTCCTTATAGGGAAAAAACTTCAATTAGTAGGCTTCTTCCATTATCCTAGATTACAGTAACCCCTCCACTTCTCCCAAAATAGGTCAGAAGCCTTACATGGGAAATAGCTATCCAAAGATTTGGTAATTTCTTCATAAAAAGCTCATCCTTTTCCCTCTGAAATCAGAATCACAGAGTTTTGGAGCTGTGCTTTAGAGATGACCTTATACAACCCACAAGTGTTATTGAAGAGGAAAATGAACTCCAATGAGTTCAGCCACTCAGCCAGGCTCTCAAGTCAGTAGCAGAGCAAAAATTAGAACATTTCTTTCCAGATAATGGTCCCAATGGGTTTTCCACGATAACACTATCGTCCACTGTGGTTTTCTCCCTCAAATAACATCTTTGCCAGGACACCTATTTATGTGGTAGATACGAGCTGTTACCGAAAAAAAAAAAAAAACCAACCGAAATGACACCAACCTACCAGGGTTATCACTTTAACTTGGAGGATGGTAGGAGGAAACTAGGAGTCTCCGGATTCTTATTTCTTTTACTGTGAATTAACCTGTCTCAGTTTACCCCACTGAAAAGTGAATACCCTCAGACTCTCTAAATCACACATTAGGGATGGAAACACGCTATCTGGAGCAACACAATTTCTTTCCAAATTCTGAAGGAGGGAGGGGGCTGCCTCAAACCTCTAAACTTCTCACCAGTGAACAGAGACTAAAGTAAATTAATGAAAAGCATCTGGGAGAGAAGTTTAAGATGCAAAGAACCACCTACCATGGAACTCTGACTTTCCTCCTCATTGGCTGGCAAACTGGTTTCTTAAAACTTACTTTGGTCTCAACGTTAACTGACTCCTCTCTTCCTATCCCAAGTGGGACCACCACCACAGGCGCAGAGTATGCTAGCTACTCTGCATTTGGGTTCTTATGCCCACCGCCCCATTATTTTCCCTTGAGAGCTTAGAACATTCCTGCTGCTCCATTTTCTTTTCCTTCCAGAATGCCTCGCTCCGACCTGATACCTGGGTGCGCACTTAGGTTTGATTACTTTCAGGTGTTTTGCAACCAGCTGCCTATCATTCCGCAATTGAGCGTATTCCCTCCGCGCTTGCACCGGCTCCACTCTGGGGAAACACGATCCAGTTAACACAAGGTCGTGGACTCTTATTTTCCGTCTCAGCTAGGCCTCAGGCAGGTTGGGGGGCCGGGTCTTCTGCGCTCCCACCTCATTTCATGGAAGCTGCCCACCAGCCCACCCAACGGGGGAGGAGGAGGGGCACAGGAGAGGCGCGACGCAAAGTGCTGGCACCCGACCCTTCTCTGACGCTAGGAGCCCACACGCCTGCGAACGTTAAGGCGTTCGCAGCCCAGGCCTCCAACTGCTTTAACCCACCACCACCAAGACAGTAGTTCGAGTCCTGCCGCTCCGGCCACCTTAGGTGGTGCCTAAGAGCACCTTAGAGCAGAAAACGAACGAAATTACATTGCGTAATTTGACTGCAAGGTGTTTCTAAACAGGTCTTACCCAATCTTTAAAAAAAAAAGAAAGAGAGAAAGATAGAATCTAAATATAAAAACCTTTAAAAGCCACCCACCATCCGCTGTGAAGTTTCAACGGCGACGAGGTCTGCATCAAGTAGATTCGAAGCTAACGAAGGCAGGTTTGGGAAGTCCCGCCGCTCGGGTTGAGGCTCCTCGGACGCCGTTTCTGTGTCCTGAGGTGAGCCCCCGGATAGTGTGCGGGTGCCAGGCCCTGCCCCTCCGCTCCCCCAAATCTGAGTCCCTGGGTGAGGCCCCGGGCATCCTGAAGTCCTGCTCGCAGTTCCCACGGACTTTACCCGAAGGCTGTGGAGACCCGCGGCGGCGGGCCCGGAAGGCAGCGGCTCAGCACCCCAGGGTCATGGGGAACATGACCTCGCACTTACCGAAGTCCAGGAACTGCTTGATGGAGAGTGGCGATGGCGAAAAGCGCGAGTAGCGCTCGATCTGCTTGGGCACCGGCTGCTTCAGCAGCCACCGGAACAGCCGCATCCTTGCCGGGGCAGCGCAGAGACCGACCGAGACACTCAAGCGGCCGCAAGGGCCGGTGCAGCTGAAACGCGCGGATTGGGCACGTTCGCCAAGCGCGTACCCAACCTCCGCCTCCTCGCCGCTGGTGCAGCCACCACAGCTCCGAGACCGCGGCCGGCAGCCCGCGGCTTTCCTAGGCCCCGCCCACAGGGGCGGAGCTGGCCGCCGCACGTACGCAGGGCGCGCGGGGCGCAAGGCTGCACGAGCTGCCTGCTGATTGGCCGCTGCTCCCCACCGCTTTCTTTTACTCGGGTGCAGCCGGGAGACCGTGCGTCCCTTTTTGGCTCTGAGGACCCAGACAAACCACACAAGTGCAGCTGCCCCGCGGTCGAAAGGTAGCAGAGATGCAAGGGAATTGCGAGGAGATCCGGAGCCCTCGCCCGGAATCCGATCCTACGCACTGCTCAAGGACCCTCTCAACCGAAGGCATCTCTTCCGGGTGGCCTTCCCTAGATTAGCTGAGTTTCACTTCAGGAGTATTCGTTCTATCTTAATAACTTTTTCACTTTCTCGTTACCATTTAACTATAGAGGCTGCTTCATGCCCTCTACTACCACCACCGCCGTTGGGCAGAAATAAACTCACTGGTTCGGATTCCTGCGTGCCCTTCACCCATTGGGCCGGATTCAGTGTTAACATCACTGACGCTCTGTTTTGCTCTCGCCTCCTCCGCCCCCACCCTTTTGAACACCTAACAGGATTCATTGCCTTTCTGTTTCGGCTTCTGTTTATCGCTTCTGGTTCTCACCAACCCTCCCGCCTGGGTCAATACCTGTGGGTAATATTAATTGATAAGTCACTATTTCACGCAGTCACCACCACCAGCATCATAGGACGGGGTCAATTATAAGCTCACTGCCACTTCATTTAGTCCCTCCTCCTACCCCATCCTGTGCATACCAGACCACTGGGCAGGATGAACTGTAAAGTCACTATCTCTCTCTGTTTCATTTCCAACCCTCACACACCACAACCATTGGAAAGGATCAAATTTAGGTCTTAGGCACTATGCTTCATACCCCCTCATGTCCACCACCACCAGAGGAGAGTCCTCTGACACTTTTTCATGCCTCACCACCACCACACCACTACTTCTGGACAGGACTCTGTCTGTTTACACTATGTATTACACTTAGACTTATTCTTTGTACAAGAGTGAACTTGAACTCAGGGCTCAGTATATGAAATTGTGCTTTCCCATGAAGGCAGCTTGTATTAACCATTTCCACCAAAACTTGCTTTATTTTCGACAACGTATAAACATCTAAATGGTAGGTAGAAAGGGACTTCCCTGGCGGTCCAATGCATAAGACTCCATTTCTGGGTTCCATCCCTGACCAGGGAACTAGATCCCACATGCCACAACTAAAGATCCTGCATGCCACAACTAAACATGGAAGATCCTGCATGCCACAACTAGGACCCTGGCACAGCCAAAGAAATAAAGACATTTTTAAAATGAAAGGTAGAATATTCTCTAAGGAAAGATAACCATGTAACTGGGAAGCACTCCTTTGGTCTGGTTTTCTCAGTAAGATTATTGGTGTGTAGCTGTTTTGCTTTTGCGCCTTCCTTGGATTTTTATGCACCCAATTCTCTATTCTGAACTGAAAAATTCATACATATACTCAAACACATCCACTGGTCTTCTCTCACCTCTAGATTTTCAAGTACATTTTGGTCATCTTGGTGATGGTATGGTGTCTAAACTACCATGTCTTTCCCATTTAAAACAAAAGGCTAAAAGACATACAAACAACCTCCTTAATCAGGAGCTTTGCCAGAAGAGCTAAGCAATCCTGATGGTGTGCATGGACAGACAAAAAGACCTGTGGTTTGGGGTTCCTCCAGTGCCTTTCTCAGGGGCTAGCTGGAGGCAGAGTGTACTTACTGGCAGTTGTGGGAGTCCACAAGCAGGAAGAAGTTGAGTAGCAATGGAGGGGGAGTTTTTCCCAACTTAAGCTGCAAATTGCTGCTGATCTTTCTGAGCTCATTTTTTACTGAATAACATGCTACTTTAAATCTGTATATTCTGATTTATTGAATTGTGATGTGCCTGGTTTTATTAATGTTTCTCCAAAAGGTGGCAAAGTCTTAGAGGTTGGGAAGAATATGACAGAGCCAGGTATAAAGAAACTGTCCTGGTCCAGGGTGCAAATGAATCCTAAGCTTGGTTCTATCATTAACTAGCTGTGTCATCTTACACTTAGACTTATTCTTTGTACAAGAGTGAACTTGAACTCAGGGCTCAGTATATGAAATTGTGCTTTCCCATGAAGGCAGCTTGTATTAACCATTTCCACCAAAACTTGCTTTATTTTCGACAACGTATAAACATCTAAATGGTAGGTAGAAAGGGACTTCCCTGGCGGTCCAATGCATAAGACTCCATTTCTGGGTTCCATCCCTGACCAGGGAACTAGATCCCACATGCCACAACTAAAGATCCTGCATGCCACAACTAAACATGGAAGATCCTGCATGCCACAACTAGGACCCTGGCACAGCCAAAGAAATAAAGACATTTTTAAAATGAAAGGTAGAATATTCTCTAAGGAAAGATAACCATGTAACTGGGAAGCACTCCTTTGGTCTGGTTTTCTCAGTAAGATTATTGGTGTGTAGCTGTTTTGCTTTTGCGCCTTCCTTGGATTTTTATGCACCCAATTCTCTATTCTGAACTGAAAAATTCATACATATACTCAAACACATCCACTGGTCTTCTCTCACCTCTAGATTTTCAAGTACATTTTGGTCATCTTGGTGATGGTATGGTGTCTAAACTACCATGTCTTTCCCATTTAAAACAAAAGGCTAAAAGACATACAAACAACCTCCTTAATCAGGAGCTTTGCCAGAAGAGCTAAGCAATCCTGATGGTGTGCATGGACAGACAAAAAGACCTGTGGTTTGGGGTTCCTCCAGTGCCTTTCTCAGGGGCTAGCTGGAGGCAGAGTGTACTTACTGGCAGTTGTGGGAGTCCACAAGCAGGAAGAAGTTGAGTAGCAATGGAGGGGGAGTTTTTCCCAACTTAAGCTGCAAATTGCTGCTGATCTTTCTGAGCTCATTTTTTACTGAATAACATGCTACTTTAAATCTGTATATTCTGATTTATTGAATTGTGATGTGCCTGGTTTTATTAATGTTTCTCCAAAAGGTGGCAAAGTCTTAGAGGTTGGGAAGAATATGACAGAGCCAGGTATAAAGAAACTGTCCTGGTCCAGGGTGCAAATGAATCCTAAGCTTGGTTCTATCATTAACTAGCTGTGTCATCTTACACTAACCACAGCCTCTGTGTGTCTTTGACTTTTTTTTAAGTTTCGGCCTCTTTTATTTATTTTCATCCATGTTTATTCTTTGGCCTGTGTAGGCCTCCCATTGCAGTGGCCTCTCTCGTTGCAGAGCACCAGTTCTGGGCACATGCACTCCAGAGCACTGGCTTGTAATTGGACACACCAGCCCAGCTGCTCTGCGGCACGTGGGATCTTCCCAGGCCAGGGATCGAAATGGTGCCCCTTACACTGCAAAGCAGATTCTTTACCCACTGGGCCACCAGAGAAGCCCAAACTTCTTTTGTTAGATAGGGTTACCTGATTTCTCTCCCTGGCATTTGTAACAATCAAATGAAATAAATCATGTGTAATATAAACACAAAATATCCAATAATATATATATATATATATATATTTAAGATAAATACATATATTTAAAATATATAAAGCTAGTAGTTTCATGTTAACTGGCAAAATGCAGAAGCTAAACCAGTAGCTTGGTTTTAGTGCCGGTTGTAGTTAAAAAAGAAGGATCTTAAGAGAAATAAACAGATCTTGATGAACTTCTTCCAGCTATTTGTACACACCAAGGACTTACTCAAGCCCTACTCCCAGTGGCTCTCAAAGCAAGATCCCTGGACCAGCAGCAGGAGACTTGTTAGAAATGCAATCTTTTGGACCCCACTCCAGACCTACTGAATCACTGGGGATGGGGTGTCAATCTGTTTTCTAACTACAGGGATTATTAAAAGATATGGCCACACATTCTTTGCTGATCCTCCCTCAAGGGTAGGGGGGTACTTACTGGCAGTTGTGGGAGTCCACAAGCAGGAAGAAGTTGAGTAGCAATGGAGGGGGAGTTTTTCCCAACTTAAGCTGCAAATTGCTGCTGATCTTTCTGAGCTCATTTTTTACTGAATAACATGCTACTTTAAATCTGTATATTCTGATTTATTGAATTGTGATGTGCCTGGTTTTATTAATGTTTCTCCAAAAGGTGGCAAAGTCTTAGAGGTTGGGAAGAATATGACAGAGCCAGGTATAAAGAAACTGTCCTGGTCCAGGGTGCAAATGAATCCTAAGCTTGGTTCTATCATTAACTAGCTGTGTCATCTTACACTAACCACAGCCTCTGTGTGTCTTTGACTTTTTTTTAAGTTTCGGCCTCTTTTATTTATTTTCATCCATGTTTATTCTTTGGCCTCTGTGGGCCTCCCGTTGCAAAGGCCTCACTGCAGAGCACCAGCTCAGGGCACATGCACTCCAGAGCACTGGCTTGTAATTGGACACACCAGCCCAGCTGCTCTGCGGCACGTGGGATCTTCCCAGGCCAGGGATCGAAATGGTGCCCCTTACACTGCAAAGCAGATTCTTTACCCACTGGGCCACCAGAGAAGCCCAAACTTCTTTTGTTAGATAGGGTTACCTGATTTCTCTCCCTGGCATTTGTAACAATCAAATGAAATAAATCATGTGTAATATAAACACAAAATATCCAATAATATATATATATATATATATTTAAGATAAATACATATATTTAAAATATATAAAGCTAGTAGTTTCATGTTAACTGGCAAAATGCAGAAGCTAAACCAGTAGCTTGGTTTTAGTGCCGGTTGTAGTTAAAAAAGAAGGATCTTAAGAGAAATAAACAGATCTTGATGAACTTCTTCCAGCTATTTGTACACACCAAGGACTTACTCAAGCCCTACTCCCAGTGGCTCTCAAAGCAAGATCCCTGGACCAGCAGCAGGAGACTTGTTAGAAATGCAATCTTTTGGACCCCACTCCAGACCTACTGAATCACTGGGGATGGGGTGTCAATCTGTGTTTTCATAAGCTACAGGGATTATTAAAAAGATATGGCCACACATTCTTTGCTGATCCTCCCCTCAAGAGATGGCACTTAATTTTCCTCCCCTGGAGTATGAAGGAGAAGTAGTACTCACTTCTACCCAATAGAGAATAGCCCAAAGTGATGAGATTTCACTTCAAAGAGTAGATTATAAAATAATTTCTATTCCAGCTGACCAATACCCCTCACAACTGTCAACATTATTAAAAACAAGGAGAATCTGAAAGTTTGTCACAGCCAAGAGAAGCCTAAGGAGACATGACAACTAAATAGAATGTGCTACCCTGGATGGGACGCAGGAACAGATAAAAGGACATTAGATAAAAACTAAGGAATTCTGCATAAAGGAATGATTTGGATCAAAATTGTTTAATAATTTATCAACATATGTTTACAAATTATAACAAATGTACAATACAAATGTAAAATGGGGAAACTGCATATGGAACACAGGGGAACTCTGTGTACTGTTCTCTCAATTTTGTTGTAAATTTGAAAGTATTCTTAAAAAATTCAAGTGAATTATACAATACTGTATTGCTGACTATAGTCATCACACTGTATGTTACATGAAAATGAATTATACCTCAGAGTTTTGAAAGTCACTGAGAGAGCTCATCTTAAAAGCTGTCATCACAAGGAAAAAAAATTTGTAACCACATGAGTTAATGGATGTGAACTCAGTTTATGGTAGTAATCGTTCTGCAGTATATATCTACATCAATCGGTATAGTCTATAAGTTAAATTTACACAATGTGACTTTATAGCAATTATATCTCAGTGAAACTAGGAAAAAAAGCAGTACCTTTTGGTTCCAAAATGTAAAATCAAATAATATAAGGATAATACTTATGATAGCAATGAAAATATTTTGTAACCAAGGAATAACTACTGAACATTCAAAGGACATGAATTACTACTACTACTAATGATGATGCAAACATTTAAAAAAAGACACTTTAAAAAAGGAGTTTTCTCTCTCCTCCTCCCTGTGTCTGTCTGTCTCTCTTTCTCTCTCTCAGAAGCCACCTGCCATGCTGTCCTGTGTAGCCCGATGGAGAAGCCCACAAGATGGAACTTGGAAGCAGATCCTTTCCCCACCTGACACCTTGATTGTAACCTCGGGAGAGGTCCTGAGCCACAGCCACTTAGCTCAGTGGCTCCTGGACTCCTGACCCACAGAAATGCTCTCTCTGTTGTAATAAATGTTTGTTGTTTCCAGCTGCTAACTTTCTGGATAATTTGTTGTGCAGTAATAGTTAACTAATCTACAAGCTCTCCAGGTGATTCTGATGCATACCCAAGTGTAAGAACTAATGGGTGGACCCAGAGATGATCATACTAATTAAGTCAGAGAAAGACAAATATATGATATCACTTGTATTTGGAATCTAATATTAAAAAAGAGATACAAATGAACTTATTTACCAAACAGAAACAGCATTACAGATATCAAAAACAAACTTAAGATTATCAAAGAAGTGTGTATTGTGGGGATAAATCAGGAGCTTGAACACACACACTACTGTATATATAAGACAGATAGCCAACAAGGACCTACTGCATAGACCAGGAAACTCCACTCAATATTCTGTGATAACCTGTATGAGAAAAGAATCCAAAGAATATATGTTTATGTATAACTGAATCACTTTTCTGTACACCTGAAACTAACATGACATTGTAAATCAACTACACTCTATTACAATTTTTTTTTATAATCTTTTTTTTTAAGTGTGAGAACCAGTGTGCTCTATGTGCAGTCTAATTAATCCAGGGCCTGATTCCTTCCTGTTAATGCCTCAGAGCTCAGAACACTCATCACTTAGACATCAAGGGAGGCCTTCCGCCATCATAAATGCTACTCATTCCCCTTGCTACATGGTTTCTTGACTCCTGCCTCCTACTATAACACACAAAACACTTTGTTATGGCTTAATGCCCATCTCCGGCACTAGACATCAGCCTCGTGATGACTGGACCCAGGTCTGGCTTATTCACTGCTTCATCCTCTGTGCCAAACATAAGTACCAGTAACTATTTAGGTTCACAATAAATATTTTTTAAATGAATGAAAACCACCACCACCACCAACAAAACCTACCCTAAATCGCATTCCTTTTGATTAGTTCTCAATGGAGAACAAAGGCAAGGATAGTGTTTTGAGTAACTCAAATGATAATGGACACTTCATTAAATAATAATTTGACAAAGCAAAAATCCAAAGTGAACTGGAACAGATGAGAGGAAAAACTAAACCTTGATTGTCTCACCATCAATCAGTGGTGGGTGGATCTTGTTATAAAATGCCTACATTATGACTTGACTTTATGAAATTCTGGTCTCCCTGTCTTTTCCTCCACTCTCTCTCCACAATCAACAAACATTTTTTGAGCACTTCCTATGTGCTCTGTAAAAGTACCTATGTTGCCTCTTCACAGTAAATCTAACATGAATATTATCTTCATTTTATTGGTGAGTCAACTGAGACACAGAAAGCATAAAATGATTTAAGATTACACTGCTTGTAAATGACAGTCCACATGCGAATCCAGACCTCCTAACTCTCAATTTTATGTTCTTTCATGATACTGGGTTGAGTTGAGATTTTTTTAAAAGCATTTTTAGGTTCAAGCAAAATTGGATGGAAAGTTAATCACTACACACAGCCTCCCCTATCAACAGCACCCACCATCAATAACCTCCCACCACCACCAAACTCCCACCATCAACAACACCCACAATCAACAACACCCCACCATCAATGACCTGCACCATCAAAAACCCCCCACCATCAACAACCTTGGATGGAAAGTAAATGACCACACAGTCTTTCCCACCATCAATAACTGCCACAATCAACAATCTGTCACCACCACCAACCTCTCACCATCAAAAACTCCCACCATCAACACCAGCCAACCGTCAAAACCTCCCAACATGGGGCTTCTCTGGTGGTCCAGTGGGAAAGGACACTGCCTTGCAGTGCAAGGGGCACCAGTTCAACCCCTGGCCTGGGAAGATCCCATGTGCTGCGGAGTGGCTGGACCAATGTGTCCAACTATTGAGCTGGGGCTCTGGAGCGCATGCGCCCAGAGCCAGGATGAGAGGCCACTGCGATGGGAAGCCCACACAGGCCAAAGAACAAAAATAAATAAATGAAATATCAGTAGAAGTGGCCAAAAAAAAAAGAATGTTAAAACTGGTTAAGAGAACACAACACTGTAAATCACCTATACATCAATAAAAAAGTTCTAAAAAAAAATAAAAAAAAAACCAGACACCATCAAAAACCTCCCACCAGGAACACCTCCCACCATCAATACCCCCAATTATCAACATATCCCACCATCAACAGCTCCCACCATCAACAACTCTCACCATCAACAGCCAGCATCAACAACACCCCACCATCAACAAGCCCTACCATCAACAACCTATCACCTTAACCCTCACTATCAACAACCTCCCACAAATAATAACCCCAACCATCAGAAACCCCCCGACATCAACATGGCCGACCATCAACAACCTTGGATGGAAAGTGAATCACCACAGTTTCCCCCACCATCAACAACCCAAAACATCAACGCACCCCACCATCAAAACCCCCAGCCAACAACACCCCCACCTTAAAAAACCTCCATAATACCCCCCACCATCAACAACTCTCACAATCAACATCCCTGCACCCTCAACAATCCCCCACCATCAAAAACACTCAACATCAACTAGCTCCACCATCAACAACCTAGGATGATTAGTGAATCACCACACACAGTCTTTCCCAACATTAACAACATCCTACAATCAACAACCCTCAGAATCAACAATCTTGGATGGAAAGTGAATCACCACAGTCACCATACATTAACAACCCCCACCATCAATAACCCCAACCATCAATTACCCTCACCATCAACAAGCTCCACCAACAACGACTTTGGATGAAAAGTGAATCACCACACACAGTCTCCCCCACCATCTACAACCCCCTACCATCAACAACCCTCACCATCAACAACCTTGGATGAAAAGTGAATCATCACACAGTCTTCCCCACCATCACTGACTCCTACTATCAATAACTCCTCACCATCAACAACCCACCACCATCATCAAACTTCCATCATTAAAAAAACCCTATCAACACCCCCCACCATAAACAACCTTAGATGGAAAGTGAATCACCAAACACAGTCTCCCCCACCATCAAGGACTCCCACAATCAACAACCTCTCACCACCAATAATCCCCCACCATCAACAACACCCAACATCAACAACATGCACCATCAACCCCCTCCCCCATCAACAACCTTGGATAGAGGGTGAATCAATACATACAGTCTCCCCTACCATCAAAAACCCACACTATCAACAACTCCCCACCTTCAACACCCCCCACCATCGACACCCACCATCAACATCCCCCACCATCAACAACCCCCAACTGATGGTACCTCTGCTACAATCAATGAATCTACGTTGACATATCGTTATCAACCAAAGTTCATAGTTTACACTACAATTCACTCCTGATATTTTATAGACTATGGCTTTGGCCAAAATTATTGCTAGAAAACTTCCCATTCTCTGACTATGCATCCCTCCCCATGCCACCCCACCCCAGGCAACCACTGATCTTTTTACTGTCTCCATAGTTTGTCTTTTCCAGAATGTCATACTATTGGAATCATTTAGTATCTAGCCTTTGCAGAGTAGCTTCATTTCCATGTGTGTGTGTGTGTGTCTGTGTGTTTTGGCCACTTCTATTGGTATTTCATTCATCTAGTTTCATCCATCTTTGTTCTTTGGCCCGTGTGGGCCTCCCATTGCAGTGGCCTCTGTTGTCGCAGAGCACCAGCTCTGGGCGGATACACTCCAGAGCTCTGACTTGGTAGTTGGACATACATGTTCAGCTGCTCCGTGACACATAGGATCTTCCCAGGCCAGGGATCGAACTGGTGCCTCTTGCACTGCAAGGCAGTGTCCTTACTCACTAGACCACCAGGGAAGCCCTCCCAGGGTGCTTTTAAGATTCCTCCTTGTCTTTTGTGGCTTGATACCTCATTCCTTTTTAGATCTGAATAATATTCTATTGTCTGCATGTAGAGTTTATCTATCCATTCACCTCTTGAAGGAAATTATGATTGCATCCCAGACTCACTAGCCCACCTTTTGATTTTAAAAGTGGAAAATAACAGTGTAAAGATGTGTGAACTAGAGGAGCAACAACTATTTAAGTTTTACTAAATTTATATTTTGAATCAAATGTCGGTGTTTTTGAAGCAGTAGCTCTATTCTCTCAAAGGCCAAGATTCTTGATTTTTTTTTTTGACAAGCTTTTTTAGGTGGTTCAGATTCTTGAAGTCCATTTATCCTGCTCTTTTCAGTTCTAATTAAGGTTTTTGGTATTAATAGTCTTTCTCTTGCCCCTAAAGAGGTCAGAAAAGATATTAAGTAGAGGGATAATGTGGCAGGATAACTTACTGAAAAATTAAATCTGGGTTTTGTTTTTGGTGCTCTTGGAGGGACAAAAGAAAGGGAGAGCTTATCTTCTGCAACCTAAGAGACAATGGAGACTTTGGGTCTCAGCTTTGAGCTGCTGTGGCTTGGAAACTTCACTAGCTCTTCCGTAGACCAGGGTGCTTTGGTTTCAAGGGCTGGAAGATATTTAGAAACATTCTGGTAGTCTGTGTAATCACGTCTCAGAGAAACCTCACTGGCTATGATACTGAGCAAAGCTGGCAGTCTCTGTAAATTCTTTCCCTATTCCATTGGTAACCGCCCCTACCACCTTTTGTTTTTCCATAGTTTGTCTTTTCCAGAATGTCATACTATTGGAATCATTTAGTATCTAGCCTTTGCAGAGTAGCTTCATTTCCATGTGTGTGTGTGTGTGTCTGTGTGTTTTGGCCACTTCTATTGGTATTTCATTCATCTAGTTTCATCCATCTTTGTTCTTTGGCCCGTGTGGGCCTCCCATTGCAGTGGCCTCTGTTGTCGCAGAGCACCAGCTCTGGGCGGATACACTCCAGAGCTCTGACTTGGTAGTTGGACATACATGTTCAGCTGCTCCGTGACACATAGGATCTTCCCAGGCCAGGGATCGAACTGGTGCCTCTTGCACTGCAAGGCAGTGTCCTTACTCACTAGACCACCAGGGAAGCCCTCCCAGGGTGCTTTTAAGATTCCTCCTTGTCTTTTTGTGGCTTGATACCTCATTCCTTTTTAGATCTGAATAATATTCTATTGTCTGCATGTAGAGTTTATCTATCCATTCACCTCTTGAAGGAAATTATGATTGCATCCCAGACTCACTAGCCCACCTTTTGATTTTAAAAGTGGAAAATAACAGTGTAAAGATGTGTGAACTAGAGGAGCAACAACTATTTAAGTTTTACTAAATTTATATTTTGAATCAAATGTCGGTGTTTTTGAAGCAGTAGCTCTATTCTCTCAAAGGCCAAGATTCTTGATTTTTTTTTTTGACAAGCTTTTTTAGGTGGTTCAGATTCTTGAAGTCCATTTATCCTGCTCTTTTCAGTTCTAATTAAGGTTTTTGGTATTAATAGTCTTTCTCTTGCCCCTAAAGAGGTCAGAAAAGATATTAAGTAGAGGGATAATGTGGCAGGATAACTTACTGAAAAATTAAATCTGGGTTTTGTTTTTGGTGCTCTTGGAGGGACAAAAGAAAGGGAGAGCTTATCTTCTGCAACCTAAGAGACAATGGAGACTTTGGGTCTCAGCTTTGAGCTGCTGTGGCTTGGAAACTTCACTAGCTCTTCCGTAGACCAGGGTGCTTTGGTTTCAAGGGCTGGAAGATATTTAGAAACATTCTGGTAGTCTGTGTAATCACGTCTCAGAGAAACCTCACTGGCTATGATACTGAGCAAAGCTGGCAGTCTCTGTAAATTCTTTCCCTATTCCATTGGTAACCGCCCCTACCACCTTTTGTTTACTGCCCCATGCAGTGCAATTGTGGAGAAGAATCAGTCCAGTTTGGTTGTATTAAAAGTAATAAGATATACAGCTCAATCTAAAAACTAATGAGCTTAATTCTGACCACTGGCCACTGCTGATAGCTATTTGCACATGACCCAATTTAGGCCAATAAGAAAGCAGAAGACTAGACTTCCCTTGTGGTCCTGTGGTTAAGACTCTGTGCTTCCACTGCAGGAGGGGGTGCAGGTTAGATCTCAGTTGAGGCAGGGGGCACTAAGATCCCACATGCCAACTGATGTGGCCAAAAAATTTAAAAAGCAGGAAGTATTTCTTGGGAGCTTCTGTAAAAGAATCTCTTCCTTTTCAGAGAAAGCTTTCCATTCAGAGAAAGCTTCTAGAAGAATCTCTTTCACTCTTTCTACCTCTTTCCCATCTCTAAGCACACACACAGAAGCATCAATGCACAACCATCTTGTGAGCAGGATGAACCTGACCGTGCACAAAACAGAGCACAAGTGGGAAGAAGCTGGGTCCCTGGTGAAGCTGTCAAGCAACTCAATCAAAGCAATCCTGAAGTTTCCTCTTCCAGGATTCAGGTTCACAGGCTAGTACAACCTCCTTTACAGTTTAGGCCAGCTTGGGGGAATGTGTGTTGCTTAGAGTCACAAGTATCTTAACTTGCACACAAAGCATTTTCCAGATACCCTGCATAAACACTCGGGAACAAGCCCCACACTGACATCTTTTGATGGGTGTCTTGCCAGCTCTGCATGTGGAAATTCACTCAAATTTAATATGATTTTTAAAAAGTAAAGGTAATATTTCATGTGCCCAAGTCTTCTGAAACAAACACATATCTTAAAATAACCAGAAGAAAAGAAACAATTATGGAAGATGGCTAATAAATCATGGTGCACACTCAATGGAACATTATATTGTCATTAAAAATTCATTGTGTGAAGTCTATATGAGAACATGGAAAATGCAAACATTCTAATAAAATCAAATTGACCGCTGGTCACAAAATGTAGAACTTTCACTGCCTTTCCAAAGCTGGCAGTCTCTGTAAATTCTTTCCCTATTCCATTGGTAACCGCCCTACCACCTTTTGTTTACTGCCCCATGCAGTGCAATTGTGGAGAAGAATCAGTCCAGTTTGGTTGTATTAAAAGTAATAAGATATACAGCTCAATCTAAAAACTAATGAGCTTAATTCTGACCACTGGCCACTGCTGATAGCTATTTGCACATGACCCAATTTAGGCCAATAAGAAAGCAGAAGACTAGACTTCCCTTGTGGTCCTGTGGTTAAGACTCTGTGCTTCCACTGCAGGAGGGGGTGCAGGTTAGATCTCAGTTGAGGCAGGGGGCACTAAGATCCCACATGCCAACTGATGTGGCCAAAAAATTTAAAAAGCAGGAAGTATTTCTTGGGAGCTTCTGTAAAAGAATCTCTTCCTTTTCAGAGAAAGCTTTCCATTCAGAGAAAGCTTCTAGAAGAATCTCTTTCACTCTTTCTACCTCTTTCCCATCTCTAAGCACACACACAGAAGCATCAATGCACAACCATCTTGTGAGCAGGATGAACCTGACCGTGCACAAAACAGAGCACAAGTGGGAAGAAGCTGGGTCCCTGGTGAAGCTGTCAAGCAACTCAATCAAAGCAATCCTGAAGTTTCCTCTTCCAGGATTCAGGTTCACAGGCTAGTACAACCTCCTTTACAGTTTAGGCCAGCTTGGGGGAATGTGTGTTGCTTAGAGTCACAAGTATCTTAACTTGCACACAAAGCATTTTCCAGATACCCTGCATAAACACTCGGGAACAAGCCCCACACTGACATCTTTTGATGGGTGTCTTGCCAGCTCTGCATGTGGAAATTCACTCAAATTTAATATGATTTTTAAAAAGTAAAGGTAATATTTCATGTGCCCAAGTCTTCTGAAACAAACACATATCTTAAAATAACCAGAAGAAAAGAAACAATTATGGAAGATGGCTAATAAATCATGGTGCACACTCAATGGAACATTATATTGTCATTAAAAATTCATTGTGTGAAGTCTATATGAGAACATGGAAAATGCAAACATTCTAGGTAGGTTAAAGCAAGATACAAAACTATTTATTTGACCTCAGCTGTGAAGAGATCACAAAAGCTTCATAGAAAAAGTTTGAAAGTAAACAGAGCAAAATGCACACAACAGCAAAACACTAAAGAGTGTTTTGCGTGATATTGCTTAGGAAATCCTTAGTTCCTGGGTGAAAAGTGATCCCAAAACATGAACCAAGGATAGGTAACACAAATGGCCTTATTCAGCCCTCCTTTATCCTAAAAGAGGAAGATTAATTATAGACACTTGTCAGAATCCACTGTTTCATTTTTATTCCAAAGCATGATCTTATCTGTTTCGATTAATATTTACTTAGTACCCATAATTAACTGAGCAAGAATCATTATGTACAGTGGACAATGACATCCAAAGTGTTACCTCCTATCTGAAAACTTACATGAGTTAAGTCTACCACAGCCTTCACTCATTCAAGCTGTTTGCCAAGAAGCAGCCCCCACCCCTACTCCTGATCATCATCACCCCTAACAGCAAATTTGAGTCAGTTCTCAAGCTGCTCAGACTTCCATCAGAGAGCGCTGTGCAGCCACCAGGAGGGCCTCTTCCCCAGGAATTCTGGAGTCTTATTACCAGCCCCAATTCTTTCCACCTTCACCCTCCCTCCACTGATCCCAGTGTTCTAGAGGTTTGAAGCTTGGAGGACAAGACAGACAGCCATTCCTCACAAGGAGATGGGGGATTTCCGCTCTCGAATAATCTGGTCCCATATACTACCTGATGCTTAAGATAACTCTATATTGGTGATATTGAAGGAATAGGACTGGGCCCAATTGTCTACCACAATTTGGAAGTGTGCAATAGAATAGAATCAAAAGGACCAAATTTTAAAATCTAAAGAGATTCACTCTCATAAGTATTAATACTAAAGGCTATGTGGGGTTCCTGAGCACTTGAAATGTGTTGATCTTAACTGAGACATGTTGCTCTAAGTGTAAAATTCGCACTAGACTTTGAAGACCTAGAATGCAAAAAAAGAAGGAAAATAAAGAAAGAGGGAGTATAGTTTTTATTATATATATAAACATGAATATATATAATATATAAATATATAATACATACTATATGCAATACATACATATTCATATTTATACACATTAATAGTTTTTATTATATTGATTACATACTGAAATAGCACCATTTCAGATATACTAGTTAAATGATACATATTACTAAAATTAATTTCATCTCTTTCATTTACTCTTTGTAAAATGTGCCTTCTAGAAAATGTAAAATTACTCCTGTGGCTCGCATTTGCAGCCCCTGTTAGATTTCCAGGAGAGAGATGTGCTTGATATATTGCACAATACATGTGTATGTGGACAAGGAAACTAGCATTTGCTGCTGGGCTTCTCAGTGCCAGAGCTGTGCTAGGCACAACTCTCAATAGTCCTATCAATCCTTCAAGGAACTCATGAATATACCCACTTACAGATGAGAAAACTGAGGTTCAGAGGAGTCAAGTAACTTGCCCAAGGTCGTCCACTGAAGTATGAAAGAGTCAGTTAACCCAGTACTGGCTCATTTTTCAGGCCAGTATTCAATAGCCAAGGCTTTTCTTTCTGCCATGGCTCAATGACCTACACAAACAGAAGAAATGATTCCAAAAAAATGGGAGGAGATGTGTTTTCTAAAACTGAAATTGCTTCACACGAACAAGCCTCACTAAAAAAATAAACTACACCTCCCTAGTCATTGAGGCCAAGTTTCAAACACATGACTAGTGACAAATGATACAGCAGTGCCTTTCCTCTGACACTAACCTGGAAAGAGGTTTTCAGGGGGTACTGTTTAAGAGCTAGACTTGCCCTATCCAAAAAAGATTCCTGTAACTGTTTGTCATTTTATGTTGTGTGGGTTGCCATAGAGGCATTTAGGTTGTTTCTAGACTGTCTTTCTCTCTTTCCTTCCTTCTTTTTACATATTTATTCATCTTCTACAAATAGTAAACTGTGCTGCTGTGAATGTTATTTTTGGACAGGTATACGGATTCCATGACAAAGTTTAATACTACAAGATAACTCCAATCAATTGAACCAATTTATATTCCTATGGGTAAATAAGAGATTTTGTTAATCCACATCCTCTTCTTCAAAACTTGGCATTATCATTAATACAACAGTGTAAATCAACTATACTTCAACAAAATAAAATTTGTAAAGACTTAGTATATAGTCAGATAGCTTCATCTAGCACTCTAGTTTAAGGGTTTGGGTGTTGGGTTCATGGGTGCTCATACTGATTTATGTATTTAAAAAGAGAAGCAAGCATGGACCTGTGGATCTTGAGCCCAGGATTATTAACTCAGTTCTGTGCAATTATGGACCCTGCTCTAAAGCAGCAGAGGCCCAGAACACCCATCGGTTCTCTAAATGCATGTGATCAGCTTCCATGATCACCTCATCCCAGTGAGGGGTGCCAAGATTCAGCCGCAGTCTAGATACTGTTGTGAGTTGGGCAGTCTCTGTCCTTTCTCCAGAGAGCCATTCCCTTCAAGCAGCCATGGTCTGACCAGCATCATCCTACTGGTGCTAGAGTTTCCCTCCTGAAAAGAACATAACTTTAGTGTCCCATTTCCTCAAGGCTCTGCCTTTCCCTAGAAGGGGCTTAAAAGGCACCACAGCCAAGGAGTTGAGTTGACATTTTCGGTTGCGTGGGCCTTTGACCACACTTCATGACACCAGGAAGGCCATCATTTGTTCTCACGGAGGTGTAGGCTCACCCCTAGATCCTGGTTACCCCCACTTGGTCATCCTGAAAGGTGAGGCAGTATCGCTAATTACGGACAGCATGATTTTAGGCAAGTTATTTAACCTCTCTGAGATTTGGTTTCCTCACCCAGAAAATGGGAGTGTTGAAGCCTTCTATAAGAGTTTGTTGTGAGGACTGGAGACAGTACCCTCCTGGCCTCAGGAAGCTTTCAGTTAGGGAGGACAGTGCCGTTTCCATACACTGGGCATAACAGCACAATCTATGAGACACCTGACCTCAAAGGTCCAGGCCTAGATCTGCCACTAACTAGCTCTGTGGGTTTTGGAAAAGGGTTTCATCTTTCCATTGTCAGTTCCTCATATGTCAAGTGAGAGAGCTGGACTTCACCTGATCTCTAAAAAGGGAGCTCTTGAGTCTACGAGAAGAACTCAGACTCAATTATTTATTGCTGCCAATGGAGTCAGCCACCGCTATCATTCCTCAAGTACTAACTTATTCAACAGATCCTGAGTGAAAAGTGAGGACAAGAACTTTCCCAGGAAAGGAGAGAAAATAATTTTGTCTTATTCGAGGAAACAGTGTGGGGGTCAGGGCATAATTACCCTAAAATATACACATAAAACCTATGTTTGTGTTCAAAACTGAGTTCATAACTCTGATATTATTCTCCAATTACTCCAATTATTTCTTCACCACTCAAGGTTATTGCATGAGTCAGAGCTGTACCCAGTTTTCCCTTGTATAACCCTTTTCTTCTTTTATTCCTTTCCCTCAAAATGGCTTCATTCTTTCACTGTATTTTTTTCCTTCTCTGCATTCCTGTTGCTGCTTTGGTTTCAGTGAGAAAGTCACGTCGGTCTTGAGCAAGTTTTCTTTGGCTGCAGGACTTGAGGAACACCTGCTCTCATTCTTAAGCAATGTTGCCTCATAGCTACCATCAAAGAGTTCCATTTGAATTAACATAGCCTGAATTTCAGTAGACAGTTTTCATAGAGGAGCATTTGCTCTTTCTATTATTTAAAACTTTAACCTCAGGCGATTCTTGGCTTTTCCAATACCTTCCTAGGCTTCTCACAAGGTAGGAGCCTGACCTGTACCTCTCCCCGAATACCACTCTCTGAGCTCACCAACCTAACAAATAGCCTATTGTCCTCTGTCTGCTCACAAGGCTGGCCCTGTTCCTGATAAAGAACCACCGCCTACACACACACAGGCTGAGAAGCAGTGGCAGTGAAACGTTAATTTACTCAGACTCCCTGGAGACACAAAATCTCTCCAACCACATCAGGAGAAGGAAAAGAAGAAAGAGAAGGAGAAGGTGGGTTCACAGGTCAAGTCTCAGAATATCCAAGACTCTAGACAGAGACAGCAGCTATCGAGGACTAGAGAGCTAAGAAGAAGAACAAGTGATAAGAGTGCTTGTGGCCAAAGGTGACAAGTGAACACAGAGATGTGGTTAAGGCCCCGGGGACCTGGAGTCCTGCCCATCTCCACCACTGTCTTATGGGCGGGGCAGAGTACACGTGCCCATTGAGTTCTGGAGGTGGCAGTGGCATATGTGTTTCAGCCCTTCCCTAAGAGCAGTTTCCCATTACACTTTTCACCACCACATTGCTTTTCCTGAAGGCTCTGTTCTTACGAACATTTGCCAGAAACACTCGAAGGAGATGACAATCCATAGGTTTTGTCTTCAACCCACCCACCCCTCCCCCCACCACCATGCCAAATTTATAGTGAGCTCATCCATCATCTTCGTGTCCAAGGGGTGTTTTTTAGTTCTGACTTTTCTTAACCTCGTGGTCACTCCCTCCTTGTTGAAAAACTCTTGTTTGAATTCAGTAGTTCCCCACCCTTGTGTTTTTCTCCCTGCTTTCTGGTCACTTCCAGGTCTCTTTTTCAGATGTCCGTTCATAGGCTTCATCTTAGGGTTCGTTAGAGCTCTTTCCTTGCTTCTCTCTTCCCAGGCAATCTCCACTATCCCCAAGGCTTAGTTTCCATTAAAATGCTGACTCTCAATAAATCTCCCACCTCTATGTATGCAAATGCCTACTTGCCATTTCCATCTGACTGTCTCAGTGACCCTCCTCCAGCTACACAGGTCCACAATGACATTCAAGATCTTCCCACCAAAATTCTTCTCTTTCAGCATTGGTCCCTCCCTTAGAAAATGCTAGTTCTTTGCTGACTGGGCCGCTTGAACCAAGAACCTTAGACATCATCCTTGACACCTGCCTTGGTGTCACCTCTCACACCCCTTCAATTGTCAAGTCTTTGGATTCTCTGTCCTATAAATCTTGTGAATCCTTTCTTCTGCTTCTTTCCATCCTCCGGCCAGCATCCTGGCTCTGGTGATCATGACGTGTCACCTGGGCTGTGGCAGTGTCCTTATAAACCAGTCCCCTGGCATCTTCTCTTGCCCCTCACTCTACTCTTTCACCCAATACAGCCTAAGTGATCTTTAAAAGTGTGAATATGCTCACGCCACTGCTCTTCAAGGGTCTAGGAGGCCCTGCCTAGTCCAGCCTCTGCTCAGCCCTCCATCTTCTCTCGTACAGCTCTAGTTCTTATTCTGTCCACTCCAGCAATACTGAATTTATATGAACACCCTAAAATGCGATGTTTCACCTGCCTAGAGCTAATGGACATGCTCCACTGTGGTTCTTTCCACCCCCCACAGACCTGAGAGATTCCTGCTCATCCTTAGAGTCTGCCTTCAATGTCACACCCTCAGCGGGAGGGAAACGGGGAGGGAGGGTTAGACTGGAGTTTGAAATCAGTTAGATGCAAACAAGTATATATAGAATGGATACACAAGAAGGTCTTATTGGATAGCACAGGGGACTATGGTCCATATCCTGTGATAAGTCATAAAGGAAAAGAATAGGAAAAAGAATGCATAATGTGTATACCTGAGCTGCTTTGCTGTACAGCAGAAATGAACACAACACTATAAATCAACTATGCTCCAATAAAATTAAAAAATAAAACAATTATGTCCTCAGGAACACCTCCTCTGGCCATGCAGATGGACTAGGTCTCCTTTGAGTCACTCACATAGCGCCATGCTGTGCTCCTTCACAGCACAGTACACACTGGGAGTTAATTGAGAGCAGTTTTTGGCTTAGTGCCAGTCTTCCTCGTGGGGCTCTACTGGCAGCGCCCAAGTCTGTTTGTCCACCACTGCGGTCTCAGTTCCTAGTAGGCTCTCTAGAAAAATCTGTATAGTAACCAACGCTATGAACATTCCCATCAGTCCATACCCCAACACTCTCACCAAAGCACGCTTGCTGAATTGAAAATACCCCCCCACACACACAGAGTCCCATCTTAGTTTCCTATTGCTGCTGTAACCAATTGCCACATGCTTAGTGACTTGGAACAACACAAATGTATCTTATTATAATTCTGGACCCGGCCAAAGAAGTCCTATCCGGTGATCATGACGTGTCACCTGGGCTGTGGCAGTGTCCTTATAAACCAGTCCCCTGGCATCTTCTCTTGCCCCTCACTCTACTCTTTCACCCAATACAGCCTAAGTGATCTTTAAAAGTGTGAATATGCTCACGCCACTGCTCTTCAAGGGTCTAGGAGGCCCTGCCTAGTCCAGCCTCTGCTCAGCCCTCCATCTTCTCTCGTACAGCTCTAGTTCTTATTCTGTCCACTCCAGCAATACTGAATTTATATGAACACCCTAAAATGCGATGTTTCACCTGCCTAGAGCTAATGGACATGCTCCACTGTGGTTCTTTCCACCCCCCACAGACCTGAGAGATTCCTGCTCATCCTTAGAGTCTGCCTTCAATGTCACACCCTCAGCGGGAGGGAAACGGGGAGGGAGGGTTAGACTGGAGTTTGAAATCAGTTAGATGCAAACAAGTATATATAGAATGGATACACAAGAAGGTCTTATTGGATAGCACAGGGGACTATGGTCCATATCCTGTGATAAGTCATAAAGGAAAAGAATAGGAAAAAGAATGCATAATGTGTATACCTGAGCTGCTTTGCTGTACAGCAGAAATGAACACAACACTATAAATCAACTATGCTCCAATAAAATTAAAAAATAAAACAATTATGTCCTCAGGAACACCTCCTCTGGCCATGCAGATGGACTAGGTCTCCTTTGAGTCACTCACATAGCGCCATGCTGTGCTCCTTCACAGCACAGTACACACTGGGAGTTAATTGAGAGCAGTTTTTGGCTTAGTGCCAGTCTTCCTCGTGGGGCTCTACTGGCAGCGCCCAAGTCTGTTTGTCCACCACTGCGGTCTCAGTTCCTAGTAGGCTCTCTAGAAAAATCTGTATAGTAACCAACGCTATGAACATTCCCATCAGTCCATACCCCAACACTCTCACCAAAGCACGCTTGCTGAATTGAAAATACCCCCCCACACACACAGAGTCCCATCTTAGTTTCCTATTGCTGCTGTAACCAATTGCCACATGCTTAGTGACTTGGAACAACACAAATGTATCTTATTATAATTCTGGACGCCAGAAGTCCTAGAATTGCAGAGTCAGCAGGCCTGCATTCCGGAATCTCTAGAGGAAAATCCATTTCCTTGCCTTTCTTGGCCTTGCATCAGTCCGACCTCTGCTTCCATCATCATGTCTCCTTTTCTGACTCTCGTCTCACTCTGACCCTCCTCTAAGAACACTGGCCCACCTGGATAATTCAGGATCATCCCCCCATCTGGAGATGCTCAACTTAAGCATATCTGCAAAGTCTCTTTTACCAATGTGAAGTAACATATTCATGGGTTATGGGGAGAAGGAGGCGGGCATTTTGGGGGAGGGGCATTTGCCAGCCTACCACACTTCCCATGCCCCAGAGGTTAAAACTTTGGCTGAGTTTCCTGGAAAAAATTCTGAACTCTGCTACAAAATACCAAACACCGTATCTGCTCCATACACACCATGATACTGCTCATGTAATAGCTCTTTTTCCTAGATCCCCTTACACATGAATTTCGATTAGTCTGTCCCCAAGTGGGCATATATGTGCCATAGTGCACATGCTCCTCAGGTGTGTTTAGAATATCCCTCCTGATTTCTGTCCACTTGGCGAGGAAAGCAGAAGTAGCAGGAACGGACGGAGGCCCAACCAAGTGGGTGAAGTCACCTCACCTCATCTGATGCCAGAGTCAACTGTCCCACCTCCAAATTCTCCCTCCCAAGCTGGGGAAGAAACGGGGTGAGGAGATGGATGGTCACAAGGTGCCTCAGGTGAATGAGTCTTAGCAAGAAACTGTGGCTTTCATGTTGATGTTTGGTAGTAAACAACAAAACTCTGTAAAGCTATCTTCCTTCAATCAAAAAAAAGAAAAAAAATAGAAGCTGTTGCTGAACATTTGCAGGTACTTATCATGTGTAAATCAACATTTGAAAGGTGCACAAATATTTGGCAATGAGTGTGGAAGCAAAAGGGTGTCATGATAACAAGTAATTCGCACCTTAAACACTTGACTTACATGGTATGAATATTCCTCAGACTGAGAAAACCTGATCCTCAAACAACTACCTATGGACTGTAGGCGCTGGAGTCGGAGAGGGTAAAGACACCTAGCCCCAGGACTGGTCTGGTCTTGCAGCTTCCCTGACACACTTTTTCTGATAGTTATGGAATCAAACAGAAGATGGTGCTTCTGGCAGCACTCAGTATCTTAGCTGAGGGGGAATCCTTTGTTCCTAACACATGATCTGCATCTGGGAGTGAAGACAGGTTCGCTTTTCTCTCCCGTTATCTATTTCCCTGGCTATAACCAACTCTTAGTTCTTGTAGTTCTGGGTCCCATCTAGAGGTTATAGCTTTGTGGATATTGTGGGGTTTCCCAAGCCCTGATGATTTTATCTGTGAGAAATTTCCAAAGGGGTGAGAAGTCATCAAGAACACTTTTCCCACACTCTTCTAGCCTTTCTTTCTTGACATAAAAACATCACTGCCAAGAAAAGCTCTAGGTGAGTTGTGCTAAGCCATCTATTCCTGACATGCACACATCTTTACTATAATCTTGTCATGGCATTTGAGAGGCTAGAGAGCAAAGATCAGCTGGTCTACCCCTTCCTTTTGCAGATAAGGAAGCTGAGGTGTCAACACCTAAGGAGACTGTCCAAGGACATACAGGTCAGGGCTGTTGACAGTTTCATAAGGCCATAAAAGGTATCAGCCAAGATTCTACATATCCAGTTGATAACAGTCATAGATATAGCTTCCATATAATACAGTCAGCCATTGTTTTAAGGTTTTGTGATAATTGCACCTGAGCTAGGCCAAAGTTTACTTCGAACACTCTGTGAAACAAAAGCTTACTAAGCAATAAACATACTGTTTACCTATTTCCTGGGCCAAATTCTTTAAAGGAGATTGGCCTTTAACTGTGCAGCTTTACTTTTGATTTTAAAACAAATCATTCAGGAAGGCCTCGCAAAGCAGTTTAGAGACAGTTTTTTCATTTTAATTGTCATTAAACACTTGCAGTTTAAAAAAGTGATTTATTTTAAACAATGAGTCTCAGAACTTTCATTGATGCCAGCTTGATTATCCATTCTATTGATTCAGAATCAAAAGGGTTTAACTGTAGGGTTTCAAAGGGAATCAGAAATTGGGTGGCAAGGCGAACCCTCCCAGAACAAATGCCCTAGTTCACCTTGAGTGAGTTTGGACGCCTTTGCTTTGATAAATAAGGGAGGGTGGAGTGTTTAGAAGCTTGGTTTTCTGCACCAGAATGAACGTACGACTTTCAAATGGCATGCCTTATTTTTACACATCGAGGCCTTCAGATCAAAACTGACAAGTCAGTACCAGGTGCTAGGCCTTTCAGAAGAAGTCCTCTGCCCTTCCCACCTGCAGCCCCCACATCATTATCCTAGGCCGTTTCTGCCACCCAGCTCTCAGGAAACACTGAAGGAGATAGGATTTTTTTTTTTTTTTAATTTTTTTCATCGGAGTATAATTGCTTTACTATACTTAGTTGCTTTATGTTGGGTAAGTTTCTTTGTTGTTTAGTTGCTAAGTCATGTTCAACTCTTAGCAGCCCCATGAACTGCAGCCTGTCAGGGTTCTCTGTCCATAGGATTTCCCAGGCAAGAATATCAATGTGGGGGCTTCCCTGGTGGTCCACTGGGTAAGGACACCGCCTTGCAGTGCAAGGGGCGCCGGGTCGATCCCTGGCCTGGGAAGATCCCACGTGCCGCGGAGCAGCTGGGCCAACATGTCCAATTACCGAGCCGGAGCTCTGGAGCGCATGCGCCCAGAGCCGGTGCTCTGTGACAACAGAGGCCACTGTGATGGGAGGCCCACACGGGCCAAAGAACAAAGATGGATGAAAACAGATAAATGAAAAAGACCAATAGAAGTGGCCTGCCCGCCCCCCTCCCTCCCCAACCCGCCCGCCCGACCCCCACCAAAAAAGAATACCAATGTGGGTTACCATTTCCTTCTACAGGGGATCTACTCGACCCACAGATCAAACTCACACCTGCTTGGCAGGCAGATTCTCTACCACTAAGCCACCAGGGAAGCTGGATTAATTTCTGCTGTACAGCAAAGTGAGTCAGCTACACATATACATATGTCCCCTCTGTTTTGGATTTCCTTCCCATTTAGGTCACTACAGAGCACTCCCTGTGCTGTATACTTCCCTGTGCTACATAGTAGGTTCTCATTAGTTATCTATTTTATACATAGCAGTGTGTACACGTTAATCTTAATCTCCCAATTCATGTGACAGGATTTGATTTAAACTCTGGACCCCTGTCCAGACATTCAAGAAAAGTCCTCTCATTTTATTAACTGCAAAATCAAACTGACTCCCAGTAGAAAGTCCATTCCTTCCTTTAGGACAAGGACTGCTAACTACTACTAGGTACTTCCCAGAGAATCTGGTTTGGGGGTGGTTCCCTGTATTGCAAAGACATTTTTCATATATCCTAGGACTGTATCATCCTCCTCCTTCCCTGGCATCTAGGGTTGCCAGGTAAAATACAGGATGCCCAGTGAACAATGAATTTCAGATGACCAAGAAATACTTTTTTTTTTTGAACAAGAAATAAATTTTTTATACAAGTATATCTCATGTGCTATTTGCAACACACTTATACTTGAAAAACTCATTTGGTGATCATGTGACATTCAAATCACACTGAATGTCCTGAATTGATTGGCCATTTCTCTGTTTGCTTTTTGCTAAATCTGGCAACTCTACATGATTTTCCTCATCCAAATTTGTTTTGTTCTTTCTTCTAAAATGGTGATCTTTTTCATCTTAAACAATAGTCTTTATTTTTATGCAAAGCAGTGCAAAATGAGATAGCTCCTCAAAGGGTGACTTGGAGCTAGAAAATCCATCCTGAGCATGAAAGTGAAACTGTTAGTCGCCAAGTCGTGTCTGACTCGACTATAGCCCTCTGTCCATGGGATCTCCCAGGTAAGAATACTGGAGTGGGTTGCCATTCCCTTCTCCACTAAAATGGTATTTTAATGGGTCCTTCCCAATTTTATTCCCTTCTTTAAGAACAGTTTCACCTTTACTCTTATTTGGGGGACTAAGTTTTAGTGATCTGGTATTGAGATGGGGCACATTTGGCTTTCCGTATAAAGGGCCTCAGAGGCCCAATGGTTTGTGTAGGCTTCATGTAGTGTGTGAGGAAGTAATAAAGAAGCTATGGTATATATATACAATGGATTATTTCTCAGTCATAAAAATAAATGCATTTGAGTCAGTCTTAATAAGATAGATGAATTTAGAACCCATCATACAAACTGAAGTAAGTCAGAAAGAGAAGGATAAATATAGTATACTAACACATATATATGGAATCTAGAATGATGGTACTGATAAACACACATGCAGAACAGCAATGGAGAATCAGACGTAGAGAACAGACTTGTAGACACTGGGGGGAGGGAGGAGTGGGTGAGGTGTATGGAAAAAGTAACCTAGAAACTTACATTACCATATATAGAAGAGACAATCAATGTGAATGTGCTGTAAGACTAAGGGAACTTATGTCAGGGCTATGCAACAACTTGGAGAGGTGAGATGGGGAGAGAGATGGGAGGGAGGTTCAGGTGGGAGGGGTCAAGTGTATACCTAGGACTGTAGCAGTTAACAACAAACCTCTGTAAAGGGAAAACAAGAATAATTTAAAAAAAAAAAAAAAAAAAACAGCCTCAGAGCCACACATGCACCAGGTGAGATTTGAAGAGGGCCTATCCAGAGCCATTTCTTCTCATCCTCTACCCTTAATTCTAGGCCTCTGAAGTAAGCAATGCTGTCCCTAAGTGGGACTTCTAAAGCATCTCTGGGAAATGGTAACCCAAGTCACTAATACCTTAGGAGAAACGGTGGTGATGATTTAAAACTTTAAGCTCCATCTACCGTTTAAAAACTAAGCTCCTTTTTGGAAGTATAACAGAAATTTGTTTAATTAATAAGTGGACAAATTTTCCCCAAATGAACATACTTAGGTAAACCAGCATCCAGATCAAGAAACATACCATGGAGGAAGGAAATCTTATCACATGTTACAACATGGGTAAGCCTTGGGGACACTGACTAGTTACCAAAGGATAAATACTGTATAATTCCACTCATGTGAGGTATGTAGAGTAGTCAAAGTCATAGACATAGAGAGGAGGTTGAAGGGTGGTTACCAGGGGCTGAGGACAGAGCAAGATGGGAAGCTTCTACGCAATGGGTATAGAGTTTCAGTTTTGCAAGACGTTATAAAAACGTGGCGAGATTTGGTGTTCAAATAGGAATATACTTAACACTCTTTAACTGTACACTTAGTAGTTAAGATGGTAAAGTTTATGATAGGCATCTTTTTTATTACAATAAAAACCCAGAAGCCCTCATATGCCCCTTCCCAGTCACTTTTCTTTGTTTAAGATGACAACTGTCCTGATCTCTAAAAGGAGCCCAAGTGCTTTGAAAAGATTCTAGAGTTAGTAAGGGGGAAAAAATGTTTATTAGCATCTCCTCCTTCAGACAGGGAGACTCCTTCAAATCAGAAAAGAATCTGAATTTAGCTTCCAAGGTGCCTGACTTGCTGGAGACCTAGCTCAAAAATGCAAATTCACCCCTTACTGAGAGCCTGGGAGGAGCTGAAGGCAAGAAAAAGGCATGCAGGAAAGAAGACCAACGAGCTGGAAACAAATGTCAGCCACTTTGCAAACCTGCCAAAGGTTAGCCCTGCATATGCATTACAGGTTTATTCACCGATAATGCATTTTCTTTCTCTTTCACTCTGTTGACAACATGATCTGTAGGTTCATATTTGAATACAGCCCAAAGTATAGAGCTATTTTTTTTTTGTTCCTGTGTGCATAGCTCTAACTGCTTATTTTCTTACCAGGGTGTTTATTGCCAATGTGTATGGCATGAGACGAAGAAGATGTGCTTGTTAATGCTTGCCTCTGAATTCCTCAAGGGTAAATTCGCAACTCTAGGCAAATGTAGGTTCACTTCATTTTCCAACCGCCTTAAGATTGGATCCACTGGACTTTTTGATCATGTCCTTTTCCAAGAGGGCAGCAAATGCTCCGAAGAACAGATGACAAAACTGTAAGCATTGATCAAGAAAATGGATAAAATTGCTATTTTAGACCACAAATGGCAGCAACTGGGGCAGAGCTGAACAAATCTTTTACAGTCTTGAAGTCAAGGGAATATGATACACCACTCTTTGATGTCAGATGGTAGGTAGATATGCTGGGAGCCTGGGAAAAATGATCTTGTCATATTATGCTAAGGATTAGTTATTTAGATCAGTGGTCTCAGACCCAATGATCCCTTTTATAACAGGCAATGAGTAGTCCTCCTGCACTGACTTGAAAGGAAATTCAAAGGTGATACAATCATTGGGAAAAAAAAATCAACATAATGACCTAGTAAAAAGGATAAATAAAAGGAAAGTTATTTAACTAAGAGGAAAGTTATTTATAATAAAATAGCATGTACCTCAAAACGTAATTCCTCTGGCGTTACAACACCAGACCACAAAATAAAATAGCCACTTATAATAATCACAACATCAGTGAGTGACAGCCCGAGACACAGACTGACCCAGGTGTGCTTTAGCGGCGACTCAGATTACAAAAGCAGACCTGTCCAGGTTACCATGACTTCCCAACATGGCAAACAACTCTTGGAAAATTCGAAGCAAAACTAAATGCAAGCATCCTTTAATTCACATGGTACTTGCATTCTGGGGAAATGAGGTGCTTATTTTCACGTACACTACACTACATGATAGTTCAGCAAGATGTTCGAAGGTCATTGGGAACATGAGATAATTTCCAATTTTAGCATCTCAAAACCCTACCCTTTGAATATCAATATTACCCTCCAATCATTGTGATGACAAAAAAATGCCACCATCAATTTTTAAAATCCACCTTCATCCCTGGGCAATACCACCTCCTATTTAGTACCTTTGATTTAGAGTAAAAAAAAATTACTTGCAGAAGCATTTTTAAAATCTTCAAATACATCACTGTTAAAAATAAAAGGATCCATATCCTCAGAAATTCGTCTGTTTGTGTTTCCCATTCCTTCACGTTTTTGAACAATGTGATCTTTGCTTTTACAATCCACAAGTTCATCTGATTGTAAAGATCAATGAATAAAATCAATAAAATTGCTATTTTAGACCACAAATGGCAGCAACTGGGGCAGAGCTGAACAAATCTTTTACAGTCTTGAAGTCAAGGGAATATGATACACCACTCTTTGATGTCAGATGGTAGGTAGATATGCTGGGAGCCTGGGAAAAATGATCTTGTCATATTATGCTAAGGATTAGTTATTTAGATCAGTGGTCTCAGACCCAATGATCCCTTTTATAACAGGCAATGAGTAGTCCTCCTGCACTGACTTGAAAGGAAATTCAAAGGTGATACAATCATTGGGAAAAAAAAATCAACATAATGACCTAGTAAAAAGGATAAATAAAAGGAAAGTTATTTAACTAAGAGGAAAGTTATTTATAATAAAATAGCATGTACCTCAAAACGTAATTCCTCTGGCGTTACAACACCAGACCACAAAATAAAATAGCCACTTATAATAATCACAACATCAGTGAGTGACAGCCCGAGACACAGACTGACCCAGGTGTGCTTTAGCGGCGACTCAGATTACAAAAGCAGACCTGTCCAGGTTACCATGACTTCCCAACATGGCAAACAACTCTTGGAAAATTCGAAGCAAAACTAAATGCAAGCATCCTTTAATTCACATGGTACTTGCATTCTGGGGAAATGAGGTGCTTATTTTCACGTACACTACACTACATGATAGTTCAGCAAGATGTTCGAAGGTCATTGGGAACATGAGATAATTTCCAATTTTAGCATCTCAAAACCCTACCCTTTGAATATCAATATTACCCTCCAATCATTGTGATGACAAAAAAATGCCACCATCAATTTTTAAAATCCACCTTCATCCCTGGGCAATACCACCTCCTATTTAGTACCTTTGATTTAGAGTAAAAAAAAATTACTTGCAGAAGCATTTTTAAAATCTTCAAATACATCACTGTTAAAAATAAAAGGATCCATATCCTCAGAAATTCGTCTGTTTGTGTTTCCCATTCCTTCACGTTTTTTTTGAACAATGTGATCTTTGCTTTTACAATCCCACCGAAGCTTCCTAACATCTGAGTCAATAAGATCATCAAGAGTCAATGAATAAAATCATATAGTACTTTTCTCATGGGAATACTCAATATTTTAAGTCATTAGAATGAGAGGTTTACAAAGGAAAAAAGAAGAGCAAAACCTTGCAGGTTGTCTCATCAAGAAAAGCAACTTAGAAAGTGTCATACAGAACTAGGACAGCAATGCCTACTGTAATTCTTGTTTTGTTCCATTTTTGCACTTAATCTGTGTTTTTCCAAAACATTCAGTAATGGTGAAAAACTTTTATTCAGCACATAAATCTAAATCAAATATCTTACAAATGCCATCAGTTTCTGTCTCAAGAACCCTGCCCGCGGATGGGGTTTTATGCATTTGGGGGCCAGTGGCGTGCTGGAGCCAACTGGTTCTGGCTCAGGAGAGTTCACTGTACTCAGTTCTTCCTAAGGTTGCATTCAGTGATGCCTGGTGGCTAGGCGGAAATCAGCAGTGATGGAGGGTCATGTCATGGAAATTGGCAAGCACTACTAATCAAGTCCACCCTCTCCCGCACATCATCACCCCCAGAGAGCCTGCTGTGAGACTTCCACCAGATACCACTGCATAGGGCTGCCTTGCAGGAAGGAAGCTGACACAGAAGTCTGAAAGAATTTGCTACAAACTCTCTGTGAAAGGATCAGTCCTAATTGGGCTCTCTCATGTTCCACCAAATTCTAGCAAGGTATAAAACAACAGCTCATAAATAACCAAGAGCCAAAACAAAACAGAAACATTAATTCACTAGCATCTGAATATGTAGTACAAACTATGTGCAAAACAGTCTCCTTAAATTGTTTCTGGACCACGGCAAGGTACAAATTAAATAAGTATTTGATGTACAATGGACCATTGGATATGCTGCCAATTTGAAAGACATAAACATTGATGCTGATATTTAGTACCTTTGATTTAGAGTAAAAAAAAATTACTTGCAGAAGCATTTTTAAAATCTTCAAATACATCACTGTTAAAAATAAAAGGATCCATATCCTCAGAAATTCGTCTGTTTGTGTTTCCCATTCCTTCACGTTTTTTTTGAACAATGTGATCTTTGCTTTTACAATCCCACCGAAGCTTCCTAACATCTGAGTCAATAAGATCATCAAGAGTCAATGAATAAAATCATATAGTACTTTTCTCATGGGAATACTCAATATTTTAAGTCATTAGAATGAGAGGTTTACAAAGGAAAAAAGAAGAGCAAAACCTTGCAGGTTGTCTCATCAAGAAAAGCAACTTAGAAAGTGTCATACAGAACTAGGACAGCAATGCCTACTGTAATTCTTGTTTTGTTCCATTTTTGCACTTAATCTGTGTTTTTCCAAAACATTCAGTAATGGTGAAAAACTTTTATTCAGCACATAAATCTAAATCAAATATCTTACAAATGCCATCAGTTTCTGTCTCAAGAACCCTGCCCGCGGATGGGGTTTTATGCATTTGGGGGCCAGTGGCGTGCTGGAGCCAACTGGTTCTGGCTCAGGAGAGTTCACTGTACTCAGTTCTTCCTAAGGTTGCATTCAGTGATGCCTGGTGGCTAGGCGGAAATCAGCAGTGATGGAGGGTCATGTCATGGAAATTGGCAAGCACTACTAATCAAGTCCACCCTCTCCCGCACATCATCACCCCCAGAGAGCCTGCTGTGAGACTTCCACCAGATACCACTGCATAGGGCTGCCTTGCAGGAAGGAAGCTGACACAGAAGTCTGAAAGAATTTGCTACAAACTCTCTGTGAAAGGATCAGTCCTAATTGGGCTCTCTCATGTTCCACCAAATTCTAGCAAGGTATAAAACAACAGCTCATAAATAACCAAGAGCCAAAACAAAACAGAAACATTAATTCACTAGCATCTGAATATGTAGTACAAACTATGTGCAAAACAGTCTCCTTAAATTGTTTCTGGACCACGGCAAGGTACAAATTAAATAAGTATTTGATGTACAATGGACCATTGGATATGCTGCCAATTTGAAAGACATAAACATTGATGCTGATATTTGTCACTTTTACCAAAGGGGATACTAATATTTAATAAGCATTGTCCCAGGTATTAAGCAAATATTATCTTGTTTGATTCCCACAATCACCATGAAAGGTAATCATTAAGGGAGCCATATAAGGTTGCTGACAGGTGACCAGTTTTGACCTCTACAAGTGCAACTTTGTAAGGTTTTCCCTAATACTATTTTCTCTGTTTTGCAGACAAGGAAGCCAAAACATCTAAGTACCAATTTGTCAAATGTCAAACAGCTGTTAAGTGACTAAGCCAGGATTTTTTGCAGACCTGACTGGCTCCAGAGCCCCTGTGTTTTTTTACCACACACACCTGCCAAGTGAACAAACTGTTAAGTTCATTTGATACACTGCCAGCACTGAAAGAAATCTTACAATTAAACTGTCCTGAAATAACTCACTGTAAAAAAATTAATTAATTAAGGACATGTATTTTGCCACATCACTAAACATTGGCTTCCTGGATTTCTCAATCATAAAATGATTAGAAATAATGATTACTGTTGATACATTTTAGAGACTGAATAATGTTTTAATACAGATTGCAACCATTGTTTAATTTGTTCTTAAGAAATCAAATTAATGTTTATTTGTACTTAGGAAATTTCATTAACATTCAATTTATACTTGAGGAGTTAGTGTTTATACTTAACAAATGACTTTTTAAAAGTAGTACCAACTATCAAAGATCTTATGCCCACAGTCCATGATTTTCAACCCACTCCTAATCAAGTCCACCTCCCGCACATCATCACCCCCAGAGAGCCTGCTGTGAGACTTCCACCAGATACCACTGCATAGGGCTGCCTTGCAGGAAGGAAGCTGACACAGAAGTCTGAAAGAATTTGCTACAAACTCTCTGTGAAAGGATCAGTCCTAATTGGGCTCTCTCATGTTCCACCAAATTCTAGCAAGGTATAAAACAACAGCTCATAAATAACCAAGAGCCAAAACAAAACAGAAACATTAATTCACTAGCATCTGAATATGTAGTACAAACTATGTGCAAAACAGTCTCCTTAAATTGTTTCTGGACCACGGCAAGGTACAAATTAAATAAGTATTTGATGTACAATGGACCATTGGATATGCTGCCAATTTGAAAGACATAAACATTGATGCTGATATTTGTCACTTTTACCAAAGGGGATACTAATATTTAATAAGCATTGTCCCAGGTATTAAGCAAATATTATCTTGTTTGATTCCCACAATCACCATGAAAGGTAATCATTAAGGGAGCCATATAAGGTTGCTGACAGGTGACCAGTTTTGACCTCTACAAGTGCAACTTTGTAAGGTTTTCCCTAATACTATTTTCTCTGTTTTGCAGACAAGGAAGCCAAAACATCTAAGTACCAATTTGTCAAATGTCAAACAGCTGTTAAGTGACTAAGCCAGGATTTTTTGCAGACCTGACTGGCTCCAGAGCCCCTGTGTTTTTTTACCACACACACCTGCCAAGTGAACAAACTGTTAAGTTCATTTGATACACTGCCAGCACTGAAAGAAATCTTACAATTAAACTGTCCTGAAATAACTCACTGTAAAAAAAAATTAATTAATTAAGGACATGTATTTTGCCACATCACTAAACATTGGCTTCCTGGATTTCTCAATCATAAAATGATTAGAAATAATGATTACTGTTGATACATTTTAGAGACTGAATAATGTTTTAATACAGATTGCAACCATTGTTTAATTTGTTCTTAAGAAATCAAATTAATGTTTATTTGTACTTAGGAAATTTCATTAACATTCAATTTATACTTGAGGAGTTAGTGTTTATACTTAACAAATGACTTTTTAAAAATGCCGTGGCATCAGTAGTACCAACTATCAAAGATCTTATGCCCACAGTCCATGATTTTCAACCCACTCCTACAATGATCAATGCTTCAGAAAAGCATTACAGTCACAAATGTTTGAATTAAAGGGTACAGCAGTGAAGCATCTCTCAAATTTTTAAATTAAAACTCACAGTTAAATTTTGACATAATACACATATGCCACTATATGGATATAAATGAAACAAAAGTTTCATGAACATTTTTATTCTTGTTATATAAAAAAAACACTGATATTTTCTATAGGAATGCGGGCCACAACTTAGTATATCCCTTTCACATGTGTTGCAACCCCCAGTTTGACAAACACTGTCTTAGAGATCTTATCTGTATTCTCCATTTTATTCCTTTCCCTCTAGGTTACTCTGTTCTGCTCATCTAGAACTTTGGTCCCTGACTTACCAACTTCCTTCTTTTGATAGACATTTGCAAACCATCTGCCCTGTGCCAAACACTGTGCTAGGCACAGGAGATGCAGGGTCCGCATCCACATCCTTGGATCCCAACACCCAGCCAATCAACATGCAAATAAATGTAAACATTCAACTGTGCTTGGGGCTACACAGGCTCCAAGATAGAGGGACTTGGCCTAACAAGGGAAGACTTTCTGAACAAACGGTACCTGAACTGAGATGTAAAGATACGTTCTATTCTGTTCTATCTCATTAAGAAAATGCTGGCCACTCATTATCCTCCGCTGCTCATCTCCCTTCAGCAACCACAAATCTTAACTTCTGTGTCTACAGATTTGCCTCTCCTGGACATTTTCTGTAAATAGAACCATGTCACATAACATGTGGTCTTCTGTGACTGTATCCACTCACTTAGTGCCATGTTTTCAAGCGTCATCCATGTTATATCACCGTATGGATATACCACATTATGTGTTTCCATTTGTCAGTTGATGGACATTTGGGTTGTTTATCCTTTGGGCTATTAAGTAACGCTGCTATAAACATTTGTGGACAAGTTTTTGTATGAATCTATCCTTTGATCTCCCTTCAGTATACTTAGGAGTGAAATTGCTAGGTTAAATGGTAACATTTTTAGGAACTGCGGAGCTATTTTCTGAAGCAGCTGCACAATTCTATATTCCCACCAGCAATGTGTGAGTTCCAATGTCCCCATATTTTGACAACACATGTTTGTTACCTGATTTATTTGATTATAACCATTCTAGAGGGTGTGAAGTAGTATCACACTGTGGCTTTGCTTTCCATATCCTGGACGGCGAATAAGGTTGAAAATCTTTTCATGAGCTTACTGACCATTTGTATACCATCCTTGGAGAAATATTTATTCAAATTTCTTGTCTATTTTTAATAGGGTTTTTAGTCTTTTTTATTAATCTGTTTATTATTGAGTTGTAAGAATTCTTTATGTAATTTAGGTGGTGCTAGTGGTAAAGACGGCTTCCCAGATGGCACTACTGGTAAAAAACCCACCTGCCAATGCAGGAGACATAAGAGATATGGGTTCGATCCGCAGGTGGGGAAGACCTGGAGGAGGGGACAGCAACCCACTCCAGCACTCTTGCCTGCAGAAGCCCATGGACAGAGAAGCTCGGCAGGATACAGTCCGTGGGGTCACAAAGAGTCAGACACTGGGCTTCCCTGGTGGTCCAGTGGGTAAGGACACCGCCTTGCAGTGCAAGGGGCGCCGGTTCGATCCCTGGCCTGGGAAGATCCCACGTGCCGCGGAGCGGCTGGACCGATGTGTCCAATCGCCGAGCTGGAGCTCTGGAGCGCATGCGCCCAGAGCCAGTGCTCTGCGACAACAGAGGCCACTGCGATGGGAGGCCCACACGGGCCAAAAGAACAAAGATGGATGAAAATAGACAAATGAAAAGACCCGCCTGCGCCCCTCCCTCCCCACCCCACCCCCTCAAAATAAATAAATAAATAAATCTTTAAAAAAAAAAAACCAAAGAGTCAGACACAACTGAAGCAACTTAGCACGCAGTCTGGACATTTTTTAGATGAAAGTTTCTTATCACATAATTTACAAATACCTTCTCACATTCTGTGAGTTATCTTTTCACCTCTTGGTAACAGCCTTTGAAAAACAAGTTTTTAATCTGACAAAGTCTCAACATCCTATCTTAACCCACACTTCACATTTCAACCATCAACTCCATTTTACCTCAACAATGGACGCTGAGAGCACCCAAAGCTGTTAGACTCTGCTTTCTTAAATTCCAGCGTCCTCTCTTGCCACAGCACATCAGCCAGGTGTATAGAGAATAGCGGGTGTGGTGAGACATTAAGAAACACACACACACAGACAGAGAGAAAGGATGGGAATAGGGGGTGGGGCTCAAGACCTTTTGGGTCAAGAGCCCTGAACACATTCACCAGCAGATCTCCCATCTGTTCTTGCTGATCAGTATGACCCCATCTAATGAGCCCATGTGAACTGAATCCACTTGTTTTTGTCTTAGTTCTTTCTGTTTCTCATAGTTGTTTTTTCTCATTCTGAGATATTTTTCTCATAGCTCGGCCAAGGCTGCAAAAATCTCCACAGGCTTGTTTCCCTACACTCTCTCAGAGTAAATCCTTTGTCCTCCTAGCTGTCTCTCTGCCTGGTTTCTATCACATATGCTCTGTAAACCCTTGAGGACCTGCAATCACCAGCCTTCTACTTTCTGCCTGTTCATCATACTTCTCCACTCTCCTCCAGCCCAGGCCTTCGAGTTCAGCACTACAAACTCTCCTCTCCCACTATGCTCCACTCCTTTGTCCCAGTATCTTCTTCTAACACTTGTTCTGCAACTTCCAACTACATAACCATCTGACCACCCACCGTCTCTACTTCTGCTATTAATAGTGAGTGGTGCTGAAGAAGTCATGCAACCTTACGCATTGGTACCACTCCAGATTTAGGTTCTCCAACCTCAGCTGAGCTCTCACAAGGGCCCTACAATCTTTTTTTCTTTCTTAATACATTTTCATTTCCTCTCCCGTTGCCTGATGTCAACTACTTTCCCTTTCACTCAGGTCATTCCCACCGTGCTCTTCCTTGAACAAGCCAGGACAACGGAAATCTCCTGGATATTTTTTCCTTTGCGCTCAGCATGATTATACCAGGTTCCTGAATGGCTGGAAATGCCTTGTCATTCAGGTTTCAGTTCAAATGTTACCTCTTCGGACAGGCTTCCCCCACACACCCTGTCTACCGCTGCTGCCTCCTCCCATTGCTATCGTGTTGTTGTGGAGTCACTAAGTTGTGTCCCACTCTTTGTGATCCCATGGACTGTAGGGATCCTCTGTCTATGGGATTTCCCAGACAAGAATACTGGAGTGCATTGCCATTTCCTTCTCCAGGGAATCTTCCCAACCCAGGGATTGAACCCGCATTTCCTACACTGCAAGTAGATTCTTTACAACTGAATCACCAGGGAAGCCCTTACTGTAATTTATTTTCTTTATCTGTTCTGTCCGTCTGGAAAAGTCTTACTTATGCTTTAAAACCTCTTCACTAACTAAACAGAGACTTGCTCCCCTGGGCTTTCACAAAACCCTGGAAGAGTTCTCATATCATGTGTAGAAGGCGCTAGGCACTGTTATGGATTGCAGGTCTGTGTTCCTCTTCTATGTGTCAAGCTTCTTGCAGATAGACGCTGTAATCATATTTGGCTCCTCGAACGTGCCCACCACACACTGGGCACTCAATATGTACACGCTACATTACCTATGTTAGTGTGGGATCCACCCATCATGTATGAGGATTAACAACTGCTGGAGGAAAAACTGGGGAAAGATACTGTGGTACAAATTAAATCCTGCTGGGCATTATTTATAACAGCAGAAATACGGGGGAAGTGTCTGCACACAGGGAACCAGATAAGTAAACTATGGCTTGTCTTTCATTGGAATTTCAAAACCATCTGACCACCCACCGCTCTACTTCTGCTATTAATAGTGAGTGGTGCTGAAGAAGTCATGCAACCTTACGCATTGGTACCACTCCAGATTTAGGTTCTCCAACCTCAGCTGAGCTCTCACAAGGGCCCTACAATCTTTTTTTCTTTCTTAATACATTTTCATTTCCTCTCCCGTTGCCTGATGTCAACTACTTTCCCTTTCACTCAGGTCATTCCCACCGTGCTCTTCCTTGAACAAGCCAGGACAACGGAAATCTCCTGGATATTTTTTCCTTTGCGCTCAGCATGATTATACCAGGTTCCTGAATGGCTGGAAATGCCTTGTCATTCAGGTTTCAGTTCAAATGTTACCTCTTCGGACAGGCTTCCCCTACACACCCTGTCTACCGCTGCTGCCTCCTCCCATTGCTATCGTGTTGTTGTGGAGTCACTAAGTTGTGTCCCACTCTTTGTGATCCCATGGACTGTAGGGATCCTCTGTCTATGGGATTTCCCAGACAAGAATACTGGAGTGCATTGCCATTTCCTTCTCCAGGGAATCTTCCCAACCCAGGGATTGAACCCGCATTTCCTACACTGCAAGTAGATTCTTTACAACTGAATCACCAGGGAAGCCCTTACTGTAATTTATTTTCTTTATCTGTTCTGTCCGTCTGGAAAAGTCTTACTTATGCTTTAAAACCTCTTCACTAACTAAACAGAGACTTGCTCCCCTGGGCTTTCACAAAACCCTGGAAGAGTTCTCATATCATGTGTAGAAGGCGCTAGGCACTGTTATGGATTGCAGGTCTGTGTTCCTCTTCTATGTGTCAAGCTTCTTGCAGATAGACGCTGTAATCATATTTGGCTCCTCGAACGTGCCCACCACACACTGGGCACTCAATATGTACACGCTACATTACCTATGTTAGTGTGGGATCCACCCATCATGTATGAGGATTAACAACTGCTGGAGGAAAAACTGGGGAAAGATACTGTGGTACAAATTAAATCCTGCTGGGCATTATTTATAACAGCAGAAATACGGGGGAAGTGTCTGCACACAGGGAACCAGATAAGTAAACTATGGCTTGTCTTTCATTGGAATTTCATTAATATGATGTTTGATTTCTATGAAAGATAATAATAAGGAATGAGTTTATGCTATGATGACACTCTTTTTATGAAAAGAAAACCTGTACCTAGAAAGACTGAAAGAAACTAAACTAATGCAATGCTGAGTTTTCTTTATGTGTGACACACAGAGATGTTTTTCTTCTTTTCTGAATTCCTCCAGTTTTCTCTGTATATACAAGGTTTTGACGCTGAAATAAGCTCTGATATTTTATTTCTAAAAAAGAGATACAGTCACATTCTTTCTTTAGTTGATACAGCTTCAAATATTCATTTATTTAATATTTAATTCAGTCTTTTAAAACTGACGTATGCAGAGTCAGAGATTTATCCAGCATCCCTCAAGAAACTAATGACAGAAAAAGACATATAGTGCTAATCCTAAGGTCATGTTGGGGAACACAACTTATTTCCTATAGGTTCTGTACCATTGATACTGTATTTCAGGTAGTCTATATTAATTCCTTGATAAGAGGTTCAATTGCAGTAGCATTGATATAAACAGCATAAAAAGAAGGGGGAGAATATAGGTGAGGTCCCATCTAAATCAGAGTGGGTATATGTATGGCTGCATCCTTTTGCTGTTTACCTGAAACTCCCACAAAACTATTAATCGGCTATACCCCGAAACCAAATAAAAAGTTTAAAGTTGAATTCGTTTGAGTTCTAAATTCTAATATAGTTAAACACGGCCCCTCACATAAATGGTCAGAGAAGTTCTAAAAATTCGTGTAGAAGGCGCTAGGCACTGTTATGGATTGCAGGTCTGTGTTCCTCTTCTATGTGTCAAGCTTCTTGCAGATAGACGCTGTAATCATATTTGGCTCCTCGAACGTGCCCACCACACACTGGGCACTCAATATGTACACGCTACATTACCTATGTTAGTGTGGGATCCACCCATCATGTATGAGGATTAACAACTGCTGGAGGAAAAACTGGGGAAAGATACTGTGGTACAAATTAAATCCTGCTGGGCATTATTTATAACAGCAGAAATACGGGGGAAGTGTCTGCACACAGGGAACCAGATAAGTAAACTATGGCTTGTCTTTCATTGGAATTTCATTAATATGATGTTTGATTTCTATGAAAGATAATAATAAGGAATGAGTTTATGCTATGATGACACTCTTTTTATGAAAAGAAAACCTGTACCTAGAAAGACTGAAAGAAACTAAACTAATGCAATGCTGAGTTTTCTTTATGTGTGACACACAGAGATGTTTTTCTTCTTTTCTGAATTCCTCCAGTTTTCTCTGTATATACAAGGTTTTGACGCTGAAATAAGCTCTGATATTTTATTTCTAAAAAAGAGATACAGTCACATTCTTTCTTTAGTTGATACAGCTTCAAATATTCATTTATTTAATATTTAATTCAGTCTTTTAAAACTGACGTATGCAGAGTCAGAGATTTATCCAGCATCCCTCAAGAAACTAATGACAGAAAAAGACATATAGTGCTAATCCTAAGGTCATGTTGGGGAACACAACTTATTTCCTATAGGTTCTGTACCATTGATACTGTATTTCAGGTAGTCTATATTAATTCCTTGATAAGAGGTTCAATTGCAGTAGCATTGATATAAACAGCATAAAAAGAAGGGGGAGAATATAGGTGAGGTCCCATCTAAATCAGAGTGGGTATATGTATGGCTGCATCCTTTTGCTGTTTACCTGAAACTCCCACAAAACTATTAATCGGCTATACCCCGAAACCAAATAAAAAGTTTAAAGTTGAATTCGTTTGAGTTCTAAATTCCCCTAATATAGTTAAAACACGGCCCCCCTCACATAAATGGTCAGAGAAGACATTTACTGAGTGAAAACCCATCTATGATTCAGAGTAGAACAAATTCCAATCTACCAAAGAAAGTGCCTTAGAGTCACAAAAGGATTTTTATAATCTGGATATGCCTTGTACTGAACACATCACGTGGAGGGAGGAGCCACCCCAACTTGGCACTGAGTTTGAGAATGAACAGTTTAAAGGAAACTGAAACCTGTGGGACTAGGGAAGAGAGCAAATTTCAGTGAAACAGAAAAAGGTGGGAGGATATCTTAGCGTGGGATCCTCCAGAAGCAGGCACTCATCTGTCTGTACAAGGAATCCAGTTCAAGTGGCTGATCTGAGGGGAGATTTCGGGGCACTTGGATAGACAGGGCAGTCAGGAAGCCACAACAGGAAGGCGTGGGAAGGAAACCACTTCAGAGGGTGTTTTCAAGCTAGTTTCCACTGTGGGCTGCTGGAACCTCATCTTGCTGGGGGACACGAGGTGACCAGTGGCAACACATGGCCCTGAGCCACCCCTCCTGAGAAGCCAAGACCCTTTGGGGGCTTCTCTGCCGTCCATATTATGTCCTGGGGCAGAGCAGCTGGTGCTGGTCGAGGTAGGGGCGGTTGTGCAGGAAAATGCAGAGAGCTGGCAACGGAGAAGCAATCATCTGCTACAGCTGGAGTACACTAGCTTCAACAGCGTTCTTGTTTCCTGTTGTTTAGTTGCTCAGTCATGTCCCACTCTTCTGCAAACCCACAGACTGTTGCCCACCAGGCTCCTCTGTCCATGCGATTTCCCAGGTAAGAATGTATATCGCGTGGGTTGCTATTCCCTTCTGCAGGGGATCTTCCCAACCCAGGAATCCAACCCACGTCTTCTGCACTGGCAGACAGATTCGTTACCACTGAGCCAGCAGGAAGCCCTGTTGCTCCTTTTGGTGCTTTTTCAAAAGTGCTCTGCATGACTTACGTTTATGCTGCATCCTTTGCTGTTTACCTGAAACTCCCACAAAACTATTAATCGGCTATACCCGAAACCAAATAAAAAGTTTAAAGTTGAATTCGTTTGAGTTCTAAATTCCCCTAATATAGTTAAAACACGGCCCCCCTCACATAAATGGTCAGAGAAGACATTTACTGAGTGAAAACCCATCTATGATTCAGAGTAGAACAAATTCCAATCTACCAAAGAAAGTGCCTTAGAGTCACAAAAGGATTTTATAATCTGGATATGCCTTGTACTGAACACATCACGTGGAGGGAGGAGCCACCCCAACTTGGCACTGAGTTTGAGAATGAACAGTTTAAAGGAAACTGAAACCTGTGGGACTAGGGAAGAGAGCAAATTTCAGTGAAACAGAAAAAGGTGGGAGGATATCTTAGCGTGGGATCCTCCAGAAGCAGGCACTCATCTGTCTGTACAAGGAATCCAGTTCAAGTGGCTGATCTGAGGGGAGATTTCGGGGCACTTGGATAGACAGGGCAGTCAGGAAGCCACAACAGGAAGGCGTGGGAAGGAAACCACTTCAGAGGGTGTTTTCAAGCTAGTTTCCACTGTGGGCTGCTGGAACCTCATCTTGCTGGGGGACACGAGGTGACCAGTGGCAACACATGGCCCTGAGCCACCCCTCCTGAGAAGCCAAGACCCTTTGGGGGCTTCTCTGCCGTCCATATTATGTCCTGGGGCAGAGCAGCTGGTGCTGGTCGAGGTAGGGGCGGTTGTGCAGGAAAATGCAGAGAGCTGGCAACGGAGAAGCAATCATCTGCTACAGCTGGAGTACACTAGCTTCAACAGCGTTCTTGTTTCCTGTTGTTTAGTTGCTCAGTCATGTCCCACTCTTCTGCAAACCCACAGACTGTTGCCCACCAGGCTCCTCTGTCCATGCGATTTCCCAGGTAAGAATGTATATCGCGTGGGTTGCTATTCCCTTCTGCAGGGGATCTTCCCAACCCAGGAATCCAACCCACGTCTTCTGCACTGGCAGACAGATTCGTTACCACTGAGCCAGCAGGAAGCCCTGTTGCTCCTTTTGGTGCTTTTTCAAAAGTGCTCTGCATGACTTACGTTTATGGCTGACTTTCTGACATCTTCTTGTACGCACTTTCGTTTTTCCTGCCCAAATGTGCCTAGTGCTGCTGCTGACACATCCCTCCTCCCACCCCTGCCCCGCCGGAGCTGGTGCCCACTTCACAGGAGGCTGAGGGCTTGGTTTGGCCAAGCGGCTCATTCTGGTCAGACCTGTTGTCTCTTTTTGGTGGAGGTGGTTCCGGGCAACTGGATACATGGCCTGCCCTGCTATTACAGTAGAAGGCCTGGCACCTTCAAAGCATTTCTGCAAACAACCTGCTCCAGTTTTAGACCTGCTGAACATGTTCCCCAGGCAAGGAACAAAAGACCAAATGCAGTTAGTCACTCTAGCAGGGAAGCTGGCAGCTCGCGTTCCAAGAGAACTAGGTCTCCTCTTTTCCTCCGCCCCAGCCTCTGTACCCTTTCTCTACAGGAAGCACTCTTTCTAAGCTCTCTGCGAAGGGCCAAGAAAGATTGCTGAGCTCCTAACGCGCAGTTTATGGCATGAAAACACTTGGCAGAGGAAATAATAACACAGTCAACACCACCTTGCCCTTCCCGTGTGGTTATGTAATCAGAGGGCAAGCTGCTGTCTCAGGCAGAGTGGAGAGAAGGCTGGGCAGACAGGGGCCCTCTGTGCCATGGAGGGTGAAGGTGTGGGGAGCTCCCTTCCAGCTGTCAGGAGGCTTTGACCCGGGCAGCGTCTGGGCCCTCTCTCTGTCCCATCATTGGGAACTAGGACGGTCCCTATGATGCATGACTGAGGATTTTAAAAGGCACCCATCCCTTCCTCTGGGAGCACAAAGCCCCATGCTGGGGACTGCAGTTTGGCAGGGCTTGGGCTAGATTCCTCAGCCAGTGCATATGAGGGCAGAGCAGACCCCCCACAAAGAGCACAGGGACCTTGTCCAGAGCCAAAACTCTCCCAGGCAGGGCAGAGACACCCCACACAAAGTCAGAGTTATCACTTACTGTATCTCACATCTCTTGAAGTTCAAGACCCTGAAAAATTCTTTCCACTTCAAAGGACAGCTCCTGACTCCAGCCACAAATTGCTTTCTTTATAATTTACTTGGAAACCCCTGCCTCTGCCTTTTGGTGAGTTTTTCAGCTAGATCATTTGGCCAACTATATCGGCATCTCCCCCAAGTCTGTCTGTCTGTCTGTATATATATATACACACACATATATATATCACTCTTTCTGCCCCAAGTGGCATCACTTTGCGGCAAAGCGTTTGGGGAGGCAAATGTCCATTTTTTTTAAGGTTGTATAAACAAAAAGCTTATAAAAGAGGGGATTGGTCAAATCTGCATAAGTGGGAGAAGATAAATTTATACAAGAAGACCAGGTGCCTCCTGGGAGGACAGTAAGAGATGCCAGGGCAGAGTTGCTTTCCAGAGCTGTAGTAGAGACTGGATGACTCTAAGGATTCATCAGCAAGGGAAAGTAGACAAGGGAGGTGGGGTGCACCTGGACTGGAGAAAGGAGAAATGAAAGCAGGTTTTGGGTCCAGGACACACCAGCCCCCAGATGAGTACCAACTTGTTTTCCTGACAGCAAGCAAATACCCTCAGAAAGGGGTGGTAGAAGCAACCCTGCAGGTCACCCTGGTAGCAGCTGGCTCCAGGGTCCTGACCTCGGATGTAATGTGAGGATTCAGGAAACTGCTGCTGGAGCCACTGGCTTCAGAGGCCCACCAGACCTATTGTAATTACTCAGCTGTCAGGGAATCTGGGAAATGTAGTTTTTGGTGTGGTGACCCTGCTATACATAAAGGCACACTGAAAGGAGTCTGAAATAGATGTTGAGTAATCACCTCCCCTATGGTTCCTCCATTTGCGAATCTTCAATGGGAAGCAGGCCTGGGCCCAGGATACAGAAGATTCTGGCAATGATGTCCAAACTTGAGGGCCCCTGGGGACTGCAGTTTGGCAGGGCTTGGGCTAGATTCCTCAGCCAGTGCATATGAGGGCAGAGCAGACCCCCCACAAAGAGCACAGGGACCTTGTCCAGAGCCAAAACTCTCCCAGGCAGGGCAGAGACACCCCACACAAAGTCAGAGTTATCACTTACTGTATCTCACATCTCTTGAAGTTCAAGACCCTGAAAAATTCTTTCCACTTCAAAGGACAGCTCCTGACTCCAGCCACAAATTGCTTTCTTTATAATTTACTTGGAAACCCCTGCCTCTGCCTTTTGGTGAGTTTTTCAGCTAGATCATTTGGCCAACTATATCGGCATCTCCCCAAGTCTGTCTGTCTGTCTGTATATATATATACACACATATATATATCACTCTTTCTGCCCCAAGTGGCATCACTTTGCGGCAAAGCGTTTGGGGAGGCAAATGTCCATTTTTTTTAAGGTTGTATAAACAAAAAGCTTATAAAAGAGGGGATTGGTCAAATCTGCATAAGTGGGAGAAGATAAATTTATACAAGAAGACCAGGTGCCTCCTGGGAGGACAGTAAGAGATGCCAGGGCAGAGTTGCTTTCCAGAGCTGTAGTAGAGACTGGATGACTCTAAGGATTCATCAGCAAGGGAAAGTAGACAAGGGAGGTGGGGTGCACCTGGACTGGAGAAAGGAGAAATGAAAGCAGGTTTTGGGTCCAGGACACACCAGCCCCCAGATGAGTACCAACTTGTTTTCCTGACAGCAAGCAAATACCCTCAGAAAGGGGTGGTAGAAGCAACCCTGCAGGTCACCCTGGTAGCAGCTGGCTCCAGGGTCCTGACCTCGGATGTAATGTGAGGATTCAGGAAACTGCTGCTGGAGCCACTGGCTTCAGAGGCCCACCAGACCTATTGTAATTACTCAGCTGTCAGGGAATCTGGGAAATGTAGTTTTTGGTGTGGTGACCCTGCTATACATAAAGGCACACTGAAAGGAGTCTGAAATAGATGTTGAGTAATCACCTCCCCTATGGTTCCTCCATTTGCGAATCTTCAATGGGAAGCAGGCCTGGGCCCAGGATACAGAAGATTCTGGCAATGATGTCCAAACTGTAGACCACAGACCCTGGGGAGGAGGGTCTAGGAGACATTACTAGTCGTTTCTGAAACTCCTTGCACTCCAGCCATCCTGTGGACTGGAAGCAAACGTTGTAACTTCCACATATGTGTTCACCTATTTTTCAAACATGGAGGGAATTACGATTCAAAAAATAAAAATCATTTACAATCTTTCCATCTAAACATGTTTCTCACCCACAGATCTTACTTTCTTTGCCTAGAATGGGAATTCCATCTCCGTCCTTTCTTGCCAATTCCTATTCATCACCTGAGACTCAACCCAGGCCATCATCTTCCCCTGACCAAGGAAGTCATTCTTTCTAACTTCCTCAGGCTGGGGCAGATAATCCTCTTCTGTTCTCTTGTAATATCCTGATAATTATAAAATTACAGTGAACTTTGATTGCCATGTTTTGTGTCAGGCTCCATGAGGTACATCCCTCTTACTATCTCACTTTACAGATGAGGACGCTGGGTCACAGAGAGGTTGCATAACCTGCCCAAGGTCACTTATTAGTCAGTGACAGCTGTGACTGTCCCAGGCAGCAGTCTGTCTTCAGAATCTATACCCGTGGCCAATACGCTCACTTCCTCTCACTGATCTGTTGTTATACTGCCCACCCTGCCATACTGATCTGTCTATCTGTCCATCTATAGCTGAATCTGTACATCTGTCTCCTCCACAAATAAGCCACGTCTATTGTTAACATAGGGAGGAGGGTGGAAAGTAACAAGTTTTTCTTCTCTTCCTAACACATTGAAAATTCCAGGACCAGGGACCACATTCCTTGAGGCTTCTCTCTCATCCTCTTACTGTCTGTTTAACACAGGGACTATTTTCTCCTTCAGCAGAGAATACCAAACTAAATTACAGAGCAGGCTACAAAATTACTACCCTCAGCTCTCTTCTCTGCCTGTTTTCTCCAAAATAGCTTCTTTCTGTTGGTTGCATAAATACAACACAGAACCCACCACTGCTTTGAAAGCACATGGGAAAGTGTATCATCAACTCTGAGCTGTTAGAGCCCACCTTCTGGCCAGGGTCCACCGAGCACTCCTTGAGAAAGAATGGGGCTCCTCGACACGGCAGCTCATGCACCAGCACTCTCAGGCACACATTTGGGGAGTGTGACATTGTCTGGGGGCGTTTCCATGTCTGTGCTCTTGCCTCCGCTCTTTATTACCCTTTCTGTCTAACCCAGATGACACAGGCTCATGCTCCCTGTGCCTCAGTACCTGGGAAGCTCCACTTACACTTGCCAACAAGTCCAGCAAGGAAGCTGACTGGTTACTTCCTCTACTGGGGATCAGTCACATCTCTTTTACATCTTCCAAGCACCAACTTATCCCAGATTCACCTCCCTCCTCGCTTTGCTCAAATTCCTTTTCTCTCCCCTGTGCCTGGTATTTGCTTGGTCCATTGGTTTTGACTCATAAACCAGGTATTGCTTTTCCCCTCTTGAAGGTAACTTATAAAAGAAACCCTCTTTAATCATTTTTCAAGCACGCTATCCAGGCCTCTGTTTGGGAAAGTCTCCACCACCACCACCCACCCTCCACCTGGAAAATGCCCTTCTGAAGCCTTGTGTCCTCTGCAGAAAACGGGGAACAATTCTGATGGAGCAGGCAAGAGGGCTTTGCGTATCTCCCTTGTGGAATTTACACATCGGAAAGCATCATTTCCGCTGGGCAGCACATTCTTATACCAAGGGGCATCGTCAGCAAGAGAGACAGGCAAGCACAAAAATATGCTCAAGGAGTGATTTTTGTAATTCATTAGTGTTTTAAAACATCTTAACTCCCATCTAGGGAGGAGGGTGGAAAGTAACAAGTTTTTCTTCTCTTCCTAACACATTGAAAATTCCAGGACCAGGGACCACATTCCTTGAGGCTTCTCTCTCATCCTCTTACTGTCTGTTTAACACAGGGACTATTTTCTCCTTCAGCAGAGAATACCAAACTAAATTACAGAGCAGGCTACAAAATTACTACCCTCAGCTCTCTTCTCTGCCTGTTTTCTCCAAAATAGCTTCTTTCTGTTGGTTGCATAAATACAACACAGAACCCACCACTGCTTTGAAAGCACATGGGAAAGTGTATCATCAACTCTGAGCTGTTAGAGCCCACCTTCTGGCCAGGGTCCACCGAGCACTCCTTGAGAAAGAATGGGGCTCCTCGACACGGCAGCTCATGCACCAGCACTCTCAGGCACACATTTGGGGAGTGTGACATTGTCTGGGGGCGTTTCCATGTCTGTGCTCTTGCCTCCGCTCTTTATTACCCTTTCTGTCTAACCCAGATGACACAGGCTCATGCTCCCTGTGCCTCAGTACCTGGGAAGCTCCACTTACACTTGCCAACAAGTCCAGCAAGGAAGCTGACTGGTTACTTCCTCTACTGGGGATCAGTCACATCTCTTTTACATCTTCCAAGCACCAACTTATCCCAGATTCACCTCCCTCCTCGCTTTGCTCAAATTCCTTTTCTCTCCCCTGTGCCTGGTATTTGCTTGGTCCATTGGTTTTGACTCATAAACCAGGTATTGCTTTTCCCCTCTTGAAGGTAACTTATAAAAGAAACCCTCTTTAATCATTTTTCAAGCACGCTATCCAGGCCTCTGTTTGGGAAAGTCTCCACCACCACCACCCACCCTCCACCTGGAAAATGCCCTTCTGAAGCCTTGTGTCCTCTGCAGAAAACGGGGAACAATTCTGATGGAGCAGGCAAGAGGGCTTTGCGTATCTCCCTTGTGGAATTTACACATCGGAAAGCATCATTTCCGCTGGGCAGCACATTCTTATACCAAGGGGCATCGTCAGCAAGAGAGACAGGCAAGCACAAAAATATGCTCAAGGAGTGATTTTTGTAATTCATTAGTGTTTTAAAACATCTTAACTCCCATCTGAGCTAAATGATCTGCTCTAGCCACAATCAGCTGAGATCAGTTCAATCTACAGACACAGGATATCAAAACAGTGTTGTACAAGCCCTCTAAGGAAACCTCCCCCCAAAAAAGTTGGAGAGAATTAGAAAAATATAATGGAGTCAATGAGATGGAGCATTTCACCTTCAGCTAATGGTGACACCAAGCAGTACACACACAAAAGCCAAGGTGAATCTGAGTGTAGAGCATGGGTTCTCAGCCTTGGCTGCACTTTGGAACCAGCTGGGTATTTTTTTTTTTTTAATCTCCATATCCAGGCCATACCCCAGGCCAATGAAATCAGAATCTCTGGGCTGGGTCTCCAGCATCATTGTATTCGAAAGCTCCTCAGGGCTAATGATATGCAGACAAGTTTGAGATCCACTAGTTTAGAATGTCTGGCCCTTGCTCACACCACTCAGACTCTCCTGACAGGCGCTGTCAGGCATGTAGGGAGAGGAAGACGGCACCACCTGCCTGGGTGCTGCTCACCCATGCCAGCTCAACTTGCCAGCTGCCCACTCAGGTCCTGAAGCTATCCAAAAGGTGGAAACTCGAAGTCGACATGATGCTCAGGTGAGGATTAAGGTTATTAGATACTAGAGCACTGAAAGTGCGACAGCCAAGGCACAAACAGAAGAGACACGAGTGCATGTTAAGTGGCGATCTGTGACATCTTTCTTGGCTCTGCTCTAAAGGAGGGTGTCGGATCTGCTAATTTGATGTACTTCCATCTGATGTTCAACTGAAAAAGATAAAAAGACCTGGAGGGCAAAAGGGGGCTCCTGAAGTACAGGTCATGTTCTATTTCTTCAATTGGATACGGGTTACATAGGTATGCTGTTTGTAAAATATGGCCACCTGTACACTTACAATATGGACATATATATATATATATATATATATATATAGTGCTTTAATAAAAAGTTTTAAAGAGAGAGAAACCCCTACACTGGTCAGTGAAAAAAGGTCATAGATGCTGTCGAAGAAAATAGAAAGTCCACCAGCCTGTTATAGCACTGAGTCTGATTATAGTCCCATACTAGAAACCATTCAAATTCTAAGGACTTGGCAGGATAAATTAAGGTTCCGCCATCCAATGGAATACTATGTAGCTATTAAAACTGTATGTGGTAGAAGACTATGTCATGACACGGAAAAGTGTACACAGTCTATTTTAAATTTTAAAAAGGAAGGTAGATTATGAAACACTGTTAGACGTGTATTGCATATCACTCTGCATTTTTATGCACAATGATTTTGAGATAAATAAATGTTTTAGGTGTATCTAAGATACAAAATCAAACAGAAGGAAAGAGGACCTCAACTCAACTCCCCACTCAGCTGAACTACTAACAGTGTTTCCCTTTGGCCAATTTGTTCAACTTTGTGAAAAGAGCTTCATTGGGCTAGAATTCACATACCATACATTTCACCCATTTAAAGTGTACAAGTTAATACCTTTTAGTATGTTCAAAAAGTTGTACAACTGTTATGACAACCTGATTTTAGACATTTTTATCACCCTGTAGCCATTGGCAGTCATTCTCCATTCCTGCCCGCCCTTGGCAATAACTGATCTACTTTCTGTCTCTATACAGGTGCCTATTCTGGGCATTTCGTATAAATTGAAGCATATAATGTAAGTTTTTTGTGTATCTGGCTTCTTTGCCTTAACATAATGTTTTCAAGAGTCATCCATGTTACAGGATTTATCAGAATTTCATTCCTTTTCACTGCTAAATAATACCCCATTGCATAGGTATACTATATTTTGCTTATTTATGCATGAGTTAATAGATAATTTCATTGTTTCTACTTTTTGGCTATTACGAACAATGCTGCTATAAACATGCAAAAAGAAGTTTTTGTGTGCATGTATGTTTCAACTTTTCTTGGGTATATATCTAGGAGTGGAATTTCTATTGTTGCTGTTCAGTCGCTCAGCCGTGTTTGACTTTGAGACTCCATGGAGTGCAGCACGCCAGGCTTCCCTGTCCTTCACTATCTCCCAGAGCTTGCTCAAACTCATGTTCATTGAGTCAATGATGCCATCCAACCATCTCATCCTCTTTTGTACCCTTCTCCTCCTGCCTTCAATCTTTCTCAACATCAGTGTCTTTTCCAATGAGTTGGCTCTTTACATAAGGTGGTTAAAGTATTGGAGCTTCAACATCAGCCCTTCCAATGAATATTCACAGTTGATCTCCTTCAGGATCGACTGGTTTGGTTTCTTTGCAGTCCAAGGGACTCTCAAGAGTCTTCTCCAATACCACAGTTCGAAAGCATCAATTCTTTGGCACTCAGCTTTCTTTATGGTCCAACTCTCACATTCATACATGACTACTGAAAAACCATAGCTTTGACTATATGGACCTTTGCAGGCAAAGTGATGTCTCTGAAATTTAATATGCTCTCTAGGTTTGTTACAGCTTTTCATCCAAGGAGCAAGCGTCTTTTAATTTCATGGCTGTAGCCACCATCCACAGTGATTTTGGAGCCCAAGAAAATAAAATCTGTCAGTTTCCATTGTTTGCCCATCTATTTACCAAAGTGATGGGACCAGATGCCATGATCTTTCTTTTTTGAATGTTGAGTTTTAGGTCAGCTTTTTCACTCTCCTCTTTCACTTTCATTAAGAGTTCCTCTTTACTTTCTCCCATTCAAGTGGTATCATCTGCATATCTGAGGTTGTTGACCTTTCTCCTGGCAATCTTGATTCCAGCTTGGGCATCATCCAGCCAGGCAAAGTTAAATAAGCAGGGTGACAATATACAGCCTTGACGTACTCCTTTCCCAATTTGGAACCAGTCTGTTGTTCCATGTCCGGTTCTAATTGTTGCTTCTTGACGTGGATACAGGTTTCTCAGGAGGCAGGTAAGGTGGTCTGGTATTCCCTTCTGTTTCAGAATTCTGCAGTTTGTTGTGATCCACACATTCAAAGGCTATACCATAGTCAATGAAGCATAAATAGATGTTTTTCTGGAATTCTCTTGCTTTTTCTATGACCCAATGGATGTTGGCAATTTGATCTATAGTTCCTCTGCCTTTTCTAAACCCAGCTCCATGGAGTGCAGCACGCCAGGCTTCCCTGTCCTTCACTATCTCCCAGAGCTTGCTCAAACTCATGTTCATTGAGTCAATGATGCCATCCAACCATCTCATCCTCTTTTGTACCCTTCTCCTCCTGCCTTCAATCTTTCTCAACATCAGTGTCTTTTCCAATGAGTTGGCTCTTTACATAAGGTGGTTAAAGTATTGGAGCTTCAACATCAGCCCTTCCAATGAATATTCACAGTTGATCTCCTTCAGGATCGACTGGTTTGGTTTCTTTGCAGTCCAAGGGACTCTCAAGAGTCTTCTCCAATACCACAGTTCGAAAGCATCAATTCTTTGGCACTCAGCCTTCCTTATGGTCCAAATCTCACATTCATACATGACTACTGTAAAAACCATAGTTTTGACTATTTGGACCTTTGCAGGCAAAGTGATGTCTCTGCTTTTTAATATGCTGTCTAGATTTGTCACAGCTTTTCTTCCAAGAAGCAAGTGTCTTTTAATTTCATGGCTGTAGCCACCATCCACAGTGATTTTGGAGCCCAAGAAAATAAAATCTGTCAGTTTCCATTGTTTGCCCATCTATTTACCAAAGTGATGGGACCAGATGCCATGATCTTTCTTTTTTGAATGTTGAGTTTTAGGTCAGTTTTTTCACTCTCCTCTTTCACTTTCATTAAGAGTTCCTCTTTACTTTCTCCCATTCAAGTGGTATCATCTGCATATCTGAGGTTGTTGACCTTTCTCCTGGCAATCTTGATTCCAGCTTGGGCATCATCCAGCCAGGCAAAGTTAAATAAGCAGGGTGACAATATACAGCCTTGACGTACTCCTTTCCCAATTTGGAACCAGTCTGTTGTTCCATGTCCGGTTCTAATTGTTGCTTCTTGACGTGGATACAGGTTTCTCAGGAGGCAGGTAAGGTGGTCTGGTATTCCCTTCTGTTTCAGAATTCTGCAGTTTGTTGTGATCCACACATTCAAAGGCTATACCATAGTCAATGAAGCATAAATAGATGTTTTTCTGGAATTCTCTTGCTTTTTCTATGACCCAATGGATGTTGGCAATTTGATCTATAGTTCCTCTGCCTTTTCTAAATCCAGCTCGTGTATCTGGAAGTTCTCGGTTCACATACTGTTGCAGCCTAGCTTGGATGATTTTGAGCAGGACCTTGCTAGCATGTGAAATGAGTGCAATTGTGTGTTAGTTTGAACATTCTTTGGCATTGCCCTTCTTTGGGACCGGAATGCAAAACTGACCTTTTCCAGGAATTTCTGGGTGTGATATAATAAAAAATGTATTTCGTTTTTACCCACAGTTTCTGGCAGAACTCCTAAAACTCTTGGAATTTCCTGAGCAATAGGAATTGGTTTGTTTGTTTTTTTTTCTTTAGCTATGCACAACCAGCCCCTTTCAATCACACTTGAGTGTATGCTACTGAAATGACTTAGGGTGAGACCTCTAGATAGCTATAAGATGGCGACCAGAGAGACTAAGTGATTAGAGGGTAAGAACTTTCAGCCCCACCTACCAATCTCTGGGACAAGGAGGTGATGCTGGAGATGGAACTCTAAAAACTGAATGAGATTGTGAGAGCTTCCAGGCTGGTGAACACATGGACTTTCTGGTAGGGTGATACACCTGGAGGATGCATGGAAGCATCATGTTACCTCTCTTCTCCATACCCTCCCCTGTGCATCTCTTCCCTCTGGCTATTTCTGAGTTGTATCCTTTATAATAAAGCCATAAATGTAAGTGAAGCATTTCCCTGAGGTCTGTGAGTCATTCTAGTTAACTACTGAACTTGAGGGAGTTGTGGGAACTACAGTTTATAGCCAGAAATGCAGGTGGCCCAAGACATTGGAGCTGGCATCAGAAGTGGGCGCAGTCTTGTGGAACTGAACCCTCAAACCTATGTAATGAGTTGTTAACTCCAGTTAGTGTCAGAATTAAATTGAATTGTTGGCCACTCCATTGGTGTCTAGAGAACTGGCATATTGGTGTTCAAGTACCATACAGACTGAGTCATATGGTAGGTAACTCCATGTTTAACATTTCAGTGAACTGCCTAACTGCTTTGGGTCATATGGTAGGTAATTCCATGTTTAACATTTCAGTGAACTGCCTAACTGCTTTCCAAAGCAGTTGCCCTAATTCCTCCAGCAATATACAAGGACTGCAATTCTCCATATCCTTTCCAACACTTGCTCTTGTCTGACATTTTATCACAGCCACCTGAGCAGATGTACAGTGACATCTCATTGTGGTTTTGATTTGCACTTCTCTAATAACTAATGATGCTGAGCAGCTTTTCATGTTTACCAGCTTTTCATATGTATCACCATCTATGGAGAAGTGTCTAATCAGATCCTTTGTCCATTTTTAAATTGGGTTAACATTTTCATTACTGACTTGTACTTTACAAATATATTCTGGATATAAGTCCCTTATCAGATACATGATTTGTAAGTATTTCAACCCATTCTGTGGACTGTCTTCACTTTCTGGATGGTGTCCTTTAAAATACCAAAATTTTTAATTGTGATGAAATCCAATTTATCCATTTTTTTCTTTAGTCACTGTTTTTTGGTGTCATGCTTAGGAAACTTCAGGAACCACATCATTGTTTTTTTAAATTTTTATTGGAGGATAATTGCTTTACAATATTGTGTTGGCCTCTGCTAACTACATCTTTTTTCTTTTAATTTTAATTTTATTTTTACTTTTACGGAGTTTTGTTGTTTACAGATATGCATGATCCCAGATTAGTCATATGTATATCCCCCCCAATCCATCCCTCCAGGCTGTCGCACAGCACCCCTGCAGGATCCCCTTTTCTCATAGTGCAATGACAAAAGCTATTGTTTTCACTTATGATAGTATAGGTTTTCATGTTACTTCCTTTATGCCTCCCACCCACTGTTCATTCTCCACAATGTCCATATATCTACTGCCCATGTCTGTTTTTCCATTGCTTCACTGCGGGAACCATATCTTTTAATCTTATTTTGGGTGCCAGGCGCACAGTATCTGAGAAGTGGGATGACGAGTACTGCATCATTCACCCCATACTATGTAACAAATGACCTCAAGTGAGCAGCTTAAAACTGCAAACAGGGGGAGGAAACTAGGGATATGCATATGACTGATCTGGGAACATACATGTTTGTGAACAACAAAACTCTGTAAAAACTTTAAAATAAATAAATAAGTAAATAAATTATATCCCCCCCCCAAAAAAAAAAAAAACCCCGCAACCATTTTATTTGGCTCAGGAGCCAAAGGGTTAGTTGGGTAGTCCTTCTGATCTGGACTGGCTCTTGCATCTGTGTTCAGTTTGTACTTTGGCAGGTGGTTGAGTGATCTAGAATGACCTCACTCAACACGTCTGGTGATTAGCAGGCTATCAGATGCAATGCCTAGGTTCTCTGTGTAGTCTTCGACCCACAAGCAGGCTAGCTCACAGTCATGTTAGAGTTTCAACTCCAAGTCCCAATACCTAAGCACTTTTCAACTCTCTGCATATATCACATTTATTCATATCCTGTTGATCAAAGCAATTCACATAGCCAAGCCTCCATCTGAGAGAGGGAGAACTAGACTTCAGCTCTTGGGAAGAAGGAAGGATTTGTAGCCAGTTTTGCAATTTACCACAACCACCTCAGTGCTCCTACACTGTTAGACTCTTATGGAGGATGTAAAAAAAGATGCTTTCCTTTCAAGGAGTTTACATGTCACTGTGGGCATTGTCATTCAACAAGTGTTTACTGAGCATCTCCTATGTGTCCGGCACCGTTCTGGGCTCTTGACATATCTCAATAAGCAGAGCTGACTAAGATCTGTCCCCTTTCCCCGTGGAATTTACATTCCAGTGGGAATTGCAATGGGAGAAATTTCAAATAGAGTCCAAACAAATTGCTGTGGTGGTGGTGAACATGTCTTTGACTGTACCTATACACAATCAAGATTAAATCCAAGACAGCCCCTGGGAGCAGGAGGGAAGGAGAAATAAGAACCCTTAAGAACACAGAGCAAAAGGGTAGAAGACTGAAAGACACCCCCCCACCCCACCCCCCAAAAGGCAGGCTCCTATGGAAAATGAAAATTTGTTCTTGTATTTTCAAAGTGGGCTTTAATCAGTGAGGGTTCAATCAGAGACATATAAATGATAGGAGACACATAGTAAGAGATTTAGGATGTTCCCTGGTGGTCCAGCGCTTAGGATGCTGACTGCATAAACGATGACTTTCTGCCGTTGTGGGGGTGGCTGGGTAAGTCTTAAATCCACAGAGCCGGCTGTCAGGATGAACAGGCTGGAACTCCCGGGCATAAGCTAAAGCTGCCATCTGCAGACACAATTTCTTCTTCCACTGGGAAGCCCCAGGTCTGCTCTTAAGGCCTTTCACCTGATTGAAATCACCAAGATTATCTATAATAATCTCCCTTAAAGTTAACTGACTGTGGACTTGAATCACATCTACAAAACACGTTCACACAGCACCCAGATCAGCGTTTAATTGAATAAATGGAGACTGTAGCCTAGCCAAGCTGACACGTAAAACTGAACATCACATGAACTGAGTGCACAGTTTTCTCAAAAACCACTGTACACATTAAATGGATAAATTATATAGTGTGCAAAATATATCTTAATGAAGCTGTAAAAGAAGCAGTGGTTCATTCTTTGCCTTGGGGGATCCAGTTTCAAAAAGAAATACAGACTTGGGACTTCTCTGATGATTCAGTGGGTAAGACTCTGCACTTCCAATGCAGGGGCCGTGGGATCGATTTTTGGTCGGGGAACTAGGATCCCACATGCCGCATGTCATGGCAGCCAAAAAAAAAAAAATTCTTTTTAAATTCAGAACTTAAACTGCCCAAGTAAAAAAGATCTCATGGCAGCATACTAAGTGACAAAAGGACCAAAAAAAAAGGGGGGGGGGCGTAATAAAAAGTCTGATTATGAAAAACGTTTGACTCAGTCTGAGAAGGCAGAACAGAAGCTGTAACCCATGAGAGAAACATGGGCTAACTCACCCTGAGCCCAATATTGATCTGTCCTCTCAGCTATGACTTGGTCATTTCTCTAGAGCTTCCATACTGTCTGCGTGCTGTAGACGAATCAGTCTTTACCCTCCCCAGCCAGTTAAGAGAAGAGACAGATGCTGGGAGAGCTGAAGAACACCGTCTGTGCTAAGAGTTCTGGAGGATCCTCAGGCCTCTGGGCTGGTTATGGGATGTAGGATCTGTCACAACTTAATAAAAACCATGTCACCTCCAATTAGCTCTGTGTACCCTCTGCACTCAAGTGGCTCTAGCCTGTAGGCAGTAGTGAGAGCTTTGGCTACAAACAAATAAATAGGTAGTGCATGTAAAAAAAAAAAAGTGTGCTGCAGGCTAGCCATGTTCTGGGCTCTGGAGTACAGTGAGATCATTCTGGGCTGCAACAGCCTGGAGGAAGCCCACGGGAAAGGAAAGATGAAAACACCTGGATTCAACTAGGGTGGGAAGGAGAGCACAGGTTAGAACTGGGAACAAACAAAGAAGAGAAGAGGCTAGACTGACTGGAACAGACTGTCCTGGGGGAGGTGGCTACAAGGAAGAGAGGCTGTGGAAGAATAGGAAAAGGAATGCGGACCAGATACAAGCAACCAGGGGTATCCAACATCAGGGTACACACCTCAAGGGGTGGTCAAGATGATCGGGGAAGGAAAGATGCTAACTGCTAGTGAATGTATTTTTGAGTCAAAGAATAAGAAAATAAACTCAACAAGTAGGTAATATATGGAGTCCTGCCAATACCCTTCCCTAGCCTGCACTGTGTAGAGGTCAGACATGCAAGTTATTTTGAAGGCACAGTAGGAATTCCTCAATTGAAGGGAAGAAAGGCCTCATCATTCAATTTCCGCATATTGCAACATTTATAAAGTAAAGTGTGCTTACAGATTCTAGTCTGTAGTTATAATGAAACCAACTCTTAAAAAAAAAAAAATAGGTGATTTTGAAGAATCCCACAAAGGAAATTCTGGTTGGATATAATATGCATAAGGCAAGAAGAATCAAACAACCAGAAAATGTTAAGAGTCCTCCTTCTCAAGATACAATGAATGATGCATTTCTCCTCCTTCTAGAACCATCTGGGTTCACCCCAGTTATAGTCAAAACAATGATCATCTATTCAAATCTGAAAAGAGGTTGTTCACAGAATTCAAAACAATCCAGGTATCTGTTAAAAATATGAATGTAATTCTGGCCCAGAGTATAGCCCATATCTTAATATGCTGGTTGATGAAAGTATGCCATTTATAAATAAACAAGTATAAATACAGTGGGACTGTGTACTAAGGAAAGTATACAGGCCAAAAAAAGAGAAAAAAACCCCTGGGGTTTTGCTGTAAGCACTGTGAAGGACTATTTTCAGAGACTATTGTATAGTATATGGGTTGTTCTTCCTCTAGAAGTGAACCTGGAGATAAGGATTTGACATCAATGGCTGAAGGGAGAGATGGACCCACGAAGCACTAGCAGGGAATGTGAGGATTGAGACAAGGAATGGAAGAAAACCAACATACCGTGTGTTAGTGAACAAATAAACACTGTGAGCAACTGAGATGACTCGAAATTGGCGTAGAACCTGTTTTAGGCTTGTCCCACCCTAGGGAAGGGGTCCCCAGCCATTGGGCCATGGACTGGGCCGCACAGCAGGAGGTGAGCAGTGAGCCAGCTAGCGAAGTTTCATCTGTATTTACAGCTACTCCCCATCACTCACATTACTATCTGAGCCTGCCTCCTGCCAAATCAGTGGCAGCATTTGATTCTCAGAGGAGTGCAAACCCTACTATGAACTGCACATGCTAGGGATCTAGGTTGCATGTTCATCAGGAGAATTTAATGCCTAATAATCTGATTGTCCATTATGGTAAGTTGTATAATTATTTCATTATATATCCCAATGTAATAATAATAGAAATAAAGAGCACAATAAATCTACTTGAATCATCCTGAAACCATTCTCCTCTCCACCCCTACCCCAACCCATAGAAAACTTGTCTTCCATGAAACTAGTCCCTAGTGCCCAAAAGGCTGGGGACTGCTGTTCCAAGGGAAAGGAAGATAAGAGTAACTACTGCAGCTTCTGCCATCAATGGATGAGAGCGACTTGTAGGGCATTTACACCCCATGCTGCCTGTGCTTGGACCAGCCCAAGGGAGCCCTCAGGACAGCAGTCACAGGGGCTTGGAGGAAGACACATGGGAAAGGTGAGGGCCGAGAGATATGGGTGGGGCAGCCCCCGTGTTGGCTCCCTAGACTTGTTTATGGTTTGACTTTTTACAATAAGCAGAATTTACTCTGTCTCATTATTCTCTGTTTTTTTTTTTTTTTTTTTTTTTAACTTTCCACTTGTCAAACTCTGGGCAGGGCAATGAGTCCAGCTGTGGGAGTCTTGAAGGTCTTGGAAACAGTGTATTACCAGAGGCTGAGAAGCAGCTCCTGGACTGTTGCGCTTTATAGAGGAATGTGGTTTTTGTAAAACTTTGCTGAGGACTCTAGTATGTAACACTGCAACAGAAAATCCTAAAAGGAAGGATTGAATAGTTTCAGGGAGACCCCAGAAGGTTCACTAAGCTCCATTCAGCTAAGAATAAAGTGAAGACACCCAGAGTAGGCCTAGTTCAGAAGTCGAGGAGAACGAACGACAAGTCTGTCCAAGAGGAACATGACATTTTTGAGTTCTTGTGGGCCAGCCCAGACAAGTCTGGATGACAAAGGAGACCTTCTGAGGGATTCCAACACCAGAAGAGAGGGTAGACTTGACCCATAACCTGCCTACACTAAGGCCATCCTGTCTACCAAACAGAACCTTTTACATGTTGTGTTGGAAGCAGAGATAAGCAAGATCAACTGTATTTGGCTACCACTTTGGTGCAAGCAGAACTTCAGGACCCATTTAGAAGGGTGTGTGTGCATGCGTGCTCAGTTGCTTAATTTGTCTCCAACTCTTTGAGAGCCCATGGACTGCAGCTCTCCAGGCTCCTCTGTCCATGGGGATCCTCCAGGCAAGAATACCGGAGCGGGTAGCCGTGCTCTCCTCCAGGGGATCTTCCCAACCCAGGAATTGAACCTGCATCTCCTTCATTTCAGGCGAATTCTTTACCCACTAAAGGACCAGGGAAGCCCCATTTAGAAAGGAGGGACTGCCAACTGATAATGAAGTGCTTAAAAAGGAGTTCCAGAGAGGTGTGGAGAGGCACCCAGAGCCATCACTCCTATCTCAGCTGTCCAGGCAGGCCCAGCCTGTGGGTAGAAGGAACAGTCAGATAAATACAGAAGAGACACAAGCCATCCTCCCTGGCATGTCCTCTGTGACAACAGATTTTACTGGGGGCACAGAAGAGACAGCTGAAGTCTATTCATCCCACCACTAAAGGAGTCAGAGTACAGAGAGAGGCAGAAAGGGAACTGAGGAGGAAACCAAAGATACATCGTCATTTCATGATTTAACTTGTTCCATCACGAGAATGACTGCAGGTTATACCACAGAGGGTCATGTTAAAACATTGCTTCATTAGCATATTAACAGAGGTGAAGGGGGTGGTGCATCAGGCTAGTTGATCCCTTGGGAACTGAAGGGAAGAGCTACAAGATATCACAATAGAGATAGTAAATGGGTGGGTGCAGGAGTGGGCAATGTGAAGGCCAAAAGCCGGGAATGAATGATCGCTCTTGTGTGCAGGATACCAGCCATATTTCCGAGGTTTTTCTCCATTGGTCCTCGCTGCAACCCTAAAGGGAACTAACAGATGAGGTTGGGTGACTAGCTGTGTTAATTCATTGGGTCCATAAGGATGAGATGAGAAGTGCAAGAGCTGTATGGGTGAACTGCCAGGGAAAGGCTACAGCAGGTGTCGGGGGTGGGGTGGGGTTCAGGAGACACATAACCTGCCAAATTTGGTTTTAAAAGGGGCAGAGATAAGCAAGATCAACTGTATTTGGCTACCACTTTGGTGCAAGCAGAACTTCAGGACCCATTTAGAAGGGTGTGTGTGCATGCGTGCTCAGTTGTAATTTGTCTCCAACTCTTTGAGAGCCCATGGACTGCAGCTCTCCAAGCTCCTCTGTCCATGGGGATCCTCCAGGCAAGAATACCGAGCGGGTAGCCGTGCTCTCCTCCAGGGATCTTCCCAACCCAGGAATTGAACCTGCATCTCCTTCATTTCAGGCGAATTCTTTACCCACTAAAGGACCAGGGAAGCCCCATTTAGAAAGGAGGGACTGCCAACTGATAATGAAGTGCTTAAAAAGGAGTTCCAGAGAGGTGGGGAGAGGCAGCCAGAGCCATCACTCCTATCTCAGCTGTCCAGGCAGGCCCAGCCTGTGGGTAGAAGGAACAGTCAGATAAATACAGAAGAGACACAAGCCATCCTCCCTGGCATGTCCTCTGTGACAACAGATTTTACTGGGGGCACAGAAGAGACAGCTGAAGTCTATTCATCCCACCACTAAAGGAGTCAGAGTACAGAGAGAGGCAGAAAGGGAACTGAGGAGGAAACCAAAGATACATCGTCATTTCATGATTTAACTTGTTCCATCACGAGAATGACTGCAGGTTATACCACAGAGGGTCATGTTAAAACATTGCTTCATTAGCATATTAACAGAGGTGAAGGGGGTGGTGCATCAGGCTAGTTGATCCCTTGGGAACTGAAGGGAAGAGCTACAAGATATCACAATAGAGATAGTAAATGGGTGGGTGCAGGAGTGGGCAATGTGAAGGCCAAAAGCCGGGAATGAATGATCGCTCTTGTGTGCAGGATACCAGCCATATTTCCGAGGTTTTTCTCCATTGGTCCTCGCTGCAACCCTAAAGGGAACTAACAGATGAGGTTGGGTGACTAGCTGTGTTAATTCATTGGGTCCATAAGGATGAGATGAGAAGTGCAAGAGCTGTATGGGTGAACTGCCAGGGAAAGGCTACAGCAGGTGTCGGGGGTGGGGTGGGGTTCAGGAGAACACAGAGGGCGCCTCTGGGTGGCGATGTCAGTCTGCGCCCTGTGAAGGAGAGACAGGGGACCACTAAGAAGAGTTGTCAAGCCATGAAGCCCTAAGAAAGCCTCAGCAAGGCTGATGAGGACTCCTTGAGCCAAGGTGCCCGTGGGAGGAGTCCCGCATGTTCCCAGGATGGCCTGCACCAGTACCACCTGTGTTTCGTCACTGACTGAGAGCAGCCCATGGGGGAAATGTGGCCTCAGTGCAAACCAAGGCGTGAATTCAGAGGGGCAGAAGCTGGGCCCTTGGTCAATTATGCTTCCAAAGCAGGAAGTCAGGGCGGCACCCTTACATGGCTCTCTTGACAACTTAAGGTCACATGACCAGCAAATAGTGGGGAAAGGATCTGAGCTGAGATCTTTTTGACTCCAAATCCCACTTTGTTTTCGGTCACTGCACTATATACATGTGTATATATCTTGGGCATGAACTAAGCAGCATCACAGTAATGAATGTAACCGAGCATGACCCTATGGCATCTTCCCAGAACAGGACTCCCTCCATGTCTTCTTCCTGCCTTTTGTCTGTAGAAAAACTTTTGTTAAAGAATACATTTAATTAGAGAAGTGAGAAAATGTAGAAAGACAAGAAAATAGTCAAGTAAGCCAAAGGAATAATAGTTGAGACATTAAACAAGGTCAAGGACCTTTAGGTCCTCCTCAAAGGCTACAGATGATATCGTGAGCCATAGCCTTTGAGCTCTGTTGCAGATCCTGAAACACCCCCCACCCCTATCCCACCAGGCAGAAGTTAACTGTCTGCTATCCACAGCACGTATACCCCAGTTGGAATCAGAAGGCTGATGATGTTGATTCTCTCTGCTTGACGTTTTTTAAGTTCTTGTATTTCTTTGTTCAGTGTGTTAGCTGAGTCTTCCATTGTCTCTAATATTCTGTTTTTGACATTTTGGATCAACGTTACTATCATTCTTCTGAATTCTCTTTCAGAAAGTTTGTCTAATTCCTCTTCATTTATTTGGACTTGTGTGATTGTAGATTGTTCCTTCATTTGTGTGGTATTTCTCTGCCTTTTCTTTTTTTTTTTGCCTTTTCATTATTATTATTAATTTTTTAAATAACTATATTCAAGGTTTCCTCTTCCCAGACTTTGCATTAGGTCTGTGGGTGACTGGTTTTATATTTTTGTCTTGTTTGTTGTTTGGATGAGGCGTCTCATTCAGGGTGCTGCTGGTGGCTTGGTGATGCCAGAACTTGCATGCAAGTGCTTTGCCTTTTGGGGAGTTCTCGCTGTTTAATGCTCTCGAGTGTTAGGCGTTCTCTAGTATAGGGTCTTGGAGTTCAGGTCTGGTTTGTTATGGCATTAAATGGTATTAAAACATATCTACACAGATGAGAAACAAAGGTGTACCTTTGACAGATGGCAATTAAAATATCATGCAAATACCATCTATCATACTGGAATATACACACAAACATATACAGCCATAATATAACCCAGTCCCCCCGCCTAAAGTACAGTACAATATGTTAACTCAGTGAATAGAGGAAACCAAGAATGGTATCTACCAGTTAAGAACCAAACTAACTAAAGCACAAATTGGAGAACAATGCTAGAGCAGGATCCCAACTGGGGAAAAGGCAATGAAAACGACACAGACTAAGAAATATGATGGGGAAAAGGAAGAAGAGAAAAGAAGGATAGAAAAGAAATACAGAATAGTAATGCAAAGTTAAATATAGGAAGATAAAGATTTGTATGTATTAGAGTTTAGTGCACTAGGAAAAGAACATCAGAGAAAGCGAACGAATAGGTGTAGAAAAAATAATAATACATATAAAAAAAATAAAACTTAAAACAAAGGGAGAAATACAGAAAAACAAAACAAAACTAGTAAAAATAATAAAAACAAAACCCCCACAGACTCACAAAAGGCCAATGTAGAATCAGAGGTGTATAACCAAAATAAAATGCATGGTTTAAAAGAAAAAAAAAATTTTTTTTTAAACTTGTATATAGTCAATTGTACTAATAGGATTGGTAGCTACAACAGCTGAGTGTAATGGAGAGAAAATGAAAGAAGAAAGAAAAAAAGAGAAAACGGTGGAGGGAGAAAACTCGAAAAAAAAAAGAAAGAAACAAATCCAGCACCAGTCAAAACATAAAAATAGTGAATGGTTATGTTTTTGGGACTCTTCTGTCCCTTACTGACTATTCAGGAATTACAGCCTTATCAGTCTTTCTCTTGCCACTGGCAGCGGTCAGATCTAAAGCCCTCTTTTACTGTTGCAGTGCTAAAAGGCCCACCCACACTCGGGGTGGATCAGGCTCTCAAGCATTAATCCAGTTACCTTTGTTGCTGCGTGGAGCTAAATTCCTTCCCTGTAGTTTGGCTTGTGGCCAAACTATGGTAGGGGTAAAGGCGTCTCTCTCACAAAGGATCTATTCCTGCATGCTCTATCAGAAGCACTGCCGCAATGTCTCTGATCCTGCTGCTGGCCACAGTCGACCCCTGCCATCGGAGACCTCAGAATACTCAAAGGTGAGTTTGGCTCAGTCTCATGTGGGGGTCACTGTTCCTTTCCTCTGGATCCCGGTGTGTGCAGAGTCCCCAGTCATGCTCAGGTGCCTCTATGATCTTGTTAATGATAACCTCCTTCAAGAGGAATTAAGTGCAACAGCTTCTTTCTGAAGACTGCTCTAGGGCACTTCTAACCCAAGGAGGTACTTGGATCCTCAAAAGCAGGCCTGGCTCAGTCTCTTGTGGGAGTCACTGCTCCTCTCCCAGGGCCTGGTATGTAATAAGCTTTGCATGCTTGGCCCACCCAGTCTCTCTGGTGGGTTTGAGGTTTATTTTTAAAAGCACGATTGCGCCCTCCTACCCTCCTGTTGTGGCTTCTCCTTTGCTCTTGGACATGGGGTATCTTTTTATGGTCCAGATCCAACTGATAGGGACAGAGTAGAATAGGTAGGTGGTTGTAGAGTCCTAGTAGGGGATGGTAGGTAGAAGGGAGACACCTGAGAAAGGTTGGGAGGCCAGTGAGTTGACGATAACTCAGGAGAGCTGCTCCTTGTTCAGTAAAGCAGGCTTGACTGGGTATAAACAGCTGATGAAGGAGGAGCTGGCGAAGAAGCAACCAATGATGTATGTCCGGCATCTGCATCTACTTGAGGGGGGGCGGTCTTCTACCATCCTATTTATATGGCTGCCCACTCAATTGAAGAGGAGAGCAGAGCAGAGCTTTCCTGTCTGCCCACTTGCACCTCTTACAAGTACCCTACCCTAATAAATCCTCTTCTTGCCTATCACTCTGCCTCTCGTTGAATTCCTTCTGTGTTGAGGCACAAAGAACCTGAGTTTCAGTGGGTCCAGACGTTGGGTGAGTACTGGATTAAGTCCCGGCTGCGTGGGTTTGAGTCCCAGCCAGGGTTTTGACCGGGATTGAATCCTGACTACATGGATTCAAGTCAAAGCAGGGTTTTGGCTGGGGTTAAGCCTTAGTCACGTGGGTTCGAGCCCCAAACTGGTTTTGGCTAAGTCCAAGCCACAGTCATGTGGGTTCAAGTCCCAAACAGGGTTTTGGCTGGAATTCAAGCTCCAGCTACGTGGGATCAAGTCCCAAGCAGGGTTCAATCAAGTCTGGGCCCTGGGTTTAAGTCTCAAATCGAGGTAAAACCCTTTCACAACCTCCTTCTGTCAATGGTTTTTCAGCAATTTGTTGCAATTTTAGTGTTTTTGCAGGAGCAGATGAGTGCATGCCCTTCTATTCCACCATCTTAGCTCCACCCTCGATGTTGATTATCAGTTACCTCACCACTAGCCAATCAGAAGAATGTCCATGAGCTGAGCACACCCCACAACCCCCTCCCTCACCCTATCTTTAAAAACATTTCCCAGAGGGCTTCCCTGGTGGTCCAATGGGTAAAGAGCCCGCCTTGCAGTGCAAGGGGCACTGGTTCAATCCCTGACCTGCAAGGAACCCACACAGAGCAGCTGGACCAGTATGTCCAATTAGGAGCCAGTGCTCTACAATGAGAGAGGCCACTGCAATGGGAAGCCCACACAGGCCAAAGGATAAAGACAGATGAAAATAAATAAAAAACCAATAAAAGAGGCCAAAATTTTCCAAAAAAGGAAAAAGACAAAAAGACATTTCCTGAAAAGTCTTTGGGAGTTCCAGTCTTTTAAGCCCTGGCTGTCCTGGACTCCTTGCTTGGTACCCTGGAATAAACACTGCACTTTCCTCCACCACAACCCATGGTCAGTAGACTGGCTTTACTCAACACGGGCAAGTGGACCCAAGTCTGGTTCAGTCACATGAAGGCAAACTTGAGACATCCCGTGCCAACTCCTGCAATACACATTTCTCAAATCTTATCTAGGGCTTCCCTGGTGGTCCAGTGGGTAAGGACACCGCCTTGCAGTGCAAGGGGCACCGGTTTGATCCCTGGCCTGGGAAGATCCCACGTGCCGCGGAGCGGCTGGACTGATGTGTCCAATTACCGAGCCGGAGCTCTGGAGCGCATGCGCCCAGAGCCGGTGCTCTGCAGTGACAGACGCCACCGTGATGGGAGGCCCACAGGAGCCGAAGAACAAAGACGGATGAAAATAGAGAAATGAAAGACCAGTAGAAGTGGCCCACCCGTCCCCCTCCCTCCCAACCTCACCCCCCAAAAGATAAATAAATAAAAAATCAATGTTGAAAAAAAAATCTTATCTAGCTGGGCCACATATACATTTATGAAGAGATCAGCAAGATAAAAGAAAAATTTCAATTCTATTAAAAATGCTTTCTACAGAATGGCCATCATCAAGTCTACAAACAATGAACTGTGGAGAGGGTGTGAAGAAGAGGGAACCCTCTGGCACTGTTGCTGGAATGTGAATTGATACTGCCACTATGGAAGACAGTATGGAGATTCCTCAAAAAACTAGGAATGGAACCACCATGTGACCCAGCAGTCCCACTACTGGGCATATTGTTCACTGCAGCACTATTTACAATAGCTAGAACAGGGAAGCAACCTAGATGTCCATCAACAGATGAATGGATAAAGAAGCTCTGGTACAGGGCTTCCCTGGTGGTCCAGTGGGTAAGGACACCGCCTGCAGTGCAAGGGGTGCCAGTTCGATCCCTGGCCTGGGAAGATCCCACGTGCCGCGGAGCGGCTGGACTGATGTGTCCAATTACCGAGCCGGAGCTCTGGGGCACATGTGCCCAGAGCCGGTGCTCTGCAATGACAGAGGCCGCCGCGATGGGAGGCCCACACGGGCCAAAGAAAAAAGATGGATGAAAATGGACAAATGAAAGACCAATAGAAGTGGCCCGCCTGCTCCCCTCCCTCCCCACCTCACCCCCCACCAAAATAAATAAATAATCTTTAAAAAATAATTTTTAAAAATTAAAAAAAAAGAATCTGTGGTACATATATACAATGGAATATTACTCAGCCATAAAAAGAAATGCATTTGAATCAGTTCTAATGAGGTGGATGAATCTAGAATGTATTATACAGAGTTAAGTAACTCAGAAAGAGGAAGATAAATATTGTATATTTATGTATATGGAATCTAGAAAGACGGTACTGATCAATGTATGTGCAGAGCAGGAATGGAAAGACAGAACACTGAGAACAGACTTATGGACATGTGGGGAGGGAGAGGAATCTGCTGTACGACTAAGGGAACTTAAACAGGGGTTCTGTAACAACCTAGAGGGGTGGGATGGGGAGGGAGATGGGAGGGGAGTTCAAGAGGGAGGGGACACATGTATACAACAGATTCAGGCTGACATGGGGCAGTAAACAACAGAACTCTGTGGGAAAAAAATGCTTAGAATGACAAAAAAAAATTGCTTTCTAGATTATCATTCATTCCTCTCCATCCTTCACAGGAACACACAAATCCACAAATATTTTCTGAGCACTCACCATGTGTCAGAGTTTACATTTGGTACATGGTATTCACAGCATGGTGGGAAAGGCAAGCATTAACAAGTAATGTAGAAAAATTATGGATGAAGTTGTAAGAGAAAGCTCAAGGTGTCTTGAGAGAGAAAGCAGGGGAGACCTAATGGAGACTGGGAAGAGGGTGTCCAAATGTCTCAAGCAATGAATGCCACAGAAGAATGACACTAATGTTAGCAGACCTGGAGTCTAGCCCAAATCATGTGTGGTTCACTCCTTTGAGCATAAGAAGATCTGAACGCCAGGTCCCCACACCTGACTTCCCCTCAGTAAGACCTGCTTTTATCTTCCAAAGAGCTTTGGGTCTCATTTTTCGGCGAGGGCATTTCTTGACTGCTACATTTATGGCATTTGATTTCTTAATCCCTTGCACTTGATTTGAAAACGCGTAAGTAAACACACCACATGATTCTAAGCTTGTTCTTCACCCTGGGAATAAAGGAGACTTCAGCTTCCCATCAGCTGGCTGTTTAGTTATCACAGTGTAATGATTAAAACTCATGTATTTTGTGTTGCCAGTTGGAAAGATGCAGGGGTGCTCGCTGATTATATTTGTTAGTGGTTGCACAGCTCCCTTATCTCCTGGTTACAAAAATGTTTGCCTTTTGGTTCATTAACTGATTTAGAAGCTCACCTGTTATGTTGCTTGTTCAGGTTAGAAATCGTTACACAAAATGACAGTTCTTGGTTTAAGAGGCCACCACCTCAAAACAAAACTCTTACTACTGAATTCTCATCAGTTTCTCATTCATATTAAAAATAATTATTTTCTAAACCCAAAACAATTAACAATATGGTAATAGGATCATACATATGGATAATTACCTTAAATGTAAATGGATTAAATACACCCACCAAAAGACACAGACTGGCTGAGAGGATACAGAAACAACACCCATATATATGTTGTCTACAAGAGACCCACTTCATACCAAGAGATACTTACAGACTGAAAGTATCACAAAATTTCTGATTGGCTATACTCCAATACAAAATGTTTTTGATACTAAAAAAAATTTTTTTTCAAATTAAAAAAAAGAACTAAAGTAAGCTTGTGGGACACACATACACATTCATGTAAGTAGCATATATGTATATGCATTATCTATATGAACACACAGGCATATATATATATGTGTGTGTGTTCATACAGACATATTCAAATATAAACAGATGAATATGGGCTTACAGATCAAAATATAAACAAGGCTCCCCTTTTGAGGGTGGAAAATTACAGGATTTGAAAATCTTTTTTTTTTTAATTTTGGCCTCATTTTATTGATTTTTATTTATTTTTCATCCATCTTTATTTTTCAGCCTGTGTGAGCCTCTCATTGCAATGGCCTCTCTTGGTGCACAGCACCAGCTCTGGGCGCATGCACTCCAGAGTGCTAGCTTGCTATCAGACACACCGGTCCAGCCGCTCTGTGGCACGTGGGATTTTCCCAGCCTAGGGATTTAACCGGCGCCCCTTGCACCATAAGGCAGACTACCCACTGGACCACCAGGGAAGGCCCCAAATCTTATTTTCGTTTCATATTTTCTAACACTACAGAAACACTTATGAATTACTCTTAAACTATAAGATAATAGAAATATTTCAAATGAGATTTAGAGACCGAAAAATAAACATGCAACCTCTAGAGGTTTTTTTTCACAATATTTATTAACATTTTGCCATGATTCCATTCACCCTCTGATTTACTTACTCCTTTTCAAAACAGGGAAATGCTTTACTATCAGTAGAGTATGTGTACTCAACCAAATGAAGAGCATCCCTCCAGGAAGAGTAGCAACTTACTTTTTTTTTTTTTAATTATTTTTTTCGCCACTTCTATTGATCTTTCATTTATTTATCTTTGTTCTTTTTGGCCTGTGTGGGCCTCCCATCGCAGTGGCCTCTCTCATCGCAGTGCACAGGCTCTGGGTGCATGCGCTCCAGAGCTCCAGCTCAGTAGTTGGACACACCAGTCCAGCCGCTCTGCGGCACATGGGATCTTCCCAGGCCAGGGATCGAGCCGGCACCCCTTGCACTGCAAGGTAGTGTCCTTACCCACTGGACCACCAGGGAAGCCCAGCAACTTACATTTTAAGAACATAAATAATATTTATATCTAAAGCATATTCTCCCTGACATGACTGTATACATTATCCCCATGAAAAACTGTATGTCGGTAATACTGGTAGCAATAAACTACACTGATCACTTTCTGTGATCAATATTGGCAGCAATAAATAACACTGATAGCCTTCTGTGTTGTAACTGTTATATCCATATATTCGTGAACAAAGATTATATAAAGAAATTCTATAAAGAACTTATTTAAAAATAAGTTCTCAGCAAGGTTTTTTATGGCCCACCTCCTAGAGTAATGAAAATAAAACCAAAAACAAACAAATGGGAACTGAAAGGTTTTGCACAGTAAATGAAACAATAAACAAGACAAAAAGACAACCCTCATATTGGGAGAGAATATTTGCAAACGAAGCAACTGACTAAGGACTAATGTCCAAAATATACAAGCAGCTCATGTACCTTAATATCAAAAAAAATCCAATCAAAAAATGGGTGGATGATCTACACAACCATTTCTCCAAAGAGATACAGATGGTCAACAAACACAGGAAGAAATATTCAGCATCACTAATTATTAGAGATAAAATAAGTCCAAACTACAGTGAGGTATCTCACACCAGTCAGAAAACCCATCATCAAAAATCGACAAACAATAAAGGCTGAAGAGGGTGTAGAGAAAAGGGAACCCTCTTACCATGTTGGTGGGAACATAAATAGGTACAGCCACTATGGAAAACAATATGGACGTTCATTAAAAAATGAAAAATAGGGCTTCCCTGGTGGTCCAGTGGGTGGAGAGTCTGCCTTGCAGTGCAAGGGGCACCGGTTCTATCCCTGGCCCTGGAAGATTACCATGTGCCATGGAGCGGCTGGACTGGTGTGTCCAATTACGAGTCAGCGTTCTGGAACTCATGCGCCCAGAGTCAGTGCTCTGCATTGAGAGATGCCACTGCAGTGGGAGGCCCACACAGGCCAGAGAATAAAGATGGATGAAAACAAATAAATTAAAAACACAACAAAAGAGGCGAAAATTTAAAAAGTATATATATTTAAAAAAATGAAAAATAGAAATACCATCTGACCTAGAAATCCCACTCCTGGGAGGATATCCAGAGAACACCATAGTTCAAAAAGATATATGCACCTCAATGTTCACTGTAGCACTATTTACAATAACCAGGGCATGGAAGCAACTTGGATGTCCATCAGCAGATGCAAGGATAAAGAAATTGTCGTAAGTATATGCAATGAAATATTGCTGTCGTTTTGTCACTAAGTTGTGTCTGACTCCTTTGTGATTCCAAGGACTGTAGCCCACCAGGCTCCTCTGTCCATGGAATTTCCCAGGTAAGAATACTAGAGTGGGTTGCCATTTCCTTCTCAGGGATCTTTCTGACCCAGGATTGAACCCATGTCTCCCACAGGCCCGAGAGTAATGAAAATAAAACCAAAAACAAACAAATGGGAACTGAAAGGTTTTGCACAGTAAATGAAACAATAAACAAGACAAAAAGACAACCCTCATATTGGGAGAGAATATTTGCAAACGAAGCAACTGACTAAGGACTAATGTCCAAAATATACAAGCAGCTCATGTACCTTAATATCAAAAAAAATCCAATCAAAAAATGGGTGGATGATCTACACAACCATTTCTCCAAAGAGATACAGATGGTCAACAAACACAGGAAGAAATATTCAGCATCACTAATTATTAGAGATAAAATAAGTCCAAACTACAGTGAGGTATCTCACACCAGTCAGAAAACCCATCATCAAAAATCGACAAACAATAAAGGCTGAAGAGGGTGTAGAGAAAAGGGAACCCTCTTACCATGTTGGTGGGAACATAAATAGGTACAGCCACTATGGAAAACAATATGGACGTTCATTAAAAAATGAAAAATAGGGCTTCCCTGGTGGTCCAGTGGGTGGAGAGTCTGCCTTGCAGTGCAAGGGGCACCGGTTCTATCCCTGGCCCTGGAAGATTACCATGTGCCATGGAGCGGCTGGACTGGTGTGTCCAATTACGAGTCAGCGTTCTGGAACTCATGCGCCCAGAGTCAGTGCTCTGCATTGAGAGATGCCACTGCAGTGGGAGGCCCACACAGGCCAGAGAATAAAGATGGATGAAAACAAATAAATTAAAAACACAACAAAAGAGGCGAAAATTTAAAAAGTATATATATTTAAAAAAATGAAAAATAGAAATACCATCTGACCTAGAAATCCCACTCCTGGGAGGATATCCAGAGAACACCATAGTTCAAAAAGATATATGCACCTCAATGTTCACTGTAGCACTATTTACAATAACCAGGGCATGGAAGCAACTTGGATGTCCATCAGCAGATGCAAGGATAAAGAAATTGTCGTAAGTATATGCAATGAAATATTGCTGTCGTTTTGTCACTAAGTTGTGTCTGACTCCTTTGTGATTCCAAGGACTGTAGCCCACCAGGCTCCTCTGTCCATGGAATTTCCCAGGTAAGAATACTAGAGTGGGTTGCCATTTCCTTCTCCAGGGGATCTTTCTGACCCAGGGATTGAACCCATGTCTCCCACAGGCAGATTCTTTACCATTGAGTCATCTGGGAAGCCCTATGGAATATTATTATTTGTAGAGAAGTGGATGGACCAAGTGAGTGTTATTCAGAGTGAAGTAAGTCAGAAAGAGTAAAATAAATACTGAATATTAACGCATATATGTGGAATCTAGAAAAATGATCTAGATGACCTCATTTGTGAACCACAAGTAAAGACCCTGATGCAGAAAACAAATGGATACCAGCGCCGTAAGGGCTAGGGTGGGAGGAACTGGGATACTGGAATTGACACATATATACTATTGATACTGTGTATAAAAGAGACAACTGTTGGGAATATACTGTATAGCATGTGAACTGCATTTAATTCAATGTAGTGTCCTCAATGTGACGGAAATCCAACGGGAAGGAGTATATGTATTGCACATCTGATTAATTTTGCTATGGAGTAGAAACTAACACAACATTGTAAAGCAACATACTCCAATAAAAACTGATAAAAAGTAATCAACTAAAATAAATATGGTATTTTCTCCTTGCTGCCGTTAATTCTGAGTAGTGACGGAAAATGTCCTTTTAAACACTGCTTGATTTTCCAAAGAACGATGCAAAGTAAATCACATTTTTCCTTCATACACTGTTACTTAACAGAGTGTTTTAGTTTCATGTACCTTTCAAAATGTGAACATCATGTAAAGGAACCAGGATTGAGGCGAAAATTTAAAAAGTATATATATTTAAAAAAATGAAAAATAGAAATACCATCTGACCTAGAAATCCCACTCCTGGGAGGATATCCAGAGAACACCATAGTTCAAAAAGATATATGCACCTCAATGTTCACTGTAGCACTATTTACAATAACCAGGGCATGGAAGCAACTTGGATGTCCATCAGCAGATGCAAGGATAAAGAAATTGTCGTAAGTATATGCAATGAAATATTGCTGTCGTTTTGTCACTAAGTTGTGTCTGACTCCTTTGTGATTCCAAGGACTGTAGCCCACCAGGCTCCTCTGTCCATGGAATTTCCCAGGTAAGAATACTAGAGTGGGTTGCCATTTCCTTCTCCAGGGGATCTTTCTGACCCAGGGATTGAACCCATGTCTCCCACAGGCAGATTCTTTACCATTGAGTCATCTGGGAAGCCCTATGGAATATTATTATTTGTAGAGAAGTGGATGGACCAAGTGAGTGTTATTCAGAGTGAAGTAAGTCAGAAAGAGTAAAATAAATACTGAATATTAACGCATATATGTGGAATCTAGAAAAATGATCTAGATGACCTCATTTGTGAACCACAAGTAAAGACCCTGATGCAGAAAACAAATGGATACCAGCGCCGTAAGGGCTAGGGTGGGAGGAACTGGGATACTGGAATTGACACATATATACTATTGATACTGTGTATAAAAGAGACAACTGTTGGGAATATACTGTATAGCATGTGAACTGCATTTAATTCAATGTAGTGTCCTCAATGTGACGGAAATCCAACGGGAAGGAGTATATGTATTGCACATCTGATTAATTTTGCTATGGAGTAGAAACTAACACAACATTGTAAAGCAACATACTCCAATAAAAACTGATAAAAAGTAATCAACTAAAATAAATATGGTATTTTCTCCTTGCTGCCGTTAATTCTGAGTAGTGACGGAAAATGTCCTTTTAAACACTGCTTGATTTTCCAAAGAACGATGCAAAGTAAATCACATTTTTCCTTCATACACTGTTACTTAACAGAGTGTTTTATATGTTTACATGTACCTTTCAAAATGTGAACATCATGTAAAGGGAACCAGGATTCATAACTTTCTTCATTCTTCTTCTTTACTGTAAATGTTATTACTTTAATAGTTAGTATGGGGAAGCAAAACATCCCACCGCAAAATGTCTCTTTGGTATGCAGATTATTTCAAACTGAAAACAATCAAGGCCAAAAGACTCAGGAAGGACCTTGACCTCCCCACTAATTGCCTTAAAGAACTTAGACAAAGGTAATGTTCCCTGAGAAGAACTACAACCAAAGATACCTCAAGAGATCATGGGCCAAGTGTGGAGGGGGAGCTTGGCAGGGCCTAGAGATGCGAGTCCACTCTGTGGCTCTTAGCCTCTGCCTGGCCCAGCAAACATCTGTGCACCTAACATTTACTTTTCCATCTCCCTGTGAATCTCCTTCCTGTCCTTTCAAGTCCCAAACCACTACCATTACCACCTTCTTTTGTCTTTAGCTGAGGTCTTTGGCCACTCCGATGAGTAACTCAGTTTTCCTGGGTCTCTGTCATGTATACGTGTGATTAAAATTTCTTTTTTTTTCCTATTAATCTGTCTCACATCAATTTAATTCTTAGACCAGCCACAAGAACCTGAAAGGGCAGAGGGAAATTCTTCCGCCCCTACATTAGCTACAAGTCACATACTTATTTCGGCTCAAAATTCCTCTTCATGAGGTTTTCAATTACAAACTGGAATGCTAAGAATGCCATTAATGATTTTACTCATATTGATATTGATGGAGGTGGAAAACTGCTAAGAGCTAATAATGAACGAAGAAACCCCTGCTCCCCAGGGTGCCCCCTCCCACCACAACCCCCTGGAATTTCTGTGACCACAAAAGGTCTCCTGTCTTTGAACTCACTGTGGCACCACCTCCTCTCCTCTTTCGGCATCCACTCCCTTTCCCTGCCCCCACCCAACTACTTAAGCTCCCCACTACACCAGGAGTGCGGGCCACTTTCACTTGGTCACTTCTGCGTAACCAGATCTCTTGTGGCGGCTCCTCTCAAGCTTTAATAAAGCTTGATCTGCCTGTCTGAGGTTGGTTTTTCCTTCCTTTATCACACTTTCCTTACAGATATGATTACACATTTCTCTATGCCTTTGAAATTTTATTTATTTCTTGGAGGTGCTAGGAATATACATTTTATTTATTTATTTAAATATATTTTTTTAACATCAAAAATAATTTTGTATAAAAACATTTTGTGGATTGGCACTCGGAGCCTGTGAAGTGAGGCAGACGTAGACCTGCCTTCACTGAGATCCCAGGAAAGCGAAATGGAGGGGTGTGTGTCAAACCGAATGGTATGCAACCTGGCCTATGGTGGGAAACTGGAGGAGTTAAAGGAGAGGATCCTAGCGGATAACTCCCTGGCCACTAGGACTGACCAGGACAGCAGAACTGCCTTGCATTGGGCGTGCTCAGCTGGACATACAGAAATTGTTGAATTCTTGCTGCAACTTGGAGTGCCAGTGAATGATAACGATGATGCAGGTTGGTCTCCTCTTCATATTGCTGCTTCTGCTGGCGGAAATGAGATTATAAAAGCCCTCCTGGGAAAAGGTGCTCAAGTGAATGCTGTCATTCAAAATGGCTGTACTCCCCTACATTATGCAGCTTCCAAATACAGACATGAGATCGCTGTCACGTTACTGGAAGTTGGAACTAATCCAGCTGCTAAGGACCATCAGGAGGCCACAGCAATGCACCGGGCAGCATCCAAGGGTAACTTGAAGATGATTCATATTCTTCTGCAATACAAAGCTTCCACAAACATCCAAGATACTGAGGGTAACACTCCTCTGCACTTAGCTTGTGATGAGGAGAGAGTAGAAGAAAGCCAAATTGTTGGTGTCCCAAGGAGCAAGTATTTACATTGAGAATAAAGAAGAAAAAACACCCCTGCAAGAGGCCAAAGGTGGTCTGGGTTTAATACTCAACAGAATGGTGGAAAGCTAAACAGGTTGGATTTAGTCGTAATTTGTTTGCTTTGGGTTGTCCCCTAATGTTCTGGTAATTAATGTACTTGTGCACAAGGCATCATCTGTGAATGATGAAGTTTTTTCAACTTCCAAGTCTTATTAACATGTTGACTATTGTTCCTGCTGAGATATTTGTTCTTAGCTCACAACTTGCTTTCCAGGCACTGAATAAACTGTTGACATTGTTCTATTGGAAAAAAAAAAAAATTTTTTTTGTGGGGGTTTCCTGGTGTTCCAGTGGGTGGTGTCGAATGAAAAAGATGAACTACTTGAGAGTTGTGAGTTGAGTTTTATTTGAGGCTTGCTTAGGACTGCAGCCCGGGAGACAGCACCCCTGATAGCTCTGAGAGACTGCTCCAAAGAGGCAGGGGGAGGAGGATCAATATGTAAGGATTTTGGTGAGGGGGGAGTTTCATATCATTAAACAGTCATTTTACAAAGGGTCCCCAGTTAGTCATGAGGCTCTCATGTCACCATGAGGAGATTTCGTGCTTTTCTAAATATGAAGAGATGCAAGGATTGAGGTAATAAAATCTGTTCCTAAAAGCATCCACCTATCTAAAGACCTGCCCCACCAGATTCCTTGCAGCACAGAGTGCCTCTACCCGACCCTCATCTCCATTCAAGGGTACTGAAGGTCAGCAGCTCTCAACAGCACAGGGTCTGGTCTCTGCAGAGGCAGACAGCAAATGTCCTTGTTGTCCAGGCACTGGTAATGTAATTGGTAAGTGCCAGGTTCTAGTTGACAGTAGAGAGTCTGCCTTGAAGTGCGGGGGGCACTGGTTCAATCCCTGGCCCAGGAAGATTCCATGTGCCACAGAACGGCTGGACAGGTGTGTCCAATTACGAGCCAGCGCTCTGAAGCACATGTGCCCAGAGCCAGTGCTCTGCAACAAGAGAGGCCACTGTGATGGGAGGCCCACACAGGGTGAAGAATAAAGATGAATGAAAAATAAATAAATAAAAAATCAATAAAAAGAGGCCAAATTAAAAAAAAAAAATTTGTGGGGGGGGTCTTCCCTGGTAGCTCAGTGGTAAAAAGTTTGCCTGCCAATGCAGGAGACACAGGTTTGATCCCTGATCCGGGAAGATTTCACGTGCTGCAGAGCAACTAATCCCATGAGCCACAACTATTGAGCCTGGGCTCTAGAGCCTTGGAGTCACAACTATTGAGCCCATGTGCTATAACTACTGAAGCCTGTGTGCCCTAGAGTCTGAGTTCCACAACAAGAAAAGTCACCACAGCAAGAAGCCTGCTCACCTCAACTAGAGAGTAGTCCCTAACTAGAGAAGAGCCTGCAGCAGCAGTGAAAACCCAGAATAGCCAAAAATAAATAAATAAAATGCATTTCTTTAAAAAAAAAAAATGTGTATTGCAGTATACCCAAATAACAATTTCGTGATGGTTTCCAGTGAACAGTGAAGGGACTCAGCCTTACATATACATTTATGATCTTTTTTGGGGAGTGGGGGCAGGTTGGGGAGGGAGGTGGGTAGGCGGGCCACTTCTATTGGTCTTTCATTTATCCATTATCCATCTTTGTTCTTTGGCCCATGTGGGCCTCCCATCACAGTGGCCTCTGTTGTTGCAGAGCACTGGCCCTGGGTGCATGCGCCCCAGAGCTCCGGTTCGGTAATTGCACTGGATCCACCTATCTAAAGACCTGCCCCACCAGATTCCTTGCAGCACAGAGTGCCTCTACCCGACCCTCATCTCCATTCAAGGGTACTGAAGGTCAGCAGCTCTCAACAGCACAGGGTCTGGTCTCTGCAGAGGCAGACAGCAAATGTCCTTGTTGTCCAGGCACTGGTAATGTAATTGGTAAGTGCCAGGTTCTAGTTGACAGTAGAGAGTCTGCCTTGAAGTGCGGGGGGCACTGGTTCAATCCCTGGCCCAGGAAGATTCCATGTGCCACAGAACGGCTGGACAGGTGTGTCCAATTACGAGCCAGCGCTCTGAAGCACATGTGCCCAGAGCCAGTGCTCTGCAACAAGAGAGGCCACTGTGATGGGAGGCCCACACAGGGTGAAGAATAAAGATGAATGAAAAATAAATAAATAAAAAATCAATAAAAAGAGCCCAAATTAAAAAAAAAAAATTTGTGGGGGGGGTCTTCCCTGGTAGCTCAGTGGTAAAAAGTTTGCCTGCCAATGCAGGAGACACAGGTTTGATCCCTGATCCGGGAAGATTTCACGTGCTGCAGAGCAACTAATCCCATGAGCCACAACTATTGAGCCTGGGCTCTAGAGCCTTGGAGTCACAACTATTGAGCCCATGTGCTATAACTACTGAAGCCTGTGTGCCCTAGAGTCTGAGTTCCACAACAAGAAAAGTCACCACAGCAAGAAGCCTGCTCACCTCAACTAGAGAGTAGTCCCTAACTAGAGAAGAGCCTGCAGCAGCAGTGAAAACCCAGAATAGCCAAAAATAAATAAATAAAATGCATTTCTTTAAAAAAAAAAAATGTGTATTGCAGTATACCCAAATAACAATTTCGTGATGGTTTCCAGTGAACAGTGAAGGGACTCAGCCTTACATATACATTTATGATCTTTTTTGGGGAGTGGGGGCGGGTTGGGGAGGGAGGGGGGTAGGCGGGCCACTTCTATTGGTCTTTCATTTATCTCTTTTCATCCATCTTTGTTCTTTGGCCCATGTGGGCCTCCCATCACAGTGGCCTCTGTTGTTGCAGAGCACTGGCCCTGGGTGCATGCGCCCCAGAGCTCCGGTTCGGTAATTGGACACATCAGTCTAGCCGTTCCGTGGCACGTGGGATCTTCCCAGGCCAGGGATCAAACAAGCGCCCCTTGCACTGCAAGGTGGTGTCCTTACCCACTGGACCACCAGGGAAGCCCTATGACCATTTTTATACCTTTATTTTTGAACCATGCTCTCTTTACAAATTCATTAATTCCTGAACTTTTTGCAAATATTTTTGATCTAGCGTAATTCTGAATATTTTCCATGAGATATTATATATATCATTTGTTAGTACAATTATCCTACAACACTTTTACCTTTCCTTTTCAAAATATGTGTTTACATATTCTAAAACAGACCACAAAGTAATGAAAGAACACCAGCATTTTTCTCAGTACTCTCTGGTACTTTAACCATTATTTCATCCTTGCCAACAAAACTCTCCTTATTTTAACACTTTATCATCTTCTTTAATATGCTCTTCCTACAGGTCTGATTGACTGGCTGGCTCATGCATACTTTTTAAGCTGTTACGCAGCAGTACTGGATCATAAGGCAGTTATCTCTGTTTTGCTTGATCATGTATTCTGTCACTTTGGCTCTTTTGGCAATTCTTGTATTAGAGATTCATGCTGAACATGGACAGTTTCCTATACTTTTATCCGCATCAAAAACCATATATGCTCAACATTCTGTTTCTTTAATTTCTCAGATTGACAAGAGATTTTCAGCTCCTGATTCCCTAAACATCCATCTCTCAAAGAAAGTTCCCAAACCGTTGGGCATTTCATGTCAGTTTGAACATCAAGGTATGGCATTCCTCATATCATTTAAAACTATGCATCCCCCAAGCCCTCTGTACCCTGTATTCCTAAAAAATGCATAGAATGTACACGGTTCCAGCCAATTTGATTCCATGTGTTATGTTTCTCCCACTCTGCTGAGCTTTTGAAGAAACTCTCCTAGCATGGCAATTAGGTGTGGAACAACCACTGACAGGAGGATGTTGGAACCATCAAAAAATGATATCCCATGTCCAAGAACAAAGGAGAAGCTGCAATGAGATGGTAGGAGGCAGAGCACTGGCCCTGGGTGCATGCGCCCCAGAGCTCCGGTTCGGTAATTGGACACATCAGTCTAGCCGTTCCGTGGCACGTGGGATCTTCCCAGGCCAGGGATCAAACAAGCGCCCCTTGCACTGCAAGGTGGTGTCCTTACCCACTGGACCACCAGGGAAGCCCTATGACCATTTTTATACCTTTATTTTTGAACCATGCTCTCTTTACAAATTCATTAATTCCTGAACTTTTTGCAAATATTTTTGATCTAGCGTAATTCTGAATATTTTCCATGAGATATTATATATATCATTTGTTAGTACAATTATCCTACAACACTTTTACCTTTCCTTTTCAAAATATGTGTTTACATATTCTAAAACAGACCACAAAGTAATGAAAGAACACCAGCATTTTTCTCAGTACTCTCTGGTACTTTAACCATTATTTCATCCTTGCCAACAAAACTCTCCTTATTTTAACACTTTATCATCTTCTTTAATATGCTCTTCCTACAGGTCTGATTGACTGGCTGGCTCATGCATACTTTTTAAGCTGTTACGCAGCAGTACTGGATCATAAGGCAGTTATCTCTGTTTTGCTTGATCATGTATTCTGTCACTTTGGCTCTTTTGGCAATTCTTGTATTAGAGATTCATGCTGAACATGGACAGTTTCCTATACTTTTATCCGCATCAAAAACCATATATGCTCAACATTCTGTTTCTTTAATTTCTCAGATTGACAAGAGATTTTCAGCTCCTGATTCCCTAAACATCCATCTCTCAAAGAAAGTTCCCAAACCGTTGGGCATTTCATGTCAGTTTGAACATCAAGGTATGGCATTCCTCATATCATTTAAAACTATGCATCCCCCAAGCCCTCTGTACCCTGTATTCCTAAAAAATGCATAGAATGTACACGGTTCCAGCCAATTTGATTCCATGTGTTATGTTTCTCCCACTCTGCTGAGCTTTTGAAGAAACTCTCCTAGCATGGCAATTAGGTGTGGAACAACCACTGACAGGAGGATGTTGGAACCATCAAAAAATGATATCCCATGTCCAAGAACAAAGGAGAAGCTGCAATGAGATGGTAGGAGGGACACGATTATATTAAAATTAAAAACTATACCCACCGGGAGGGCAACTCACAAAGTGGAGAACAATAACACCAAAGAAGTTCTCACACTGTCCTGAACATTCTAGGCCCCGTATAACATCTCCCAACCTGGGGATCCAGCATAGGAGCTGAGAGTCCCCAGGGAGTCTGACCCTGAAGGACAGTGGGATTTGATTAAAGAAATTCCACAAGACAGGATAAACAGAGTCTCTTGGAGAGCACAAAAGAAAAAAAAAAAAAAACAACCAAAACACCTTGTATGCACCAGGATCCAGGGAAAAGGAGCAGTGCTCCACAAGAGACTGAGTCAAACATGCTTGTGGGTATTTGGGGGGTCTCCTGTAGAAGCGTGAGTCAGCAGTAGCCTGCGGTGATGACAGGGGAACTGCCTGCAGCGGTCCTGGGAGGCCCGTGTTGGCACAAGTCCTTAAGAGGTCACCGTTAGCCTTGCCATAGAGTCTATAGACCCCAGGGCTGCAGCAACTCAGGGTACACAATTAAGAGAGAGGAAGCACAGCCCCATTCATCAGCAGAAAACTGGATTAAAGATTTACTGAGCATGGCCCTGACCAATAGAGAAAGACCCAGTTTACTCCACAGCCAGTCCCTCCCATCAGGAAGTCTATACAAGCCTCTTATCCTCATCCAGCAGAGAGCAGACAGAAGAAGCAATGACTACAATCTTCCAGCAACCAGACAGAAAACCACAATCACAGAAAGCTAACCTAAATGATCACATGGATCACAGCCTTGTGTAACTCAATGAAGCTATGAGCCATGCCATGCAGGGCCACCCAATACTGACGGGTCATGGTGGAGAGCTCTGGGAAGACTGGATCTACCAGAGAAGGTAATGGCAAGTAACTTCAGTACTCTTTATCAGCAATCGCATGAACAGTATGAAAAGGCAAACAGATATGATACTGGAAGGTGAGCCCCTCAGGTTGACAAGTCTTACATGCCACTGGGCAAGAGCCCAGAAATAGTTCCATAAAGAATGAAGAGACAAACCAGAAATGCTGCTCAGTTGTGGATGCGTCTGGTGGTAGAAGTAGTCTGGTGCTATGAAGAACAATATTGCATAAGACACTAAAATGTTAGGTCCATGAATCAATATACATTGGATGTGGTCGAGCAGGTGACAGCAAGAGTGACCACCCACATTTTAAGAATCAGTGAACTAAAATGGACAGGAATGGGTGAATTTAATTGAGATAATATCTGTGGGAAAGAATCCCTTCAAGACACGAAGTGGCCCTCAGAGTCAAAAAAAGGAGTCCAAAATGCAATTGAGTACAGTCTCCAAAAGGACAGAATGATCTGTTTGCTTCCAAGGCAAAACATTCAGCATCACATTAATCCAAGCATATGCCCCAACAACTAATGGCAAAGAAGCTGAAGTCCTTCTAGAACTAATACCCCCAAAGATGTCCTTTCCATAATAGAGGACTGGAATGCAAAAGTAGGAAGTCAAGAGATACATTGCAGCCGAAGACAGATATGCTCTACGCAGTCAGCAAAAATAGGACTGGGAGCTGACTGTGGCTCAGATCATGAGCTCCTTATTGAAATTCAGACTTATAACGAAAAAAGCAGGGAAAACCACTAGGCCATTCAGGTACGACCTAAATCATATCTCTTATGATTATACAGTGGAAATGACAAATAGATTCAAGGGATTAGATTTGACAGAGTACCTGAAGAACTATAGATGGAGGTTCAGAACAAGGTACAGGAGGCAGTGACCAAAACCATCATCAAGAAAAAGAAATGCAACAAAGCAAAACGGTTGTCTGAGGAAGCCTTAAAATAGCTGAGAAAAAAGAAGCAAAAGCCAAAGAAGAAAAAGAAAGATAAACCCATCTGAATGCAGAGTTTCAAAAAATAGTAAGGAAAGATAAGAAAGCCTTCTTAAGTGAACAATGCAAAGAAACAGAGGAAAACAATAGCATGGGAAAGACTATGGATCTCTACCAAAAAATTGGAATGGAATACTTCATGCAAAGATGGGCACAATAAAGGACAAAAACAGTATGGACCTAATAGAAGCAAAAGATATTAAGAAGAGGTGTCAAGACTACACAGAAGGACCATATAAAAAAGGTCTTAATGATCTGTAAAACCACAATGGTGTGATCACTCACCTAGAGCCAGACATCCTGGAGTGTGAAATCAGGTGGGCCTTTGGAAGCATCACTACAAAGAAAGCTAGTGGAGGTGATGGAATTTCAGCTGAACTATTTCAAGTCCTAAAAGATGATTATGTTAAAGTGCTACACTCAATATGCCCCCAAAACTAGAAAGTCAACTGTGGCCCGGCCCTAGGACTGGAAAATGTCAGTTTTCATTCCAATTCCAAAGAAGTGCAGTGCCAAAGACTAATCAAACTACCATACAATTGTGCTAATTTCATGTGCTAGCAAGGTAATGTTCAAAATCCTTCAAGCTAAGCTTTAGTCTTATGTGAACTGGGAACTTCCAGATGTGCAAGTAGGATTTACAAAAGGCAGAGGAACCAGAGATCAAATTGCCATCATCCGCTGTATCATAGAAAAAGCAAGCAAGACAATTACAGAAAAATGTCTACTTCAGTGACCATGCTAAAGCCTCTGACTGCGTGGATCACAACGAATTGTGGAAAATTCTTAAAGAGATGGGAATATCAGAACACTTTATCTGCCTCCTGCGAAACCTGTATGCAAGACAAGAAGCAACAGCTAAAACGGGACATGGAACAACGTACTGGCTCCAAATTGGGAAAGGAGTATGTAAGGTTGTATACTGTTACCCTGCTTAGTTGACTTACATGCAGAGTACATTGTGCAAATTTCTGGGCTGGATGAAGCTAGAATCAGATCGCCAGGAGAAGTATCAATAACCTCAGACATGCAGATGACACCACCCCTAATGGAAGAAAGTGAAAAGGAACTAAAGAGCCTCCTGAGGAAGGTGAAAGAGGAGAGTAAAAAAGCTTCCTTAAAACTCAACATTAAAAAAACTAAGATCATGGCATCTAGTCCCAACACTTCATGGCAAATAGATGGGGAAAAAATGGAAACAGTGACAGACTTTTCTTTGAAAACATGGCATACATTAGTCCAAAGATGGGCACAATAAAGGACAAAAACAGTATGGACCTAATAGAAGCAAAAGATATTAAGAAGAGGTGTCAAGACTACACAGAAGGACCATATAAAAAAGGTCTTAATGATCTGTAAAACCACAATGGTGTGATCACTCACCTAGAGCCAGACATCCTGGAGTGTGAAATCAGGTGGGCCTTTGGAAGCATCACTACAAAGAAAGCTAGTGGAGGTGATGGAATTTCAGCTGAACTATTTCAAGTCCTAAAAGATGATTATGTTAAAGTGCTACACTCAATATGCCCCCAAAACTAGAAAGTCAACTGTGGCCCGGCCCTAGGACTGGAAAATGTCAGTTTTCATTCCAATTCCAAAGAAGTGCAGTGCCAAAGACTAATCAAACTACCATACAATTGTGCTAATTTCATGTGCTAGCAAGGTAATGTTCAAAATCCTTCAAGCTAAGCTTTAGTCTTATGTGAACTGGGAACTTCCAGATGTGCAAGTAGGATTTACAAAAGGCAGAGGAACCAGAGATCAAATTGCCATCATCCGCTGTATCATAGAAAAAGCAAGCAAGACAATTACAGAAAAATGTCTACTTCAGTGACCATGCTAAAGCCTCTGACTGCGTGGATCACAACGAATTGTGGAAAATTCTTAAAGAGATGGGAATATCAGAACACTTTATCTGCCTCCTGCGAAACCTGTATGCAAGACAAGAAGCAACAGCTAAAACGGGACATGGAACAACGTACTGGCTCCAAATTGGGAAAGGAGTATGTAAGGTTGTATACTGTTACCCTGCTTAGTTGACTTACATGCAGAGTACATTGTGCAAATTTCTGGGCTGGATGAAGCTAGAATCAGATCGCCAGGAGAAGTATCAATAACCTCAGACATGCAGATGACACCACCCCTAATGGAAGAAAGTGAAAAGGAACTAAAGAGCCTCCTGAGGAAGGTGAAAGAGGAGAGTAAAAAAGCTTCCTTAAAACTCAACATTAAAAAAACTAAGATCATGGCATCTAGTCCCAACACTTCATGGCAAATAGATGGGGAAAAAAATGGAAACAGTGACAGACTTTTTCTTTGGCTCCAAAATCACTGCAGACAGTGACTGCAGCCATGAAATTTAAAGGTGTTCCTTGAAAGAAAATCTATGACAAATCCAGACAGTGTATTAAAAAGTAGAGACATCAGGCTTCCCTGGTGGTCCAGTGGGTAAAGAGTCTGCCTTGGAGTACAATGGGTGCCGGTTCCATCCCTAGCCTGGAAAGATCCCACGTGCAGCGGAGCAGCTGGGCTGGTGTGTCCAATTATAAGCCAGAGCTCTGGAGCACATACGCCCAGAGCCAGTGCTCTGCAATGAGAGAGACCACTGTGATGGGAGGTCACACAGGCCAAATAATAAAGATGGATGAAAATAAACAAAAACCAGTAAAAGAGGCCAAAAAAAAAAAAAAAGGCAGACACATCAGGCTTCCCGGGTGGTCCAGTGGGTAAAGAGTCCACCTAGCAATGCAAGGAGCACCGGTTCGATCCCTGGCTCGGGAAAATCCCATGTGGAGCGGCGGTACTGGTGTGTCCAATTGCAACTCTGGAGCGCATGTGCCCAGGGCCAGTGCTCTGCAATGAGAGAGACCACTGTGATGGGAGGTCACACAGGCCAAATAATAAAGATGGATGAAAATAAACAAAAACCAGTAAAAGAGGCCAAAAAAAAAAAAAAAGGCAGACACATCAGGCTTCCCGGGTGGTCCAGTGGGTAAAGAGTCCACCTAGCAATGCAAGGAGCACCGGTTCGATCCCTGGCTCGGGAAAATCCCATGTGGAGCGGCGGTACTGGTGTGTCCAATTGCAACTCTGGAGCGCATGTGCCCAGGGCCAGTGCTCTGTGGTGAGGGAGGCTGCTGTGATGGGAGGCCCACACGGGCCAAAGAGAGGAGATGGATGAAAATAAATAAAGAAAGGGACCAATAAAAGAGGCCAAAAAAAAAAAGGCAGAGACATCACTTTCCAGAAAAACGTCTGTATAATCAAAGCTATGGTATTTCCAATAGTCATGTATAGATGTAAGAGTTGGACCATAAAGGAGGCTGAGCACCAAAGAATTGATGCCTTCGAATTGTAGTACTGGAGAAGACTTCAGAGTTCCCTGGAAAGCAAGCAAGGAGATCAAACCAGTCAATCTTAAAGGAAATCAACCCTGAATATTCATGGAAATGGCTGATACTGAAGCTGAAGCTCCAATATTTGGCCACCTGGCAAACAGTCAACTCACTGGAAAAGACCCTGATACTTGGAAAGATTGAAGATAAAAGAAAAGAGGGCAATAGAGGATGAGACGATTGGATGGCATCATTGACCTGATGGCCACGAGTATGAGCAAACTCCAGGAGATGGTGAAGAATAGGGAGCCTAACGTGCTGCAGTTCATAGCATTACAAAGAGTTGCACATGACTGATCAATTGAACAAAAAGAATACAGAACTGTAAAACACCAGAGGTCAAATATATTGTAAACAATGGATAACAGTCAAAAATACCCTATTGAGGGCTTCCCCTGGTGGTCCAGTGGGTAAGGACACCGCCTTGCAGTGCAAGGGGCGCCGGTTCCATCCCTGGCCTGGGAAGATCCCACGTGCCGCGGAGCGGCTGGACCGATGTGTCCAATTACCGAGCCGGAGCTCTGGAGCGCATGCGCCCAGAGCCGGCGCTCTGCAACGACAGACGCCACCGCAATGGGAGGCCCACAGGAGCCAAAGAACAAATACGGATGAAAAATAGAGAAATGAAAGACCAATAGAAGTGGCCCGCCTGCTCCCCTCCCTCCCCAACCTGACCTCCGCCCAAAAATAAATAAATAAATAAATCTTTAAAAAAAAAATTACCCTATTGATATTAGCTCATCAACTGTAACAAATGAACTTATATCCAGTGAACCAATACAAGATGTTAACAGAACATACTAAGCAGAGGAAGAGACTGGCTGTATTGGAACTCTCTATAATATCTGCTTCATTTTCCTTAATCCTAAATCTGTACCTTAAAAGAAATACAGATAGTCAATGAACACATGAAAATACGCTAAACATCACTCATTATAAGAGAAATACAATCAAAGCTAAATGACCATCTCACACTGGTCAGAAAGGCCATCATTTAAAAAATCTACAAACAATAAAGCCTGGAAACAGACTGAAGAAAACAGAACCCTCTTGCACTTTGGCAGGGGGTGTTGGGGGGGTGCAGGGCTGGGGGTGCTGAGGGAGGAGGATATAAACTGACATAGCCTCCATGGAGAACAGTATGGATAGTCCTTTAAAAACTAGACACAGAACTACCATATGATTCAACAATCCCACTACTGGACTTACACACTGAGAAAACTAACTGAAGAGACATCTGTACCACAATGTTCACTGCAGCACTATTTACAATAGCCAGAACATGGAAGCAACCTCAATTTCCACTGACAGATAAATGGATAAAAAAGTGGTAGATATATACAAGAGAATATGACTTGGCCAAAAAAGAGATCATGAAGATAGGGAGCCTAACGTGCTGCAGTTCATAGCATTACAAAGAGTTGCACATGACTGATCAATTGAACAAAAAGAATACAGAACTGTAAAACACCAGAGGTCAAATATATTGTAAACAATGGATAACAGTCAAAAATACCCTATTGAGGGCTTCCCCTGGTGGTCCAGTGGGTAAGGACACCGCCTTGCAGTGCAAGGGGCGCCGGTTCCATCCCTGGCCTGGGAAGATCCCACGTGCCGCGGAGCGGCTGGACCGATGTGTCCAATTACCGAGCCGGAGCTCTGGAGCGCATGCGCCCAGAGCCGGCGCTCTGCAACGACAGACGCCACCGCAATGGGAGGCCCACAGGAGCCAAAGAACAAATACGGATGAAAAATAGAGAAATGAAAGACCAATAGAAGTGGCCCGCCTGCTCCCCTCCCTCCCCAACCTGACCTCCGCCCAAAAATAAATAAATAAATAAATCTTTAAAAAAAAAATTACCCTATTGATATTAGCTCATCAACTGTAACAAATGAACTTATATCCAGTGAACCAATACAAGATGTTAACAGAACATACTAAGCAGAGGAAGAGACTGGCTGTATTGGAACTCTCTATAATATCTGCTTCATTTTCCTTAATCCTAAATCTGTACCTTAAAAGAAATACAGATAGTCAATGAACACATGAAAATACGCTAAACATCACTCATTATAAGAGAAATACAATCAAAGCTAAATGACCATCTCACACTGGTCAGAAAGGCCATCATTTAAAAAATCTACAAACAATAAAGCCTGGAAACAGACTGAAGAAAACAGAACCCTCTTGCACTTTGGCAGGGGGTGTTGGGGGGGTGCAGGGCTGGGGGTGCTGAGGGAGGAGGATATAAACTGACATAGCCTCCATGGAGAACAGTATGGATAGTCCTTTAAAAACTAGACACAGAACTACCATATGATTCAACAATCCCACTACTGGACTTACACACTGAGAAAACTAACTGAAGAGACATCTGTACCACAATGTTCACTGCAGCACTATTTACAATAGCCAGAACATGGAAGCAACCTCAATTTCCACTGACAGATAAATGGATAAAAAAGTGGTAGATATATACAAGAGAATATGACTTGGCCATAAAAAGGAACAAATTTAAGTGAGGTGCATACACCTACAGCCTGATAGACAGAATGAAGAAAGTTCTCAGAAAGAGAAAACCAAATATTGTATATTAACGCATACATATAGAATCTATAAAATGGTAGTTATAAACCTATTTGCAGGGCAAGAATAAAGACAGAGATGTAGAGAACGGACATATGGACACAGCAGGGTCAGAAGACAGTGGGAGAAATTGAGAGAATAGCACTTGAGAGAGCAGTAGAGGTTGTATACAGTACCATGTGTACAACAGACAGCCTGAGGGAAGTTGCTGTGTAACACAGGGCGTTCAGCCTGGGGCTCTGTGACGACCTAGAAGGGTGAGAATAGGGGGTGTGAGGGACGCACATCAAGTGGCAGATACATGTACACTTACAGCTGATTCATACCATTGTACAAAAGAAACTAACACATTATAAAGCAATTATCCTCCAGTTAAACTTCTTTTAAAAGTCTATGGATTAAATACCTAAATGTAAGACCAGAAACCATCAAACTCTTAGAGGAGAATATAGGCAAAACCCTCAGGACATAAATCCAAGCAAGATCTTCTCTGACCCACCTACTAAAATAGCGGAACTGAAAAGAAAAATGAACATGTGGGACCTCATGAAACTTAAAAGCTTTTGTACAGCAAAAGAAATCACAAAAAAGCTGAACAGACAGCCCACAGAGTGGGAGAAAATCATAGCAAATGAAACAACAGACAAAGAATTCATCTCCAAAATCTACAAGCAACTCAGACAACTCAGCACCAGAAAAATGAACAACCCAATCAAAAAATGGGAAAAGGACCTAAACAGACACCTCTCCAAAGAAGACATACAGATGGCCCCAAAACACATGAAACGAAGCTCAACTTTGCTTATAATTAGAGAAATGCACATCAAAACTACAATGAGATATCACCTCACACCCGTCAGAATGGCCATCATCAAAAAATCTGCAGACAATAAATGCTGGAGAGGCTGCGGAGAAAAGGGAACACTCCTGCATTGCTGATGGGAATGTAAATTGATACAGCCTCTATGGAAGACAGTATGGAGATTTCTTAAAAAACTAAAAATAGAAGCACCATACAACCCAGCAATCCCACTCTCAGGCTTATACCCTGATGAAATCAAATCTGAAAGAAGCACCTGTACCCCAGTGTTCATTGCAGCTCTCTATACAATAGCTAGAACATGGAAGCAACCTAGATGTCCATCGACGAACGAATGGATCCAAAAGCTCTGGTACATATATACAATGGAATACTACACAGCTGTAAAGAGAAATGCAGAAGAATCAGCTCTAATGAGGTGGCTGGATCTAGAACCTATCATAAAAAGTAAAGTCAGGGCTTCCCCTGGTGGTCCAGTGGCTAAGGACACCGCCTTGCAGTGCAAGGGGCGCCGGTTCGAGCCCTGGCCTGGGAAGATCCCACGTGCCGTGGAGCGGCTGGACTGATGTGTCTAATCACCGAGCTGGAGCTCTGGGGCGCATGCACCCAGAGCCGGTGCTCTGCGACAACAGAGGCCACCACGATGGGAGGCCCACAGGAGCCAAAGAACGAAGACGAATGAAAATAGAGAAATGAAAGACCAACAGAAGTGGCCCGCCCACTCCCCTCCCTCCCCAACCTGATCCCCACCCAAAGTAAATAAATAAATAAATCTTAAAAAAAAAAAAAAGTGAAGTCAGTCAGAAAGAGAAGGACAAATACAGTATATTAACACATATATATGGAATCTAGTAGGATGGTGATGATGGCACATGCAGTGAAGCGATGGAAAGACAGACATGGACAGTGGACATATGGACATTGTGGGGAAGGAACAGAGGGTGAGAGGCATAAAGGAAGTAGCATGAAGGCCTGTACTATCATAAGTGAAGAAAGTAGCTCTAGTCATTGCTCTGTGAGAAAAGGGGATCCTTCAGGGGTGCTGTGTGATGGTCAGGAGCGGGGGGGATATACATATGACTAATCTGGGAACATGCATATCTGTAAACAACAAAACTCTGTAAAAGTTAAAAGCAAAATAAAGGTTTAAAAAAAATGAGAAAAAAATAAGTAAATAAAAAGTAGGAAAAACCTGGACAAAAACACAAAACTAGTATAAAGTTATCTCCCACAATACCAAGTGAGTAATATTCAGCAATAATGAAAAGCAAAAGATAACAGTAACACTTTGATCATTGAATTAAAAATTTGGGGGAACAGGAACAGAAAATATTGAATATAAGGAACTTCATAAATCTGATATTAAAAAGGTAACCACAGCAAAATCAAGATACTGACCTTGAAGAATGAACAACTGCTTAGATCATGTAAAAGAAAACATACCATAGACAAAAGCAACCATTTAAAAAATGTACCTACAAAGAAACCTTGAAAAATGTGTACAATCTACATGGACACAACAGTAAGAATTTTTAAGGACCTCAGGAAAAAGTGTCAAACAGAATATCATGGTATGTGTATTCCTGAGGAACAGATATTATAAGACTATTTTCCTTAATTCTTTTACAGATTTTTAGTACCATATGTAGAGCAGCAGACACCACAATCAAACATGGGCTGCTGTTTCCTGTACCCACAATCAACCGTGGAAAAGTTACAGAAGGAATAAAGAAAATTATTAACAAAAGCAAAAACAAAAAAACCCCACCACAAAACTAAATAATCCCTGATAAACAATAAGTCTCCACTGAACTAGAACCTAGGTGAGGGCAGGTCAGGGTGTACTCAGAGGGTGACATAGGTCTGCAGCCTACAAAGGAAGCAGACAACAGGCTCAGCTGGACAAAGGCTTTAGAGTTGAGCCCTTGCTTCTCCCACTGTGCCCTGGGACCATGAACCTCTACTGCTTCACTGAACGAATCTGAGGCAGCATCTCAGAGCCTGTATGCGGGACCTTAGGGCACCAAAGTTTGGGTTGGATATGGCAGTATGACCCAGAGGACAAGAAATAACCAGGAGAAACTTTGTTAGTGGATGACAACAGGCCCTTTTTATATTATCACCTTAATAGCCTATCACGCATGGACTAAAACAGAGAAGCTAGTATCACAGTAATTGTACAGAACGACAGAAATTCATCTCAGAACTTTTGGGCAATGCCCCTGCAGTCTCCAACGAGTCCACAGAAAGAACTGCCAGGCTAAGGAGCCGCTTCACTACTGCCTCTGGGATTGTGTGGGGCAAGGTTGGGGACAGAGGTGGATTTATATCAGAAAAGGCAGGATTCCCAGGCCCTGTCAGCAGTTGATATGAAGACCCTGAGTGCGACCTGAGGGACTGCACATCCCAGAAGAGAGTCTCCCCTTCTCCCCAGTGGCTCATCCTACCTGCAGCAGCCATCTCCAGGAAGCTCAGGCACACGTGTCCAGATGAGATGAACATGCACTTCACACCCAGAGCCTCAGGGAGTTGACGTCTTTGGAGTGAGGCTGTGTCCTCAGGTCAGCAGATGGGCCATATCCCACAACCTATAGGGGTCAAGGCAAGACAGGAAGAGAGGACTGAGCGCGTCACTCACCACAGAAGCAGGGTCCCCAGAGAGGGCTCACCACGGGTCTCAGGGGCTCCGTGGAGGCTGTTAGGCTCAGGCTCCCGAATACTTCCTGCTCGGATGCAGAGAACTCAGAGCCCAGGAGTGCGGGGCGTTGGCTCAGTTCGGCAGAGGGACGTCCCAGTACCCGCCAAGAGCCAAGGAAAGAAACACCAGCCAACCCCGCCGGAAGGCGCCCCGGAACCCCGCCTGCCGAGGCCCCGCCCTCGCTGTCCTCCCGGAGCCCAGATGCGCGTCACCGGAAGTGACGTCCTCCTAGCCCCCCTGGGGTGCGACGCCATCGTGACCGTGCTGCCGTCTCGGAGAGCCGCCGGCTACGGTAGACAGACGGAGGAGCCCCCGGTCTCATCAGGTGTCCAGGTGAGAGGTGCGTCACGGTGTGCGACAGTTCCCCCGAAAAGAAGGGGCTGCACAGTCACCCAGCACGCCACCCCTGGGCTCGGCCCGGAGGCTCAGGCCTGCACCGCAGGCCCCACGTGCATCGGCTGCCCCCGCAGAGTCTCCGGAACAAGGCCTGGGTCCGGGCCTCGTAGACCTGCTTCCACTCAGTAGAGGCAAACCCGGGCTCTGTGGGCCCAGGGATGGACCCAGGGACGGACCCAGGGAGGGACCCAGGGAGGGGCGGGCGGCTTCAGGCCCCAGAATGGCGGCCACGCAGAACCCCACTGAACCCCGCCCATATGACACCGCCTGGGGAGCATCCGGGAAGCTCTGAAGGCAGAGGGGCGCCCTCGCTGCGAACGCGGTCGCGCAAAACTCAGGGACGAGAGTTGTTCAGTCAGAGGGGCTGACGGCCTGTCAACAGAGGGTGGATTTTAGGACTTCGGAAGAGGACGGGTGAGGACCATCTTCCCCATCACGTGGAAGCTTCTGACCGCACACTCTGTGGTCAGTGCCTCCTCTTGGCCAAACACGGAGAGGCGCGGGGAGCTGTGGTTGGCGGGGGAGCGTGGGAGATGTTAGAGCTTGCTTGGGGCTACTGCCAGACAGCAGAAGGGCAGGTCCTAGGTCATTCAGTGAGGGGTTGAGCATTCCCTCCACTTTTCTGGGGTGACAGGGAAGGTGGCAGTGTCAGCTTCAGGACAGGAGAGAGAACCAGGTCGGTGGGGGAGGAGGGAGGGGGGCAGTATGGGGAAGTCTTGCCACCAGTTGTCATCCTGACTCTGAATGTAAATGGAGAGAACTTGCCTCCGCTGCTAGCCATCACTGACCCCCTTCTAACAACAGCCAGGCAGGGCTGTCAGGCTGCGCCCCAGGGCTCAACCTCACTACCTCAGGAAGGGTCTCAGGGCACAGGCTGACCAGGAGAACGAGGGTCCTAGAGCAGTGGCCTCAAGGGATACCTCAGAAGTAGCCTTGGTTCAAGGTGGGGAGGACTCTCCCCACTAAAGGTGCTTACAGCATCTCCTTGTCCCTCCTCTAGGCGCCCTCCTTACCTGCCCTCCTGCCTGCACTCCCGCCTGTGGCCCCTGACCTGTGTCATCATGTCTCAGAGCCACGAGAACCAGAGCCATGCCCATGTGGAACGCCAGCAGGTCCTGGGGGACACTCAGCATCCTGCGCTGGCCCAGGCCACTGTGGCAGCCATAGCCGCAGCTGCAGCAGAAAGGGGGTCCCCCTCCTTCCCCTCCTCTGTCTGTCAGGGTTCTCTCTTGAGCTCCGCTGCTGCTGGCGCTCTCCAGGGAGCCAAGGCCCCTAGCTTTTCTGCTGCAGCGGTTTCCTGGGCACAATCTTATCATGGTGCCCAGGGCCCAGAGGAGGCAAGTGCAAGTGCCTCCCACGTAGCCCCTGCCGCTCAAAGCACTAGCAGCGATCCTCTGACCAAGAAGGTTGGCATACTGGTTGACTTCCTCATGGAGAAGTACAAGAAGAAGGAGCCCATCCATGAGGCCTCCCTGCTGAAGGCTGTCAACCTGAAGCACAAGACGCACTTAACCGAGATCCTCAGGAGAGCCTCTGAGCACATAGACATGGTGTATGGCATTGAGGTGAAGGAAGTCGACATTTGCAATCACACCTGTGTCCGCCTAAGCAATCTGGGCCCCCCGGGCTATGGAGATCCGAGTGATGACGGGGTGCTGTCCAACTCTGGTCTCCTGATGGCCCTCCTGGTCTTCATCTTCCTGAAGGGCAACCATGCCAGCGAAGAGGAAGTCTGGCACTTCCTCAGTGGGTTGGCAGTCTATGCTGGGAAGGAGCACCCGATCTTTGGGGATCCCAGTAGGCCCATCACCGAAGAGCTGGTACAGCAGAGGTACCTGATTCATCGCCAGGTGCCCAATAGTGAGCCTCCACGCTACGAGTTCTTGTGGGGCCCAAGAGCTCAGGTTGAGACCAGTAAGATGAAGGTGCTCGATAATCTGGCCAGGGTCAGCAATAAGGCCCCTAGTTCCTACCCAGTCCTCTATGCTGAGGCTCTGAGAGATCAGATGGAGAGAGCCATGATCAAGGTTGTAGCTAGTGCCGAGGCCAGGGCCAGGGCCAAGGCCAAGGCCAAGTCCGGCAGCACCTCCCACAACTAGGTAGCTGCTCCAGGGCACTTTGTTCCCTTTATGTTGGGGGCAGGTCCAAGTTCCGCTAGGTTAAGTAGCTGTGGAGACCACGAGAACCAGAGCCATGCCCATGTGGAACGCCAGCAGGTCCTGGGGACACTCAGCATCCTCGCTGGCCCAGGCCACTGTGGCAGCCATAGCCGCAGCTGCAGCAGAAAGGGGGTCCCCCTCCTTCCCCTCCTCTGTCTGTCAGGGTTCTCTCTTGAGCTCCGCTGCTGCTGGCGCTCTCCAGGGAGCCAAGGCCCCTAGCTTTTCTGCTGCAGCGGTTTCCTGGGCACAATCTTATCATGGTGCCCAGGGCCCAGAGGAGGCAAGTGCAAGTGCCTCCCACGTAGCCCCTGCCGCTCAAAGCACTAGCAGCGATCCTCTGACCAAGAAGGTTGGCATACTGGTTGACTTCCTCATGGAGAAGTACAAGAAGAAGGAGCCCATCCATGAGGCCTCCCTGCTGAAGGCTGTCAACCTGAAGCACAAGACGCACTTAACCGAGATCCTCAGGAGAGCCTCTGAGCACATAGACATGGTGTATGGCATTGAGGTGAAGGAAGTCGACATTTGCAATCACACCTGTGTCCGCCTAAGCAATCTGGGCCCCCCGGGCTATGGAGATCCGAGTGATGACGGGGTGCTGTCCAACTCTGGTCTCCTGATGGCCCTCCTGGTCTTCATCTTCCTGAAGGGCAACCATGCCAGCGAAGAGGAAGTCTGGCACTTCCTCAGTGGGTTGGCAGTCTATGCTGGGAAGGAGCACCCGATCTTTGGGGATCCCAGTAGGCCCATCACCGAAGAGCTGGTACAGCAGAGGTACCTGATTCATCGCCAGGTGCCCAATAGTGAGCCTCCACGCTACGAGTTCTTGTGGGGCCCAAGAGCTCAGGTTGAGACCAGTAAGATGAAGGTGCTCGATAATCTGGCCAGGGTCAGCAATAAGGCCCCTAGTTCCTACCCAGTCCTCTATGCTGAGGCTCTGAGAGATCAGATGGAGAGAGCCATGATCAAGGTTGTAGCTAGTGCCGAGGCCAGGGCCAGGGCCAAGGCCAAGGCCAAGTCCGGCAGCACCTCCCACAACTAGGTAGCTGCTCCAGGGCACTTTGTTCCCTTTATGTTGGAAGAGAGCAGTCAGGCTCCTAAATAGTGCAGAGTAGTGGGGGTGGAGGGAACAAAACCCTTATGTCCTTACAGGTTTAAGTAGCAAGGGAGTTTAAGTACAGTTAGTCGTAACAAAATATATATCTTTTCTCATTTTTCTGTCTGACTAATATCTGTTAAAGCATATTATTGAGGTAGTTACATAAACAGACGAGGGAGGTGTTCAGTTATTTTCAAATGTTAGTACTTTTCATAACGCTTCTTGTGCTTTAGCTCCAAATGTATGAATAATATAAACCACATTTTTGCTTTTTTAAAATTCTTAAATTCACAGTTTGGCTATTTGTAAAGCACATTGTAAATACTGCTGTTGTATTATGGATGTTTTAAGAATTTTAACGTTTCAGTTTTGCTATATGTAACATAAAGTCACAAACCATCTATGTTTTCTTTATGGTCCACAAGTAGCTAACATGGTACTGTACAACAGAAATTTTCATGGAAATTTAAAAGACAACCACAGAAAATACAGAGAAAAAAAATAGAGTAAAAAGTCTTTGTGTTTTACCTTATTTCTGTTAAACTTTCCTTTAGTAAAAATAAATACTTTGACTTATTTAGCTCAATAAGAATTTTGGTGTGTTTTGTCCTAATTCACCACACATTCTCTGCCATCTACTGGCTTAAAAGTAAACTCAGATGGGGAGGTGGTATTTGAGGGGTTCAGAACAAGCATAACTATCATTCATTAAAGACAAATACTTCCTAATCCCTATGGCATTACATTACAGGTAGTGAATTCACAGGTAGTGAATGCATTGCAGCATTCATGCAGGTTAGGATTTAGCAGACCACCTATACGGATTAATAACCTGCAAATTTCTCAAGTTCACGAGACTGATTCAGTGGCCTTGCTAGGACTAGTCCCCTGATAAGGATTAGTCCAGGGCCCACACTGCTCCCCTTCTCACAGCCTAGGCCAGACCTCATTCCTTTTCATTCATTTTTCCTCTAAACGCTCTAAGATGGATACACGGGGCCCTGTCCCAAAGAATGTTCTGGAATCAAATTATAATAATGCCAACAAATGAATAGTGAGAACCAAGAAGAGAAGCTATTCGGTGACCAGGTGGTCATGAACACAGGTAACGTCAGATACCCTGAAAAGATCAGCATCCCCTATTTATTCTTCGGAATTCTCAGGGTCATAAAAGCCTTGGCTTAAGGGCTGTGTCCTCAGGTCAGGGGAGGGAGGACTCCCAGCCTCTGAGAATAAGGAGAGGGAGGACATTAGAACAGCAGGGGCCCCACAAAGTATGCCCTGCTTTCTGCCTTGCATGCCATGGGCAGACCTATCTCTTGAGGTGGCCTTTCCTTGCCTCCAGGGCTGTTTAAAGTACAAACCGTATTAAAAAATTTTGGCTATTTGTAAAGCACATTGTAAATACTGCTGTTGTATTATGGATGTTTTAAGAATTTTAACGTTTCAGTTTTGCTATATGTAACATAAAGTCACAAACCATCTATGTTTTCTTTATGGTCCACAAGTAGCTAACATGGTACTGTACAACAGAAATTTTCATGGAAATTTAAAAGACAACCACAGAAAATACAGAGAAAAAAAATAGAGTAAAAAGTCTTTGTGTTTTACCTTATTTCTGTTAAACTTTCCTTTAGTAAAAATAAATACTTTGACTTATTTAGCTCAATAAGAATTTTGGTGTGTTTTGTCCTAATTCACCACACATTCTCTGCCATCTACTGGCTTAAAAGTAAACTCAGATGGGGAGGTGGTATTTGAGGGGTTCAGAATAAACATAACTGTCATTCATTAAAGTCAAATACTTCCTAATCCCTACACCACTGCATTACAGGTAGTGAATACAGGTAGTGAATTCACAGGTAGTGAATGCATTGCAGCATTCATGCAGGTTAGGATTTAGCAGACCTCCTGTATGGATTGATACCCTGCAAATTTCTCAAGTGCCCGAGACTGATTCAGTGGCCTTCCTAGGACTGGTCCCCTGACAAGGATTAGTCCAGGGCCCACACTGCTCCCCTTCTCCCAGCCTAGGCCAGACCTCATGCCTTTTCATTCATTTTTCCTCTAAACGCTCAAAGATGGATACAGAGGGCTCTGTCCCAAAGCATGTTCTGGAATCAAAGTGTAATAATGCCGACAAATGAGTAGTGAGAATCAAGAAGAAAAGCTATTCGGTGGCCAGGTGGTCATGAACACGGACAATGTCAGATACCCTGAAAAGATCAGCATCCCCTATTTATTCTTCGGAATTCTCAGGGTCATAAAAGCCTTGGCTTAAGGGCTGTGTCCTCAGGTCAGGGGAGGGAGGACTCCCAGCCTCTGAGAGTTACCAAGGGGAGGCCCTTAGACCCGTAGGGGCCCCACAAAGTATGCCCTGCTTTCTGCCTTGTGTGCCATGGGCAGACCTGTCTCTGAGGTGCCCCTTCCTTTGCCCCAAGGCATGGATGGAGGGGTTCTCAGGCAGATGAGTGCCTGGGTCTTGTGAAAGCAGCACCAATACTACTCAAGTAGGAGATCCTCACAGGCCTTCATTGGATTTATGGTGAGGAGACTGGGTGCTGAGGAGTGGATCCCCATAGCAAAGGGGACCACACGGAGGCCTTAGGGAAGGTAACCAGGGAAAAGCCCTCGTACCTCCCCTTCTGGTGCCTTAAGAAAGTGAAAGCCTTGGCCACAGACCGGCAGACTCAGTCAGTAGAGAGAGTGGATTCCCATAGGCTACCTGAAGTCGAGGTAAGCAACCTGACCAAGGCTTCCCTGGTGGTCCAGTGGGTAAGGACACCGCCTTGCAGTGCAAGGGGCACCGGTTCGATCCCTGGCCTGGGAAGATCCCACGTGCCACAGAGCGGCTGGACTCATGTGTCCAACTACTGAGCTGGAGCTCTGGAGCACATGTGCCCAGAGTCGGTGCTTTGCAGCCAGAGAGGCCACTGCGGTGGGAGGCCCACACAGGCCAAAGAATAAAGATGGATGAAAGAAAGTAAATGAAAGGCCAATAGAAGCGCCTCCAAAAAAGAAACCTGACCTAACACTGAGGAGCCACTGATTGCAGAAGAGTGCAGCCCTATAATACTGGGCTCCTCAGAAGACCCTAACAGCTTTGGACGGATCCACTTCATCCTGATTTCCAATCCAGAGCTTCCAAGAAGGTGAAGTCCCCTTTAAACGCCTAAAAGAATGGATACACGGGCCCTGTCCCAAAGAATGTTCTGGAATAAAAAAGAAATGAGTAGTGAGAATCAAGAAGAAAAGCTATTCGGTGGCCAGGTGGTCATGAACACGGACAATGTCAGATACCCTGAGAAGATCAGCATCCCCTCATTTATTCCTCAGAATTCTCAGGGACATAAAAGCCTTGGCTTAAGGGCTGTGTCCTCAGGTCAGGGGAGGGAGGACTCCCAGCCTCTGAGAGTTACCAAGGGGAGGCCCTTAGACCCGTAGGGGCCCCACAAAGTATGCCCTGCTTTCTGCCTTGTGTGCCATGGGCAGACCTGTCTCTGAGGTGCCCCTTCCTTTCCTCCAGGGCATGGCTGGAGGGGTTCTCAGGCAGAGGAGTGCCTGGGTCTTGTGAAAGCAACTCCAATGCTGCCCAAGTAGGCGATCCTCACAGGCCTTCACTGGATTTACAGTGGGGACACTGGGTGCTGAGGAGTGGACCCCCGTAGCAAAGGGGACCACATGGAGGCCTTAGGGAAGGTAACCAGGGAATAGCTGTCTCACGTCCCCTTCTGGTGTCTCAAGAAGGTGAAAGCCTTTGCCACGGGCCAGCAAACTCAGTCAGTAGAAAGGGTGGGTACCCATAGGCTACCTGAAGTCGAGGTAAGAAACCTGACCAAGGCTTTCCTGGTGGTGCAGTGGGTAAGGACACCACCTTGAAGTGCAAGGGGCGCCGGTTCAATCCCTGGCCTGGGAAGATCCCACGTGCCACAGAGCGGCTGGACTGATGTGTCCAACTACCGAGCTGGAGCTCTGGAGCGCGTGCGCCCAGAGTCAGTGCTTTGCAACAAGAGAGGCCACTGCGGTGGGAGGCCCACACAGGCCAAAGAATAAAGATGGATGAAAGAAAGTAAATGAAAGGCCAATAGAAGCGCCTCCAAAAAAGAAACCTGACCTAACACTGAGGAGCCACTGATTGCAGAAGAGTGCAGCCCTATAATACTGGGCTCCTCAGAAGACCCTAACAGCTTTGGACGGATCCACTTCATCCTGATTTCCAATCCAGAGCTTCCAAGAAGGTGAAGCCTTTGTTCTGAGGAGCACAGCCTCAGGTGAGGGGAGGGTAGAGTCCTGGGTCTGGTCAGGAGTCAGGATGAGGTCCCTGCATGAGGGGCAAGGGGCCACTCAGCCCAGAACACAGGAGAATGCAGAGGCCCACGTCTGGGGCCCGCCCTACGAGGCCCAGGACTCAGCTTTCTGGCTGAGGTGCCCCTCTGTCCACTGGGAGTGGTCTCAGGGAGGTGAGGGTCTTGGTCTACTGGGAGAAGCCTCATTTGGTACAGAGGGGAAAACCAGCAACTCCAAACAAGGATAAAGGGACGGCACCTGCAACAGAGCCCTGCCACTAGCTACCTCCCTTGGCAAATCCATGAGGGCAGGCATGATGCATCCCTCTCCTTTCCTCTTAGAGCATCTCAGGGAGGTGAGGCACTGGGTCACAGAGGCCAGCCTCAGGAGGATTTGCCAAGAGTCAAGCAGAGGACCACGCAGACCGAAGGAACCACACAAATCATAAAAGTGGGGACACCACAGAATCTCTCCCCTACTGTCAGCCATGAGTGACCACGGGCAGGCAGGCCCACATGAGGCAGCCCTCACCTCCTCCGAGGTGCTCTCAGGGAATTCAAGGCTATTGTATGAAAGGACAAACCTCCCTAGGTCATGGGAAGAGCCCATGTGAGGACTCAGAGTGAGGACCAAGGGGAACCCCAACCCAAAGGAGAGGGTAAGGACACCACCTTGAAGTGCAAGGCGCCGGTTCAATCCCTGGCCTGGGAAGATCCCACGTGCCACAGAGCGGCTGGACTGATGTGTCCAACTACGAGCCGGAGCTCTGGAGCGCATGCGCCCAGAGCCGGTGCTTTGCAACAAGAGAGGCCACTGCGGTGGGAGGCCCACACAGGCCAAAGAATAAAGATGGATGAAAGAAAGTAAATGAAAGGCCAATAGAAGCGCCTCCAAAAAAGAAACCTGACCTAACACTGAGGAGCCACTGATTGCAGAAGAGTGCAGCCCTATAATACTGGGCTCCTCAGAAGACCCTAACAGCTTTGGACGGATCCACTTCATCCTGATTTCCAATCCAGAGCTTCCAAGAAGGTGAAGCCTTTGTTCTGAGGAGCACAGCCTCAGGTGAGGGGAGGGTAGAGTCCTGGGTCTGGTCAGGAGTCAGGATGAGGTCCCTGCATGAGGGGCAAGGGGCCACTCAGCCCAGAACACAGGAGAATGCAGAGGCCCACCTCTGGTGCCAGCCCTAGGAAGCCCAGGACTCGACTTTCTGGCTGAGGTGCCCCTCTTTCCACTGGGAATGGTCTCAGGGAGGTGAGGGTCTTGCCTACTGGGAGAAGCCTCATTCAGTAGAGAGTGGAAAACCAGTGATACCAAATGAGGATAAAGGGACGACACCTGGAACAGAGCCCTGCCACTAGCTACCTCCCTTGACAAATCCATGAGGGCAGGCATGATGCACCCCACTCCTTTCCTTTCCTCTTAGAGCATCTCAGGGAGGTGACGCACTCGGTCTCTGAGGCCAGCCTCAGGAGGATTTCTAGTCATGCCAAGAGTCAAGCAGAGGACCACGAGGACCACGAGAACCAAACATATCATAAAAGTGGGGACAACACAGAATCCCTCCCCTACTGTCAGCCATGAGTGACCACAGGCAGGCAGGCCCACATGAGGCAGCCCTCACCTCCTCCGAGGTGCTCTCAGGGAATTCAAGCCTATTGTATGAGAGGACAAGCCTCCCTAGGTCATGGGAAGAGCCCATGTGAGGACTCAGAGTGAGGACCAAGGGGAACCCCAACCCAAAGGAGAGAGGAGCACATAGCCCCAGCAGCCTTTCAGCTCTGGGAACCCCAGGCAGAGGTAGAGAGATGTGACATCCAGTTGCTTCCAGCTCGGGAGGACACAGGTCAATATGGGGAAGAGGTCCAGATCCTGACAGAGGACTACTGAGCTCACCAGCCCCAGAGCAGGAGGCCAGAGAATCTTGCCTTCTGCTGTTAGTACTGAGAAGCCCCCCAAAACTGCTGTGGCTACACATGGCCTACTCTGACCTCTACTTTGTGGACAACATGTCCTCAGGTAAAGAGGGGCCATAGGACCTCCAGGGAGTTCCCAAAAGACACCTGATCATTTCTCTGACTGATGACCCTACCCCAAATGAAGCAGGAGTTAGTGATGTGAGCCTGACCCCTACTCAGTGAAATCAGTCTTTCTTCTACTTTCCTTTGACTATAAATCTGTAGCACACTTAATCCTCAGGACAGAGCTGCACCATCTGCCTGTTTGCATCCCTTACAAACGTCCTAAATTAATAAATATTTATTGTCTAACCCTTGAATTTCTTGTGTGCTGAGACACAAAGAACATGAGCCTCAGTCAGTCCAGACACGAGGTGAGTGATTCCAATTAAAAGACTAACTCAATTGCCACTAAGGTATCAAGGCTGAATCAGAGAATGGTAGAGTGTTAAAGCTAAGAATGCTCCATAACATGGAGCCAGTGTTCTACTTTAATGGCAGCTCTGATTTTCACTCCCTTGGGCAAGGCTCTAAACCCTTTTAGGCTTGGTGTTCTCATCCATAAAACTGAAGAGATTATCTGCTTCCTGGTGCGGGTATAAGGACAAAATGAGACAGCACACATTAGCACTTAGCAGAGCGCTCAATAAATGGTTGCTCGTTGTTAGGCTCAAGGTCAGTTCTCCAGGGATTTTAGACGTGGGAATACTGGCGGCAGAGAGGTGGCCCCAGGTGCTGGAGTCAGGTCAGAGTAAGGGAGAGATCAAAACCTCATCCTCTCAGTGACAAATTAGCAAACCGAGTTTAGTGACAATATCCATGACTACCACCAACATCTTTCAAAAACTACACCCTCGACAGACTGGAGCGCACCCATCCCCTCCCCCTCCTCGCCCTCTATAATGGCCTGAGTGTCAGAAGACCTTGCACAAGTCCTATACACTTCCACTCCCCCTTTTGAAAATGAGGGGTGGGCCGGACTCAACGGGATTCAATCAGTAAGGGAATGTCATTGTCCATTACATATTACAGACGGCAGACAGATTTTCAAGTCCAAATTCGCTGGTTTTTAAAAAAATAATCATAAAGTGAGCTGGCTGCATGGACTGAGAGTTGAATGGTGCTTCCAGGCAGGGAGGTTTCTCTGGAACAGTCCCACGGAGCACTTGGGAGCTCTGTCTGCTTCTTCAGCTGTAGAGCCTCCAAGTCTGACTCTCTTGCCCACCCCAAGACTCCAAAAGCTATTTTAAAGTTTGAACAAACCTCTTAAACTAATGGGAGTACATTCTGATGTGGACAATTAGGAACTGTGATGGTTGCACAACAGGATACATTTAAAATTAGGATATGTTTAAAATTAATCCAGTATGACCCAACACTTCCACTACTGGGCATATACTGAGAAAACTGTAATTCAGAAAGACACATGTACCCCAGTGTTCACTGCAGCACTATTTACAATAGCCAGGACATGGAAGCAACCTAAATAGCCATCAACAGATGCATGGATAAAGAAGATGTGAAAAGGGGATCCTGCAGGGGTGCTGTGTGATGGTCTGGAGGGGTGGGATGGGGGGATAGACATATGACTAATCTGGGAACATACATATCTGTAAACAACAAAATTCTGTAAAAGTTAAAAGCAAAATAAAAGTTTTTTTAAAAAAGAAGATGTGGTACATATATACAATGGAATATTACTCAGTCATGTAAAGGAGCAAAACTCGGTGATTTGTAGTGATGTGGCTAGATCTAGAGTCTGTCATACACAGTGAAGTAAGGCAGAAGAGAAATACAAATACTGTGTGTTAATGCATATACATGGAATCTAGAAAAACAGTGAAGATAAGCCTACTTGCTGGGCAGAAAGAGAGACGCAGACATAGAGAATGGACATGTGGACACAGTGGGGGAAGGGGAGGATGGGAAGAATTGGGAGAGTGGCACTGACGTGTACACGTCCATGTGTAAAACAGCTAGTGGGAAGCTGCTTTCAAGCACAGGGAGCTCAGCTCGGTGCTCTGTGATGACCTAGAGGGGTGGGGTTCAGGGCGAGTGGGAGGGAGGCTCTACAGGGAGGAGATGTACGGATACTTATAGCTGACCCACCTTGCTATACTGCAGAAACCAACACAACATTGTAAAGCAATAGTCCTCCAATTAAAAAAATAAAAATAAAATAGATAAAATAAAACTAATCCAACAATGTTGCCACAAGTCCCAAAAAGTTCAGAATCAACGTCTCAGGATATTTTTTCACCGTAAAAGTAACTCCTCCAAATCAGCAGAATAAGAATGCTTCTGGTTCTTCTACATGTGCATCTACCTCCAAGCATGCCAACAATTTCCAAACTGAAGAACTGCCACGGACAAAGAACCTGTTGAAAAGTTGACTCCTACTTTGCAAGGAGATCTTGCAAATACACTACTCGCTGTTTTAGAGCATGTCTAAGAGTCTCATGAAAAGATGGCTTGCACTAACCTACAAGATGAAACTGCAAGTCAGACCTTTACCTGTATCGCCATCTCTTACTGTGAGTTCGTGAAGCTGAAACACCATGGACGATGTATACTCACTACAATTAGAAATCTCCAGAAGCCATAATACAGTGTGTTATGCTCTGCACTGGCATCATGAAACTATTTATGGTTATCAGAAATCTCCCCGGGATAAGCGAATAGAAATATCATTGAAAACACAAACGTCTCCTGCATGAAAACTTTAACAGATTAACTGACAAAGTCTGCCCACTTACTTCCATTATATGATGGACAATGGGAGTTATTATACAATTACTTACTCTTTTTTACATCAAGGGGGAAAACTGATGGTGCCACGAATTTCAGATTTATTGTAATTTGGATAAACATTCTCTCCGGTGAAATTTCAACATACTTTCTCAAGAACTATTTGGAGACTCATAATTTCAGTCATACAGTAATATTTTGTTCTTACATGAGGCTGCTTTTTAAAAAAATCTGTACTTCAAAATCCCAAGGACTTCCCTGGTGGTCCAGTGGGTGGAGAGTCCACCTTGAAGTGCAAGGGGCACCAGTTTGAGCCCTGGCCAGGGAAGATCCCACGTGCCACAGAGTGGCTGGACAGGTGTGTCCAGGTGCAGGCCAATGCTCTGGAGTGCATGCGCCCGGAGCCCACGCTTTACAGTGAGAGAGGCCACTGCGATGGGAGGCCCACACAGGCCAAAGAGTGAAGATGGATGAGAATGAATAAATAAATAAATAAAAGAGGCCAAAATTTTTTTAAAAAAAGAAAAAAAAAAGGAAGGAAATCCTATCTCAGGTTATATCATGGATGAACCTTGAGATCATTATAGTAAGTGGAATAAGCCCGTCATAAAAACACTATAAGATTTCACTTACATGAAGTACTTGGAGGAATCAAACTCATAGAAACAGAAAGGAGAATGGTGATTACCGGAGGCTGGAGGAAGTAGAAAAGGAGAGTTGCTTTAATGGGTCTCAGTCTTGTAAGTTACAAAAGTTCTAAAGAACTGACTCACAGAAATGTGAACACATTTAAACTTGAAATACATACCGCTGTTTTAGAGCATGTCTAAGAGTCTCATAAAAACTTGCCATCTCTTATTTTGTGAGTTCGTGAAGCTGAAACACCATGGACGATGTATACTCACTACAATTAGAAATCTCCAGAAGCCATAATACAGTGTGTTATGCTCTGCACTGGCATCATGAAACTATTTATGGTTATCAGAAATCTCCCCGGGATAAGCGAATAGAAATATCATTGAAAACACAAACGTCTCCTGCATGAAAACTTTAACAGATTAACTGACAAAGTCTGCCCACTTACTTCCATTATATGATGGACAATGGGAGTTATTATACAATTACTTACTCTTTTTTACATCAAGGGGGAAAACTGATGGTGCCACGAATTTCAGATTTATTGTAATTTGGATAAACATTCTCTCCGGTGAAATTTCAACATACTTTCTCAAGAACTATTTGGAGACTCATAATTTCAGTCATACAGTAATATTTTGTTCTTACATGAGGCTGCTTTTTAAAAAAATCTGTACTTCAAAATCCCAAGGACTTCCCTGGTGGTCCAGTGGGTGGAGAGTCCACCTTGAAGTGCAAGGGGCACCAGTTTGAGCCCTGGCCAGGGAAGATCCCACGTGCCACAGAGTGGCTGGACAGGTGTGTCCAGGTGCAGGCCAATGCTCTGGAGTGCATGCGCCCGGAGCCCACGCTTTACAGTGAGAGAGGCCACTGCGATGGGAGGCCCACACAGGCCAAAGAGTGAAGATGGATGAGAATGAATAAATAAATAAATAAAAGAGGCCAAAATTTTTTTAAAAAAAGAAAAAAAAAAGGAAGGAAATCCTATCTCAGGTTATATCATGGATGAACCTTGAGATCATTATAGTAAGTGGAATAAGCCCGTCATAAAAACACTATAAGATTTCACTTACATGAAGTACTTGGAGGAATCAAACTCATAGAAACAGAAAGGAGAATGGTGATTACCGGAGGCTGGAGGGAAGTAGAAAAGGAGAGTTGCTTTTTAATGGGTCTCAGTCTTGTAAGTTACAAAAGTTCTAAAGAACTGACTCACAGAAATGTGAACACATTTAACACTATTGAACTGTACACTTAAAAACAGTTAAGATGGTAAGTTTAGGTTCTGTGTTTCTTATAATAATAAAAAAAGACCAAAAATATCTGTGCTTCAAAGAACATAAAGGTACATTTCAAATTCTACCATAATAATGTATCCAATCAACATTTGAGAATACAAAGGTATTCTCATAGTGTATTTTCTTGCCCTATCTTTACTCTGCAACTGAGGTTTCAGACTTTGGTTTCCAATTCAAGAGAGCACTCCCTCCCCAAAGAAGTTCTTAACTCCCAGACTAGCAGAAGTCCATCTCTTCTTACTCTCTTGCCACCCCTTGTACGATAAAAATCCCTTGGGATTTTTAGTGTTCAACTTGAATATTCTGACCACTCTTTGTAGGAACCTTCTTGACATTAAGAAACAGTACAATCAGCACCAGCTGGCCACCAGACCCAGGCAAACACTGCAGCTGATGCACTCTTTCCCCTATAGCTGCCAAAGAAGGGGTGGAGACTCAGAAGCATGTGATGTGAGGAAGAACAAATCCGGTTGCTAGGGCTCTTTGGACCCATGTGCATGGCCACTTTCCAGGCTAAACCTGACCCCAGGTGCACTGAATTGGGACAAGTTCATTGGTGTCCCCTACTCTAGACCTTGGAATATCACTTCTGATTCAAAGCTGCAGCCTGCCCACTGCTCCAGTTTCATCTGCCCTTGCCCCTCAGGTAGTAAATGCCCTGCAGGATGCTTGCTCCAGTTCCTGCCTTCAGTGGGTGGTCTCTATTGCCCAGATTCACTGCAATAGACTTCATTTCTGAAGCTTAGGGAGAAGGCTTGGTATTGAGAGTGCCTGCCCTTCCAGAAGGCTCTTGGCTTCATGCTGATCTTCCCATCCTTCTGGCAGCAACCTTCAAACTCTGTATCAGGAGTTTGCTGAAGGAGAGATAGGAAGAAAAACTGACCAGGTACTCAATTACAAGCCTTTTGGAATCTTGGTTTAGTGGAAGGGGTAGAATGGAGGTCAGGTAGAAATATCAAGACGGGCAGATGAAGAATACTCTTCACTACAGACTTTTCCCCTAGCTACTGGGTTTACCCCCTCTGAAAAGCCCAAAGACCTTTCTTCCTTACACCACTCTTTCTCATTCCTGGTTCTCTTTGGATCTCCCGTTCTGTCACTGACAAAGTTCTGTGTTTATTGAGCTGAACTGTAGGCGAGGTTGGAGAGACAAGGGTTATCCAGACTTCCTTGGCTCCAGATCAACTGTCAACACATCTTAATAAGGCCTGATTATCTCTAAAGTTGGGGGGAAGGTGGGTTCATTCCAGACCCGGCAGTGAGGAGTCACCCTAAGCCTTGAAGGTCATCACCCACCTCCTCGAATTTCTTGCCTGGGCCTTGGTGGAGAAAGCGCTCCATTTTGGACAGGATGTAAGCAGCTGCAGGAAAGGGGTGTGTGGGTGTGGGTGTCGGGGTATGGGTGTGGGTGGGTGTGTGTTTAGACCTTCCTGGAAGACAAAGGGGAAACTTCCCTGGTGCTCCAGTGGCTAAGACTCTGAGCTCCCGATGCAGGGGGCCCAAGTTCGATCCTTGGTCAGGGAACTAGCTCCCACATGCCACAACTAAAGATTCTTCATGCCACAACTAAGACCCAGCTGCAGAAGCCAAATAAATATTAAAAAAAAAAAAGACAATGGGCATTTTCCCATAAAGTAACTACAGGTTTTGCGGTTACCTAGATTTGAAAATGAATCAAAGATATGATGCGACACTGTGTCAGTGACCTTAATCCTTTGAACCACACAATATCCTGTGAGATGCATAGAGTTATCTCCACTTTTGTGAACGTGAGAAGCTTCCCCAGATACACAGGACTAGTTAGCAAAATGTATAGCTTTCAACCCAGGCCCGCCAAGCCTGTGTGTGTCCATGATCCCGTGGCACTGAAGCACCTAGAATTTACTACATTCTACCTTCATCCCTGTTAAATAAAAAAGCATTCAAATACTTGTAAGAGATGGTAAGGAGGACAGTTCCAGAAGGGGACTACTGGGTTTGCAGTGGGAGCAGAGAGATATGGCCAACCTGGAACAAGAGGATGCGTGGAGATTTATAGCCAAGCAGAGGGTGGGGGCAGCGCTCAGAAAAAGACTAAGAGGAAACAAGGATAGTGGGGTTCTTGCTAGATTGACTGAACAGATTCCTGCTGAAGGCAGGCATAATAAGAGATATGGAGGGTAAAGACTGAGAAATTTGATCAGAATATCAAGAATGGGGCTTTTCACTAAACTGGCTCAGCAGAATTCTTGCTAAAACTGGACTGAGCTGGCCAAGGACCAAGCCTACAGCTGAGGCCGTCAAAAAGACAACCCAGGGGAAATTGACTCAAGTTTGGTCAAAGAATCATTGTCACCCGTTGAGATGGAGGTGGTAGCAACCATAGGAGATGGAGAAAGACAGATGATAGGTAGACATCTAAGCATGGCAATGGGGGCTTCCCCAGTGGGCCAATGGCTAAGACTCGGAGCTTCCAATGCAGGGGACCCAGGTTCAATCCCTGGTCAGGGAACTAGATGCCACACGCAGCAACTAAGAGTTCACATGCTGCAACTAAAGATCCCACCTGCTGCAACTAAGACCTGGCACGGCCAAATCAGTAAATCAATAAATAAAAATAAAATATAAGCATGGCAAGAGAACTGTGCAGAAAAAAATGGCCACATCAATGACTAGCTGAGCAATGAAGAAGAAGTGAGCAAAGGCTTACTCCTACACATTCTTGGACAGGACACAGCCTAAAACAAGCTTGAAAATGCTTATGCTGAGATCCCAAATTTGAGAAGCTGTGTCTTCTGTGGTATGATGCGACACTGTGTCAGTGACCTTAATCCTTTGAACCACACAATATCCTGTGAGATGCATAGAGTTATCTCCACTTTTGTGAACGTGAGAAGCTTCCCCAGATACACAGGACTAGTTAGCAAAATGTATAGCTTTCAACCCAGGCCCGCCAAGCCTGTGTGTGTCCATGATCCCGTGGCACTGAAGCACCTAGAATTTACTACATTCTACCTTCATCCCTGTTAAATAAAAAAGCATTCAAATACTTGTAAGAGATGGTAAGGAGGACAGTTCCAGAAGGGGACTACTGGGTTTGCAGTGGGAGCAGAGAGATATGGCCAACCTGGAACAAGAGGATGCGTGGAGATTTATAGCCAAGCAGAGGGTGGGGGCAGCGCTCAGAAAAAGACTAAGAGGAAACAAGGATAGTGGGGTTCTTGCTAGATTGACTGAACAGATTCCTGCTGAAGGCAGGCATAATAAGAGATATGGAGGGTAAAGACTGAGAAATTTGATCAGAATATCAAGAATGGGGCTTTTCACTAAACTGGCTCAGCAGAATTCTTGCTAAAACTGGACTGAGCTGGCCAAGGACCAAGCCTACAGCTGAGGCCGTCAAAAAGACAACCCAGGGGAAATTGACTCAAGTTTGGTCAAAGAATCATTGTCACCCGTTGAGATGGAGGTGGTAGCAACCATAGGAGATGGAGAAAGACAGATGATAGGTAGACATCTAAGCATGGCAATGGGGGCTTCCCCAGTGGGCCAATGGCTAAGACTCGGAGCTTCCAATGCAGGGGACCCAGGTTCAATCCCTGGTCAGGGAACTAGATGCCACACGCAGCAACTAAGAGTTCACATGCTGCAACTAAAGATCCCACCTGCTGCAACTAAGACCTGGCACGGCCAAATCAGTAAATCAATAAATAAAAATAAAATATAAGCATGGCAAGAGAACTGTGCAGAAAAAAATGGCCACATCAATGACTAGCTGAGCAATGAAGAAGAAGTGAGCAAAGGCTTACTCCTACACATTCTTGGACAGGACACAGCCTAAAACAAGCTTGAAAATGCTTATGCTGAGATCCCAAATTTGAGAAGCTGTGTCTTCTGTGGTACTGTGTATCAGTATAGCAGTTCTAAACACCGAGGTCCCACAGTAAGGCACAAGGAACTATATCCAGTCTCCTGGAATAAAGCCTAGTGGAAAAGAATACCTATGAAAGCATGTTATATGTGTAAAACTGAGTCACTAAGCTGTATGCCACTAAGCTAGCACAACATTGTAAACTGACTATACTTCAATAATAATAATAAATAATAATAGTTCTCCTTCCCCTGCCTATATAGTTCAGAACTGTTAGTTGAGAAGATCTGAACAATGAGTTTAGGGTCAAAAGCTCATCCCTGCGTGACTGAGTTTGGTAAACACGTGATATGGAAGACTTCATTGTTTTCCACTCCAGACCCTTCCCCACATCATACCCTTTATGTTAAGGCTTTGCAATTCCTCTCATGAGAAGCAGAGTGGATTTCCCCATCCCACTGATCTTGGACTTGGCCACGTGGCTAATTCTGGCCAACAGAATGCTAGCAGATATGATGCAGAGAGCCTTGAAATGCACCTGTATAGATGGGCTTGTTCTTGTGTGCTTCTGATGCTGCCGTGATCAGAACACATCCCAGATAGCCTACTGGTTTAGACAGGATGACAGGTACTTGGAGTAGGCCCAGACACAACTATACCTTAGAGTTAAGCCTAGCCAAGGTCAGCCTCAATAAGCCAGTTCCCAGGTGCACAAAGAAGAATAAACAATGGTTGGTCTAACACAATGAGTCTGAGGTGGTTTTGAATGCATCACTATCGTGGCCCTCGCTGACATGAGCAGAACCTGACAATTCCTGTCTCATGGTGGGCAGGAGGGTGTGATGCTCCTGTTCTGTGATGAGATGGACCACTCCTTTCAGAGCATCACTCTCATAGCCAAAATGACCATATGTTTCCATACATACCAATATTAAGGGAATTTCTTTGCTTGTCTCTTTAGACTAAACCAAAGGACAGTTGTTTCTTTTTTTATTATTATTATTCTTTTCCATTATGGTTTATCACAGAATACTGATAAAGTTCCCTGTGCTATATTATAGGTCCTTGGTTTTTATCTATTTTATATATAGTGGTATATCTATGTTAATCCCAAACTCCTAATTTATCTCTCCCCAAGTTTCCCCTTTGGTAACAGTAAATTTGTTTTCTATGTTTATAAGCCTGTTTCTTCTTTGTAAATATGTTCATCTGTGTCATTTTTTAGATTCTACATATAAGTGATACCCTATGACTGTTTTGGTAAAACGTCTGTATACTGGAAGAACTTCAATAATAATAAATAATAATAGTTCTCCTTCCCCTGCCTATATAGTTCAGAACTGTTAGTTGAGAAGATCTGAACAATGAGTTTAGGGTCAAAAGCTCATCCCTGCGTGACTGAGTTTGGTAAACACGTGATATGGAAGACTTCATTGTTTTCCACTCCAGACCCTTCCCCACATCATACCCTTTATGTTAAGGCTTTGCAATTCCTCTCATGAGAAGCAGAGTGGATTTCCCCATCCCACTGATCTTGGACTTGGCCACGTGGCTAATTCTGGCCAACAGAATGCTAGCAGATATGATGCAGAGAGCCTTGAAATGCACCTGTATAGATGGGCTTGTTCTTGTGTGCTTCTGATGCTGCCGTGATCAGAACACATCCCAGATAGCCTACTGGTTTAGACAGGATGACAGGTACTTGGAGTAGGCCCAGACACAACTATACCTTAGAGTTAAGCCTAGCCAAGGTCAGCCTCAATAAGCCAGTTCCCAGGTGCACAAAGAAGAATAAACAATGGTTGGTCTAACACAATGAGTCTGAGGTGGTTTTGAATGCATCACTATCGTGGCCCTCGCTGACATGAGCAGAACCTGACAATTCCTGTCTCATGGTGGGCAGGAGGGTGTGATGCTCCTGTTCTGTGATGAGATGGACCACTCCTTTCAGAGCATCACTCTCATAGCCAAAATGACCATATGTTTCCATACATACCAATATTAAGGGAATTTCTTTGCTTGTCTCTTTAGACTAAACCAAAGGACAGTTGTTTCTTTTTTTATTATTATTATTCTTTTCCATTATGGTTTATCACAGAATACTGATAAAGTTCCCTGTGCTATATTATAGGTCCTTGGTTTTTATCTATTTTATATATAGTGGTATATCTATGTTAATCCCAAACTCCTAATTTATCTCTCCCAAGTTTCCCTTTGGTAACAGTAAATTTGTTTTCTATGTTTATAAGCCTGTTTCTTCTTTGTAAATATGTTCATCTGTGTCATTTTTTTAGATTCTACATATAAGTGATACCCTATGATAGTCGTTGTTCTCTGTCTAACTTACTGCACTTAGTATGACAAGTTCTAGGTCCATCCATGTTGTTGCAATGGCTTTATTTCATTCCTTTTTATGGCTGAACAGTATTCCACTGTATATATGTACCACATCTTCTTCATACATTCATCAGGATAGCTGTTTTTATAATGCCCTTAACTCCTAACCACCATTTCTAACCCTTGAACATGAACCTGACTTCTAACCATAACCCTAATCCAAACCTCTAACACTAACCCCAAATCTTAACTCTAATGGTTGCCCAAATCCTTATCCCTTGTCCAAATATGAAACTTTATCTCCAACTCTGTCACCCTAAACCCTATGATACAACTCTAATCCATAACCTTACCCCACCCCAACATGTAGCACTAACCCCTGACCCAAACCCTAGCCCCTTTCTCCATGACACTCCGCTTACCTGCCACAACCCCACCCTCCTAGGGTGAACACCATTGCTAGAGAAGGACTTGCAATCTCCCAGAAAGAACCCTTTAGGCTGCACTAGGCCAACCAGCCAGGAACTCTAAGGTCTATATTTATAGGTTCCCTCAAGAAACTGAGCCTTTTAGGTCATCCCAGCAACGCCCTTCCTGTCCTCTCCTGTTCCAGGAACACATCATTCCCCAGATCCATCCTGAGACAGGATGACAAACTTCAGATATCAGGGAAATTCATTCAGGACAAGAAACTCTTCCTTCATAATGTTCACTCTATTTAGTTTAACTCCAACTCTCATAGCCAAAATGACCATATGTTTCCATACATACCAATATTAAGGGAATTTCTTTGCTTGTCTCTTTAGACTAAACCAAAGGACAGTTGTTTCTTTTTTTATTATTATTATTCTTTTCCATTATGGTTTATCACAGAATACTGATAAAGTTCCCTGTGCTATATTATAGGTCCTTGGTTTTTATCTATTTTATATATAGTGGTATATCTATGTTAATCCCAAACTCCTAATTTATCTCTCCCCAAGTTTCCCCTTTGGTAACAGTAAATTTGTTTTCTATGTTTATAAGCCTGTTTCTTCTTTGTAAATATGTTCATCTGTGTCATTTTTTTAGATTCTACATATAAGTGATACCCTATGATAGTCGTTGTTCTCTGTCTAACTTACTGCACTTAGTATGACAAGTTCTAGGTCCATCCATGTTGTTGCAATGGCTTTATTTCATTCCTTTTTATGGCTGAACAGTATTCCACTGTATATATGTACCACATCTTCTTCATACATTCATCAGGATAGCTGTTTTTATAATGCCCTTAACTCCTAACCACCATTTCTAACCCTTGAACATGAACCTGACTTCTAACCATAACCCTAATCCAAACCTCTAACACTAACCCCAAATCTTAACTCTAATGGTTGCCCAAATCCTTATCCCTTGTCCAAATATGAAACTTTATCTCCAACTCTGTCACCCTAAACCCTATGATACAACTCTAATCCATAACCTTACCCCACCCCAACATGTAGCACTAACCCCTGACCCAAACCCTAGCCCCTTTCTCCATGACACTCCGCTTACCTGCCACAACCCCACCCTCCTAGGGTGAACACCATTGCTAGAGAAGGACTTGCAATCTCCCAGAAAGAACCCTTTAGGCTGCACTAGGCCAACCAGCCAGGAACTCTAAGGTCTATATTTATAGGTTCCCTCAAGAAACTGAGCCTTTTAGGTCATCCCAGCAACGCCCTTCCTGTCCTCTCCTGTTCCAGGAACACATCATTCCCCAGATCCATCCTGAGACAGGATGACAAACTTCAGATATCAGGGAAATTCATTCAGGACAAGAAACTCTTCCTTCATAATGTTCACTCTATTTAGTTTAACTCCAACTCTGAAGCCCATCTGCGCAAGCATTTCAATCCTTGTTTAACCCAAACAAGCTTTTTTTTTACTTCTCTGTGTCTCAACTGCCTCTAGCATTCATTTGTTCTTGTGTGCTCAGTCCTGTCTGACTCTTTGCGACCCCATGGATTGTAACCCACCAGGCTCCTCTGTCCATAGAATTCTCCAGGCAAGAATACTGGAATGGGTTGCCATTTCTTTCGCCAGGGGATCTTCCTGACCCAGGGATTGAACCCACATCTCCTGCATTGGCAGGTGGATTCTTTACCACTGCGCCAGATAAAGTAGGTTTAATAAGAGCACTTCTTAAAAATAATAACATTAAAAAAATAATAAATAAATAAAAATAATAACATTAAGAGCACCTCTTTCATAAGGTGACTAGAAGGATTCAGTTTATATATAAAAGCACCTAGGGGCTTCCCCTGGTGGTCCAGTGGGTAAGGACACCGCCTTGCAGTGCAAGGGGCGCCGGTTCGATCCCTGGCCTGGGAAGATCCCACGTGCTGCAGAGCGGCTGGACCCATGTGTCCAATTGCTGAGCCGGAGCTCTGGAGCGCATGCGCCCAGAGCTGGTGCTCTGCAGCGACAGACACCGCCGCGATGGGAGGCCCACAGGAGCCAAAGAACAAAGACTAATGAAAATAGAGAAATGAAGGATCAGTGGAAGTAGTCCGCCCACCCCCCTCCCTCCCCAACCCGACCCCCGCCCAAAGTAAATAAATAAATCTTTAAAAAAAAAAAAATAAATAACACCTAGAACAGCACCTAGCACCATAGTAACCACCAAATAAGTGTGTTTGCTTTTGTCAACATTAGTATGAATATGACCCCCCCCCAAACAGTACACATTTTCCTCTTCAGATGCCCACTTACTTTTATAATGAGGGCAAAAAACTTAAACATGCGTATTTTACAAATTTTACAAAGAACCGAAAAGCATAAAAAAGAAGAAAAATATGCCACATCCAGCCCATTATTCACATTGAGAGGACAATGGATGACAAACTTCAGATATCAGGAAATTCATTCAGGACAAGAAACTCTTCCTTCATAATGTTCACTCTATTTAGTTTAACTCCAACTCTGAAGCCCATCTGCGCAAGCATTTCAATCCTTGTTTAACCCAAACAAGCTTTTTTTTTACTTCTCTGTGTCTCAACTGCCTCTAGCATTCATTTGTTCTTGTGTGCTCAGTCCTGTCTGACTCTTTGCGACCCCATGGATTGTAACCCACCAGGCTCCTCTGTCCATAGAATTCTCCAGGCAAGAATACTGGAATGGGTTGCCATTTCTTTCGCAGGATCTTCCTGACCCAGGGATTGAACCCACATCTCCTGCATTGGCAGGTGGATTCTTTACCACTGCGCCAGATAAAGTAGGTTTAATAAGAGCACTTCTTAAAAATAATAACATTAAAAAAATAATAAATAAATAAAAATAATAACATTAAGAGCACCTCTTTCATAAGGTGACTAGAAGGATTCAGTTTATATATAAAAGCACCTAGGGGCTTCCCCTGGTGGTCCAGTGGGTAAGGACACCGCCTTGCAGTGCAAGGGGCGCCGGTTCGATCCCTGGCCTGGGAAGATCCCACGTGCTGCAGAGCGGCTGGACCCATGTGTCCAATTGCTGAGCCGGAGCTCTGGAGCGCATGCGCCCAGAGCTGGTGCTCTGCAGCGACAGACACCGCCGCGATGGGAGGCCCACAGGAGCCAAAGAACAAAGACTAATGAAAATAGAGAAATGAAGGATCAGTGGAAGTAGTCCGCCCACTCCCCTCCCTCCCCAACCCGACCCCCGCCCAAAGTAAATAAATAAATCTTTAAAAAAAAAAAAATAAATAACACCTAGAACAGCACCTAGCACCATAGTAACCACCAAATAAGTGTGTTTGCTTTTGTCAACATTAGTATGAATATGACCCCCCCCCAAACAGTACACATTTTCCTCTTCAGATGCCCACTTACTTTTATAATGAGGGCAAAAAACTTAAACATGCGTATTTTACAAATTTTACAAAGAACCGAAAAGCATAAAAAAGAAGAAAAATATGCCACATCCAGCCCATTATTCACATTGAGAGGACAATGGATAATTTGATTTTACTCACAGTCTGCACTGTAGTAGATTTTCAATTGCGGCAGCCCTGCCCAGCCAGGCAGAACTGTACTTTGATTCTATTTTGCTCCTGGCACTCAAGTGTAATTCCAGGCATAACATGGGGTCTCTGGATGTTTGTCTTTCCCCCTAGGTTGGAAGCTCCTGGAGGAGAGGAACAGTATCTCTTTACTCCCTGTGTCTCCTGGAATGCCCAGCACAGAGCCAGACCAGGGATGAGGCCTCCTTGATGCCAATTTGCCCGGCTTCTCCCAGCTGGACCATGCCACAATTTCATTTTGTGTCTCTTTGCTCAGAAACACAGGATTCTAATAGAGCTATCTTTGAAATGAAATGTAAGGAGAAAAGAATCCCCTATTATGAATTTAGTGGGGGGTTCTGCACTACCTTGTCTCAAAGCTCTTAGAGAGGGCACTTTCCTCTATTGGGTAATTTGAAACATTTTTTTTCCCCCACTGGGCATGTGGCTCATCAAAGTAGTGATTTTCCACTTGCAAGTATAAAAATAAGGAGAAGGCAGGCTAAAGCCGAGCCCCAAAGAGACGCGGTATGTGTTCTGAAATGACTTCTGCTAGTCGCCTGCCAAAGACGACAAACCAACGGAGGGTTGTTTCTCAACAGAGATAACTGTCCTCATCAGCGTCACTCCCTCTCTGAAGGAAGCTTGCCAGGTGGCAGCATATGCCACCCCCAGCAGTGAGAATCAGGAACATGAGGCTTAATGTAACAAAAACATGGGCTTGGAAAAGTTATTTTTTTAAGAAAAAGTTGGAAGGAGCAAAAGAGGATGAAACAGACATGTCAATTTCAGGGATAAGCCTGCTTTCCATCCATGCCCAGTTCTGCCCTCTCCTTTCCCTTTCATCTTTGCAAATGGCTTGATATTCACAGCAGGGAGAGCTGATCCAACTGAGATTTGCCTTTCCCAGAAAAGCCTTTTGTGAGGTTTCCGTGCAAACTGAATATTCTTACTGGAAGTAAAGTAGGGGAGAGACGCAACAGAATGAATGTGCAAGTTTATAGTCCAAAAGAAGAGTAGGCTCTTCCCCCAAATATAAGCAGCTTCTAAATCACACAGAACATCAGCAGAGGCAGAGAATGTATGTATGTGGATGAAAGAAATGCTTATGCCTTACATAAATCTATGCATCTGCCTCAAAGGCGGACAATTAAGCTGAAGAAAGTAATCTAAGCCTGACTCTGTATACCAAAATCCAGGAAAGTGCCAAGCTGTCTTGTCATTGGTGTTTTTCCTCCCGCATAATAGATTTTCTTCCCTCTTCCATAAGCTTTTGACCAGGCTATGTTTAGAATAGACGTCACAGCTGGGAAACCAACTTGCAAACCAAGACTTTCCCAATGTTGCCATCTGGTGGCATTTCTCTGTATTACAACATGGCTTTGGCCTGGAATGTTGCAATCCCATGGGGTTGCTAAAGAGCTGGACTGGATTTAACAACTGAACAACAAAAGATGTGAGGAGTATTCCATTGTATATATGTATCATTGTTTCTTTATCCATTCATTTGTCGATGGACATCGAGGTTGCTTCCATGTTCTAGCTTGTATAGAGAGCTGCAATGAACATTGGGGCACAGGTGCTTCTTTCAATTTTGATTTCATCAGGATATATGCCTAATAGTGGGATTGCTGGGTCATATGGTGGTTCTATTTTTAGTTTTTTAAGGTGTCTTCATACTGTCTTCCATAGTGGTTGTATCAATTTACATTCCCATCAACAATGTAGGAGTGTTCTCTTTTCTCCTCACCCTCTCCAGCATTTATTATCTGTAGATTTTTTAATGGTGGCCATTCTGACTGGTGTGTAAAACCTATTATACAAAGTGAAGTAAGTCAAAAAGAAAAGGACAAATACAGTATACTAATGCACATATATGGAATCCAGTAAGACGGTACCGATAAATGCACATGCAGAATGGCAATGGAGAAACAGACAAGAGACCTATGTCATTGGGGGGAGGGAAGATCAGACGAGAGGTATGGAAAGACCAACAAGGAAACCTACACTATCATATGTAATAGAGATTACCACAGTGATTAAGCTATAAGACTAAGGGAACCTACATGGGGACTAAGCATCAACCTTGAGGGGGTGGGAAGGGGTAAAAGGGAGGGAGGGCTCAGGGGAGAAGAGTCAGGGATATACCTATGACTGTTGGGGGATTATGTATACCTGAAAACAAGAAAACTCTGTAAAAACATTTAACAATAACTTCGCTATACACCTGAAGCTAATGCAACATTGTAAAACAATTAGTTCTTTCATGATTTAAAAAGTCAAACTTTGGGGATTTGGCAAGGATCGTGAATTGTGTTCAGTCGCTCAGTCATGTGTGCCAAGTGTCAGTTTTGTATCCTATTTTATGGAAAGTGAACTCCTTGAAATTTGTGTTAGCACTGATGGGCATTGTAACATAGAGGCATTTTCGCTGATTCTCAAAAGAGTCCATGGCCTAGAAAAAGCTGAGAACAAACGGTTGGGATCCTAACCTGATCAAATTACATCTACCACAATCTTGACAAATTCAGTTACTCTCAGTTTGAACTATGCTGTTATGGAGACACCATGGCTTTGAGATAGTCAATGCTACTTACCTCGAAGCCTTCACTTGATCATGCTTCCTCAGGGAGCACCCTCTACCCCATCATAGGGTGCGAAAGCCAAGCAAAAATGTTCTTTCTGGAAGTTTCTACCTTTCCAGGCTAAAGCCATGCAGTGCCTTTCATTTGCTGTGTTTTTCAGATCCTTCACGTCTCAACTACCCTCCTCCCTTTTTGTGAGATGACGCTTCTTTGACAACTCAACGTACCACCAAACAGAACGCACTAACTGCCACGACAACCCTTTCCACCCACAGACGGACTTGAATTCGTTGCAAATACCCAGGGCCTGTTTTCTATTTCCTTACCGACCTCTAGTTTAACTGAGAGTCTTTCTCCCTTTCCATTTTCAAGAGTACTGGCCTTAATAAACAGTAGGAAAAAGGAACAACACACCAGAGGTGGTGCGCTTCCTCTCTCTGCCATTGTTTGCATCACTTGACTCACCCCGAGCCAGCCCATTCTTTCTTTATTCCTGTTTCAAATAGAACATGAAAGCTTTTTTTCTTTTATTGCTATCATTACTACTGTTCTCTGGCAGGAGCGACATATAGGTATACCCTTTGAATAGATTCAAGTATAAGAAACTAAGGGAACCTACATGGGGACTAAGCATCAACCTGGAGGGGGTGGGAAGGGGTAAAAGGGAGGGAGGGCTCAGGGGAGAAGAGTCAGGGATATACCTATGACTGTTGGGGGATTATGTATACCTGAAAACAAGAAAACTCTGTAAAAACATTTAACAATAACTTCGCTATACACCTGAAGCTAATGCAACATTGTAAAACAATTAGTTCTTTCATGATTTAAAAAGTCAAACTTTGGGGATTTGGCAAGGATCGTGAATTGTGTTCAGTCGCTCAGTCATGTGTGCCAAGTGTCAGTTTTGTATCCTATTTTATGGAAAGTGAACTCCTTGAAATTTGTGTTAGCACTGATGGGCATTGTAACATAGAGGCATTTTCGCTGATTCTCAAAAGAGTCCATGGCCTAGAAAAAGCTGAGAACAAACGGTTGGGATCCTAACCTGATCAAATTACATCTACCACAATCTTGACAAATTCAGTTACTCTCAGTTTGAACTATGCTGTTATGGAGACACCATGGCTTTGAGATAGTCAATGCTACTTACCTCGAAGCCTTCACTTGATCATGCTTCCTCAGGGAGCACCCTCTACCCCATCATAGGGTGCGAAAGCCAAGCAAAAATGTTCTTTCTGGAAGTTTCTACCTTTCCAGGCTAAAGCCATGCAGTGCCTTTCATTTGCTGTGTTTTTCAGATCCTTCACGTCTCAACTACCCTCCTCCCTTTTTGTGAGATGACGCTTCTTTGACAACTCAACGTACCACCAAACAGAACGCACTAACTGCCACGACAACCCTTTCCACCCACAGACGGACTTGAATTCGTTGCAAATACCCAGGGCCTGTTTTCTATTTCCTTACCGACCTCTAGTTTAACTGAGAGTCTTTCTCCCTTTCCATTTTCAAGAGTACTGGCCTTAATAAACAGTAGGAAAAAGGAACAACACACCAGAGGTGGTGCGTTTCCTCTCTCTGCCATTGTTTGCATCACTTGACTCACCCCGAGCCAGCCCATTCTTTCTTTATTCCTGTTTCAAATAGAACATGAAAGCTTTTTTTCTTTTATTGCTATCATTACTACTGTTCTCAGATCTGAGCTTATTCTGGTCTTTTGAGTTCCATCTTGAGAAATTTTCGGCATGCTTTGTGCTTCTCCTTTAATGATGCCAGATTTCTGGTTTGGTACATCTCCCTTTAAAATCAAAGCTATTAAGAGCCCTCTGTGCAGCGTCGATGTCAATGGTTTCCTTAGATATGCCCCATTTTCTCTCCTCTCCAGCCTCCTTTGTGGTGATATATCATGAACAGCACTTTTTTTTTTTTCATGAAGAGATTTTTTTTTAGCAACAATTTTCTCTTGCTCATCTCTGTCTTCTGGATTCTCGGACCATGAGTTCGTGCCCATATTTTCAGTAGATTTTTAAAAATCTTTCCTAACTCTGGAGACATGCCTGGGGATCCCTTTCTTGGCTAGGATGAATTGTCCGTCATTTCCTCCTGTTTCCCATTACTCTCACTGTCACCTACCTCATGGATCATGATTAGGAAGGACGTAGCATTCTCCCCTGGTGGCTCAGTAGTAAAGAACCCATCCACCAATGCAGGAGATGCGGGTTCGATCCCTGAGTGGGGAAGATGCCCTGGAGAAGAGAATGGCCGCCCGCTCTACTGCTTGCTAGGATACTTCCACAGACAGAGGAGCCTGGCGGGCTACAGACCATGGGGTCGCTAACAGTCAAACACAACTGAGCGACTAAACAACAGGGTTCTCCCCATGTTTTCATCAGCACTGTAAGGGAAGAAAGGTAGACAAGAGAGACAGTGGCACATGATCAAGGCCAGGAAAACACAGAGAAGGCAGTTCAAGAAGGAACGTTACGAACACGGGCCGCATCACCCGGCTTTCCTTTTGGGCTCAGCCTTGTGCAACAGGTGAAGGGGTGGATTTTCAGAGAAACCAGTTTGTGGCTCCAAGTTCCAGCCATGGAGCAAAGAGAAAATGTACAAGGCAGGTCTTCTCTGGGGATCCTGTAACCAAGACTCTGCACTCCCGCTGCAAGGTGCCTGGGTTCCATCCCTGGTCAGGGAACTAGATTCCACATGCCACACAACTAAAAGTTCACGTGCTGCAACTAAAGATCCTGCATGCCACAACTAAGGCCCAGCAGAGCCAAACAAATACATAAAAATAGATATTTGTTTAAAAAAGAAAATACTGATACACGGCAAGCACGGATAGAGTTGTTACCTCCTCCTTACCTTGGGGACACTAGCGACAGAGTCTTCTGGAACTTCATGATCTGCAGGACCTGGACCTCTTACCATCCCTAGGCCCAGGCCGTCCTGGGAAGCCAGCCAGGCCACGCAGGCCCACTGAAGGCCTCAGGGTCCACAGCTTGCCCTGTAGGTGCAGACCAGCAAGCCCACCTCTAGCTAACCCTGAGGGTGGCGGGCAACCTCATGAGACACTGTCCTTGTCAGAAGGTGAACAATATCCAGCCGTCCTGGCTGACACTGTACAGGTCCTGCTCACAGGGGCTCAGCACTCAATTCTCCAGGGTGACAGCTTCTCACCACCAGGATCTGCACCCTGCTGGAGGCTTCCTTCAGCTGCAGAGAATGCACCCCACAAACCCAGGGCAGCCAGGAGGTTCCAGGGAGCAGTCCTCCATCACTGATGAACTAGACATGAGGGCGAAATGCCCCAGTTTCTCACCGCCAACAGGGACCAACTCCTCAGGGATGCATGCTACACAGCTTGCCGGTTGTCCCCAGGGCTCGCCTGCTCAGCGCCACCAAGAGCTTGTCCTGCCTGTGTTTCCTTCTCTTTTTCCCACTTCCCTGCTGCTACTTCCTCGTTTCACCTCCCAAGTAAACTGCTTATGGTGGAGTCCTAGTCTCGCGGCTTCGGGGCAGGGACTCGTGCTAAGACACACCTGACTCTAGTTGTGTAAATCCCATACCTCCTGCCCTCAGGGTTGTGTGGTGACCGCTCCAGGTCGCGGTCCTCGGGCAGCTTATCCCTGACTAGCTACCCCGCCCCTAGCCTCACTTCAGAGGCGTCTCAGGCACCAGTTTCTGCGCTTTTTCACATGGGTTTAGTGAGCTCCTGAGGACACTAATTCAGCGCTCCTGGGAAAGTATCCTGCAAGCCGCCCCCAACTCAACCTGCACTCACCTTCCCAGCCCCCTTGCCAGTCTCAGCAGTAGTGCTCAAGGCATGACCTGAGGATCCCCCCACATCCCCATTACCCGGGGAACATGTTGTAAACGAGCTTTCTTGGACACTATCAATGGAAACAGGATTTCTGCAGAGGAAGCCCTGGAGTTTAAGCAATTCTTTAAAGTGTCTTTTACAGCCTGAACTTTGAGATCAGCTGCTGTGAAGCGAGAGCAGTCAGTAATCAGCATCATCAATTTACACTAATCAGTTACCAGCCCAGCCTCCTTCAGCAAAATCCACAGCGCTCAGCTCAGGCCTTTCAGGCACTTCACTGGTTCTGGGTGGCCCTCCTGGCAATTTTGTGTGTGTTTCCCGCCCTCCCAGCTTCGGACACTGCTTTGCTCATAGAGCAGAGGGCAGATGTGCCTGAGGCTATAGGCTTCCTGGGGGAGAACTCAGCCAGTGACTGCCAGGCGTGGGCATCTGAAAGCCCAACTGCCTAGCTTAGATCTGGGACAAACTCTTGGGGTGTAACTTATCCCCAAGAGCTCCCCTGAGGACTGGCCTCAGTTGAGATTCGCTCAAGCTCACCCTTCACTCCCCTTCCTTCCCCTCCTTTTCCTGCTCCACCTTACCCTGCCTCCTGAAGAAACCTGAATCCTTATTTTAGGCTCTATTCCTGGGGACGTGTACCTACCAACCTGCTTTACCTATTTTTTTTTTCCTGACTTAGGTGTGTGAACCTGAAAATAGCTCATTTGTCCATAAAGAACAACTGTGCTTAGCATCAAACTGTTCAAATTGACAGGAGGGGCCTGCGTGAATGGAGATCAGGAAAGCCAGCGTCCCTTTTCCTTCTCCACCATTTCCTCTCCCTTTCATTCATCTTGAGACTTCACAAGCACTTCCTGTGTCCCAGGTACTGCTCTAAGCAATTTGGAGAATCAGCAGCCTTTTGATAGCCTTTTCCATTTTCTTTATCTTTTTAAAATTTTGGCCTCTATTGACCTGCCCAGGATCCCCAGTTTCTGCGCTTTCACATGGGTTTAGTGAGCTCCTGAGGACACTAATTCAGCGCTCCTGGGAAAGTATCCTGCAAGCCGCCCCAACTCAACCTGCACTCACCTTCCCAGCCCCTTGCCAGTCTCAGCAGTAGTGCTCAAGGCATGACCTGAGGATCCCCACATCCCCATTACCGGGGAACATGTTGTAAACGAGCTTTCTTGGACACTATCAATGGAAACAGGATTTCTGCAGAGGAAGCCCTGGAGTTTAAGCAATTCTTTAAAGTGTCTTTTACAGCCTGAACTTTGAGATCAGCTGCTGTGAAGCGAGAGCAGTCAGTAATCAGCATCATCAATTTACACTAATCAGTTACCAGCCCAGCCTCCTTCAGCAAAATCCACAGCGCTCAGCTCAGGCCTTTCAGGCACTTCACTGGTTCTGGGTGGCCCTCCTGGCAATTTTGTGTGTGTTTCCCGCCCTCCCAGCTTCGGACACTGCTTTGCTCATAGAGCAGAGGGCAGATGTGCCTGAGGCTATAGGCTTCCTGGGGGAGAACTCAGCCAGTGACTGCCAGGCGTGGGCATCTGAAAGCCCAACTGCCTAGCTTAGATCTGGGACAAACTCTTGGGGTGTAACTTATCCCCAAGAGCTCCCCTGAGGACTGGCCTCAGTTGAGATTCGCTCAAGCTCACCCTTCACTCCCCTTCCTTCCCCTCCTTTTCCTGCTCCACCTTACCCTGCCTCCTGAAGAAACCTGAATCCTTATTTTAGGCTCTATTCCTGGGGACGTGTACCTACCAACCTGCTTTACCTATTTTTTTTTTCCTGACTTAGGTGTGTGAACCTGAAAATAGCTCATTTGTCCATAAAGAACAACTGTGCTTAGCATCAAACTGTTCAAATTGACAGGAGGGGCCTGCGTGAATGGAGATCAGGAAAGCCAGCGTCCCTTTTCCTTCTCCACCATTTCCTCTCCCTTTCATTCATCTTGAGACTTCACAAGCACTTCCTGTGTCCCAGGTACTGCTCTAAGCACTTCATGTCTGGTATGCCATTTAATCCTCAGCAGCCTTTTGATAGTGATACTTTTATCACTGCCATTTTCTTTATCTTTTTTTAAAATTTTGGCCTCTATTACTGTTTTTTTCTTTATTTATTCTTCATCCATCTTTATTCTTTGGCCTGTGTGGGCCTCCCATTGCCATGGCCTCCCTCGTTGCAGAGCACCGGCTCTGGGCGCACGTGCTCCAGAGTGCTGGCTCGCAATTGGACACATTGGTCCAGCCGCTCTGAGGGACATGGGATCTTCCCAGGCCGGATATGGAACTGGTGCCCCTTGCACTGCAAGGCGGACTCTCAACCCACTGACCACCAGGGAAGCCCCATTTTCTTTATCTTTTAATTTTTAAAAGTATTTATTTATTTTTTTTTTTGGTGTGCTGGGTCTTCACTGCTGCACGGGCTTTTCTCTAGTTGCAGGGAATGGAAGCTACCCTCTAGTTGCAATGCACAGGCTTTTCATTGCAATGGCTTCTCTTGTTGCACAGCATGGGCTCAGATGCGAGTGGGCTTCAGTAGTTTTGGTGCAAGGGCTTAGTTGCTCCGGGGCATGTGGAATCTTCCTGGCCTAGGGATCAAACCTGTGTCCCTTGCATTGGCAGGGGGATGCTTAACCAATGGACCACCAGGGAAGCCCTATTATTGCCATTTTCTGATGAGGAAACAAAGCACAAAGATGGAAATGACTTGCCTAATAGGTCACATAACTAGTGGCAGGGCCAGCAATCAATCCAGGCCATTTAATCCTCACATCCGTGACTGACCTAGATCTCCCCTTTCTCCGATCCAAGTTGTAACATGTATCTGCATATTTAGTGGTATATTTGCATATTTACATACGCATGTGTTTGTTTGGCCTAACTTGGGCATTACGGCCTGTCTTGCTGACCATATGATTTATGTAGATAAATCTCATCTCAGCACCAAAGATGGTAAGTCTGTTGAGGGTGAAACCAACTAGCCATTCACTTGCAGCTTCTCCATCAACCAGGCCTGCATACACTTGAATTTTTTTTAAGATGATATGATCCCTGGGGTATTAAAGATGAAATGTTTATCCATAATTAATAAAACATATGACAATTCTCATCAATATAGCAGATTTGTAACCTCCATAAAGACTGCAATATAGGGCTTCCCTGGTGGTCCAGTGGGTAAGGACACCGCCTTGCAGTGCAAGGGGCGCCGGTTCCATCCCTGGCCTGGGAAGATCTCACGCGCCGCGGAGCGGCCGGACCCATGTGTCCAATTACTGAGCCAGGGCTCTGGAGCGCATGCGCCCAGAGCCGGTGCTCTGCGGCAACAGAGGCCACCATGATGGGAGGCCCACACGGGCCAAAGAACAAAGATGGATGAAAACTACTAGATAAATGAAAGACCGAGAGAAGTGACCGGCCCGCCCCCTCCCTCCCCAACCCGCCCCCTCCAATAAATAAATAAATAAAATCTTTATAAAAAAAAAAAAGACTGCAATGTAAGTTTAAGTCCAAAGAAGCCTATATCACACACTACAGACATGCTAAAATATGCAAGGCTATTCCTGAAACGTATGGATTGACATTCTTCATAACCAGCTGGTAATATTGATGAAAATTCAAATGTTCACAATTGATCATTTGACATTTAAAATTTTTGGAATGTGGGATAAGAGAAGAGGCAGTATTTTTATTGTCTGTACTTGCATATTGATTCATGTTCTTCACAGATTTCCTCCTACCCAGTCCTTAGTCCTCTTTCCTCAACCATCTCCTCTGGCTATAAATCCAGGTCTTCCCCTCTTCCTTCTGGTCCATCACCATCACATGCCATGACCGCTATGTTGTCTAAATCTAAATACTACACAACCGAGTTGTGTACAGAGGCCTAACTTGGTGACCATTAGTAAAACCTAAACCTCTATAAATTTCCTAGTTTTCCGCCTCAAATCAAGATGTATTCTGCATGTTTTCCTGTGATGCCTCTTACCACAGGGGACCATTTAATTTCCATGAAATTAAAAATTCATTTCCTCTGTTCCACTAGCCACATTTCAAGTGCTCAGCAGCCACATTTGGCTAGTGGCTACCAGAATGGAACAGCACAGATAAAGAACATTTCCACTGCCAGCTAAAAACTGATTCTCTCACCTGGTTCTACAAGAATGACGTCTCTACTCAACCAGGCCTGCATACACAAAAGGCCTGGGGTATTAAAGATGAAATGTTTATCCATAATTAATAAAACATATGACAATTCTCATCAATATAGCAGATTTGTAACCTCCATAAAGACTGCAATATAGGGCTTCCCTGGTGGTCCAGTGGGTAAGGACACCGCCTTGCAGTGCAAGGGGCGCCGGTTCCATCCCTGGCCTGGGAAGATCTCACGCGCCGCGGAGCGGCCGGACCCATGTGTCCAATTACTGAGCCAGGGCTCTGGAGCGCATGCGCCCAGAGCCGGTGCTCTGCGGCAACAGAGGCCACCATGATGGGAGGCCCACACGGGCCAAAGAACAAAGATGGATGAAAACTACTAGATAAATGAAAGACCGAGAGAAGTGACCGGCCCGCCCCCTCCCTCCCCAACCCGCCCCCTCCAATAAATAAATAAATAAAATCTTTATAAAAAAAAAAAAGACTGCAATGTAAGTTTAAGTCCAAAGAAGCCTATATCACACACTACAGACATGCTAAAATATGCAAGGCTATTCCTGAAACGTATGGATTGACATTCTTCATAACCAGCTGGTAATATTGATGAAAATTCAAATGTTCACAATTGATCATTTGACATTTAAAATTTTTGGAATGTGGGATAAGAGAAGAGGCAGTATTTTTATTGTCTGTACTTGCATATTGATTCATGTTCTTCACAGATTTCCTCCTACCCAGTCCTTAGTCCTCTTTCCTCAACCATCTCCTCTGGCTATAAATCCAGGTCTTCCCCTCTTCCTTCTGGTCCATCACCATCACATGCCATGACCGCTATGTTGTCTAAATCTAAATACTACACAACCGAGTTGTGTACAGAGGCCTAACTTGGTGACCATTAGTAAAACCTAAACCTCTATAAATTTCCTAGTTTTCCGCCTCAAATCAAGATGTATTCTGCATGTTTTCCTGTGATGCCTCTTACCACAGGGGACCATTTAATTTCCATGAAATTAAAAATTCATTTCCTCTGTTCCACTAGCCACATTTCAAGTGCTCAGCAGCCACATTTGGCTAGTGGCTACCAGAATGGAACAGCACAGATAAAGAACATTTCCACTGCCAGCTAAAAACTGATTCTCTCCACCTGGTTCTACAAGAATGACGTCTCTACTCATGGCGGTGACTTTCAACGCCCCCTGAAGAGTTCAGTGTGGAGATCAGGAATGAGGCACTCTGTTCATTCCTGGCAAAACAGGCAGAAGAGATCTTCAGATAGTTAGATATTTTCGGGAGAAGATTTTATGAGTCCAATTCCTTGCATATTCCCATATCCAGAAGAGCACTAAAATCCTGAATGGAGACACCTGCTCCTTGGGATTGGCAGCAGCCTTCTGCCAAAACCTGTGCTGGGCTGTATGTACCCCTTTTCACTACAATTAACAGATAACACTGACCTGTCCCCCTACCTCCTGTGAGCAGGTCCTCAGAGCTAGCTTATCTCCGAGGCTATAGTCCTCATTTTGCCCCCAAATGAAACTTAACTCACAACTCTCAGTTTATGCTTTTTTTTAAGCCAACATCACAGGAAGTCCTATTGGACAGTGAGTGCTACTCAGATGCTAGCATAGCTGATGTTTCTCTTAGAAACTAAGTACAATCATTTCTCTTTTGCCAGCTTCCACAGACTCCCACACATAGCTGCTAAAATCCCTCTTTTTTTTTTTTTTTTGAAAGCACCCTTAGTGAACGCATTCTTTTATTTATTTATTTATTTAGGCCAGGGTGGGGAGGGAAGGGGGTGGGCGGGCCACTTCCACTGGTCTTTCATTTGTCTAGTTTCATCCATCTTTGTTCTTTGGCCCATGTGGGCCTCCCATCGCGGTGGCATCTGTTGTCGCAGAGCACTGGCTCTGGGCACATGCGCGCCAGAGTCTGGCTTGGTAATTGGACACATCGGTCCAGCTGCTCCGCGGCACGTGGGATCTTCCCAGGCCAGGGATCGAACCGGGGCCCCTTGCACTGCAAGGCGGTGTCCTTACCCACTGGACCACCAGGGGAAGCCCTAAAATCCCTCTTATGTCCATCCTAATTTACAGGGCTCCTAACATGCTGCCTGAGGTGAGGGCTGGCAGATGGAGGTGAGGCTCCCAGAGGATGTCAGCACCCCTGGAGTTTGGCAGGCGGCAGCCTTGCTTCTTCACTTATGGGACATTCAAGCTTATCCCCTTTCGTGTACTAGCCCCATCTCCCCTGAGTCTCCAGTCTTCAAAATGAGTCAGGAGGCAGGTGGAAAACCAGAAGAAAGGTCCCATGGACACAACTCAGGGCTTCTCCCTCCGAGTCTACCCATGTATCTATCCACATGGACTATACCCTTTTCCTCTCAATAAATACTTTACTTGCTTCACTACTTTCCATCTGTATACAAATTCTTTTCTCCAAAGCCACTGGTCTAGTGGCTAGGATCTGGTGTTTTCACCACCACAACCCAGCCCAATCTCTGGCTGGGAACCTAAGCCCCACTCCAAGCCACCTCAAGCTGAGGTCACCCAAGATCAAAAAGACTTAGAAATGTAAAGCGGGGGCTTCCCCTGGTGGTCCAGTGAGTAAGGACACTGCCTTGCAGTGCAAGGGGCGCCGGTTCGATCCCTCGCCTGGGAAGATCCCACGTGCCGCGGAGCGACTGGACCGATGTGTCCAATTACCGAGCCGGAGCTCTGGGGCGCATGAGCCCAGAGCAGGAGCACTGCGACAACAGAGGCCACCGCGATGGGACGCCCACAGGAGCCAAAGAACAAAGACGGATGAAAACAGAGGTGGCCCGCCTGCTCCCCTCCCTCCCCAACCCGACCCCCGCCCAAAATAAATAAATAAATAAATAAATCTTTTAAAAAAAGAAAGAAAAGAAATATAAAGCGTTTTCTTTTAACACAAAACTACACAACACTCCTTTCTCCCTCTCATTGTTGAAATTGCTGGTTCAGAACCAAATGGAAAAATAAATAATTAGGGAAGCTGCTGGATAATGCAGGGAGCCCAGCCTGCCTGGCATTCTGTGAAGACCTAGAGGGGTGGGATGGGGGAAGGAAGGGAGACTCAAGAGGGAGAGTATATATGTATAATTATTACTTATATAATATACTTAATTATATATATGTATATATATAATTATGAAATATCATTAACCTCGGATATGCATATGATGCCACCTTAATGGCAGAAGAAGAACTAAAGAGTCTCTTGATGAAGGTGAAAGAAGAGAGCAAAAAAGCTGGCTTAAAACTCAACATTCAAAAAAACGAAGATCATGGCATCCAGTCCCATCACCTCATAGCAAATAGATGGGGTAAAAAATGGAAACAGTGACAAACTTTGATTTTCTTGGGATCCCAAATCACTGCAGATGGTGACTGCAGCCATGAAATTAAAAGAGGCTTGCTCCTTGGAAGAAAAGCTATGACACACCTAGACAGCATATTAAAAAGCAGAGACATCACTTTGCCGACAAAATTCCGTATAGCCAAAGTTATGGTTTTTCCATTAGTCATGTATGGATGTGAGAGTTGGACCATTTTAAAGAAGGCTGAGCGCCGAAGAATTGACACCTTTAAACAATGATGTTGGAGAAGAATCTCAAGAGCCCCTTAGACTGCAAGGAGATTAAACCAGTCCATCCTAAAGGAAATTAACCCTGAATTTTCATTGGAAGGACTGATGCCGAAGCTGAAGCTCCAATAACTTTGACCACCTGATGTCAAGAGCTGACTCACTGGAAAACACCCTGATGCTGGGAAAGATTGAAGGCAGGAGGCGAAGGCGGCAACAGAGAATGAGATGGTTGGATGGCATCATCAACTCAATGGACATGAGTTTGAGCAAAGTGCGGGAGATACTAAAGGACAAGAAAGCCTGGTGTGCTGCAGTCCATGGGGTTGCAAAGAGTTGGACACAACTGAGCAACTCAACAACTGAACAGCAATGACTGATTAGCACTGTTGTATGGCGGAAACCAACACAACAATTGCAAAGCAATTTTCCACCAATTAAAAATTTTTAAATAAAGAAAAACATTGTCAATAAAATTATAGAAAACTGGCTTCAAAAAAATATATCAAATGGGAGTCATGAGTTTTGTCTGCATCCATCTTGAGGGCTACAGAGGGATCCAGAAATGTTTCACACTTTCAGCGCATGTTCTTATAATTAAACACAGCTGAAATTCAACTGTTTGAATTCTTTCTGTCTTTAGGCAGAGATTCTGTCAACTCTTTTCTTAAAATTAATTAAACTCCTGAACACTTGAGTAGTCAGTTCCTGCCAATACACCAACTCCATCTGCACCTCAAAGAACCTGCTTACGCTGCTCAGGCCTATTGCAGTGGTGACCTGTGCACTCCTGAGAAGTTCGTACAAAGTCTCTTGCCAGGTGCAAACTGGCCTATTATAAGGCATTTGTTCAGATTCCCAGAGAGCGGTTCCCAAGGACACCCACAGCTCCCTAGGAGACTCAGAACCCAGGAGCTTTCAGACTCAGTTGTGCTTTCCTTTCCTACCTTGGTATTTCTTTGTTTTTTCCCTAGCTCTAAAGGCCTTGCTGAGCTCAGTCGTGTGACTCTTTGTAACCCCCTGGACTGTAGCCCACCAGGCTCCTCTGTCCATGAGATTCTCCTGGCAAGAATACTGGAGTGGGTTGGCATTTTCTACACCTTCAGTAAATGTTTGTCAAATATAATGAGTTTTTTTGGAAAATTACGGGGAGGGGGGGGAGGGGGCGGGCTTTGTATCTACTGCTGGGAGCAAAGTTCTAGAGTAAATCCCCCAACTCCAAACCTCTGCAGACACAAGCTGACTGAGGTGACAGCCCTGACCAGGATGCTGTGGGGGAGTATAGAAGCCTTCAGCTGGCTCTTGCAGAAATATTTAGAAGGAGTCTGGAGGACTAGAATTGAGATGGTACAGACGATGGGCAGGGAAAAGGCAGGCTAACAAAGGACAAGAAAGCCTGGTGTGCTGCAGTCCATGGGGTTGCAAAGAGTTGGACACAACTGAGCAACTCAACAACTGAACAGCAATGACTGATTAGCACTGTTGTATGGCGGAAACCAACACAACAATTGCAAAGCAATTTTCCACCAATTAAAAATTTTTAAATAAAGAAAAACATTGTCAATAAAATTATAGAAAACTGGCTTCAAAAAAATATATCAAATGGGAGTCATGAGTTTTGTCTGCATCCATCTTGAGGGCTACAGAGGGATCCAGAAATGTTTCACACTTTCAGCGCATGTTCTTATAATTAAACACAGCTGAAATTCAACTGTTTGAATTCTTTCTGTCTTTAGGCAGAGATTCTGTCAACTCTTTTCTTAAAATTAATTAAACTCCTGAACACTTGAGTAGTCAGTTCCTGCCAATACACCAACTCCATCTGCACCTCAAAGAACCTGCTTACGCTGCTCAGGCCTATTGCAGTGGTGACCTGTGCACTCCTGAGAAGTTCGTACAAAGTCTCTTGCCAGGTGCAAACTGGCCTATTATAAGGCATTTGTTCAGATTCCCAGAGAGCGGTTCCCAAGGACACCCACAGCTCCCTAGGAGACTCAGAACCCAGGAGCTTTCAGACTCAGTTGTGCTTTCCTTTCCTACCTTGGTATTTCTTTGTTTTTTCCCTAGCTCTAAAGGCCTTGCTGAGCTCAGTCGTGTGACTCTTTGTAACCCCCTGGACTGTAGCCCACCAGGCTCCTCTGTCCATGAGATTCTCCTGGCAAGAATACTGGAGTGGGTTGGCATTTTCTACACCTTCAGTAAATGTTTGTCAAATATAATGAGTTTTTTTGGAAAATTACGGGGAGGGGGGGGAGGGGGCGGGCTTTGTATCTACTGCTGGGAGCAAAGTTCTAGAGTAAATCCCCCAACTCCAAACCTCTGCAGACACAAGCTGACTGAGGTGACAGCCCTGACCAGGATGCTGTGGGGGAGTATAGAAGCCTTCAGCTGGCTCTTGCAGAAATATTTAGAAGACGGAGTCTGGAGGACTAGAATTGAGATGGTACAGACGATGGGCAGCATACCAAGCAGGCCCCTGCAGGGAGAGATGGCAGGCTCAAAACGTGGAAGTGAGGAGACTTTAACAGAGGCTAACTGCAAAATGAGGGCAGGGTTAAAGGAAATCAACAAGGAATGCTGACACACACCACAGCATCCAGGTCAGAGGGAGCATGAGGAGGGAGCAGTCCCCTAACCTGGTGGCAGCCATAGCTCAGGGTGTGGGCTGCCTGGGGGAGGCGTGGCCTTTGGCAAAGGGAAACAGGTGCTGTCCAGCCCAGCCAGGCAGGCAGGAGCTGGAGGAGTCAATACCCCAACCTCTTTTCCTGCCTCCAATCACCTGCCAGTGTCCCCACTGACTGGACCCAACCAGAGGCAGCCACCCTTCAGATGGGATCTGGAGGGACAAATGAAGACTATCCAGCCCAGGAGCTCAAGCTATTTTCCAAGCTATTATCTAGAGATCCTGAAGACCACTAGATTATTTACTCAGTGCACACACTGGTGTGCATACAACACCCCCCTCCCCCCCGCCCTCGCCCCAGAGTCACTGTCTGTAGCTTGTCTTTGTCTAGCCCCTCAGCCGGCTTTCTTCCTGTAACAGAAGCCCCTTTATTATGTGAAGCTGCCTTTCCCCAAGTTGTGTGGTTCTCCATCCCCACGCCAAGGTGGGGTAGCATGTCTTCAAAGCCTCGCCAATCATGACACCCATCTCCCCAGCCACTGGAGGTGGGCGCGTGAGCCAAGAAGGGCCCAATGGGATTCTTCCCTGCAGCTTTCTCTCTTTCCTCTGTCTTTTCTTGCTTCCTTCCTATCATCTGGTTGACCATTCACCTATGGACAGTAGAAGAGAGAAGCTCTGGCCTCTGGGGTCAACTACACTGAGATGACATGAGCTTGCCTTCTTTCCCCATGACACAGAAGAAACTTTAGGCGACGGAGACCAATATGAAGAGAAACACAGAGTTGAGGGGAGGCGGGGTGACAGACAGCCCTTATGATGTCATTTGACATCTTAGAGTCCCCGAGATAGGCTCTACCTCTGGAGGTGCCAGTTTCCTGAGCCAATAAAGCCCTCTTTTTGCTTAAACTGGTTTGAAGTGGATTTCTATCACTTGCACCAGAAATGGTGTCACAAGGAAGCCTGCACAGCAAACGCACACCCCCCCACACACGAACCTATTCTACCCTTTCCATGGTGGTCGCCCACACTCTTCCGCTCTCCACCCTCATAAACTGCATTCACAGAAATCTGTAATCTCATCAACCCCCATGGAAATGCTAAACCGCTGTGTTATTTTAGTGTGGAATGTAAGAGGAAACAACTTTTGGTTTAAAAAAAATGAATTTAGATCAGTATACTATTAAAGATTGCGGTGCTGTCCAGCCCAGCCAGGCAGGCAGGAGCTGGAGGAGTCAATACCCCAACCTCTTTTCCTGCCTCCAATCACCTGCCAGTGTCCCCACTGACTGGACCCAACCAGAGGCAGCCACCCTTCAGATGGGATCTGGAGGGACAAATGAAGACTATCCAGCCCAGGAGCTCAAGCTATTTTCCAAGCTATTATCTAGAGATCCTGAAGACCACTAGATTATTTACTCAGTGCACACACTGGTGTGCATACAACACCCCTCCCCGCCCTCGCCCCAGAGTCACTGTCTGTAGCTTGTCTTTGTCTAGCCCCTCAGCCGGCTTTCTTCCTGTAACAGAAGCCCCTTTATTATGTGAAGCTGCCTTTCCCCAAGTTGTGTGGTTCTCCATCCCCACGCCAAGGTGGGGTAGCATGTCTTCAAAGCCTCGCCAATCATGACACCCATCTCCCCAGCCACTGGAGGTGGGCGCGTGAGCCAAGAAGGGCCCAATGGGATTCTTCCCTGCAGCTTTCTCTCTTTCCTCTGTCTTTTCTTGCTTCCTTCCTATCATCTGGTTGACCATTCACCTATGGACAGTAGAAGAGAAGCTCTGGCCTCTGGGGTCAACTACACTGAGATGACATGAGCTTGCCTTCTTTCCCCATGACACAGAAGAAACTTTAGGCGACGGAGACCAATATGAAGAGAAACACAGAGTTGAGGGGAGGCGGGGTGACAGACAGCCCTTATGATGTCATTTGACATCTTAGAGTCCCCGAGATAGGCTCTACCTCTGGAGGTGCCAGTTTCCTGAGCCAATAAAGCCCTCTTTTTGCTTAAACTGGTTTGAAGTGGATTTCTATCACTTGCACCAGAAATGGTGTCACAAGGAAGCCTGCACAGCAAACGCACACCCCCCCACACACGAACCTATTCTACCCTTTCCATGGTGGTCGCCCACACTCTTCCGCTCTCCACCCTCATAAACTGCATTCACAGAAATCTGTAATCTCATCAACCCCCATGGAAATGCTAAACCGCTGTGTTATTTTAGTGTGGAATGTAAGAGGAAACAACTTTTGGTTTAAAAAAAATGAATTTAGATCAGTATACTATTAAAGATTGCATTATAATTTCCATTTTAATGCATTCCTTAGTAATATTCATAACATATTCAGGCCAAAGTTTGACTTTTTCCTATTTAACAAGTGATGCATGCTGCTTAATTTATTTTAAATTAAGTATGCAAGAAAGAGCATGGTTTATCTACAAATTCAAAATGACATAATAACACTGTTTGGGGACCAAACGTGTATTAATATGTAGATGGAAATTTAACTATGTGTTACAACCCTCCAAACGGCTTCCATGACCTGATATTTGGAAGTCTTGCATTTTGCACTTAAAAAAAATCAATTACTTTATTATTATAATTTTCATGTTTTGTTTCTAAAAGAGGAGACATGAGCACTTTCTGGCTGCTATTTGCAAGTACTTCTCCAGAAATAACACCCTGTGGGGTTGGGTAATTTTATTACCCATAAAGTAAAAGCCAAATTGGATGAAAATTTCTCCTTTTAACTTCTGTTCTGAAGAACTAGAGAGAGCCTTATATACTAAGAAATGATCTGAATATACCTTACAGGTCTGAGGGAAAAAATCAGAATGACTGTGCTTATGTCCCTCAGTAGCTCATTCATTCTTTTTTTTTTTTTTTTAAACCATTTTAACCATTTGTAAGCACACGGTTCAGTAGCACATTCTATTCGCTACACCATAATTCTCGATGTCTCCTCTCTTTAATCAGTAATCCTTTGTGTTAAACAATGGAATAAAAATAACTGAAAATAAGGCTTCCCTGGTGGTCCAGTGGGTAAGGACACCACCTTACAGTGCAAGGGACGCCGGTTCGATCCCTGGCCTGGGAGGATCCCACGTGCCACGGAGTGGCTGGACCAATGTGTCCAATTACCGAGCTGGAGCTCTGGAGCACATGCGCCCAGAGCCAGTGCTCTGTGACAACAGAGGCCACTGCAATGGGAGGCCCACACGGGCCAAAGAACAAAGATGGATGAAAATAGACAAATGAAAGACCAATAGAAGTGGCCCGCCCGCCTCCCTCCCCCCCATCCGCCCCAAAATAAATAAATAAATAAATGTTTAAAAAAAAAAATAACTGAAAATAATTGGGCGGCTTTCTGGTGGTCCAGTGGTGAAGAATCTGCCTTGCCAGGCAGGGGATGCAGGTTTGATCCCAGGTTCAGGAGTTAAGATCCCACATGTCACAGAGCAACTAAGCTCCTGTGCTGCAACAACTGACCTCATGTGCCATAACTAGAGACCCCTGCACAACACAGCAAAGATCCTGGGTGCTGCAACTAAGACCTGACAGAGCCAAATGAATGAATGAATGAAATTTTTAAAAAAATTTTGGCCTCTTTTATTGACTTTTTATTTACTTTCATCCATCTTTGTTCCTGGGCCCATCTGGGCCTCCCATCACAGTGGCCTCTCTCGTTGCAGAGCACCGGCTCTGGGCGCATGCACTCCAGAGCGCCGACTCAGTAGTTGGACACATTGGTCCAGCTGCTTTTAGCACGTGGGATCTTCCCAGGCCAGGGATCGAACCGGTGCCCCCTGAACTGCAAAGCCGACTCTTCACTCACTGGACTACCAGGGAAGCCCTGAATGAATAATTAAAAAAAAAAAAAATTGAAAGCTGTAAAATGGTGAAAACCATCATCATGGCAGATGAAGTAGTCAGCTGAGTGATGAAGCAACCAAGCTGCTGAGGCTGGAGCAAGCAGGCCCAGCTGACCTCCACTCACTCCCCCAGACACCTAGTTCACAGGTGCTGGCCTTTACAACTGAAAATAAAACAGACTTCACTATCATTTTTAAATATCTTGAACCTCAGAACAGTTTACATGTCCCTGGGCCTTCCTAATACCAAAATTGAAGCTGAAAATCTTGGATTTGTATCCTAGTTCCATGTCTCACTAGCTCTGTGACTCTGAGTGATTTCCTTTTTCTTTTTTGGAGGCTCAGTTTGTATATATGTAAATGAAGACTGAAAACATCTAGCCAGTGAGCTTGCTCAGACCACGATGTGGGCACAGCACAGACAGATGCAAAGACATTGCTTTTACTTCGATTTGCTATCAAACCAGCTGAAGGAGAAACACTGCACAAAGGATAAATGTGATAATGATCCCAATGAGTGAACAGAGGTAGTTTGTTAAAGCAGCCATGGGAGGGTGGGGAGGGAGGGGGATTCAGGAGGGAGGGGACCCATAAATACCCAGGGCTGATTCATGTGGATGTATGGCAAAAACCAACATAATATTGTAAAGTAATTATCCTCCAATAAATAAATGAATAAAAGGCAGCCCTAGCAGAGTAAGCAGTCCACAAGGTCAGAGGAGAAGAAAGTCCAAACTCCTCCCATCAGTAAGTTGGGGTAGCACCATTTCACAATAGCACTGGTTTTCAAAGTGTGGTCCCTGGACTGGCATTTTTGACCTGGATATTTGTGAGAAAGACACATCCTTGGGCTCTAGCCCAGACCTACTGAATCAGGAACTTTGGGACTGGGGCCCAGCAATCTGTGTTTTAACAAGTCTTCCAGGAGATTCTGATGAGGGTGAAGAGACCACTATAGCCTGAGGCATTTCCTTCTGGCACCGGTTTCCCTTTCATGTTCTCATTTCTCTCATGGGCCTGCTTACCAGGGCACTGCTGTAAGAATGAAATCTTGTGTGGACTTGGAAATGCTATACTCTGCAAAGCCCTATACAAACTTCCCAGCTGGCTCAGCTGGTAAAGAATCTGCCTGCAATGCAGGAGACCTGGGTTCAACCCCTGGTTTGGGAAGATCCCCTGGAGAAGGGAAAGGCTACCCACGCCAATATCTTGGCCTGGAGAACTCCATGGCTTGTCCAGGGGTCACAAAGAGTCAAGATACAACTGAGCGACTTTCACATATAAACATAGAATTTGTTTCTCTCGGGAGCAGTTAGGCAGAGATTTAACAACTGATTCTGCCAGGATCCTGAATCACCAGCTCTGCTCAAAGGCAGGGAGTGGGGCTATCCCTCTCCTGTGGTCTCTGGGGGAACCCCTGCATTTCTCTATGTGAAAGAGGAAGAGATGATGTCAAGAGCCTGTGAGCCTAGACTCTCTGCCTATGGACCTGGCTCCAGTACATTCTCCTGGTTTGCTCTAAGCAGCACTGTCCAAAGAAACTGTCTCTGATGATGGAAATTTTTTCGAATCCACACTGATCTGCATTGTCCAATATAGGAGCCACTCGGCACACGTAGCATTGGATGATAATTAGCACAATGGGGAATTGCATTTTACATTTATTTAATTTGAATTTGAATGGCCACATGTGGGAAATAGCTGGGCTAAAAAATGATCCCCTGTCAACCTGAAATTCAAATTTAATTGGGTGTCCTGTGTTTTTGTTTGTTAAATCTAGCAACTGGGGCTTCCCTGGTGGTCCAGTGGGTAAGGACACCGCCTTGCAGTGCAAGGGGTGCAGGGTCGATCCCTGGCCTAGGAAGATCCCACGTGCCGCGGAGCGGCTGGACCGATGTGTCCAATTACCGAGCCGGAGCTCTGGAGCACATGCGCCCAGAGCAGGTGCTCTGCGACAACAGACGCCACCGCGATGGGAGGCCCACACGGGCCAAAGAACAAAGACGGATGAAAACAGATAAATGAAAGACCAATAGAAGTAGCCTGCCCGCCCCCCTCTCTCCCCAGCAAACCCCCCTAAAAAGTATGGCAGCTAGAACACTGCCAGTTCTCAGGGAGACTTGACAATATTTTTCCCAACAACCCTATAATTTCAAGATGTGACCAAATAGAGACGCCTTTATATGTCCATTTGCTGTGGGTTTCTCTCTCTGCCAATAACTATCTCCTCTTTGGCGTTGATAGAAACCAGTTCTTGAAGCCTCCAAGCTCATTCTTGATATAATAAATTATTATTTTACAATTACTTATTTAGTGGATATTTGATAATATCATTCTTAACTAGAGGAAGGGCTTTTGAAATTGGCACTGCTTCCCCAGGAATAGCAAAGAAAGCACACATGGTATTTTTATGAAGTGAATGACATTTAAGAAGACAGGCTGATTCTTACAAAACCAAGACTTTCCTATTTACCAGATTGTCCAGGTCAGAGAGTAATGACTGTAGTTTTCCTCTTTCAAAAGATTTGAATGGACGAACATAGCCAGCCAGTTTAAAATGAATCTTAATAGCATTGTGTCTAGACCTCCAGTACATTCTCCTGGTTTGCTCTAAGCAGCACTGTCCAAAGAAACTGTCTCTGATGATGGAAATTTTTTCGAATCCACACTGATCTGCATTGTCCAATATAGGAGCCACTCGGCACACGTAGCATTGGATGATAATTAGCACAATGGGAATTGCATTTTACATTTATTTAATTTGAATTTGAATGGCCACATGTGGGAAATAGCTGGGCTAAAAAATGATCCCCTGTCAACCTGAAATTCAAATTTAATTGGGTGTCCTGTGTTTTTGTTTGTTAAATCTAGCAACTGGGGCTTCCCTGGTGGTCCAGTGGGTAAGGACACCGCCTTGCAGTGCAAGGGGTGCAGGGTCGATCCCTGGCCTAGGAAGATCCCACGTGCCGCGGAGCGGCTGGACCGATGTGTCCAATTACCGAGCCGGAGCTCTGGAGCACATGCGCCCAGAGCAGGTGCTCTGCGACAACAGACGCCACCGCGATGGGAGGCCCACACGGGCCAAAGAACAAAGACGGATGAAAACAGATAAATGAAAGACCAATAGAAGTAGCCTGCCCGCCCCCCTCTCTCCCCAGCAAACCCCCCTAAAAAGTATGGCAGCTAGAACACTGCCAGTTCTCAGGGAGACTTGACAATATTTTTCCCAACAACCCTATAATTTCAAGATGTGACCAAATAGAGACGCCTTTATATGTCCATTTGCTGTGGGTTTCTCTCTCTGCCAATAACTATCTCCTCTTTGGCGTTGATAGAAACCAGTTCTTGAAGCCTCCAAGCTCATTCTTGATATAATAAATTATTATTTTACAATTACTTATTTAGTGGATATTTGATAATATCATTCTTAACTAGAGGAAGGGCTTTTGAAATTGGCACTGCTTCCCCAGGAATAGCAAAGAAAGCACACATGGTATTTTTATGAAGTGAATGACATTTAAGAAGACAGGCTGATTCTTACAAAACCAAGACTTTCCTATTTACCAGATTGTCCAGGTCAGAGAGTAATGACTGTAGTTTTCCTCTTTCAAAAGATTTGAATGGAACGAACATAGCCAGCCAGTTTAAAAATGAATCTTAATAGCATTGTGTCTAGACCATCACCTTTGATATTTTTCCTATATTTTCTCTGTTGCTTAAAATCCTCCCATGGGTATATATTTAGCTTTGGAGATCTGGCAGCTTGGGAACCAATAGGTCTCTAGCAAGAGATTATTAGCTGATGCAACAGCTCTCCCCTCCCCTCCCCCTCCTACCGCAGAGTCCCTTCTTGGTCTTTTCTACCCATTTCACTTTGAGAAGTTATTGGGTCCCAGAGACAAATGGCATTCTGCCCAGAGAACCTGTATTTCTGAAGGGGCTCCTCTAAGAATAGCTCAGGTTTAAATTTAGAAGTAGGACACTCACTCTGGAGGGCGGCCATGTGATTGGCACACAGATTGTGGTCCTCAGTGTGTGGGTGGTCCCTGGCCCAGCAGCAGCAGCAGCATCTGACAACATTTTAGAAGTGCGAATTCTCAGGGCTCACTCTGTAGACCTTTATGGATGACTTCAGTTACCTAAGTATGCTACCTTTTTTTTTTTTAACCTTTCATGTTTCTCTTTTTTTCTTCAGAAGCAGAGAACCCTTCTCACTGGCATATTCAGACTTTCCCTGTAGAAGAGAACAGAGGCCCCCAAAGGGTGGTCCTGGACCAGAGCATCAGTACCACCTGGGAACTTGTTAGAGATGCACATTCTTAGGCCCTGGGCGGGTTGTGGTGCACACCAAAGTTGGAGAAACAATAAGAGTGTTACTTGCTGATACAAAATCAATACACAGAAACCACTTGCATCCCTATATGCTAATAATGAAAAAAGTTTGAAAGAGAAATTAAGGAATCAATACCATTCACCATTGCAATAAAAAGAATAAAATCTCTACAAATAAACCTACCTAAGGAGACAAAAGAGCTATATACAGAAAATTATACGTCTCGGATGAAAGAAATCAAAGAAGACATAAATAGATGGAGAGATAGTCCATGCTCCTGGGTTGGGAGAGTCAATACTGTGAAAAGGACTATACTACCAAATGCAACCTACATATCCAATGCAATTCTTATTAAATTACCAATGGCATTTTTCACAGAACTATAACAAAAAATTTTACAATTCATACGGAAACACAAAAGACCCTGAAGAGCCAAAGCAGTCTTGAAAAAGAAGAATGGAGCCGGAGGACTCAACCTTCCTGACTTCAGACTATACTACAAAGTGATAGTTATCAAGACTGCATGCTACTCGCACAAAAACAGAAATATAGCCTAACAGAACAAGACAGAGAGCCCAGAGATAAACCCACGCACTTATAGAGACCTGATTTTCCACAAAGGAGGTAAGAATATACAAAGGGGCAAAGAAAGCCTCAACAAATGGTGCTGGGAAAACTGGACAGCTACATGTAAAAGAATGAAATTAGAACACTTCCTAACACCATACACAAAGATAAACTCGAAATGGATTAAAGACCTAAATATAAGACCGGAAAGTATAAAACTCTTAGAGGAAAACATAGGTAGAACACTATAAAAAAAGCAAGATCCTTTATTAGCCATCCCCTAGAGTAATGGAAATGAAAACAAAAACAAACAAGTGGGATCTAATTAAACTTAAAAGCTTCTGCATAGAAATGGAAATTATAAACAAGGTAAAAAGACAACCCTCGGAATGGAAGAAAATAATTGCAAATGAAACAACTGACAGAGGATTGATTTCCAAAACATACAAGCAGCTCATACAAGTTAATACCAGAAAAAGTAACAACCCAATCAAAAGGTGGGAAAAAGACCTAAACAGACATTTCTCCAAAGACATACAGATGACTAACAAACACATGAAGAGATGATCAGCTTTGCTCATTATTAGAGAAATGCAAATGAAAACTACAATGAGATATCACCTCACACCCGTCAGAATGGCCATCATCAAAAAGTCTACAAACAATAAATGCTGGAGAGGGTGTAGAGAAAACAGAACCCTCTTGCACTGTTGGTGGGAATGTAAACTGATACAGCCACTATCAGAAGACCATATGGAAGACAGTATGAAAATTCCTTAAAAACCCAGGAATAGAGCCACCATATGACCCAGCAATCCCACTACTAGGCATAGAGCCTGAGGAAGCCAAAACTGAAAAAGACACATGTACCCCAATGCTCACTGTAGCACTGTTTACAATAGCTAGACCATGAAAGCAACCTAGATGTCCATCAACAGATGAATGGATAGAGAACTTGTGGTACATATGTACCATGGACTATTACTCAGCCATAAAAAGGAATGTATTTGAGTCAGTTCTAATGAGGTGGATGAACCTAGAGCCTATTATACAGAGTGAAGTCAGTCAGAAAGAAAAAGATACATATTATATACTAGCCCATATATATGGAATCCAGAAAGACGGTGCTGGTGATTTTATTTGCAGGACAGCAATGGAGAAACAGCACAGAGAATAGTCTATGGACACAAGGGCGGGGTGGGGGGAAGGAGAGGGTGAGATTTATGGAAAGAGTAACATGGAAACTTACATCACCATAGGTAAAACAGATACTCAATGGAAATCTGCTGTAAGACTCAGGAACTCAAACAGGGGCTCTGTAACAACCTGGAGGGGTGGGTTGGGGAGGAAGATGGGAGTCAAATTCAAGGAGGGGACATATGTATACCTATGGCTGATTCCTGTAGAAGTCTGACAGAAAACAACAAAATTCTATAAATCAATTATCCTTCAAATAAAAATAATAATAATAAAAAGAGTGTTACCTGCTGAGGAGCCTATTTTGTGACTTGGATTTGTTCCGAGATGCCACAGAGCTACCACAGGCCTGCCCCAAAGCCCAGTGAGGCGTTTATAAGCCCATGAACTAGAATCCTCTGTCCGCCTACCTTATTCTCAAGAAAAAAGTATTTTAAATGATAAACACCACTTACAGTATTACTGTGTAGATATAAATCCATGTTTCTCAAGAAGACTCATTTGAGGCAAGGGTCACAACAGGCTGTAGGGGATCTGTGTTTGGGGGGAGGTCAGTGGAGACAACCATGGACTTCCAAACACCTTCTTTCCCCCTTGATGGAGGTAGATGAGTGGTTTTTAAAACTGTAATTTTATTTCTTTAATGAATCAGTTAATCAAATAATTTTTTTTCTCTTTTTGGCTGTGGCATGTGGGATCTTAGTTCTCCAGCCAGGGATTGAACCCATGCCCTCTGCAGTGGAAGCTCAGAGCCTTAACCACTGGACCACCAGGGAAGTCCCAAGTGTTTTTTAAAATCAAGTTGGTAGAACAGTTCACCAAGATTTGGATCTGTGCTGTCTTAGGCACTAATACTAGTGCATAAACGCCCTTTCCTTTTTTTTTTTTTAATAGTCCACCCATTGTAGCCTATCTTTGGGGAGAAATTTAAAGTTTCCACTTTTAGCTTAAAAGTTTAATGCTAATCGCACTTCTTAATCGAGTTACAATACAGGTGCAGATCTAGGGGTCTGTTTCAGAGATGATGGCTATGAAACTCAGAGGTTTAATTTTCAGGCTCTGCTCCCCAGTTTCTCCTTCACATTCCTGTCATGAAAACCCTGCTAAATCACAGCTCCAATCAGAGCATTTCCCCCCAGGGCTGGCTCCCCAATACTTACTGAATTAATTTCATTTTTCTCACCTGCCATTCAAGACCGACCCTGTAGCTATTAGGTTGAACCTTACGTAACTGCCATTTTAATGGGGCAAAAATGGCCAAATATCAGCAATTTCATATGGTTCAACCTAATATTATCTTCCTCTTATTTAATTGGTTAAACTTCTCTATAGCCTTTTTCTTTTTGATATTGTAAAGATTAACAATTCTTGGAATTTTTATGCTTAATCTTAAAACTGCCAGCCCCAACTGTTGGTGAAAAATCTCAGAAAGATAAAGAGAAAATGGTTCTTTCTTCCCCTAAAGGTAGAGAGACACCATGGTGTGGCAGGAAGCCAGTTCCGTGTCATAAAGTCAGAACTAGGAACGGTGACAAGAGTCTCTCCCCCTCTTCTGGCCAATGTGGAGATCTGAGTGAAAGGCCATGGTTTGGTTTGGTTTTCTGTTACTACTAATATAAAAATCATCCTTGGATGTGTTATCTGTAAAGAAATGTATCTCTCAAGATACCTGAAGGTCAAAGTTTTTTGCTACATCTTGTCAAATGGAATCTATACCATCTGAAGTTCTGCAACTATGATTGGTTGTGTCATTTAATGTCCTGTTCTGATAATAATAATAATACTTGTCAGTTCTGTTCTCTATAAAGGAACAAATATATCTAACAGGTTTCTCTGTTACATGGAAGAAGACTTCTGGAATTTCTTTCTCTCCTGTAAATCCTGCTGTGACTCTGCTGGATTCCTTACTCCAACAGTGGAGTCTGTTTCATTTAAATTACCAAGAAGATCCATGATGGGGAGCCAGCCTGTCATCTCGGCCTCACCCCTCCCTTCCCCTCTGCTCACAGACCACACTCTAGACACAGCTCCTCTCCTGTGCACACTACTTTCCACTGCTCCTTGTGTGCTGTTCTCTGCTTCCCACACCCTCTTCCCCCACCCACCTCCACTGATCAAAATCCAAACCAAGATCTATCCAAAGATCGCCTCCTTTGTGATGAAAGTGACAGTGTTAGTTGCTAAGGGTGGTATGAGATAGGGCGTCCGTCAAATTAAACACGATTGTTTTTCAAAGGTCGTTATCAAGAAGTTGAAAAGACAACTCACAGAAGGAGAGAAAGTGTTTGTAAATTATGTGATGAGACAGTTGTATCTAAAAAATGCCCAGACTGCCTGCTACGTAGCTTCAGTCTTTGACTTTTCGTTACCCTACAGACAGTAGCCTTCCAGGCTCCTCTATCCATGGAATTCTCCAGGCAAGAATACTGGAGTGCTTTGCCATTTCCTTCTCCAGGGGATCTTCCCAATCCAGAGACTGAACCCAGGTCTCCTGTATTGCAGACAAATTTTTTACCATCTGAACCACCAAGGCGTCCCCCAATTCCATCCAGTAAGATTTGGCTTTGCCAGTGTCCAGAATTTGCCAGTGTCCTTGATTTATAGTTGTCTGTGTGTTTCCCTTTACTCTCTCAGTAGACTTTATTTTGTCTAATTTTATTGAAATATAATTGACACATAATACTGTGTCAGTTTTATGTGTACAGTGTAATGTTTATACACACACACACACATATATCAGAGTGATTGCCACAGTAAGTTTCAGTAATATCTACCACCTCACATAGTTACATTTTTTCCCTTCTGAGTAGGACATCAGTCTTAAGACAGAGAACGAAACTTATTCTTGCACCAAGTACCAAATAAAGGGCCCTTGCATGTAAGTGCACTCTCAATCATCAAGAGACAACACTGAGAAGGTCTCCCACAACCAACATTAAGGGACATCTTGATCGAATTAACCCCTAAAACCAAGTTGAACCAGTGTTCTTCCCTCACAGTGGGAAGTCAACTCCACCACATACCTGAAAGATTCTAGGACTTGTCTCATGGTCACTCTGGAGAAGGAAATGGTAACCCACTCTAGTATTCTTGCCTGGAAAATTTCATGGACAGAGAAACCTGGTGAGCTACAGTCCATGGGTGTCTCAAATATGTGTGTGTGTGTGTGTGTGTGTGTGTGTGTGTGTGTAGGCTTCCCTGATGACTCAGTGGTAAGGAATCTGCCTGTAATGTGGGAGACCTGAGTTTGATCCCTGGGTTGGGAAGATCCCCCTGGAGGAGGCCATGGCAACCCCCTTCAGTATTCTTGCCTGGAGAATCCCATGGACAGAGGGGCCTGGCCACAGTCCATAGGGTCACACAGAGTCGGACACAACTGAGCAACAAAGCACCATTGTCACTCTTCAATACTACATTAAGACTTCTTAAAAAAAAAAAAAAAGACTTCTTGGTGATTTCAGTATTCACACAGGTGGTCCTTCCAATGGCCTGGCCCCTGATCTCTTTGACCTTCTCTCTTCCAATGACTGTGCCCACCATCTCCCACAAGCAGTCACTCCCTGGGCTTCACTGAAGACCTCACTACCAATAACCATAAGGGCTCCATAATCTCAGCCTCAAATGCCCCACTCACCAAATGATACCAAAAAAAAAATTTCAAAATATCTGTGCTTTCTCAAAGAGTATGAAGAAGATGCACAGCTGCCATTAACACTCCCTAAAATCACCTCCTTCTGTCTCCAATTCTTATTTCCAGTAGAAGTGGCCACACTTGAGTACAAGAGCAGCTCAGAATCCAAGAGGAATCTTGTTGGTTGGGGTCGGGCTTTTTCAAAGCTGTATTTAGTTCATTAGTTACATTTTCCCTTCTGAGTAGGACATCAGTCTTAAGACAGAACGAAACTTATTCTTGCACCAAGTACCAAATAAAGGGCCCTTGCATGTAAGTGCACTCTCAATCATCAAGAGACAACACTGAGAAGGTCTCCCACAACCAACATTAAGGGACATCTTGATCGAATTAACCCCTAAAACCAAGTTGAACCAGTGTTCTTCCCTCACAGTGGGAAGTCAACTCCACCACATACCTGAAAGATTCTAGGACTTGTCTCATGGTCACTCTGGAGAAGGAAATGGTAACCCACTCTAGTATTCTTGCCTGGAAAATTTCATGGACAGAGAAACCTGGTGAGCTACAGTCCATGGGTGTCTCAAATATGTGTGTGTGTGTGTGTGTGTGTGTGTGTGTGTGTGTAGGCTTCCCTGATGACTCAGTGGTAAGGAATCTGCCTGTAATGTGGGAGACCTGAGTTTGATCCCTGGGTTGGGAAGATCCCCCTGGAGGAGGCCATGGCAACCCCCTTCAGTATTCTTGCCTGGAGAATCCCATGGACAGAGGGGCCTGGCCACAGTCCATAGGGTCACACAGAGTCGGACACAACTGAGCAACAAAGCACCATTGTCACTCTTCAATACTACATTAAGACTTCTTAAAAAAAAAAAAAAAGACTTCTTGGTGATTTCAGTATTCACACAGGTGGTCCTTCCAATGGCCTGGCCCCTGATCTCTTTGACCTTCTCTCTTCCAATGACTGTGCCCACCATCTCCCACAAGCAGTCACTCCCTGGGCTTCACTGAAGACCTCACTACCAATAACCATAAGGGCTCCATAATCTCAGCCTCAAATGCCCCACTCACCAAATGATACCAAAAAAAAAATTTCAAAATATCTGTGCTTTCTCAAAGAGTATGAAGAAGATGCACAGCTGCCATTAACACTCCCTAAAATCACCTCCTTCTGTCTCCAATTCTTATTTCCAGTAGAAGTGGCCACACTTGAGTACAAGAGCAGCTCAGAATCCAAGAGGAATCTTGTTGGTTGGGGTCGGGCTTGAGAGGATTTGTTTCAAAGCTGTATTTGCATAACACTTTACAGAACACTGAGAAAACATTACTTTTCCATGTGAAAGAATGCCCCCCATAGAGATTCTGGGGGTAGAGGGCTGAAGCCTCCCAAACAACCCCTCATCCTCCCCAAGGGCTTCTTATTTACATCTTAAAATAAGCTCTAGAAAATCACCCAAAACAGTCCTTTGAAAAAATAGTTTCACCAGCCATAGGCTTCTGTCCTTTTCCACTGGAAACTGGGAAGGCAGAGCCAGAGCTTTAAATATAGATGTATATTTATTTATTTTTAATTGATTGATGGTTGCTTTACAATGTTGGTTTAATTTCTGCCATACATCATAAACAAACAAGAATGAGAAGGCTGGGACACTGGGGCGGGGGTAGGGATGGGGGTGGGGGGCTGTATGTGTGGCTTTTCCTGTTGTCCCAGAGTTGCTAACTTAAAACTGGAAACAAAAAACATCAGGTGCTCCCAAATCCTAAGGAAAGACTCCAAACAGCCAGCCAACAGTCCTCTCAGAGAGCGCTAAGGAGTGGCTCATGTGGCCCAATTACACACGGGACAGTTTCCTACAATCACCATGCCCCAGCCAGGTAAATACTGTGCTTTCTCGCTCAGTCGTGTTTGACCCTCTGTGACTCCATGGACTGCACGCGCCAGGCTCCTCTGTCCGTGGAGCTTTCTAGGCAAGAATACTGAAGTGGGTTGCCGTGTCCTCCTCCAGGTAATCTTCCCACTCGGAAATCAAACCGGGTCTGCTGCATTGCAGGCAGATTCTTTACCAGTTGAGCTACCATGGAAATCCCAAGTAAATACCTCTCTTTGACCTTCTCTCTCCAATGACTGTGCCCACCATCTCCCACAAGCAGTCACTCCCTGGGCTTCACTGAAGACCTCACTACCAATAACCATAAGGGCTCCATAATCTCAGCCTCAAATGCCCCACTCACCAAATGATACCAAAAAAAAAATTTCAAAATATCTGTGCTTTCTCAAAGAGTATGAAGAAGATGCACAGCTGCCATTAACACTCCCTAAAATCACCTCCTTCTGTCTCCAATTCTTATTTCCAGTAGAAGTGGCCACACTTGAGTACAAGAGCAGCTCAGAATCCAAGAGGAATCTTGTTGGTTGGGGTCGGGCTTGAGAGGATTTGTTTCAAAGCTGTATTTGCATAACACTTTACAGAACACTGAGAAAACATTACTTTTCCATGTGAAAGAATGCCCCCCATAGAGATTCTGGGGGTAGAGGGCTGAAGCCTCCCAAACAACCCCTCATCCTCCCCAAGGGCTTCTTATTTACATCTTAAAATAAGCTCTAGAAAATCACCCAAAACAGTCCTTTGAAAAAATAGTTTCACCAGCCATAGGCTTCTGTCCTTTTCCACTGGAAACTGGGAAGGCAGAGCCAGAGCTTTAAATATAGATGTATATTTATTTATTTTTAATTGATTGATGGTTGCTTTACAATGTTGGTTTAATTTCTGCCATACATCATAAACAAACAAGAATGAGAAGGCTGGGACACTGGGGCGGGGGTAGGGATGGGGGTGGGGGGCTGTATGTGTGGCTTTTCCTGTTGTCCCAGAGTTGCTAACTTAAAACTGGAAACAAAAAACATCAGGTGCTCCCAAATCCTAAGGAAAGACTCCAAACAGCCAGCCAACAGTCCTCTCAGAGAGCGCTAAGGAGTGGCTCATGTGGCCCAATTACACACGGGACAGTTTCCTACAATCACCATGCCCCAGCCAGGTAAATACTGTGCTTTCTCGCTCAGTCGTGTTTGACCCTCTGTGACTCCATGGACTGCACCGCGCCAGGCTCCTCTGTCCGTGGAGCTTTCTAGGCAAGAATACTGAAGTGGGTTGCCGTGTCCTCCTCCAGGTAATCTTCCCCACTCGGAAATCAAACCGGGGTCTCCTGCATTGCAGGCAGATTCTTTACCAGTTGAGCTACCATGGAAATCCCAAGTAAATACTGAAGGTCTGGAAAGGTGAGGGAGGGGAGCAGAGAGCTCCCGGTGACCAGCCGCTGTCTCTTGGGGCCAAGAGGGAAGGGGAGCGGGCAGGAGAAGCGGGGTACCCCGGCTCCCCCAAGTTCGAGACGTGCAGAGAACTCCAAAAGAACTCCTCGAGGAAAGGCACAGGTCTGTAGGAGGGGAAATGGGCATCCAGTTTCTGGCCTGAACTTGGCACGAACCCTCTACCCGCCTCACAGCCCGGGGAGCAGTCGAGGAGGGAATTCTTTCACAAATCCTCTGGGTGCAGTGTGCTGTGTTTGAACCTGGAGTCTGGTGCCTCCTTGTGGTCTAGAGATATATGAACACTAGAGTCAAAGATTACTAAGAGGTAGCGTTCCTGGAAAGAGAATGAGAACATCATGCCCACCTTGATCGATGACCTCACAGCCTTCAGAGTTCAGAAGAAGGATCTCAGCCATTCTCAAAGCTCCACAAGGAAGAGCACAGGTCTCACTAAGAGGGCTGTCGATGAAATGGGAGACATTACTCGGAGAAGTGGGTAGGAGTCAGCACTCACAGCTGCTCTTCTCAGGGAGCCCCCTGGCCTGGAGGAACCCAGGTAAAAATTAGAAAATCCTCCCTGTGTAGAGAAGCCCCCCACCTCAGCAGATCAGAGCATCAGACCTGGAAAAGACCATATCCACAGAAGATCTCTGTCTCCCTTCTCTTTTCTCTGCCCTCCAGACCAGAGGATGCCATGTTGACTCTGTAATTGGGACTGGTCAGCTTTATCAACCAAGAAAGTTGTGAGATCTGCCCAAAGGGTCTCTAAAGAATGGGGAGAAGGGGCTAGATGCTGCGCGGAAAGTAGTGACTGGAAAAAATAGTTTCATATATACAGTCCATCACTGAATCCAGACCTACCAACGCATGAGTTACATGTACACAGGCAAAGGACTTAAGAAGACAGAAAATACCACGTAAGCACTTGATAGCTTCAGGAAAGTCCTATATAAGTCTCAGTTTCTTCATTTGTAAGAAGACAGTAATAGCTAATAGGCAAGGTTATTAAAAGATTAGAGATGGTGTATATGAATGAATAGTAGTTATCATTTATTTATTTATTTATTTATTTATTTTGGTGGGGGGGAGGGAGGAGGGCGGATGGGCCACTTCTATTGGTCTTTCATTTGTCTATTTTCATCCATCTTTGTTCTTTGGCCCATGTGGGCCTCCCATCGCAGTGGCCTCTGTTGTCACTGAGCACCAGCTCTGGGCGCACGTGCTCCCGAGCTCCGGACACATTGGACACATCGGTCCAGCCTCTCCGCGGCACATGGGATCTTCCCAGGCCAGGGATCGAATTGGCGCCCCCTGCACTGCAAGGTGGTGTCCTTACCCACTGGACCACCAGGGAAGCCCCAGCTACTATTTATTAATGCACATTTATGCATGCACAGAGGCATTAGTTCCAGTTTCCTCTGACAAAGATTTGAAGTAGTCTACAACAAAAGACAATAGAAATAAACAAAAAGGAGCAAGAAAGGCCAAATTACTAAGCAAAAATATAAACTTGGTAGTTTTGGTTTCAAATTTGGTTTTGAGTTTCCTGGCAGCCAAGGCACAAAGGGAAATCGGAGAATGTGTACAACTCCAGTTATCTGAAAGGAGGAGGGGGTACCACCCTCTCAGGAGTGACAAACTTTTCTTACTCCAAATTTCAAAAGCAGTATCTCAGAAGGAGTTTTTCTGCGATGGTTTATAAATCATCTGACACCTTGACTATTATTTTTACCATGCATTTCCAAAGCTTTAGAACTAGTCAATTGGGACTGGAACAAATTACTGAAGGCGAATAACCCAGATTTCTACTCTTGGGATCAGAGGAGTATTCCACACCCATTTTTATCCCACAGTTCTTCAAATTCTCTCAGATGGGTTTTTTCTAATATAGTCATTGCAAGATCACCCAAAAGACATTTAAAGTCATCACTTTCACCTCCAAGCAAATGCTTTTATTTGTAACTCATACAGAAGCGTTAGACAGAGGACAGTTCTAAGCAAAAGTAGAGATGTATTTTTTAGATAAAAGAGCTAAATTCAAAAGACTGTTCTCTTTCCAGACCCAGTTCAGGCCTGTGGAAGTCACACGGCTCTCCTCTCAAATCCAAGGTCTCCTTTCAGGGGCATTAGCCACACAGAGTAAACGGCCTTTGCCAAATGGTGCTACAGGTGAGCTTCTCCACCCCAGCCTCAGAGGCACCTCGACTAATCTGCACTTGTACCATGAGTTTCCAGGGAAGATATTGAAATAAGCTCCTGTCCTCCTTCACTTTTTACTTTAATCTCCACATAGGTTTTGCTCTTACCATATGGTAATTATTTCCAAATCACAAGTGCAAACACTCACTCTGATTGGAAAATTAGCAGATTTCAAACTCAGGTAATTTGTCCCTAATGAGGAACTTGTTGAACTGAATTTAACAATTAACTCACACACCCTTTGCTGACTGTGGCTACAGCAGGGAAGGCAGGAGGAAGAATGGGCCAGCCAAGGGCCAGGGTTTGGCAGGACTTTGGGTGCAAGAGGAGGGATGGGATGGGGCAAGGTGTAGCATGGGGAAGGCTGCAGGAACATCAGGAACTTGACTGTTGAAACGGATACACACAGGCCGAGCTCAGGGACACTGCGGGTTCACTTCCAGACCACCTCAATGAAGCGAAGCTGGCAATAAAGCGAGTCACACGAATTTTTTGGTTTCCCAGTGTATATAAAATTATGTTGTAGGTCATTTACTATGTGTTATGGCTTTACGTCTAAAAGAATGTACATACCTTAATTAAAAATACTCTGTTGCTAAAAACTGCTAACCATCATCTGATCCTTCAGCAAGTTGCAGCAGTCACATCTAAGATCAATGATCATTGAAACAAACAGAATAACAATAAGAAAGTTGGAAATATCGAGAGAATTACCTCAATGTGACACAGAGACACGAAGCTGGAATGCTGCTGGGAAAATGGCATGGATAGGTTTGCTTGATGCAGGGTAGCCATGAACCTTCAATTAGTCAAGATGCCATAACGTGATTTACACTTACATGGTCAATTTCAAACATATGCCAAAGCAGAGAGAAGAAGAAGGAGTCTCTTTGTTCCCATCACCCAGCTCATGGTTGCTCTGGTTTCCTCTGTGCCAAAGAGCTAGAGTCACTGACAGTGAGGAGGCATGACAGGAAACAGAAAAGAGCTGGTGGTGCATCTCCCCCGCCCAGTTCCCTCAGATTACAAGCTCCTCAGGGTATGGGTGGGACAAGTGAGTTTTAATTCATTGCTGGGAGGCTAGTGCCTCTGCAACATCACTGTGAGTAGTCAGCAAAAGGCTGATTCTTGTTTTCCTGTCTCTCCTGCTCTGCAAGCTCCCAGGCTGGGGCCACCTGATCTCAACCTGCAAGTCCAGGCTCAGGTGACCAGAGGGAGTGAGGACTTCTGGGAGCTCTGCACAGCACATGGGATCAGCATCAGGGCTCCCCCTCCACCCTTGTGCTCTGACCATCAGCTCCTGCCTTATCTCCAGAACTGGTACCAAGATCAGGCCTGGGGCTCTGTCTCTGTGATCTGCTTTGTTCCTCCATCTCTCCAGAGCTGTGCTGATCAACATCCAAGCTGCAGGCAGCTGCTAACCACCGGAAACGTGACTAGTTGACACTGAGGAAAGAAACTTTCATTTTAACTCATTTAAATTTTAAAATGGGTACTTGGTTCGATTATTGGAAAACTGTTTGGAAGAAGAATCTACACTGTCAACGGTAAATTTTATGTAAAAATCTAAATACAGTTGCAGCATTTCGGATGAAAAATTTGCATCTGAAGTCAGGCTGAAAGTGTCTGGATTTTGAAGATTTGGTAAAAAAAAAAAAAAAAAAGGCTTCTTTGGTGGTCCAGTTGTTAAGGATCCACCTTGCAATTCAGGGACACCAGTTCCATCCTAGTCTGGGAAGGCCCATATGCATGGAGCAACTAAGACCATGCACAACTACTGAGCCCAGTCACCTAGAGCGTGTGTTCCACAAGAGAAAGCACCCTAATGAGAAGCCCAAGCACAGTTACGAAGACTAGCCCCTGCTGGCTGCAACCAAAGAAAGCTCACGTACAGCAATGAAGAGCCAGCACAGTCGAAAATAAATAAATGTAAGAAAAGAATTTTTTAAAACATTTATTTTATATATTTATGTTTTAACCTGGAGTCTGGTGCCTCCTTGTGGTCAGCCATTCTCAAGGGGCTCGCCACCATGATGCTCAAGCCTTCAAGTTCAGGCTAAAAAGGAGATCTCACTAAGAGGGCTGTCGATGAAATGGGAGACATTACTCGGAGAAGTGGGTAGGAGTCAGCACTCACAGCTGCTCTTCTCAGGAGCCCCTGGCCTGGAGGAACCCAGGTAAAAATTAGAAAATCCTCCCTGTGTAGAGAAGCCCCCCACCTCAGCAGATCAGAGCATCAGACCTGGAAAAGACCATATCCACAGAAGATCTCTGTCTCCCTTCTCTTTTCTCTGCCCTCCAGACCAGAGGATGCCATGTTGACTCTGTAATTGGGACTGGTCAGCTTTATCAACCAAGAAAGTTGTGAGATCTGCCCAAAGGGTCTCTAAAGAATGGGGAGAAGGGGCTAGATGCTGCGCGGAAAGTAGTGACTGGAAAAAATAGTTTCATATATACAGTCCATCACTGAATCCAGACCTACCAACGCATGAGTTACATGTACACAGGCAAAGGACTTAAGAAGACAGAAAATACCACGTAAGCACTTGATAGCTTCAGGAAAGTCCTATATAAGTCTCAGTTTCTTCATTTGTAAGAAGACAGTAATAGCTAATAGGCAAGGTTATTAAAAGATTAGAGACGGTGTATATGAATGAATAGTAGCTATCATTTATTTATTTATTTATTTATTTATTTTGGTGGGGGGGAGGGAGGAGGGCGGATGGGCCACTTCTATTGGTCTTTCATTTGTCTATTTTCATCCATCTTTGTTCTTTGGCCCATGTGGGCCTCCCATCGCAGTGGCCTCTGTTGTCACTGAGCACCAGCTCTGGGCGCACGTGCTCCCGAGCTCCGGACACATTGGACACATCGGTCCAGCCTCTCCGCGGCACATGGGATCTTCCCAGGCCAGGGATCGAATTGGCGCCCCCTGCACTGCAAGGTGGTGTCCTTACCCACTGGACCACCAGGGAAGCCCCAGCTACTATTTATTAATGCACATTTATGCATGCACAGAGGCATTAGTTCCAGTTTCCTCTGACAAAGATTTGAAGTAGTCTACAACAAAAGACAATAGAAATAAACAAAAAGGAGCAAGAAAGGCCAAATTACTAAGCAAAAATATAAACTTGGTAGTTTTGGTTTCAAATTTGGTTTTGAGTTTCCTGGCAGCCAAGGCACAAAGGGAAATCGGAGAATGTGTACAACTCCAGTTATCTGAAAGGAGGAGGGGGTACCACCCTCTCAGGAGTGACAAACTTTTCTTACTCCAAATTTCAAAAGCAGTATCTCAGAAGGAGTTTTTCTGCGATGGTTTATAAATCATCTGACACCTTGACTATTATTTTTACCATGCATTTCCAAAGCTTTAGAACTAGTCAATTGGGACTGGAACAAATTACTTAAGGCTAATGACCCAGATTTCTACTCTTGGGATCAGAGAGTATTCCACACCCATTTTTATCCCACAGTTCTTCAAATTCTCTCAGATGGGTTTTTTCTAATATAGTCATTGCAAGATCACCCAAAAGACATTTAAAGTCATCACTTTCACCTCCAAGCAAATGCTTTTATTTGTAACTCATACAGAAGCGTTAGACAGAGGACAGTTCTAAGCAAAAGTAGAGATGTATTTTTAGATAAAAGAGCTAAATTCAAAAGACTGTTCTCTTTCCAGACCCAGTTCAGGCCTGTGGAAGTCACACGGCTCTCCTCTCAAATCCAAGGTCTCCTTTCAGGGGCATTAGCCACACAGAGTAAACGGCCTTTGCCAAATGGTGCTACAGGTGAGCTTCTCCACCCCAGCCTCAGAGGCACCTCGACTAATCTGCATTCTTTCCAGGAAGATATTGAAATAAGCTCCTGTCCTCCTTCACTTTTTACTTTAATTTTTCCTCTGTTGTCACTGAGCACCAGCTCTGGGCGCACGTGCTCCCGAGCTCCGGACACATTGGACACATCAGTCCAGCTGCTCTGCGGCACGTGGGATCTTCCCAGGCCAGGGATCGAATTGGCGCCCCCTGCACTGCAAGGTGGTGTCCTTACCCACTGGACCACCAGGGAAGCCCCAGCTACTATTTATTAATGCACATTTATGCATGCACAGAGGCATTAGTTCCAGTTTCCTCTGACAAAGATTTGAAGTAGTCTACAACAAAAGACAATAGAAATAAACAAAAAGGAGCAAGAAAGGCCAAATTACTAAGCAAAAATATAAACTTGGTAGTTTTGGTTTCAAATTTGGTTTTGAGTTTCCTGGCAGCCAAGGCACAAAGGGAAATCGGAGAATGTGTACAACTCCAGTTATCTGAAAGGAGGAGGGGGTACCACCCTCTCAGGAGTGACAAACTTTTCTTACTCCAAATTTCAAAAGCAGTATCTCAGAAGGAGTTTTTCTGCGATGGTTTATAAATCATCTGACACCTTGACTATTATTTTTACCATGCATTTCCAAAGCTTTAGAACTAGTCAATTGGGACTGGAACAAATTACTGAAGGCGAATAACCCAGATTTCTACTCTTGGGATCAGAGGAGTATTCCACACCCATTTTTATCCCACAGTTCTTCAAATTCTCTCAGATGGGTTTTTTCTAATATAGTCATTGCAAGATCACCCAAAAGACATTTAAAGTCATCACTTTCACCTCCAAGCAAATGCTTTTATTTGTAACTCATACAGAAGCGTTAGACAGAGGACAGTTCTAAGCAAAAGTAGAGATGTATTTTTAGATAAAAGAGCTAAATTCAAAAGACTGTTCTCTTTCCAGACCCAGTTCAGGCCTGTGGAAGTCACACGGCTCTCCTCTCAAATCCAAGGTCTCCTTTCAGGGGCATTAGCCACACAGAGTAAACGGCCTTTGCCAAATGGTGCTACAGGTGAGCTTCTCCACCCCAGCCTCAGAGGCACCTCGACTAATCTGCACTTGTACCATGAGTTTCCAGGGAAGATATTGAAATAAGCTCCTGTCCTCCTTCACTTTTTACTTTAATCTCCACATAGGTTTTGCTCTTACCATATGGTAATTATTTCCAAATCACAAGTGCAAACACTCACTCTGATTGGAAAATTAGCAGATTTCAAACTCAGGTAATTTGTCCCTAATGAGGAACTTGTTGAACTGAATTTAACAATTAACTCACACACCCTTTGCTGACTGTGGCTACAGCAGGGAAGGCAGGAGGAAGAATGGGCCAGCCAAGGGCCAGGGTTTGGCAGGACTTTGGGTGCAAGAGGAGGGATGGGATGGGGCAAGGTGTAGCATGGGGAAGGCTGCAGGAACATCAGGAACTTGACTGTTGAAACGGATACACACAGGCCGAGCTCAGGGACACTGCGGGTTCACTTCCAGACCACCTCAATGAAGCGAAGCTGGCAATAAAGCGAGTCACACGAATTTTTTGGTTTCCCAGTGTATATAAAATTATGTTGTAGGTCATTTACTATGTGTTATGGCTTTACGTCTAAAAGAATGTACATACCTTAATTAAAAATACTCTGTTGCTAAAAACTGCTAACCATCATCTGATCCTTCAGCAAGTTGCAGCAGTCACATCTAAGATCAATGATCATTGAAACAAACAGAATAACAATAAGAAAGTTGGAAATATCGAGAGAATTACCTCAATGTGACACAGAGACACGAAGCTGGAATGCTGCTGGGAAAATGGCATGGATAGGTTTGCTTGATGCAGGGTAGCCATGAACCTTCAATTAGTCAAGATGCCATAACGTGATTTACACTTACATGGTCAATTTCAAACATATGCCAAAGCAGAGAGAAGAAGAAGGAGTCTCTTTGTTCCCATCACCCAGCTCATGGTTGCTCTGGTTTCCTCTGTGCCAAGAGCTAGAGTCACTGACAGTGAGGAGGCATGACAGGAAACAGAAAAGAGCTGGTGGTGCATCTCCCCCGCCCAGTTCCCTCAGATTACAAGCTCCTCAGGGTATGGGTGGGACAAGTGAGTTTTAATTCATTGCTGGGAGGCTAGTGCCTCTGCAACATCACTGTGAGTAGTCAGCAAAAGGCTGATTCTTGTTTTCCTGTCTCTCCTGCTCTGCAAGCTCCCAGGCTGGGGCCACCTGATCTCAACCTGCAAGTCCAGGCTCAGGTGACCAGAGGGAGTGAGGACTTCTGGGAGCTCTGCACAGCACATGGGATCAGCATCAGGGCTCCCCCTCCACCCTTGTGCTCTGACCATCAGCTCCTGCCTTATCTCCAGAACTGGTACCAAGATCAGGCCTGGGGCTCTGTCTCTGTGATCTGCTTTGTTCCTCCATCTCTCCAGAGCTGTGCTGATCAACATCCAAGCTGCAGGCAGCTGCTAACCACCGGAAACGTGACTAGTTGACACTGAGGAAAGAAACTTTCATTTTAACTCATTTAAATTTTAAAATGGGTACTTGGTTCGATTATTGGAAAACTGTTTGGAAGAAGAATCTACACTGTCAACGGTAAATTTTATGTAAAAATCTAAATACAGTTGCAGCATTTCGGATGAAAAATTTGCATCTGAAGTCAGGCTGAAAGTGTCTGGATTTTGAAGATTTGGTAAAAAAAAAAAAAAAAAAGGCTTCTTTGGTGGTCCAGTTGTTAAGGATCCACCTTGCAATTCAGGGACACCAGTTCCATCCTAGTCTGGGAAGGCCCATATGCATGGAGCAACTAAGACCATGCACAACTACTGAGCCCAGTCACCTAGAGCGTGTGTTCCACAAGAGAAAGCACCCTAATGAGAAGCCCAAGCACAGTTACGAAGACTAGCCCCTGCTGGCTGCAACCAAAGAAAGCTCACGTACAGCAATGAAGAGCCAGCACAGTCGAAAATAAATAAATGTAAGAAAAGAATATTCTTTTTTTTTAAAACATTTATTTTATATATTTATGTTTTGGGGGGTGAGGTGGGGAGGGAGGGGGATGGGCGGGCCACTTCTATTGGTCTTTCATTTCTCTATTTTCATCCCTCTTTGTTCTTTGACTCCTGTGGGCCTCCCATCGCAGTGGCCTCTGTTGTCGCAGAGCACCGGCTCTGGGCGCATGCGCTCCAGAGCTCCGGCTCGGTAACTGGACACATAGGTCCAGCTGCTCCGGGGCACATGGGATCTTCCCAGGCCAGGGATGGAACCGGCAACCCTTGCACTGCAAGGCGGTGTCCTTAGCCACTGGACCACCAGGGGAAGCCCAGAAAAGAATATTCTTAAAAATAAAATGAAAGAATATAAAATGTCTCACTCAGATTTTTAAAGTATTGATGACATGTGGTAATGATAATCCTTTGGATATATTTGGTTAAACAAATTACCAAGGGTAAGTTCTCCTGTTTCCTACTACTTATTAAAAGACGGCTAGTAGAAGATTTAGAGCATACAGGACTGGACACAGTGCTTATCTAGAACCAGAGTCCTTCCTTCACTTGATATCACCCTCAGACAACATAATCCTGAGCCCAAAGTCTCACCCTGTGACAAGGGCCCAAACTCTGCCCAGCAGGTCAGAGTGTACAGAGTTGCCCTGGATTTCCTGGAAGATCATCACCGGGTTCAGTCTCTCTGCTCTCTATTGGAAAATCCTGAGGCCATCTATTTTCACACAACCAACTCACTATGACTGCTCAGCCCTTAAGTCCAGAAGACTCAGCCTGGAGGAAACAAATTTCAGATGAAGTGCATGGATTCGGCCTGGGGTAAGGAAGAAGCTCCAAGTTAACGAGACACTAAGATGAATGAAAAGTTTATTCACATAAACATAGAGAGGTATAATCCTCAAAAGAGATTCTGTATCAAATACCAACCTTGGTGAGGATCATTAGAAGGAAATAAAGACCACCAAACAGCCATCTGAAACAAAGCTGCATTTATTTGCTTGCCCGGGAAGGGAGCACGGCTTCCACTGGGGCGCCATGTAGCCCTTGAGACGACGAGTGAGGACCAAATGGAGGCAGCGCACAGATTCTGAGCTCGGGTGTCTGGTTGGCCGCCAAGGCCAAGCACACACTCTCCTCGGCAGCTGGTCATCGCACTGCTTCACTTCTCAAAAGTGCAGGCGCCGTTCCCGAAGACGTCCGCGGTGGGCGACGTGGAGCTCTAATGGGTTCAGGGTCCCTCCGCCGGCCCCTCTGCGGCATGGTCTTCCAGCTGACCAGTCTTTCCTTAATAGGATCTGAAGCGCATTAGCACAGCTGGGTGGATCGAGGAAGAACCGCCCGTTACCTGTCTCTTCACTCATCTCTCTGGGAACTGCCAGACCAAACCTCCTGGTTAGGGCAAAAGACATCTATGTGTGCTTAGAGAAAAGAATTCTACAGGCAAGTGCTCCTTCCAAGCTGCAAGAACAAAGTACAAGAGGCACGGAGACACGTCTACACAAAGGCTCATAGCCACACGATTCACACTGGCAGACGGTGGGAACCGCTCAGATGCGCATCGACAGACAGTGGAGAAATGGAATGTGGGGTACACAAACCAGGAGAGGCTACTCCCCCTGAAGAAGGAAGGACATCCTGAGACGTGTGCCGACCTGGAAGACTCTCGCACACTTCATGCCAAGGGAAGGGGGCCAGACAGCCAAGGTCACACAGTCTCTGATTCCATTTTTAGCAGACCTGGAGAATAGGGAAGTCCATAGAGACAGAATGCCCATCGGTGGTTTCCTGGGCAGAGGAGAGGAAGCTGGGAAGAGAGTGCTGAATGGGCACAGAGGTGTCCCCTGGCTGATGCGAATGTTTTGGAAACAGAGGCTGTGGGGGCACACCATCGGAAGTGTAGTAAGGGCCGCTGAACCGTACACAGGACAGTAGCTGATTCTTCCATGAACTTACCACAGTGCAAAAAAGGAAAGGGGAGGGGGAAGAAGGGGACCAAGGAAAAGCAGCAAGCTCAGCGGTCTTTTGAGCCCCACGGAAGATGATAAAATTTATCACATAAACATAGAGAGGTATAATCCTCAAAAGAGATTCTGTATCAAATACCAACCTTGGTGAGGATCATTAGAAGGAAATAAAGACCACCAAACAGCCATCTGAAACAAAGCTGCATTTATTTGCTTGCCCGGGAAGGGAGCACGGCTTCCACTGGGGCGCCATGTAGCCCTTGAGGCGACAGTGAGGACCAAATGGAGGCAGCGCACAGATTCTGAGCTCGGGTGTCTGGTTGGCCGCCAAGGCCAAGCACACACTCTCCTCGGCAGCTGGTCATCGCACTGCTTCACTTCTCAAAAGTGCAGGCGCCGTTCCCGAAGACGTCCGCGGTGGGCGACGTGGAGCTCTAATGGGTTCAGGGTCCCTCCGCCGGCCCCTCTGCGGCATGGTCTTCCAGCTGACCAGTCTTTCCTTAATAGGATCTGAAGCGCATTAGCACAGCTGGGTGGATCGAGGAAGAACCGCCCGTTACCTGTCTCTTCACTCATCTCTCTGGGAACTGCCAGACCAAACCTCCTGGTTAGGGCAAAAGACATCTATGTGTGCTTAGAGAAAAGAATTCTACAGGCAAGTGCTCCTTCCAAGCTGCAAGAACAAAGTACAAGAGGCACGGAGACACGTCTACACAAAGGCTCATAGCCACACGATTCACACTGGCAGACGGTGGGAACCGCTCAGATGCGCATCGACAGACAGTGGAGAAATGGAATGTGGGGGACACAAACCAGGAGAGGCTACTCCCCCTGAAGAAGGAAGGACATCCTGAGACGTGTGCCGACCTGGAAGACTCTCGCACACTTCATGCCAAGGGAAGGGGGCCAGACAGCCAAGGTCACACAGTCTCTGATTCCATTTTTAGCAGACCTGGAGAATAGGGAAGTCCATAGAGACAGAATGCCCATCGGTGGTTTCCTGGGCAGAGGGAGAGGAAGCTGGGAAGAGAGTGCTGAATGGGCACAGAGGTGTCCCCTGGCTGATGCGAATGTTTTGGAAACAGAGGCTGTGGGGGCACACCATCGGAAGTGTAGTAAGGGCCGCTGAACCGTACACAGGACAGTAGCTGATTCTTCCATGAACTTACCACAGTGCAAAAAAGGAAAGGGGAGGGGGAAGAAGGGGACCAAGGAAAAGCAGCAAGCTCAGCGGTCTTTTGAGCCCCACGGAAATAAGAAAGAAGGAAACCAAAGAGAAGAGGAAGGAGGGGCGGCTGGCCAATGGCAGATCACTCGGCAAAGGAAGGGAGAGAAGGAAAGGGGGCGGGGATTCCATCTCACAGGTAGCAAGCTGGAAAACACCTGAAAAACAAACACATCAACTGTTTTCCAAACACTTAGCTCTCTGCCTCCCGCAAACAGCCCGAGGATCTCAAAAATTATTTCATCAAGAGAGAAAACACCATCCCAGCAGGGCCTTTGCAAGACGGCAGCCTGGAGGACACGGCCTGGGCTGGGGACAGCCATGCCGGCAAGTGCCCCGACCCTGGCTGTGCACCTGGAGGTGTCCCCGAATCTCAACATTCAAGGGACAAGCATCAGTTCTTGGTACATTTAGCTTTTCTACCCCCCAAAACAAATGTAACAATTGCATTTCATACGCTGTGCAAAAACTTAAACAAATGTGAAAGTGCATTCTCTTCTGAAGGAGATTTCTAATATGTCTAAGGCCACCTCAGTATATGTTACATACATATGTACATAACATATACGTAGAGAGCTGTGGCCTTCCCGTAGCATGCTGACAGGGATGGACCTTGAGGACAGGATGCTCCGTGACATGAGCCCTTCACCAAAGACAGCTCCTGTAGGATCCCACTTCTAGAAGAATCTACCGCAGCCAGACTCAGAGACACAGAGCATTGAGGGCTGGGGCCGGGGCTGGCGAGAGGGAACCGGCGAGTTGACGCTCCACCGGGAGAGAGTTTCACTGCTGCCAGCAGAAAACAGTCCTAGAGATGTGTTGTCCAACTAAGTGAGCCCACGGAACACTAGCGAGCTGTATGCACAAAACGGTGACGACGGCACGTTTTCTCTTATGTGTCGGTAACAGTCATCTTGTTCATACTGATTTTGGCTCTCGTGGCATCACAGTCTTGTTACTTGAGAGAAATCACAAGGCTTCAGGAGTTTAAACGGACCCTAGCTTGGGTCTGGATACACTTGAGAACGTCACGATAAAAAGAACTATCTCCAGCCACCACCAAAGCCATGGCTTAGGCAAAACAATCCCAGTTGATTAAAGCTCTTCCCTGCTTCTATGGAAAATTTGTTCCTCTGCGGAAAGTCTGTACATCTAACGATGTAAAACAGTGACTCCTTTAAAAAGCCCCACATGAGGTTGAAGCTCAGGATTCATTTGGTCGCTGCTCTTGAGATTTTTTTCAAGAGAGAAAACCATGCAGGTATAAGAGTTGGACATGACCTAGCGACTAAACCACTACACCTCAGGGCTTGGGAGTGGCTGGCGGGTGTCCCTCCGCGGTCCCTGTGGCCTGGCTGGGCAGATTAGGGTCCCCGGGGGCTGGCGCGGTGGGGGCTGCCTGGGCCACAGGTGCTGGGCACCGCACAACCCTCCAGTAAACTGGCGGGCGCGAGGCCTCTGACGCCTGGATCCTGCGATGCGAGATGCTCAGCCCCTGATGGCCTTGGCCAGTGTCAGGTAGAGACAACCTGGGCGCCTGGGGCTGCAGGAAATCCTGCTGCCTACGGAGGCGAACGATCACTGCCGGCTGGCCATGCAGGGTGGTGGTGGGCTGGGCAGTACCCTGTGCCCCTGGACCCGGTGCCCTGAGGCCTGTGCAACGGAACCCTGTGGCCCCGGACCCTGTGATCCTAAAGGGGCCTGTGACAGGGATGGACCTTGAGGACAGGATGCTCCGTGACATGAGCCCTTCACCAAAGACAGCTCCTGTAGGATCCCACTTCTAGAAGAATCTACCGCAGCCAGACTCAGAGACACAGAGCATTGAGGGCTGGGGCCGGGCTGGCGAGAGGGAACCGCGAGTTGACGCTCCACCGGAGAGAGTTTCACTGCTGCCAGCAGAAAACAGTCCTAGAGATGTGTTGTCCAACTAAGTGAGCCCACGGAACACTAGCGAGCTGTATGCACAAACGGTGACGACGCACGTTTTCTCTTATGTGTCGGTAACAGTCATCTTGTTCATACTGATTTTGGCTCTCGTGGCATCACAGTCTTGTTACTTGAGAGAAATCACAAGGCTTCAGGAGTTTAAACGGACCCTAGCTTGGGTCTGGATACACTTGAGAACGTCACGATAAAAAGAACTATCTCCAGCCACCACCAAAGCCATGGCTTAGGCAAAACAATCCCAGTTGATTAAAGCTCTTCCCTGCTTCTATGGAAAATTTGTTCCTCTGCGGAAAGTCTGTACATCTAACGATGTAAAACAGTGACTCCTTTAAAAAGCCCCACATGAGGTTGAAGCTCAGGATTCATTTGGTCGCTGCTCTTGAGATTTTTTTCAAGAGAGAAAACCATGCAGGTATAAGAGTTGGACATGACCTAGCGACTAAACCACTACACCTCAGGGCTTGGGAGTGGCTGGCGGGTGTCCCTCCGCGGTCCCTGTGGCCTGGCTGGGCAGATTAGGGTCCCCGGGGGCTGGCGCGGTGGGGGCTGCCTGGGCCACAGGTGCTGGGCACCGCACAACCCTCCAGTAAACTGGCGGGCGCGAGGCCTCTGACGCCTGGATCCTGCGATGCGAGATGCTCAGCCCCTGATGGCCTTGGCCAGTGTCAGGTAGAGACAACCTGGGCGCCTGGGGCTGCAGGAAATCCTGCTGCCTACGGAGGCGAACGATCACTGCCGGCTGGCCATGCAGGGTGGTGGTGGGCTGGGCAGTACCCTGTGCCCCTGGACCCGGTGCCCCTGAGGCCTGTGCAACGGAACCCTGTGGCCCCGGACCCTGTGATCCTAAAGGCTGTACCCCTGAACCCTGTGCGCTGGAACCCTTTGCCCTTGAACGCTGTGAACTTCGCCCCTGTGCCCGTGGACCCCGAGTGCCTAGAGCCTGTGCCCTTGGACCCCATGCACCCAAAGCCTCTGCCGCTGGCTGCTGAGGCGGCTGGGGCAGCTGCTGGGGAATCAGCTGGTAGATGCAGGGCTGCAGTCCCTGCTGCTGGCTGCTTGAGTTCAGTGAATTGCAGGGGAGCGGCACCAGAGCAAAGGGCCTGAGGTCCAAAGTGTTTTTCAAAAGCACCTGAATAGTTCTGGGAGGAGGAGGAGGACAAGGAGGAGCAGGAGGACGAGGAAGCAGTGGCGCTGGTGTGGACCTCCGACTCAGCGGCCGAGTTCCTGTGGGCCGCTGGCCCGGCTGCATCCCCACAGGAGCCGGGACCCTAGGGGCACAGCCTCTTCCCAAGGCCTGGCCACAGCAAAAGGGACCCAGTACTCTGATGACCTTCAGGCCAGGGGAGATTGTCGTGACCCGGATGTTCGGGGTCCTCTGTACCACACCAGCAGTGGAGAGAGTGGCTACAGAAAGTGCCCTCCCTACGTTTGGTGCCACTGATGATCTCTGGGAAACACGGGGTGGCTGAGGAGCAGCGCCAGGAGGTGGACAGGTCTCAGAGCTGCCTGCCTGCTCTGAAGTAAAGCTGTTGCCCAGTGAGCTCTTCTGTGGGCTCTGGGCAACGCTCTTGAGTGGAGGTGGAGGCCTGACTCCCCAGTCCAGCACTGAGGACTGAACAGCCCCAGCTTTTGGTTGTGCTGGTTCAGGCCTTGGAGAAGGCTGTCTGAGATCGGCTGAGCCACCAGAGCTGGGTGGCGTCTGCACTGGACATTGGGCGCCCTTCTGGACCAGCTCCTTGGACCAACTGACCACGGAGCTCTTTGCTGGGCTCCGGGCAAGGCTCTTGAGTGGAGGTGGAGGCCTGGCTCCCCAGTCCAGCACTGAGGACTGAACAGCCCCAGCTTTTGGCTGTGCTGGTTCAGGCCTTGGAGAAGGCTGTCTGAGATCGGCTGAGCCACCAGAGCTGGGCGACATCTGCACTGGACATTGGGCGCCCTTTTGGACTGGTTCCTCGGACTGACAGACCACTCTCCCAGCATCAGTCTTTGACTCGGGCAGGAAACTGTTGAAACGGTCGTCTGTGGAGGAGTGCGGGACGTTCGGCTGTCTCTGCCATGTGGCTTCTTTGTCAGACCCGTTTGCAGTGGCAAGGGAGGTATCAGCTGGCTGCCTGATGGTCAACCTTGTGGCCTGGGCCTGGTGGCCAGCCTCACGTCCACAAGCAGAAGCACCTTGTACCTCACGGGTTGGTTGTGAATCATCATATCCGACTGACTTCTTCCCTTTGGCATATTTCTCCACATCCACTTGAGAAGGTACAGCCAAGTTACAGGGTCTCTGTTTCCACGTATCTACACACTTGGCTGCTTTCAGAGTTTTGAGGCCATGATGTTCACTTGTTTTCCTTTCTCTTATTTTTTTGGAAGGAATCAAGGCTCTTAGCTCAGGAGGAGGTGGGCGATGGGACAGCTCCTGCTGCCGATTCAGAGAGGGCATAGAAAACCTCTTGAAGCTCCTTTTCATGGGAGGAGTGCTCAGCTTTTGTCTGTTATAGAGCAGTCTGTTTTCAGTGCAGGCTACCGATACAGAAGGGTCTAGACACAGTGGTTCGGCCGTGGCTAAGATCAGTTGGCTCTCAAGCAAAAGTTTGTCCTCCTGGGTCCAGTACTGGTTATCGCTGGCTATGGCCTCTACATCGCAGGCCAAAGTCTGCATCGTGGGGCGTAAGAGAATATGCCTGCTTTGGTAACCCGGAGGCTGTGCTTCGCTGGACTGCCTGTAGTCCCGTATTTCCGTTATCACACACCCCTGATGAAAAAGGTTAACTGGAGTCTTTTCCAGGAGATCCACCAAAACAGGAGGTAATTCTTCAGCATCCAAGTAGTCAAGGAATTCCCTTTCTTCATAAGGCAGGCGAATGCTCTCTGAAAGTGATCCATCTTTCCCCTTGAGCATCAGCGAATAGCCCTGCTTTCCTGGGTACAGGTTGACCACTAGAAAGGGCAACGACTCTTTCCTAATGAGCTTCTCTAATAGGTTCACGTTGCTTCTTAATTCCTCCTCAACCTCAGGCTTTTGTTCACATTCTTCAATGTAAATGTCATAAAGTTTTTCATGGAGAGACGTCTCTCCACTCGATGAGTATTTCCTTTTTGGCGGTCTCTGTTGGGCAGTTGCGATGACATACTCTGCACGATCCAAAGCTCTTTCTAGAGCTTGTTGCATTATCATTCAAGATGGATGCCCTAAAAGAAGAGAAAATGGAAGTGGCGATGAACTGGGCAACAACTCTATCTACGATATCAAGGTGAAGTCTTGCAGATGATGGAGAAAGTATGCCACGTAAGGCATCTGGGCATGTGGAGAAGTGAGACTGTTCTGCCTCCAAGGGAAATGGGTGATTTTTGTGTGAGGTTTTGTCAGCTGCTACAGCCCACCAGGCCAAAAGTGGAGAGTGTGATCCTCACCTTACTCTTCATGGGATGACCCCCAAGGTGGTCTGGCTACACGTGCCTGGGGTGAGGCGCGTGTCCCCCAGGGGGCCCTAGCTGGCTTGCCAGTGCTTATCATGGCTCAGCCACCCCTGCCCCTGAGCTCCCTAATTGCCTGGTCTTTCCCCGGGATGAGACTGTTTGGACTTTTTCTCAGTGCACACCATCCTTGGAGCCTCCCAGACATGAACGAGCTCACTGGCTGATTAGAAGGACTCCAACTGCTGCTGTCCCCTACAGCAGCTTGACATAGATGCACGTGCTGAGAAAACTCATGGCCAGATCAAGACATGCTAGAGGAGGAAGAAAATGGAACTATTTGCAAAATAATTTACCTAATTTACTGTAGTCAACTAGATTGTTTCATACTCAATGAGTCAAGCATGAAAATTTTTTTAGATATTATATACGGAGAGCAAAATTTACCACTTTCAGTGTACAGTTCTGTGAGTTTTGAAAATTTGTCAATCATGCAGCCACCACGTTGTATTAAACTGTTGGTTCCTTCCAAAAAAATTCTTTCATGCACTTTTTTAGTCAACTCTGGCCTCACCCAGGGTCCCTAGGAACCATCGATGTTTCTATGCTGATGGATCACCTTTTCTAGAATGTCATATAGAATGAGAAATTATAAATATGGGGAGACTGGCTTCCTTAACACATCTATACTTAAAATTATTTAAAATTCATCCATGTTGTTTCATGTGTTATTAGTTTATTCCTTCTTATTGGTGCCTAATATTCCATTGTGTGGATATACCAGGGTTTGCTTCCCCAAGTAACAGTTGAAAGACCTTTTGGTTGTTTTCAGTTTGGGGTGATTATGAACAAAGTTGGTATAAATGTTTGTAAACATAATTTTCTGTGACCATAACTATTCATTTCACTTGAATAAATATCCAGGCACAGCAATGTTGGGTCACAAAGTAAGTGTATATTTACAGTTAAAAGAAACTGTCAAACTCTTTTTAAAAGTGGCTGTACGATTTTGTATTCCCAATGTTCAGAGTCTCTGTTGCTCCACTGCCTTGTCAGCACTTGGTATTGACAGGCTTGTTTTCTTTTTAATCATTCTAATAGGTGTCTAGTCTATTTCACTGTGATTTTATTTTCCATGTCCATGATGACTAGTGATGCTGAATACCTTTTTATGAGCTTAGTTTCCATTTATATGCCTGCTGATATGTCTCTTCATTTATTTTGCCGATTTTTTTATTGGGTTGAGGTTTGAGAGTCCTCATATGATATCGATACTAGTCCTTTAGGAAATAAGTGTTTGCAGACATTTTCTCCCCGTCTGTAGCTTATCTTTCCATTCTCCTAACAGTGTCTTGGGAAGAGCAGAATTTCTTAATGTTCATGAAGTCCAACTGATCACTTTTTTCCTTTTCTAGGTTGTGCTTTTGGTATCAAGTCTAGGTAATCTTTGCCTAGCCCAAGGTCACAAAGTTATTCTCCTATGTTTCTTTTTAGAAGCTTTATAGTAGTGAGCTTTATATTTAGGTTTATTGTCTAGTTTGAGTTCATTTTTGTAATAAGGTCCCAGGTGTAAGTCAAAGTTCATTTTTTGCATATGGATGTCCAAATGTTCCAGGATCATTTGTTGAAAAGATTTTCTTTTCTCCATTGAACTGCCTGCCCACCTTTGCAAAAAAATCAACTGACCATATATGTGAAGTCCTGTTTCTGAACTCTCATTTCTGGTCCACGGTTCTATTTGCCTATCTTTGTGCCAACACCACCGTGTTTTAATTACTGTAGCTTTATAATAAATTTTGAAACCAAGCAGCAACAAAGCTTCAACTTTGTTATTTTGCAGAGTAATTTTGGCTACCCTCGTCCTTTTATCTTTTCATACATTTTATAATCATCTTGTCAATTTCTATAGATTGTTGGGTCTAAGCCAGAGTTCAAATAATTGTGTGCCATTGAGCAAATTATTCAATTCTTTTGCGTCCCTGTTTCTTCATTTATATACTGGGTTGAGATGATGATGATAATGATGATGGTGATGCCACCTACTTTGTTTACTTGTGTTTTTAAATTTTATTTTATTTAAAAATTTTCCCACATACTATAGGGTACATAGGATCTTAGTTTCCGGACCAGGAACTGAGCCCACATCCCCTGCAGTGGAAACATAAGAGTCTTAACCACTGGGCAGCCAGGGAAGTCCCTCATTTAGTCGTTTTAAAGTTTAAATGACACAGCCCATATAAACCATATCCATATTTTTTTTATTTTGGATTTTTCGATTTATTTTCCATGTCCATGATGCCTTTAGGAAATATGCCTGCTGATATGTCTCTTCATTTATTTTGCCGATTTTTTTATTGGGTTGAGGTTTGAGAGTCCTCATATGATATCGATACTAGTCCTTTAGGAAATAAGTGTTTGCAGACATTTTCTCCCGTCTGTAGCTTATCTTTCCATTCTCCTAACAGTGTCTTGGGAAGAGCAGAATTTCTTAATGTTCATGAAGTCCAACTGATCACTTTTTTCCTTTTCTAGGTTGTGCTTTTGGTATCAAGTCTAGGTAATCTTTGCCTAGCCCAAGGTCACAAAGTTATTCTCCTATGTTTCTTTTTAGAAGCTTTATAGTAGTGAGCTTTATATTTAGGTTTATTGTCTAGTTTGAGTTCATTTTTGTAATAAGGTCCCAGGTGTAAGTCAAAGTTCATTTTTTGCATATGGATGTCCAAATGTTCCAGGATCATTTGTTGAAAAGATTTTCTTTTCTCCATTGAACTGCCTGCCCACCTTTGCAAAAAAATCAACTGACCATATATGTGAAGTCCTGTTTCTGAACTCTCATTTCTGGTCCACGGTTCTATTTGCCTATCTTTGTGCCAACACCACCGTGTTTTAATTACTGTAGCTTTATAATAAATTTTGAAACCAAGCAGCAACAAAGCTTCAACTTTGTTATTTTGCAGAGTAATTTTGGCTACCCTCGTCCTTTTATCTTTTCATACATTTTATAATCATCTTGTCAATTTCTATAGATTGTTGGGTCTAAGCCAGAGTTCAAATAATTGTGTGCCATTGAGCAAATTATTCAATTCTTTTGCGTCCCTGTTTCTTCATTTATATACTGGGTTGAGATGATGATGATAATGATGATGGTGATGCCACCTACTTTGTTTACTTGTGTTTTTAAATTTTATTTTATTTAAAAATTTTCCCACATACTATAGGGTACATAGGATCTTAGTTTCCGGACCAGGAACTGAGCCCACATCCCCTGCAGTGGAAACATAAGAGTCTTAACCACTGGGCAGCCAGGGAAGTCCCTCATTTAGTCGTTTTAAAGTTTAAATGACACAGCCCATATAAACCATATCCATAGAAAAATGCCTAGGACATAGTGAGAACTCACTAAAGCTTAGCCTTTTTTTCCCCTCACCACCACCCTTCCAATTGCATTTTCTTTTATTTCTTTGGTTTTTTAAAATTTATTTTATTTTACTTTTTGTCTGTGGTGGGTCTTTGTTGGTGCATGCAGGGTTTCTCTAGTTACGATGCACAAGTTTCTCATTGTGCTGGCTTCTCTTATTGCAGAGAACAGGTTCTAGATGAGCAGGCTTCAGTAGTTGTGGCTCTCAGGCTCAGTTTATGGGCTTAGTTACTCCAGGCACGTGGGATCTTTCTGGACCAGAGATCAAACTGCTGTCTCCTATATTGCAAGGCAGATTCTTAACCACTGTCTTAAGACAGTGACATACCATGGTGAAGACAATGGACTGGAATGGCGTGAGACTGGTGGCAGGAAAAACAGGTCAAAAAGTGATTGCAATATCCCAGTGGCAAGAAATGAGGTCAATATTAGTGAAGATGTAAAGGAAGTACTTGATTCATGTCTCAGGTAGATTGAGAAGGGCTTGAGAAGAAGTTGGTTAGAGGAGTTGAAAACAAGGAAAGTTGAATTTGAATCAGAATTGTGGGCTTTAAGAGATTGAGTGACTTGTCGTGACTTATATGGTATCCTGTATAACTCACAATCTTTTCTGGGGGGTGGTTAAGATTGTAGGAAGTTGGGGAATGATGACATTCTTCTGACTGTAGACTGCTACGGTCACTTCTGCTTACCTAGTGCACAGCACAAGGCCTTGCTAGGTACCCACAGTATATAGAGCTAAGCCAGAGTTCAAATAATTGTGTGCCATTGAGCAAATTATTCAATTCTTTTGCGTCCCTGTTTCTTCATTTATATACTGGGTTGAGATGATGATGATAATGATGATGGTGATGCCACCTACTTTGTTTACTTGTGTTTTTAAATTTTATTTTATTTAAAAATTTTCCCACATACTATAGGGTACATAGGATCTTAGTTTCCGGACCAGGAACTGAGCCCACATCCCCTGCAGTGGAAACATAAGAGTCTTAACCACTGGGCAGCCAGGGAAGTCCCTCATTTAGTCGTTTTAAAGTTTAAATGACACAGCCCATATAAACCATATCCATAGAAAAATGCCTAGGACATAGTGAGAACTCACTAAAGCTTAGCCTTTTTTTCCCCTCACCACCACCCTTCCAATTGCATTTTCTTTTATTTCTTTGGTTTTTTAAAATTTATTTTATTTTACTTTTTGTCTGTGGTGGGTCTTTGTTGGTGCATGCAGGGTTTCTCTAGTTACGATGCACAAGTTTCTCATTGTGCTGGCTTCTCTTATTGCAGAGAACAGGTTCTAGATGAGCAGGCTTCAGTAGTTGTGGCTCTCAGGCTCAGTTTATGGGCTTAGTTACTCCAGGCACGTGGGATCTTTCTGGACCAGAGATCAAACTGCTGTCTCCTATATTGCAAGGCAGATTCTTAACCACTGTCTTAAGACAGTGACATACCATGGTGAAGACAATGGACTGGAATGGCGTGAGACTGGTGGCAGGAAAAACAGGTCAAAAAGTGATTGCAATATCCCAGTGGCAAGAAATGAGGTCAATATTAGTGAAGATGTAAAGGAAGTACTTGATTCATGTCTCAGGTAGATTGAGAAGGGCTTGAGAAGAAGTTGGTTAGAGGAGTTGAAAACAAGGAAAGTTGAATTTGAATCAGAATTGTGGGCTTTAAGAGATTGAGTGACTTGTCGTGACTTATATGGTATCCTGTATAACTCACAATCTTTTCTGGGGGGTGGTTAAGATTGTAGGAAGTTGGGGAATGATGACATTCTTCTGACTGTAGACTGCTACGGTCACTTCTGCTTACCTAGTGCACAGCACAAGGCCTTGCTAGGTACCCACAGTATATAGAGTAATTCCCTCCCCCACCCAGAGGTCCACATCCTTACCTACTCTTTGGAACCAGTGACTAGGTTACCTTTCAGTGCATGAGAGACTCTGCAAGTATAATTAAGCTATAGAACCTGAGATGAGGATAGTATCCTTGACCTTCTGTGTGGGTCCAGTATAATCACAAGGCTCCTTATAAGGGAAGGGATGAGGGGGGAAAGTCAGAGAGAGAGAGAGAGACTGAAAGATGCTTTGCTGCTGGCCTTGAAGATGGAAGAAAGAGCTATAAGCCAAGGAATGCAGATGGCCTCTGGGAGTTGGAAAAGGTCAAGAAACAAATCCTCCCTAGAGTATCCAAAAAGGAATGTAGCCTTGTCAACACCTTAATTTTTTCTTAGTGAGATCGATTTCATGCTTCTGCATTCCAGAAATATAAGATTATACAGTTGTGTTGTTTTAAGCCACTACATTTGTGGTGATTTATTATAGCAGCACTAGAAAATGAATATGTTTTATGTGATAGTGTGGAGAATCAGTGAAGATCTGTATTCTGTGGCCTGTAGTTTACTGAATCGAGGTTTATAGAATGTTATACATCACTAACAAAAGCGTGCTACCTGGTTATCTAATAACTGATTGAAATTGAGGGGAAAAAAAGATACAGCCTTGCCCCAAATATCTACTGTCATCCTTCTTAAATTTTACAAAATGCTTTGTTTCCAAGATCCTAAGGGTCAGAAACAAGTACAAAAGAGGAGGTCTTGGAGGAACACAGAACACAGAACAAACAGAACAAACCCAACCAGAACAAAACAGTGGTAGGAACTCAGGCTCTGAAACCAGGAAGAACCAAAACCAAGAGGCCTACTTTGCTAATGGGGTTGTTTCCAAGTGTGCATTGTGGAAGAAGAGGCCACCAGCTCCCCATTCTCCTCTCAGAGGACTGTGAGGGAATGTTTCATTTCTGCAGGATTTTTGGCCTGGTCACTTTCCCAGCACATTTACAGCCAACTCCTTTCCGATCTCAGTTCACAGTTTACACTCAACAAATCCAGCTCCCTGCCCTGGGTGTAACCAGAGACAGGGATCACCCCATGACGTAAACCGAGATTATGTAAACTGAGTTTTTAATGTCAACAGAGATCACCTGCTCTTTAGCTGTCTAGCTTTCTAGAATTACAATGGCTAACAGTTACTGAGTGCTCACAGAGTACAGTATCTGCATTCCTTAATCACTCAAAGCCTACTATAGTCTCAATTTTACAGATGAGGAAATAGAGACCCAAAAGGTTTTTAAAACTCATCAAAGCTCACATAATTGGAATAAATCCATGAATACATACGTTTTTTCTTAAGAGACAAACTTTCTTTTTCCCCTGAAATTAAAATGTACTGCTTAGAAGTCCTGGGGCCTAGATATTATAGCAAGGCCTTTAGCAATCACAGCCTTTTTTTTTTTTTTTTTCCTATTTCTAATTCTTCTCAAGGTGAAGCATTTATTCAGGTGAGGCTTACAGTCCATAGAACCTCAATTAGCAGACCCTCAAAACACTGGAAAGGGGGAAATCACAAGAAAATGGGCAGATCTGAAATGTATTCATTCCCAAGAGACTTAACAATGAAAACAACATTCAGGATCAGCAACCAGAAGCAAAGCAAGATCAGCAGTTCCTTCCATGATCCCATATCTGCTGAGGTCGGAAGGGGACTCCTGCTACCACCTGGAAGCATTTGCAAGGACAATGGCTGAAACCAAAATACCTTTTTCATGGGAACCTACTATATAGCACTAGAAACTCTATTCAATACTTGATAATGACCTATATAGGAAAAGAATCTAAGAAAGAGTGGATATATGTGTATGTATGACTGACTCATTTTGCTGCTCAGCAGAAACTAACACAACATTGTAAATCAACTATACTTCAACAAAAACAAATTAAAAAAAACTTTTTCAAATAAATAAATAAAAAACAAAACCTTTTCCATTATCCACAACACTCTAATCCCTAAGCCTGTCCATAGAGCACATGTTTTTATAAAAGTCACTAAATGTAGCTCAGAAAATGTAAAGTATGGTCAGTGCTCAGAAATACAACGATATATTTATATATATTTGCCTATCTATTGTACAATCTTATAAATACTAAAATTTCATATGTAAATATTATTTAAATAGCATGTAAATATATAAGATATATAAACAGATATGGTCAACAGAAAAATATAAGGGAAAATAGTAAACTTTGGGATATATAATTTTAATATTTATATAATACATGTATATATTAAAATTCTGTGTATATTCAAGGTCACCGTATCACCTTATCCAAAGATCCTATAGACAAAGTATCTCCAGTTTAGTCATCCTAAAAAGAAATTTTACAGATGAGAAATAGAGACCCAAAAGGTTTTTAAAACTCATCAAAGCTCACATAATTGGAATAAATCCATGAATACATACGTTTTTTCTTAAGAGACAAACTTTCTTTTTCCCCTGAAATTAAAATGTACTGCTTAGAAGTCCTGGGGCCTAGATATTATAGCAAGGCCTTTAGCAATCACAGCCTTTTTTTTTTTTTTTTTCCTATTTCTAATTCTTCTCAAGGTGAAGCATTTATTCAGGTGAGGCTTACAGTCCATAGAACCTCAATTAGCAGACCCTCAAAACACTGGAAAGGGGGAAATCACAAGAAAATGGGCAGATCTGAAATGTATTCATTCCCAAGAGACTTAACAATGAAAACAACATTCAGGATCAGCAACCAGAAGCAAAGCAAGATCAGCAGTTCCTTCCATGATCCCATATCTGCTGAGGTCGGAAGGGGACTCCTGCTACCACCTGGAAGCATTTGCAAGGACAATGGCTGAAACCAAAATACCTTTTTCATGGGAACCTACTATATAGCACTAGAAACTCTATTCAATACTTGATAATGACCTATATAGGAAAAGAATCTAAGAAAGAGTGGATATATGTGTATGTATGACTGACTCATTTTGCTGCTCAGCAGAAACTAACACAACATTGTAAATCAACTATACTTCAACAAAAACAAATTAAAAAAAACTTTTTCAAATAAATAAATAAAAAACAAAACCTTTTCCATTATCCACAACACTCTAATCCCTAAGCCTGTCCATAGAGCACATGTTTTTATAAAAGTCACTAAATGTAGCTCAGAAAATGTAAAGTATGGTCAGTGCTCAGAAATACAACGATATATTTATATATATTTGCCTATCTATTGTACAATCTTATAAATACTAAAATTTCATATGTAAATATTATTTAAATAGCATGTAAATATATAAGATATATAAACAGATATGGTCAACAGAAAAATATAAGGGAAAATAGTAAACTTTGGGATATATAATTTTAATATTTATATAATACATGTATATATTAAAATTCTGTGTATATTCAAGGTCACCGTATCACCTTATCCAAAGATCCTATAGACAAAGTATCTCCAGTTTAGTCATCCTACATTTTGAACAGAGTAAAAACCTAATATATTTTTAAAAGAAAGAAAATTGTGCCATCAGATCCATTTTAGTAAGGCTGACTAATGTTACTAAATATATAACACTGTCTAATACTAAATTACAGTTGAAATGCATTACTAAGAAAAGATGATAACCCCAACTGTAATTTTAGTTTTGTCATATATAAAAACGAAATAGGACTCCTGGCTTACATTCTTCTGGAAATATTGTTCATTATCTGTTCATCTGTCTCCGAGAGTCGATGCCTTGTGCTATTGCCATCTTGATAACAATCTAGTCTTTACAAGGCCAAGACATGAAGGTGTCCTCTCTTGTAAGAACCTCTCACATCCAGTGTGACGCTTAAACTCTCAGTGTAACCCAAGCTTTAGCTTCTCCCTACTCACTTCAAATGTGGGTTTTTTTTCTATTATATTTGGACAAAAGGGAGCTCGTCATCAATCTGTTCTAGAGTCATTCATCTGGCACCTCCTTTTCTGCTTTGTGAGCTCCTGCTCTGTGCTGCCCCACGCAGCCTTTCTCCCGCACGTGACAATGCTGTCATGGAGAGTGGGGGTGGGTTACACTCCCTGTGGTGGTCTGCCCTCTATTCCCCCACAACAGCAGGTGACTAAGACCTTACTGACCAGAAAATACTTTTTAACTAGACGCTAAATATAGTTAGGTCCATGAATCAAGGTAAATTGAAAATGGTTGAAGCAGGAGATGACAAGAGTGAACATCGACATTTTAGGAATCAGTGAACTAAAATAGATGGGAACGGTTGAATTTAATTCAGATGACCATTATATCTACTACTGTGGGCAAGAATCCCTTAGAAGAAATGGAGTAGCCCTCATAGTCAACAAAAGAGTCTTAATGCAGTATTTGGGTGCAATCTCAAAAATGACAGAATGGTCTCAGTTCATTTCCCCTTCTGCAGTGGGAAGTTTGGGGGCCCATCCATGTCCCCTTGAATCCTATTTACAGTATCTATAGAATCCTCCCCTAGCTTCCCTGTGCTTTCACTTCTAATGGTCTACATTTGAGACTCTTTTTAGAAGATACCTTTAGGTACTTGGAACTGCTTTATTTTTTTTTTAAAGATTTATTTATTTATTTATTTTGGGCGGGGGTCGGGTTGGGGAGGGAGGGGAGCAGGTGGGCCACTTCTATTGGTCTTTCATTTATCTATTTTCATCCATCTTTGTTCTTTGGCTCCTGTGGGCCTCCCATCGCGGTGGCATCTGTCGTTGCAGAGCACCGGCTCTGGGCGCATGTGCTCCAGAGCTCCGGCTCGGTGATTGGACACATCAGTCCAGCCGCTCTGTGGCACGTGGGATCTTCCCAGACCAGGGATGGAACCGGCGCCCCTTGCACTGCAAGGCAGTGTCCTTACCCACTGGACCACCAGGGGAGGCCCTGGAACTGCTTTAAAGAGCAAGTTCCAGGGCCAGGCAATCACAAGAGTGTGAAAGCCCAACTCCCTGGCCTGAAGTTGGGAGAAACTCAGAGAAATGACAACCTCCAGAGCCCCCCCCACAGGGTCAGGCTGTGACTTCACCTGAGATATGCCCTCAGGGTTCCTCCCCTTCCTGGGCCCTAGCTTCGTTCTCACCCTTTAAAGTCTCTCTTGAAGCGCTCACTTGAAAAATAAAACCCAAAAAACCTCTCATCTGAATCCTCATCACAGGGTCTTCCCCAAACCAACCTTCCTACCCATCTTTAAGTATAGCCAAAGGCTCTCTAATTCTCAGGCAGAACATTCCCAAAGTCCAGCAAAGCAGTCCAGGCTCTGTGTTGTGGTATGTCAGATCCTCTGAGTTTCCTCTCCAGCAGGGTAGGGTGAAACTGCGCCCCCTCTCTGCTCCAGTCCCCAGTGTGTAAATGCTGGGCAAAATAAACATCTGATCCAAGGGCAAAAAAATCCTTCTCAGCAACAGATTTAAATCTGATTAAAGGGACAAATTTTTCAAAGCAATACAAGTCGCAAAGAGGTGCTCTGAAATTAGAGTCTATAATTGGTCAAACTGACTCTCTTCCCTCTTCTACCTTCTGCCCGGATACAAACCATACACAGGAAATGAAGAATTCTAGTACCTCTGAGGGGATTTATTTTTTCCTATTTACAGTATCTATAGAATCCTCCCCTAGCTTCCCTGTGCTTTCACTTCTAATGGTCTACATTTGAGACTCTTTTTAGAAGATACCTTTAGGTACTTGGAACTGCTTTATTTTTTTTTTAAAGATTTATTTATTTATTTATTTTGGGCGGGGGTCGGGTTGGGGAGGGAGGGGAGCAGGTGGGCCACTTCTATTGGTCTTTCATTTATCTATTTTCATCCATCTTTGTTCTTTGGCTCCTGTGGGCCTCCCATCGCGGTGGCATCTGTCGTTGCAGAGCACCGGCTCTGGGCGCATGTGCTCCAGAGCTCCGGCTCGGTGATTGGACACATCAGTCCAGCCGCTCTGTGGCACGTGGGATCTTCCCAGACCAGGGATGGAACCGGCGCCCCTTGCACTGCAAGGCAGTGTCCTTACCCACTGGACCACCAGGGGAGGCCCTGGAACTGCTTTAAAGAGCAAGTTCCAGGGCCAGGCAATCACAAGAGTGTGAAAGCCCAACTCCCTGGCCTGAAGTTGGGAGAAACTCAGAGAAATGACAACCTCCAGAGCCCCCCCCACAGGGTCAGGCTGTGACTTCACCTGAGATATGCCCTCAGGGTTCCTCCCCTTCCTGGGCCCTAGCTTCGTTCTCACCCTTTAAAGTCTCTCTTGAAGCGCTCACTTGAAAAATAAAACCCAAAAAACCTCTCATCTGAATCCTCATCACAGGGTCTTCCCCAAACCAACCTTCCTACCCATCTTTAAGTATAGCCAAAGGCTCTCTAATTCTCAGGCAGAACATTCCCAAAGTCCAGCAAAGCAGTCCAGGCTCTGTGTTGTGGTATGTCAGATCCTCTGAGTTTCCTCTCCAGCAGGGTAGGGTGAAACTGCGCCCCCTCTCTGCTCCAGTCCCCAGTGTGTAAATGCTGGGCAAAATAAACATCTGATCCAAGGGCAAAAAAATCCTTCTCAGCAACAGATTTAAATCTGATTAAAGGGGACAAACTTTCTTCAAAGCAATACAAGTCGCAAAGAGGTGCTCTACCCGAAATTAGAGTCTATAATTGGTCAAACTGACTCTCTTCCCCTCTTCTACCTTCTGCCCGGATACAAACCATACACAGGAAGTCAGTCTATCACATGATCTTCGTGAAAGAACAAGCTGTCTACCCTGAGGGCCATTTTTAGTAATACAAACACTCTACAGGGGCATTGACACAAAATGTCTCTTTTCTCAAACGGTAGGGTCAGGACCACAAGCCGCAGCAGCAGTATCTGGGAATCAGTTGGAAGCACAAATGCTCTGACCCTGTCTATCTCACACCTACTGAATCAGAAGCTTGGCCTGGAGGCGGGCCCAGCGATGGGGATCTTAACAAGCCCTCCAGGAATTCTGAGAACTACTGCTTTGGTCAAGTTAGGCATCTTCTGTCTTTCATCTCCGTAAACATCTCTTCAAATTTTCAAGAGAGAAAATAGGATTGGCTGTTACCAGGGAGTTTCGATCCTTGATGCAATCATCCACAGCAAGGAGAAAGGATAAGTGGAACAAGGGGAACTCTTTGAACTAAGAAGCCTCTGTGAACCACGGCATCCACCATTACTCACTGGTCTAGGAGTCATGGAAGATGTCATCTATGAGGACAATACAGTGAACCAGGTCAGCCCAATACAGTGGTCTTCATGACAGGGATTTTGAACAATGGAAACGAAGCAGGTTTCTCTGCTATAGACGGCTTGGTAGAACCTAACATCGAGCTGAGTGCTCCTCTAGTGTGTTCTTATAACATGACCACGCTTACCCCACAAGTGTACACATATTGTCATAGTTGCTTACATAAGTTTTCTCTAAACTGGAAGCACCTCAAAGATGGGGACTATTCTTTGTTCACCACCACATCTCTAAAGACTGCATCACAGTGAGGAGATCAATAAATATTTCCTACGTGTTGAGTATGTCAAAAGAAACCAGGCATCAAAATAATGCAATAAATTCCTAATGAGAGGGAAGCCCTGGCATTAGGATTCAGGGTTGCTTTCTTCCATTTACACAAGCAACTCATTGCAGCTCTAAATAAAACCCAGAACCCCAAAGTATGTTGTGATAAGTGATAGGGGAGGGTAACAACAGTGGAGACATTTTCACAAAGGAAAGTTGGGGGTTTTTTGTTTGTTTTGGTGCTTGCAGAGTATGAACTCTTTCCCCCCTACTCAGTTCTATTGAAATATAATGAACGCACAGGACCGTATACAGTTAAGGTACACAGCGTAGTGATTTGACTCACATATACTGTGAAATTGTTGCCAGAGCTGCTTCAGTTCTTTGCTCGAAGCTCCCCATCCCAGCCTTTAGCAGGAGTTAACATAATCTTTAAATTAAAGGGTCCAGAGATAAGAAAGGAAACTACAAAAAACAACAACAACTACCAGATGGAACCAGCTGGGAGCAAGATGGCAACAAACCCGACTTCCAACAGACGTTGTTTCATTATTTGCTGATTCTACTACATTAGATAGTAAATGACACCCACTGGCAGCCACAACCAGACATTAAGGGTCAAAAAAGGATAAGAAGTGGGTAGCACCTTACTTCCTCAGAAAAAGCCTTGTCCCTTCCGCATAGACTAACACATATGCCTTGCCATCATTAGCCTCGTTTCTCCATTCTTTGGCCACGGAACAAAACCTGTGCTGAGCTGATCTCAGCTTGGTTATGTTATTATTCAGCTGCTCTAACCTAAATGGAAAAAGAACCCACCTCTGCCAAGGCACACAGCCTTGACAGGATAGGGCCCCGGCAGGGTCCATACGGCTTAATTCGGTAACAAAACGATAACGACAGTAATTTCAGCTAACAGCCATCATCTCATATATGTACAAAAGAAAAAGAGGGAAAAAAGACAAAAAAAAGTTTTTTTTACCTTACAATGAGCACTCATAGGATTTACTCTCTTAACAACTTTCAAATATACCACATAGCAATGTTAACTATAGTCATCATGTACATTACATCCCTAGTACTTATTTACCTTATAACTGGTTGTGTGTACCTTTTGACAACCTTCATCCAATCACCCTCCCCCATCTTCCACCTCTGTTAACCGCATATTTAATCTCTTTTTCTGTGACTTTGGGGGTGTTTGTTTATTTTAGATTTCACATGTAAGTGAAATTGCACAGCGCTTGCCTTTCTCTGGTTTATTTCACCTAGCATTTTGTTTTACACAAGCAACTCATTGCAGCTCTAAATAAAACCCAGACCCCTTGGGGGGGAAAAAAAAGTGGAGACATTTTCACAAAGGAAAGTTGGGGGTTTTTTGTTTGTTTTGGTGCTTGCAGAGTATGAACTCTTTCCCCCCTACTCAGTTCTATTGAAATATAATGAACGCACAGGACCGTATACAGTTAAGGTACACAGCGTAGTGATTTGACTCACATATACTGTGAAATTGTTGCCAGAGCTGCTTCAGTTCTTTGCTCGAAGCTCCCCATCCCAGCCTTTAGCAGGAGTTAACATAATCTTTAAATTAAAGGGTCCAGAGATAAGAAAGGAAACTACAAAAAACAACAACAACTACCAGATGGAACCAGCTGGGAGCAAGATAAAAAAAACCCGACTTCCAACAGACGTTGTTTCATTATTTGCTGATTCTACTACATTAGATAGTAAATGACACCCACTGGCAGCCACAACCAGACATTAAGGGTCAAAAAAGGATAAGAAGTGGGTAGCACCTTACTTCCTCAGAAAAAGCCTTGTCCCTTCCGCATAGACTAACACATATGCCTTGCCATCATTAGCCTCGTTTCTCCATTCTTTGGCCACGGAACAAAACCTGTGCTGAGCTGATCTCAGCTTGGTTATGTTATTATTCAGCTGCTCTAACCTAAATGGAAAAAGAACCCACCTCTGCCAAGGCACACAGCCTTGACAGGATAGGGCCCCGGCAGGGTCCATACGGCTTAATTCGGTAACAAAACGATAACGACAGTAATTTCAGCTAACAGCCATCATCTCATATATGTACAAAAGAAAAAGAGGGAAAAAAGACAAAAAAAAGTTTTTTTTACCTTACAATGAGCACTCATAGGATTTACTCTCTTAACAACTTTCAAATATACCACATAGCAATGTTAACTATAGTCATCATGTACATTACATCCCTAGTACTTATTTACCTTATAACTGGTTGTGTGTACCTTTTGACAACCTTCATCCAATCACCCTCCCCCATCTTCCACCTCTGTTAACCGCATATTTAATCTCTTTTTCTGTGACTTTGGGGGTGTTTGTTTATTTTAGATTTCACATGTAAGTGAAATTGCACAGCGCTTGCCTTTCTCTGGTTTATTTCACCTAGCATAATGCCTTCAAGGTATACCCAAGCTGTTGTAAATAGCAGGATTTCATTCTGGTTTACCACTGAGTAATATCCCATTGTGTGTATATACACAAATATGCATATTATCCCCCCCTCTCCCATAACTTCTTTCTCTATTCATCTGTTCCTGAACTATAAAAGTCTTTAAGTGGAATCTTAAATTGCTTTTGCCTCACAAAGGAGAGGTCTGTGATTGCTTCTCAGGCCCCAGAAAACATTTTAACCATGAAAATCTACTGTTTTCCTGAAAGGAATTTATGTCATTTCCTGTGCTCTTAAACTCTTTGTATGCCATTTCCTGTATTCTAAAACCCTTTGGAAGACAGGGCAAGGTGTTGGTTTGGGATGTGAAGTCTGAAGACAGTTTAAAGGGCTGGGGGCGGGGGAGCAGAACAAAGAAAAGTGGGTTTGGGTGGGGTGCTCAAGACTTTTATCAAGCAAATACACTGGCCATGGGGAGATGAGAAATGTTATGTGATGTTTTAGAAAGGGGGCTTTACATTAAGGGCCATTTCTTTTAAGAGGCATAAATGTAAAACTATAATTTAAATCACCTTCCAGGAGTGAAGGCGTAGGACTAATTCATAAGCAGAAGGGTATTAGAAAATGCCAGCCCCAAATCCACTACCTTGACAGAAGGGTTATTTTGAGCTAAAGGCAGTTAAGAAACAACAAATACAGAAAGAGCTCTCTGCCCTCCTCTTATCTGCCTAGAGGCAGAGCCTAAAGTTCCCCTTGTAAAGGTGCCCCCCCTCCCTTCTGCCATACCAGGAAAAGGAAAACCACCCTTATCACCTGAGAAAGTTAGTCCCAAGATGGGTCTGCATAACAAACCTTACTAAACAGCCTTTATCTTCCACTTGTTTCTCCTATATATTTTGTTGTTTAGGTGCTGTATCTTGTCCGATGCTTTTATGACCCCATGGACTGCAGCCTGCCAGGCTCCTCTGTCCATGGAATTCCCAAGCAAGAATACTGGAGTGGGGCTTCCCTGGTGGTCCAGTGGGTAAGGACACCGCCTTGCACTGCAAGGGGCGCTGGTTCGATCCCTGGCCTGGGAAGATACCACGTGTTGCCGAGCAGCTGGACTGATGTGTCCAATTACCGAGCTGGAGCTCTGGAGCGCATGCGCCCAGAGCCGGTGCTCTGCGACAACAGAGGCCATTGCGATGGGAGGCCCCACAGGCCAAAGAACAAAGATGAATGAAAACAGATAAATGAAAGACCAATAGAAGTGGCCCGCCCGCCTTCCCTCCCCAACCTGCCCCTCCAAAAAAAGAGTACTGGAGTGGGTTGCTATTTCCTTCTCCAGTCCTTGTATTTTTACCTTCTCTCAATTTACTGCCCTTGGAATCCCAGACCCCTATTTCTTTATCACTTCTCCACAAATTTATCACCCCTTGTTAAAATGGAATATAAACCCCAGAATCTAAGTGCCTGTTGGGGTCTTTACTTCCTTTCCTATGAGGCCCCCATATGCATATGTAAGAAACCTTTTCTCCTGTTTATCTGTCTCATGTCAATTTAATTAGCAGGCCCCAGCTACTGAACATATTACTGTGTAAGAAAAGTTTCTCCCTCTTTACAATATTTTATTGGGTGCTAGAAAAACAGCTTTTGTTTTGAGATTTGGAAAAGAACACCTCTAGTTTTTTGTTTTTGTTTTTCACAGGTTCTGGATTTTGTCTTCCTCTGTTTTGTGTGTTCATCTTGGTGGTTTCCTTGATTTTTCCAGCCAGTGATATCTGCATGATTCAGATCAGCCCAGGGTTTGGGATGACTCATGGTAAAGAAAACACAGGTTTTTGGAATTTTGGCAGTTAAGAAACAACAAATACAGAAAGAGCCTCTGCCCTCCTCTTATCTGCCATACCAGGGAAAAAGGAAAACCACCCTTATCACCTGAGAAAGTTAGTCCCAAGATGGGTCTGCATAACAAACCTTACTAAACAGCCTTTATCTTCCACTTGTTTCTCCTATATATTTTGTTGTTTAGGTGCTGTATCTTGTCCGATGCTTTTATGACCCCATGGACTGCAGCCTGCCAGGCTCCTCTGTCCATGGAATTCCCAAGCAAGAATACTGGAGTGGGGCTTCCCTGGTGGTCCAGTGGGTAAGGACACCGCCTTGCACTGCAAGGGGCGCTGGTTCGATCCCTGGCCTGGGAAGATACCACGTGTTGCCGAGCAGCTGGACTGATGTGTCCAATTACCGAGCTGGAGCTCTGGAGCGCATGCGCCCAGAGCCGGTGCTCTGCGACAACAGAGGCCATTGCGATGGGAGGCCCACACGGGCCAAAGAACAAAGATGAATGAAAACAGATAAATGAAAGACCAATAGAAGTGGCCCGCCCGCCTTCCCTCCCCAACCTGCCCCTCCAAAAAAAGAGTACTGGAGTGGGTTGCTATTTCCTTCTCCAGTCCTTGTATTTTTACCTTCTCTCAATTTACTGCCCTTGGAATCCCAGACCCCTATTTCTTTATCACTTCTCCACAAATTTATCACCCCTTGTTAAAATGGAATATAAACCCCAGAATCTAAGTGCCTGTTGGGGTCTTTACTTCCTTTCCTATGAGGCCCCCATATGCATATGTAAGAAACCTTTTCTCCTGTTTATCTGTCTCATGTCAATTTAATTAGCAGGCCCCAGCTACTGAACATATTACTGTGTAAGAAAAGTTTCTCCCTCTTTACAATATTTTATTGGGTGCTAGAAAAACAGCTTTTGTTTTGAGATTTGGAAAAGAACACCTCTAGTTTTTTGTTTTTGTTTTTCACAGGTTCTGGATTTTGTCTTCCTCTGTTTTGTGTGTTCATCTTGGTGGTTTCCTTGATTTTTCCAGCCAGTGATATCTGCATGATTCAGATCAGCCCAGGGTTTGGGATGACTCATGGTAAAGAAAATATAGACACTGAGCCACAGAATTAAGGTGAGTTTACTTCTAAACAAAAGATGGAAAACCTGATTAAATACAGCAGGATTAGGTATTATGGCATGGAGTCTTCAAACTATCAAATAATAATTCAAAGTATTGAGGACTACATGAAGGAGAGCAGCTCCCATGGAAACCTTCTCAGACCAAAAGTAAGGATGAGACTTTCCAAAGCAAACCTAGAAAATTTAACAAAGAGGGATTGGTTGCACAAGACCAAGCTTGTGAGTTCAAGATTGGTTCACTGTAATGAATCTGGGTACAGGCCATTTACTGAACCCCAAGTCTGGTTGTGGTTTTTAGGAACTGTGTTAACCCATCGAGTCTGTTATGTTGACTCCAGATAACGCAGTTGAGTTATATATAGGCTGCAAACAGTCACAGTTGCATCATCAAGCCATTTTTCTGCTGATTTGGACCAGTTTTCAGTAAGTGGTTGCTCATTTCCTTTTACTGGGGCCCTGATCATGCACTGTCGCGTGTGTGTGTGTGTGTGTGTGTGTGTGTGTCTGTGTGTGTGTGTGTGTGTGTGTGTGTGGCGTGTGCTCAATCATGTGTGACCCTGTGGACTGCAGCCCACCAAGCTCCTCTGTCCATGGGATTCTCTAGGCAAGGATACTGGAGTGGGGGGCTTCCTTGGTGGTCCAGTGGGTAAGGACACCACCTTGCAGTGCAAGGGGCGCCGGTTCGAGCCCTGGCCTGGGAAGATCCCACGTGCCGCAGAGCAGCTGGACCGATGTGTCCAATTACCGAGCCAGAGCTCTGGAGCGCATGCGCCCAGAGCCGGCGCTCTGCGACGACAGGTGCCGCCACGATGGGAGGCCCACAGGAGCCAAAGAACAAAGACGGATGAACATAGAGAAAGACCAAGAGAAGTGGCCCGCCTGCTCCCCTCCCTCCCCAACCCGACCCCCGCCCAAAATAAATAAATAAATAAATCTTTAAAAAAAAAAAAAAGAACAAAGACGGATGAAAATAGAGAAATGAAAGACCAATAGAAGTGGCCCGCCCGTCCCCCTCCCTCCCCACCCCACCCCCCAAAAGATAAATAAATAAAAAATAAATGTTTAAAAAAAAAAGGAATACTGGAGTGGGGTCCCATATCCTCCTCCAGGGGCTCTTTTCAACCCAGGGATGGAACCCACATCTCCTGCTTGGCAGGTGGATTCACTACCACTGAGTCACCAGAGAAGCCTACTTTGTTAAACCCAGGATTTGTCACTGTGATAAGGAATATCTCCATAATTAAAAGTAGACGGTGACAGATATTCTTTGCTTGACCAAACTTCAGTCAGGCTCTTGAACCTTCTCTTAGAACCATCTGCACATTTTATAACAGAATAGGACACTATAGGGCCTTCTTGGAACAGCCCCGCCCCCGCCCCCCGCCCATATCCTCTCTAAAGTACCTAATTAGGGCTTCCCTGGTGGTCCACTGGGTAAAGAGTTTGCCTTGCAGTGCAAGAGGCACCCGTTCGATCTCTGGCACAGGAAGATCCTACCTGATGCAGAGTGCCTGGACCGGTGTGTCCAATTACAAGCCAGCACTCTGGAGCACATGCGCCCAGAGCCAGTGCTCTGCAACGAGAGAGGCCACTGCAATGGGAGGCCCACACATGGCAAAGAATAAAAAAATAAAAAATAAATGGATGAAAATAAAGAACCTAATTAACAGTATTTGATGCAAATACCCTGAGTTGTTTTGCAGAGGTGAAAACCCTCCACATCAAAAGGAAGATGTTAACTACTTGATGATCATGATCACACAGCCCCAGGCCTCCTGGAGTCTAAGGTGATAAGGTTCACCACTGTGACACCTCCCCTCCTAACTACCATCAGCCAGTCAGAGAACTGTGCATGATCCTGTACCTAGCAACCCCCTACCTCCCTCACCTGGCTTTTAAAAATGCTTTGCAGAAACCCTTGGGGGTAAGCTCAAGGCTTTTTAGGGCAGGAGCCACCTCATCTCCTTGCATGGCCTTGAAATAAACCTTTCTCTGCTCCCAACTCCAACCTTTCACTTTGTTTGACCTCACTTTGCCTAGGGCACATAAGCCTGTGTTGACAGTTTCTTGTAGAATCTACTTTTGCCAAGAACTCTCCTAGTCAGTTAACCAGAAACCCCTCTACTTGATATCTGCTCGCCTTCAATATATGATCGGGTTCCTCATACTCCACCATTGCCCTGGTGATGTCTGATCACCTCAGCCTGTCTTCAGTAAAAAATCTTGGTTGGTCATCCACAGAATGGGAGAAAATCATAGCAAATGAAACAACAAAGAATTAATCTCCAAAATCTACAAGTGACTCAGACAACTCAACATTGGGCAAGAAAGCCTACTTTGTTAAACCCAGGATTTGTCACTGTGATAAGGAATATCTCCATAATTAAAAGTAGACGGTTTCAAAGTCAGGCTCTTGAACCTTCTCTTAGAACCATCTGCACATTTTATAACAGAATAGGACACTATAGGGCCTTCTTGGAACAGCCCCGCCCCCGCCCCCCGCCCATATCCTCTCTAAAGTACCTAATTAGGGCTTCCCTGGTGGTCCACTGGGTAAAGAGTTTGCCTTGCAGTGCAAGAGGCACCCGTTCGATCTCTGGCACAGGAAGATCCTACCTGATGCAGAGTGCCTGGACCGGTGTGTCCAATTACAAGCCAGCACTCTGGAGCACATGCGCCCAGAGCCAGTGCTCTGCAACGAGAGAGGCCACTGCAATGGGAGGCCCACACATGGCAAAGAATAAAAAAATAAAAAATAAATGGATGAAAATAAAGAACCTAATTAACAGTATTTGATGCAAATACCCTGAGTTGTTTTGCAGAGGTGAAAACCCTCCACATCAAAAGGAAGATGTTAACTACTTGATGATCATGATCACACAGCCCCAGGCCTCCTGGAGTCTAAGGTGATAAGGTTCACCACTGTGACACCTCCCCTCCTAACTACCATCAGCCAGTCAGAGAACTGTGCATGATCCTGTACCTAGCAACCCCCTACCTCCCTCACCTGGCTTTTAAAAATGCTTTGCAGAAACCCTTGGGGGTAAGCTCAAGGCTTTTTAGGGCAGGAGCCACCTCATCTCCTTGCATGGCCTTGAAATAAACCTTTCTCTGCTCCCAACTCCAACCTTTCACTTTGTTTGACCTCACTTTGCCTAGGGCACATAAGCCTGTGTTGACAGTTTCTTGTAGAATCTACTTTTGCCAAGAACTCTCCTAGTCAGTTAACCAGAAACCCCTCTACTTGATATCTGCTCGCCTTCAATATATGATCGGGTTCCTCATACTCCACCATTGCCCTGGTGATGTCTGATCACCTCAGCCTGTCTTCAGTAAAAAATCTTGGTTGGTCATCCACAGAATGGGAGAAAATCATAGCAAATGAAACAACAAAGAATTAATCTCCAAAATCTACAAGTGACTCAGACAACTCAACATTGGAAAAATAAACAACCCAATCAAAAAATGGGAAAAGGACCTAAACAGACACCTCTCCAAAGAGGACATACAGATGGCCCCAAAACACATGAAACGATGCTCAGCCTCGCTTATAATTAGAGAAGTGCAAATCAAAACTACAATGAGATATCACCTCAGATATCCCGTCAGAATGGCCATCATCCACAAATCAACAGACAATAAATGCTGGAGAGGGTGCCAAGAAAAGGGAACACTCTTGCATTGCTGGTGGGAATGTAAATTGATACGGCCTCTATGGAAGACAGTATGGAGATTCCTTAAAAAACTAAAAATAGAAGCACCATATGACCCAGCAATTCCACTCTTAGGCTTATACCCTGATGAAATTAAATCTGAAAGAAGCACCTGTACCCCAATGTACATTGCAGCTGTCTATACAATAGTTAGAACATGGAAGCAACCTAGATGCCCATCGACAAACAAATGGATCCAAAAGCTCTGGTACATATATACAATGGAATACTACACAGCTGTAAAAAGAAATGCAGAAGAATCAGCCCTAATGAGGTGGTTGGATCTAGAACCTATCATAAAAAGTGAAGTCAGTCAAAAAGAGAAGGACAAGTACAATATACTAACACATATATATGTAATCTAGTAGGATGATAATGATAACACATGCAGTGAAGCGATGGAAAAACAGACATGGATAGTAGACATATGGACATTGTGGGGAAGGAACAGTGGGTGGGAGGTGTAAAGGAAGTAGTATGATAACCTATACTATCATATGTGAAAAAAATAGCTATTGTCATTGCGCTGTGAGAAAAGGGGATCCTGCGGGGGCACTGTGTGAAAGCCTGGAGGGGTGGGATGGGGGGGACATACATATGACTAATCTGGGATCATACATATCTGTAAACAACAAAACTCTCTGTAAAAGTAAAAAGTAAATTAAAAATAAAAATGAATCTTGGTAGGTCAGTTTAGTTAGAACCCCCCTTACCCTTGATGTTTTCTCTCAGTAATTTTCCAACCACTAACTCCCACCCTGCTCCCTGATAGAGATTCCCACTTGTGCACAGCATATTTGGAGTAGAATCCAATCTCTCTCCTTCAGTGGAAAATCCTATTGCAGTGGCCCCTATACCTGTCATAAGGGTCATGAATATATTTTTAATAATAATTCACATCTGAAGTGAGAATATATTAAGTGGACAAGGTTGAAAAGAATGTGTCTTGTGTTGGGAGGTAACCCAGACCATCCCCAGGTTTGAGGATTCACTAGAACTCACGGGGCTTTTTTTTTTTTTTTTTCTTACTGGAGACTGGTATTTTAATTTGAGGCTGGTCACATAGGCAGCCTCTGCTTACCATGTATAAAAATTCTAAATTCTTTTTTTCCTTCTTTTTCTCATCAAAACCATTTGTATTGGGGTACAGCCAATGAACAATTTTGTGACAGTTTCAGGTGAGCAGTGAAGGGGCTCGGCCATACATAGACATGTATCCCTTCTCTCCCAAACCCCTCTCTCATCCAGGTTGGTACATAACATTAAGCAGTAAAAATTCTAAATTCTTGGAATGAAAGGCAGTGTTCAGCATAAAGTATATTGTTTGTATGGTTCAGGCACAGTAAGGTAGTCTTATCAAGTCTCTCCAAAATCTAAGTTTCCAGATACCAGTCATTAGCCAACCTTATTAGCAGGCTTTTCAAAGGATAGCAGTCAGACCTGCTATGTTAACTCTTTTTCTACACATATTTTTATTAGAAACTATTTTTTATCATGTTCAACTTTTGCATTTAGAGCACCATGGAGAACACAAACATTCCTATAAAAGATTTACAAATTTTGGGGACAATATCTATGCCTCCATTTATGTTTTACAAAGATTCTTTTCCCTGGATTAATTTTTTCTGTCAGGTCTCCCAGACAAGAGATCAGAAAGTTATAACCTGTGAGCTAAATACAGTTGCCTTTGCTTTTGTAAATAAAGTTTTATCGGAACACAGTCATGCCCATCATTTATATATTGTTTATGTCTGCTTTCACACTATAAGAGCAGGCTAGGATAGTTATGACAGAGATTGTGTGGGCTTCAAAGCCTAAAATATTTACTGTCTTCAGAGAGGATATCTCACGTCCTTCAGAAAGGAAGTTCACTAATCCCCATTACAGATCTAAAAAAGTGCAAATGATCAACTTTCTTGTAAAAAAAAAAATGATAGGAACAAAGTTAAAAGACAGATTTAGATAAACAGAATTTTCAAGCAGAAACATGTTCTTTATAGTTTTATTTATTCCTATGAAAAATTAGAGACAGCCTAGAAGTCCAAAAACTTTTTAAAAGATAATTACAGTGACTGTAACAGAAAATTCTCACAATTTATTACTAATTGACCAAAATAGAACAAAACATTTTGAACACATACCATAACTTTATTTCTATAATCATTAAAATCTACCATTGGACTTCCATGGTGGTCCAGTGGTTAAGAATCCCCCTGCCAATGCGGGGGACATGGGTTTGGTCGCTGGTTCAGGAAGTATCTACATGCAGTGAGGCAACTATGCCTGGGCACCACAACTGCTGAGGCCTTGTGCCCTAGAGCCCATGCTTCACAACTAGAGACAACCACGCACCACAACTAGAGAGTAGCCCCTGCTCGCCACAACTAGAGCAGCCCTCATGCAGCAATGAAAATTCAGTGCAGCCAAAACTAAATAATTTTTAAAAATCTATTATTAAAAAGGAAAAATAATGACCCCATTGGGTTGTTGGAAAGATTTAATTGATATTATACTTAAAGTGCATAGGCGGCTTAGAAATGTTAACTATTACTGTTTCTATACAACAAATATATAATTGCAGACTGTGAGAAGAAATATAGCGAGAAATGTGGTGCTGTAAGAGTGGATCCAGGATCCAGGTTAGGTTTTCAAAACAAAAGATTCCTGTCATCCAGGATGCCATCTGGCTAATACAGAGCTTCAACCTCCAAGAGACTTTGCCCTCAGAGTCCAGAGCCATTCACCTTGAAACAGGCCACAAACGAACACCCACAGAAAGGACTGCAGACACTCACTGATACCAGCAGTAACACAGTACATGGACATAGCTTGTTATGGTTTATGAAGAATTTTCACACACAAAGGCTCCTGTAGGTATAACAACAAGCCAGTGAGGCAGATAGTATTCAAGTCCTCAGATGAAGTGACTGAGCTGTAACGATTTCTTTAATGCAACCCAGAAAAGGGAAAGACTGAGATTTGAACCTCATTTGTCCACATGTCCAAACTTCAAAACACATGTTTCCCCAGTGCCCCAGACCGTCCACCATCTGGGCAGCTATAAACAGACACAGAAGGCAATCTGCCTCCCTTTCCTGCCCCTTGGAATCTGGGAAGGAAAGCAGAAGAGCACAGTCTAGACATCCTACAATGCTTGAGACAGCCCCCACAGCAAGAGCAAAATCTAGCCCTAAATGCCAATCGTTGCAAGTTGAGAGCCCCTGCTATAAACTAACAAGACTGGTGGTAAGGATGGGTGAAATGAGTTTCATTATTATTTTTTTTAACAGAAGTATCTGTTGTTCAGTTGCTAAGTTGTGTCCAACTCTTTGCTACCCCATGGATCCCAGCACGCCAGGCTTCCCTGTCCTTTACCATCTTTCGGAGCCCACTCAAACTCATGTCAGTGATGCCATCCAACCATCTCATCCTCTGTTGCCCTTTTATCCTCCTACCTTCAATCTTTCCCAGCATCGGGGTGTTTTCCAGTGAGTTGGCTCCTCGCATCAGGTGACCAAAGTATTGGAGCTTCAGCACCAATCCTTCCAACAAATATTCAGGGTCAATTTCCTTTAAGATTGACTGGCTTGATTGCTTTGCAGTCCAAGGGACTCTCAAGAGTCTTCAACACCATAGTTCAAAGGCATCAATTCTTCACACTTAACCTTTGAAATCATTCTATGGTCTTAGTTGACTGCACTGCCAATATCAAGTTCTCATCCCCACTACTCTCACTTTTCCTTCCAACAGCCATCATTTTCTCAGAGGTGGAGCATCTAGGCAAAGCTAAGCCAATAAGTACACTCCATCTCTCTGTACAATGATTGGTTCAGAGGTAGGCATGTGGCATGATCTAGGCCAATCAAAGTGAATCTTAGAACTGCTGCTGGAAAGGCAGCAAGTTCTCTTTCTCCTGCTAGAAATGAAACAAGTAAAAGGAATCTTAGGTGTTGCCTGCGGCCATCTTGAGACTGAAATGGGACACCTCTTTAGGTTGAATGACTTTGCAAAAGGCAAAGACAGTCCTTGCTGATGCACTTAGGCCACTGGATAAAGGCTGTCCAAAAGCCTACGTAGTCTGGACACTTTTTGCTTGCATGGTTTATAAATCCCATCATTACTCAAGCCATATGGAGTTACATTTTCTGTGCTTATAGGCACAGAATGGAATTGTGGTTTATAGTTTGATCAAATAGCCATAATCAATACATGTATGTAGAACAACTGAAAATTATCCCCTAGGCTTTCTTCTTTGAAATACCTGCCTCAGGGAGGTGAAAATCAGTTATCACTCTAGCTCAGTGATTCTCAACACTGGCTGCTGCGTACTGGAATCAACGGGGGAGCTTTATGCTTTTAAATTGAAGTATTTGAATAGTTGATGCACAATATTATGCCAGTTTCAAGTGTACAACATAGTAATTCACAATCTCGAAATCTCTCCATTCATGTGTGTGGATGTGGGTGTGTGTTAGTCTCTCAGTCAAAAGGAGAAGTGGATGGCAATGGATGAGATGGTTCGATAGCATCACTGACTCAATGGACATGAATCTGAGTAAACTCTGGGAGACAGTGGAAGACAGAGGAGGCTGGCGTACAGCAGTCCATGGGGTTGCATAGAGTTGGACATAACTTAATGTCTGAACAACAACAAATCTCCTCCCCGTCTAGTGCCCGTCCCCCTTTCTTCTTCCCACTGGTAACCACTAATTCTCTAGGTTTATGAGTCTGTTTCTGTTTTGTTATATTCATTAATTTGTTTTATTTCATCTTTAGGTTCCACATATAACTGGGAGTTTTAAAAGCTGCTAATACCCAAACACCTCCAGAGATTTTGATTCAGTCCATCCAGTGTTAGGCTTCCTGGCCATGAAATTTTTTAAAGCTCCCCAAAGGTGCAGCCACATTTGAGATCCACTGGGCTTCATGCAGCATAGAATCTTCTAAATGTCATTCAACATCCTCTTTATCCACTGATTTACTCTTAGTGATTTTTGTGTATGGTTTTCAAGAACTTATAGAGCTTGTATGAAGCACACATTTTCATTAGTTATGGATAAGACTATATTTCATGGTTTCCCAAAATAAAACTGCCTAATACTTTACGCTTGCATAATGTTTCTGATTAGGAGAGACTCAATGTGGAACGAAAAGTTTCATATTAAAGCAAATCAATAAACCATGAGACAGAAAAATGTTCAATGAACACATCTCTAGACATCTTAGAGGGCTACGTTCCAAGGCTATTAAAGACAGGAGCTATGACTAATTATTTTCCTTTTGGTCAAATTTATTTCCCCAACTAGTGACTGTTCTATTGGCTAGAAGATCTGTGACACCTCCTCCCTCTCAGGCCCAAATCCTAGGATATCACAGGTGCCACAAAACCCAAACTGATGAGGGAATTTACATTCATCAGTTTGATGCAGCATAAACTTAGGGATCGTCTTCTTGCTGCTTGAGGATCACGCGATATAGAAAAATATTCCAACTGGTCACAGGATAAGAGCAGTAAAGACCTCAACAGAACATGAAATCCACACTGCAGGACCTCAAGGGTTACCCAGGAAGAGAAGGAGCCAGAATTCTCTGGTTATGTCTATTTCTTATTATTCCTATCGGAGTGAAGGTTCACATGCTCCCAACATAGACTGAACACGTGAAAACGCCAGAACACCAAGTTCTGTAGAAAACTGTTGGCTCCACTGGGCACTGCTGGGTTCCCCCACCCCCGAGACTAGGAACAGGTCTCCCTGTCTCTGGTTGCCTCATACCAAGATCTGGTCCTTTCTTGCACAGTAAGTCAGATTTCCTTAGCACTTAGATCAGAAAGGCTTTAGATTCCATTCATCCAGAATGCAGTAGATCAGAACACCAGGCCAGGTGGGAGAAAAGCAAACTGGAATATAGAAGCAAAATATAGGAATTGGCTGATGAAGTGTTAGGCTTCCTGGCCATGAAATTTTTTAAAGCTCCCCAAAGGTGCAGCCACATTTGAGATCCACTGGGCTTCATGCAGCATAGAATCTTCTAAATGTCATTCAACATCCTCTTTATCCACTGATTTACTCTTAGTGATTTTTGTGTATGGTTTTCAAGAACTTATAGAGCTTGTATGAAGCACACATTTTCATTAGTTATGGATAAGACTATATTTCATGGTTTCCCAAAATAAAACTGCCTAATACTTTACGCTTGCATAATGTTTCTGATTAGGAGAGACTCAATGTGGAACGAAAAGTTTCATATTAAAGCAAATCAATAAACCATGAGACAGAAAAATGTTCAATGAACACATCTCTAGACATCTTAGAGGGCTACGTTCCAAGGCTATTAAAGACAGGAGCTATGACTAATTATTTTCCTTTTGGTCAAATTTATTTCCCCAACTAGTGACTGTTCTATTGGCTAGAAGATCTGTGACACCTCCTCCCTCTCAGGCCCAAATCCTAGGATATCACAGGTGCCACAAAACCCAAACTGATGAGGGAATTTACATTCATCAGTTTGATGCAGCATAAACTTAGGGATCGTCTTCTTGCTGCTTGAGGATCACGCGATATAGAAAAATATTCCAACTGGTCACAGGATAAGAGCAGTAAAGACCTCAACAGAACATGAAATCCACACTGCAGGACCTCAAGGGTTACCCAGGAAGAGAAGGAGCCAGAATTCTCTGGTTATGTCTATTTCTTATTATTCCTATCGGAGTGAAGGTTCACATGCTCCCAACATAGACTGAACACGTGAAAACGCCAGAACACCAAGTTCTGTAGAAAACTGTTGGCTCCACTGGGCACTGCTGGGTTCCCCCACCCCCGAGACTAGGAACAGGTCTCCCTGTCTCTGGTTGCCTCATACCAAGATCTGGTCCTTTCTTGCACAGTAAGTCAGATTTCCTTAGCACTTAGATCAGAAAGGCTTTAGATTCCATTCATCCAGAATGCAGTAGATCAGAACACCAGGCCAGGTGGGAGAAAAGCAAACTGGAATATAGAAGCAAAATATAGGAATTGGCTGATGAAGGAAAAAGCCACCACTTAAAAGGATTTCCAAATGCCCATCAAGGTAACAAATAGTTGTTTGTTATATTTCTCTTCTTTTTACCCCCCTAATTTGCTGCTTTTGCAGGATTCCTCCAAAATGCTATTTTGTACTGCAAGGCGGTGTCCTTACCCACTGGACCACCAGGGGAGCCCCTAAATGCTATTTTGAACTCTCTGTGGCAGTTGATAATTAAATTTATATACGTTCCTGTGGATAGACTGAGCACCATCATAGCACTATCCAGATAGGATTCTGCTAGTTTCTGAGGTACAAGAAACATCAATTTTATCTTTTTTTAAATTAGCTTTCTTGGAAATAATTTCAAATTTGTAAAATTCATGTAAAACATAAATTTGTAAAACCAAACATTGTACAAAGAATCCTGTATATTCTCTACCCTTTCCTCTTTGCAAATTTCATGTCATGGCCCTCGATTCCTAAGTTTTTTAGTGTGTACTTCCTAACAATAGAGATAGTCCCTTATATAACCACAGTACAGTTACAGACTGGATGCCAGACACTAGGTTCATTGTTAGGGGCTGGGGTTTTTTTAAAAGTAAGTTTTGTAATATTCTGCAATTTTTGGTAAATAATTTTGAACTTTCCTCCGGGATACAGGTAAGTTCCTTGGAAATAATTTGATTCTTTGCAATTCTGCTTTTCAGCTTTGTTAGGTTGGATCAGACCAGAGCAACCTTTAGGCTAGGCCTAGCCTGATCCCACTCATGGGCTAACATCTTTCTAAGTACTCTGCCTAAGGCCCTCATAGTACGAGGGTTCTTCGGCCGGGCTGCTGGGAAGACGAACTATTCCCAAGCCTGGGCCATCTCCTAGAAGCTTTGGGGAGATGACTTCCCTGGTCTCAGGCAGCTTCCTCAGAAACTCATGTGCACATCAGCACTAAGCTGACATTCAAGGGCACCCCTCTGCAGACCTCTAGTGTTCTATCTCCACACAGCATTCTCCTCTCTGGTCACCTGCCCTGGGAATCCTGGCCACGGCGGACTCTCAGAATTCTCAACTATGTCTCCTCAACTCAGGAAGACTGGGGGCTATGTTTGCATCTCCCCTCCCTACGCTGAGGCTTTGGAAATTTGCTCCAGGCAGCAAGCAGGGACAATTACAGGGTTCATCTTGTTTGTTCCTCTACTCTTAGGGATTTCTGTCCTGTGCTGTCTATTCCAACGTCTGTGAATCATCATTTCATTTTATCTGGTTCTTGAGTTGTTTAAGGTAGGAGGGTAAAGCTGGTCCCTGTTACTTGATCATGGCCAGAACAATGTTCTTGTCTTATCTACAGTCCATATTTCAATTTTGTCAGTTGACCTAATAATGCCCTTTATGATAATTTCACTCCCCCGGTGGCACGGTGTTCAGTCTGGTCCTTTGCTCAGGTGTTGTAGTAAGCTGTCATATCTTTTTAAGACTCCTGTAACCTGGAACATTTCCACAGCCTTTGTCTTTTATGACAGTGACTTTGAAAGAATATTGCTCCACTTCCTTTTCCCTGTTTTGTGTCTGGCAGATGTTTCCTTGGGATTAGATTCAGATTATAGATTTTCAGTCAAAATACTGCCTAACTGTCATGTATCCTTTTCAGGGTATCACTTCTGAAGCTACAGAATGTCATTTTCTCCTTCAATGGTGATGTTAATTTTGTTCACCTGGTCTCAGTGTTGTCTACTTTTTCCACTGTATAATTACTGTTTTTCCCTTTCCCTGCTATTAAGAAACAATCTCTGGGAAGACATGGAACAACCATGAAAATACCCTGCCCATCAAAATTTCTCCTGAATTTAGTATCCATTGATGATCCTTGCCTGATCAAGGCTTTACCATGACAGTTGCAAAATGATAATCGTCCAACTCTAGGACTTCCTTCACACTGACTCGTCAATGCCTGACATTCAATTAATACTTGTAAGCTAAAGCCCATCACCCTTCTTCTCCATTTACCCATTTATCTACCTGTTTTTCCATTTATAATTCAGTACTGTAATGCATTATTTTGATGCTCAAATTGTCTAAGATTTAGCCAGCAGAAGCCCCTTCAGTCTGGCTCCTCTATACTTGTGGCATGTCCCTAATCATTTTTCTGATCACTTCCTTACTTCCTGACACACCCTGATATTCCACGCTCATTTTGAATCAATCACACTCCTTCCCTGGAATCAGCCAGAGAAACAAAGTTTTAAACTGTGAAATGAACCTCTGATATACACAACTGGCTTTCTTCAAGATCTTAATCTAGGAAAAGAGAAAAAAATTCTCTCCAACAACCAAGTCATTTCAACTTGCGCCTCACACTGTTTAATTAGGCAGCATAATAATCGGTGAAGGCACAATACATAAAGCTGCCTACAAATCCACAGAAAATATTTGGAATATAAACTGAGTTATATCCTCTTCTATCCATTAAAGTTACTCACAGGTCAGTTCCCATATGGTTAATGTACATATTATTCTGGATCACAGAAGTTTCATTACATTAATATATTTTGCAATGCACTTCGTAAGCGTCAGCTATGTTAGATAACACAGTTAATAACCCATTTGCTTCATGTTTCCCAGTATCCATGCCATTCACAGTGTGACTTAACATCTCTTTTCATCAAAAGACCAGATATACAAGCCCACTCCTTAAGTTTCAGTGTAGCCATGTGGCTTGCTGTGATCATTGGTAGATATGACACAGGAGAGTCTTGTAAAAGGGATTCTGCAATGGGGGCCTGTCTGTTCTCATGCAATCTCACACCCCTGGCATGTCCATGACAAGGATACATCTGGGTTAATCACCCTTTTCCAGTCCTGCTGGGATCAAAGTCCCAGGCATGTGAATTCAGCCAGTATCAGCAGAGCTGCCCAGAAAGCCCAGCCTAGATTAGCTAAACCCTACGGATCTATGAAAAATAAATATTTATTGTCATATCCCACAGAAGTTTGTGATTATTTATTACAAGGCTAATGATAACTAATCTATTCGCTAATGTAATGCTCAAATATCCCTCACTAGATAGGTATAGAATGGCTATCATTATCCTCACTTTACAGATGTGGAAGTGAGACTCATAGAAATCAGATAATTTGATCATAGTCACATGGCAAGTAGGTGGAGACCAGTATTTCTGAACCCAGGTTTTCAGAGCTGGATTCCAGGGCTCTTTTCACTGCATCTCTTAGTACAGCTGCCTTCAGGAGTGGAATTTAAGGGCATTCCTATGAAGTCACATGCTCAGTCAGGGCGCCTATGACCACTGGCTGCTGAGCTGCACTCTTCAGCTTGACCACCTAAGACTACAGCTGCTTCACCCCTTCTTGCCTGGAAACCACCAAACTTGGAGCAGCAGTAGAATGCCATGTGTCATTTAATTAGGCAGCATAATAATCGGTGAAGGCACAATACATAAAGCTGCCTACAAATCCACAGAAAATATTTGGAATATAAACTGAGTTATATCCTCTTCTATCCATTAAAGTTACTCACAGGTCAGTTCCCATATGGTTAATGTACATATTATTCTGGATCACAGAAGTTTCATTACATTAATATATTTTGCAATGCACTTCGTAAGCGTCAGCTATGTTAGATAACACAGTTAATAACCCATTTGCTTCATGTTTCCCAGTATCCATGCCATTCACAGTGTGACTTAACATCTCTTTTCATCAAAAGACCAGATATACAAGCCCACTCCTTAAGTTTCAGTGTAGCCATGTGGCTTGCTGTGATCATTGGTAGATATGACACAGGAGAGTCTTGTAAAAGGGATTCTGCAATGGGGGCCTGTCTGTTCTCATGCAATCTCACACCCCTGGCATGTCCATGACAAGGATACATCTGGGTTAATCACCCTTTTCCAGTCCTGCTGGGATCAAAGTCCCAGGCATGTGAATTCAGCCAGTATCAGCAGAGCTGCCCAGAAAGCCCAGCCTAGATTAGCTAAACCCTACGGATCTATGAAAAATAAATATTTATTGTCATATCCCACAGAAGTTTGTGATTATTTATTACAAGGCTAATGATAACTAATCTATTCGCTAATGTAATGCTCAAATATCCCTCACTAGATAGGTATAGAATGGCTATCATTATCCTCACTTTACAGATGTGGAAGTGAGACTCATAGAAATCAGATAATTTGATCATAGTCACATGGCAAGTAGGTGGGAGACCAGTATTTCTGAACCCAGGTTTTCAGAGCTGGATTCCAGGGCTCTTTTCACTGCATCTCTTAGTACAGCTGCCTTCAGGAGTGGAATTTAAGGGCATTCCTATGAAGTCACATGCTCAGTCAGGGCGCCTATGACCACTGGCTGCTGAGCTGCACTCTTCAGCTTGACCACCTAAGACTACAGCTGCTTCACCCCTTCTTGCCTGGAAACCACCAAACTTGGAGCAGCGAGTAGAATGCCATGTGTCATTTAATTGGTCTTAGGAGTAGCAGTTAATTTTCTGTCTCCAAAGCTCTAACCATTTGAGTTCAACTCACAACTTAGTGCCAATTGAAAAGCATATCCATGGTCTTTTGAATAAAGAACTACCCACTTCATTCTAAAACAACAACCAAACAAAATAAGAATTACAAAATTGTAATTAAAGCCTAGAGTTGGATAAAACAGGGTTATTACCTTTTCTTAAGAATTTTAAGTTCTTTTTTGTACCACCATAACAGAACTAAAATTTTCTTAAGATTAGAAATTATCAACAGTGCACCACACGGTTGCACAGACCTATCTCTCGCTGTAACAGTGTTGGACGGAACAAACACATGGACGCCCCTCATTCCAGCCTCTGACCACCCTCCAACCATTTTTTTCAGTCACAACCTTAACCATCAGCTACAGCCCCTGGGATCAGCCATTGCCATTTTTTGAGTTAAGCTCCTTATTACCACCAGGACTTCCCAGGTGGCGCTAGTGGTAAAGAACCCGCCTGCCAATGCAGGAGACCTAAGAGCCACTGGTTCGATTCCTGGGTTGGGAAAATCCCCTGAAGAAGGGAATGGCAGCCTATAATTCTGTGGAAAGAGAAACCTGGTGGGCTACAGTCCACAGCGTTGCACAGAGTCGGGCAGAACTGAAGTGACTTAGCAGCTTATTACCGACCAACCACGACCTCCCAGATTCCTCAGAATGACGCCACCGAGTGCTAGACCCCGACCACCGCCTGGTCACCCTGCATCTGCGGGCTTCGCCCACCCACCTCTCTCTGGACTTTTGTTTCCACGGCGACCACGTGGCTCGGGGGCACAGCAGCCACCTTGTCCACAAACTGGCTGAGGAGAAGCAGAAGGCGCCCAGTGTCTCTTGAAAATCCAAAACTACCGCGGCACCCACGCTATTCCAGGATCGCAGACGCATCTCAGGATCAGTGGGGGTCAAGCCCAGGACGCCCTGAAGGCCACCAAGCTCGTGGGGAAGCACCTGAACCCGACCTCGTGGACCTGCAGCCCCACCTGCCTCACTTCCGGGAAAGCCGCGTCCTGGGTGAGCAGGTGAAACTCATCCAGAAGATGAGCAACCACCTGACCAACCTCCGCAAGCTGGCTGGTCCCCAGGCCGGGCTGGGCGGGTCTCTCTCGGAAAGGCTCACCAGTGAGCACGACCAGAAGCCTCCCAAGTTCAGCAGCCTTGGAGGAGCCCCTCTGGTGTCAGGGCTTCTACCAGAAACCCCTCTCTGCAGCCTGAAAGTCCTAGAAATGAAAACAATTTGAACTGTCCTAGAAGTTAAGATGCAAAGTGTTTTGTGGTTTGTAGATCGTTGCTTCATTTCTCCAAACCCAGCTGTTTTGTGATAGGATGGGAACATGATGCTTGTTTGTTGTTTAGTCACTAGCTTGGTCTGACTCTTTGCGATCCCATAAACTGCAGCTCCTCTGTCCATGGCATTTCCCAGGTAAAAATACTGGATAGAGTTGCCATTTCCTTTTCCAGGGGATCTTCCCAACCCAGGGATCAAACCCAGGTCTCCTATACTGCAGGCAGATTTTTTTACTGACTGAGCCAACAGGGAAGCCCCTCTGCAGCTGGGAGGCAGCTTTTTAACCACCCTGGAGCCCTCTTCCAAACCTCAGACCAAATGGAAACAACAAAGCTTTCTGCAGGGGGGAAATAAAAAAACAAACAAAAATACCAAACCAACAATCACATTAGCTCAGCACGATAGATATCCACTGACAGATGAATGGATAAAGATGTGGTACATATACACAATGAAACCTTACTCAGCCATAAAAAAATAAAATAATGCCACTTGAAACAACATAGATGGACTCAGAGATCATCATACTAAGTGAAATAGGTCAGCGAAAGACAAATATATATTGTTTATATGAAGAATCATTTGAAAATTATTCAGAAGCAACAAACTGATTAGATCATATTAATCACTGGGAAACTTATTAAATTGCAGACAGACGGACCCTATCACAAGCCTACTTAAAAGTAATATCCAGGGAGGGAACCTGGGAGTTCTTATTTTGGATAAGCAATTAGGTGATTCTCTTGCTCAGCCAAGTTTGCATTTAGCTGATGCAGAGACAAATAAGGGCTATAAATTGTTATTTTTTTTAATGGTTAGTTCCAGGTCTGATGCCTTAAGTAAATCACTTATCTTCCCTGGACCTCAGTGTTCTCATCTGTAAAATTGTATTGGACCAGATGCTGTCTGGAAGAGGCAAACAGAGCTAGTAGACTAGAATGAGGTTTGAAAGCATTGGTTCTAAATCCTGATTACACATTAGAATCCTTTGAGAAGCTTCTGGAAATGAAGGATGCCCAGGTACCACCCAGAGGAATGAAAAGAATTTGAACTGTCCTAGAAGTTAAGATGCAAAGTGTTTTGTGGTTTGTAGATCGTTGCTTCATTTCTCCAAACCCAGCTGTTTTGTGATAGGATGGGAACATGATGCTTGTTTGTTGTTTAGTCACTAGCTTGGTCTGACTCTTTGCGATCCCATAAACTGCAGCTCCTCTGTCCATGGCATTTCCCAGGTAAAAATACTGGATAGAGTTGCCATTTCCTTTTCCAGGGGATCTTCCCAACCCAGGGATCAAACCCAGGTCTCCTATACTGCAGGCAGATTTTTTTACTGACTGAGCCAACAGGGAAGCCCCTCTGCAGCTGGGAGGCAGCTTTTTAACCACCCTGGAGCCCTCTTCCAAACCTCAGACCAAATGGAAACAACAAAGCTTTCTGCAGGGGGGAAATAAAAAAACAAACAAAAATACCAAACCAACAATCACATTAGCTCAGCACGATAGATATCCACTGACAGATGAATGGATAAAGATGTGGTACATATACACAATGAAACCTTACTCAGCCATAAAAAAATAAAATAATGCCACTTGAAACAACATAGATGGACTCAGAGATCATCATACTAAGTGAAATAGGTCAGCGAAAGACAAATATATATTGTTTATATGAAGAATCATTTGAAAATTATTCAGAAGCAACAAACTGATTAGATCATATTAATCACTGGGAAACTTATTAAATTGCAGACAGACGGACCCTATCACAAGCCTACTTAAAAGTAATATCCAGGGAGGGAACCTGGGAGTTCTTATTTTGGATAAGCAATTAGGTGATTCTCTTGCTCAGCCAAGTTTGCATTTAGCTGATGCAGAGACAAATAAGGGCTATAAATTGTTATTTTTTTTAATGGTTAGTTCCAGGTCTGATGCCTTAAGTAAATCACTTATCTTCCCTGGACCTCAGTGTTCTCATCTGTAAAATTGTATTGGACCAGATGCTGTCTGGAAGAGGCAAACAGAGCTAGTAGACTAGAATGAGGTTTGAAAGCATTGGTTCTAAATCCTGATTACACATTAGAATCCTTTGAGAAGCTTCTGGAAATGAAGGATGCCCAGGTACCACCCAGAGGAATGAAAAAGAATCTCTGGGAGTAATTCCAGCTGCTGCTCATTTTAAAATCCCCCCAAGTGACCAGGGGTGTGAAACGCTGCTCTAAAGGCTGCTGTCATCAAGCAGGATGATTCTGATGAGGCTGCAGCCATCTATTTCCTTGTCTATAAGCTGGGACACATGGGCTTCCCTGGTGCCTCAGCGATAAAGAATCCACCTGCCAATACAGGAAGACTCAGGTTCGAGCTCTGGGTTGGGAAGATGCCCTGAAGAAGGCAATGGTTACCCACTCCAGTATTCTTGCCTGGGAAATCCTATGGACTGGGGAGCCTGGAGGGCAACAGTCCATGTGGTGGCAAAGAGCTGAATTCGACAAAAATAACTGGGGAGCATATCACCCATCTTATGTGGGACACAGCTTCTATTATGAGGCGTCTACTGTGATGATTCTAAGGAATCTTTCTCTACATTAAATAATCTGTTATAACCGAGGAAGAAAACTCTCAACTTAAGGAAGGAAATTCAAAACAAACTCACTGCCAATGCTGACATCACTGTCCACAATAAGGAGGACCAGTGACATTTTTGTGATGTGGAGACACTGTGTGCCAGGATTGGGGAAACTCGCAAGAGAACACTCTGAGGAAGTGGTTCTTTCTAAAGTGAATTCCAGGACAGTTCTCATTGGTCCTTAGTGTTAGGTTGGTGGCTTTCCCATGGAAAACACACCTGGTGATTGGTAGGCTGGGCAGACAGAAGACACAGTAGCAAAGGGACCTGTGCTCTTTTTGAATGGGTTGGCCTATCAATTGATCGCCACATTGTTTACTCATCCATAGGCCTTGAAGGATCATAAAAGCTGAGAAACTATAAAAGGAAACAGCTGGGAAATGGCATCTGGCCTTCAAGGTTTAGGAAAGAAAAGGCCTTTCTTGAACAGCTAGATTGAGTACTTTAACACCATTGGTGGTTTTATTGTGCACAGTTTCCCAGGGTTCCTCGCCACCCACAGACTGAGTCCCGGAAACTGACTCAGCCTGTGCCACCTGCCCATGTAACACCCCACACTAGTCTCTTTCTAGGTGGTGACTTTTCCTTCACTCCTGAGAAAGCTGTAAGGTAGGTGAAATATATCTTCCTGGCCCCATAAGCCTCTGCTCTTTTTCTCTTCTCCCTCAAAAAACAAACAAACAAACAAACAAACAAACCACACAAGTTCTCAGGAATGATCTGAAGTTCATCTACTATTTTAGAAAGTTCAAAGACATTCTGAAACTCATCCATGGTTCTCCTAGTAAAAAACTTTGGGACTCCCCTGATGGGCAGTGTATATGGGAGTCAGCCTGCCAATGCAGGAGACATGGATTCGATCCCTAGTCCAGGAGGATTCCAAATGCCTGGAGCGACTAAGCCCAAAAGCCATAACCACTGAGCCCCTGTGCCTGGAGCCTGTACTCCACAACAAGAGAAGTCACCACAATGAGAAGCCCATGCACCACAACTGGAGAGCAGCCCCGGCTAGACACAACTATAAAAAGCACGCATGCGACAACTAAGATCCAGTAGAGCCAAAAGAAAATAAATAAAAAAATTTTTTAAAAAATTTTTAAAAATTAAAGCAGTACATATTAAAAAAAAAAAAAAGACAACTTTGACTCCAAATTATCAAGGAGATACCAGAGAAGAGGTATTTTTTGAGCCAGGAACTCTGTTTCACTGACAAATAAGTCTGGGTAGCAGATCAGTTTGGGCACGTCAAACTTAAAATTTGTATAAGGCAACCAGGTAGAGATTTTGAATAGGAAATTTGATGATATGAGTCTGTGGTTCAGGGGAAAGGTTCAGGCTGGAGATAGAAATTAAGAAACCATCTATGTAGTGATGGCATTTAAAGCCATGTACCGAGATGAAATTCTTGACAGACTGACTGTAAATAGAGAAAAGTGAGGGAAGGAGTGAGTTCAGGGACAGTCTGACATTAAGAAAACAAAATAAAGTGCAGAGAACATACACTGAAAAGGCAAATGCTGAGTGAAGATCAAATAAAAATTACTGAAATGAGCAAAAATTCTCAATTGTTGAATAAAGTTGGAAAATTGGGAAATCCTTAGTGACTGTTATCAGGCAGATGAATTTAAAAAGAAAAACTCTACTATTACAGTTGTGAAAATCTACCTTCTTAAGATTTACTGATATTTTTGGTTGCATCTCCCCTATTGGCCATAGACTATTTATTAATTAGGTCCAATGGAAATTTTAGAGAATTAGCAAGATAATTCAGGGTCAACCATAAGATTAACTGCAGCAAAAACAAAAAAATTAAGTCATATCTTATCATTTGAGCTGTCCTAAATATTAAGATGGAAAGTGTTTTGTGGTTTGTAGATCTCTGCTTCATTTCTCCAAATTCAGCTATTTTGTGATACCAGGGGGTCACGATGCTTGTTTGTCTACTGTTTAGTCACTAGCTTGTGTCCAACTCTGTAGTGACCCTATGGACTGTAGCCCGCCAGGCTCCTCTGTCCATGGGATTTCCCAGGCAAGAATACTGGAGTGGGTTGCCACTTCCTTCTCCAGGGAATATCCCAGACCCAGGGATCGAATCTGAGTCTCCTGCTTGGCAGGCAGATTCTTTACTGCTGAACCATCAGGGAAGGCAAGGATGCTACTAAACACCCAACACTGCACAGGACAGTCCCCTGCTACAATGAGAACAAGCAGAGGCTGAGAAACCATGACTCAGGCTATGGCTATTTATCTCAAGGAGTATATAACAGAGCGATAAAACCAGAAAAACATCCCATTTCAGTAAAATGATGAAAAGACACACAAGTGGATAAAGGTGGATGGAGGGGGAGAGACAGTTCAAGAAAAGAGGAAAAGAAATATGCAGCGCAACACTTACGAGCTCTGAGAAGTTCTTACATCCACGAAACAACTAGTAGATGTGGCAGCAGAGAATGATGTAAGAGGCTGTGGGAGTGATCTCCACTCACATAATCTCACAGAGATACAACATTCCTGGGATTTGCTTTATTGAATCTGGGGCCTGATCACAGGGTAACACATGAAGTCTCCATGCAAATGATGAAGTGATCTCCACTCACATAATCTCACAGAGATACAACATTCCCTGGGATTTGCTTTATTATCTGGGGCCTAAATAAAAATTACTGAAATGAGCAAAAATTCTCAATTGTTGAATAAAGTTGGAAAATTGGGAAATCCTTAGTGACTGTTATCAGGCAGATGAATTTAAAAAGAAAACTCTACTATTACAGTTGTGAAAATCTACCTTCTTAAGATTTACTGATATTTTTGGTTGCATCTCCCCTATTGGCCATAGACTATTTATTAATTAGGTCCAATGGAAATTTTAGAGAATTAGCAAGATAATTCAGGGTCAACCATAAGATTAACTGCAGCAAAAACAAAAAAATTAAGTCATATCTTATCATTTGAGCTGTCCTAAATATTAAGATGGAAAGTGTTTTGTGGTTTGTAGATCTCTGCTTCATTTCTCCAAATTCAGCTATTTTGTGATACCAGGGGGTCACGATGCTTGTTTGTCTACTGTTTAGTCACTAGCTTGTGTCCAACTCTGTAGTGACCCTATGGACTGTAGCCCGCCAGGCTCCTCTGTCCATGGGATTTCCCAGGCAAGAATACTGGAGTGGGTTGCCACTTCCTTCTCCAGGGAATATCCCAGACCCAGGGATCGAATCTGAGTCTCCTGCTTGGCAGGCAGATTCTTTACTGCTGAACCATCAGGGAAGGCAAGGATGCTACTAAACACCCAACACTGCACAGGACAGTCCCCTGCTACAATGAGAACAAGCAGAGGCTGAGAAACCATGACTCAGGCTATGGCTATTTATCTCAAGGAGTATATAACAGAGCGATAAAACCAGAAAAACATCCCATTTCAGTAAAATGATGAAAAGACACACAAGTGGATAAAGGTGGATGGAGGGGGAGAGACAGTTCAAGAAAAGAGGAAAAGAAATATGCAGCGCAACACTTACGAGCTCTGAGAAGTTCTTACATCCACGAAACAACTAGTAGATGTGGCAGCAGAGAATGATGTAAGAGGCTGTGGGAGTGATCTCCACTCACATAATCTCACAGAGATACAACATTCCCTGGGATTTGCTTTATTGAATCTGGGGCCTGATCACAGGGTAACACATGAAGTCTCCATGCAAATGATGAAGGATTAAAGAGAGATGAGACCGACAATGTCCCTTCAGCTTCTGCAATCCGCGATGCCTGCAGTTCCAATGCTCTGCCTGGTCCGTCTAATTCCCTGTAGCAAGGAAAAGGAGGTGAAAACCTAGACCTCGACCTCAGTGGGTGGAGAACAGATGAGCTGACTACTACAGTAAATTAGGTAAATTACTTTGCAAATAGTTCCGTTCTCTTCCTCCTCTAGCATGCCTTGATCTGGCCATGAGTTTTCTCAGCACGTGCATCTATGTCAAGCTGCTGTAGGGGACAGCAGCAGTTGGAGTCCTTCTAATCAGCCAGTGAGCTCGTTCATGTCCGGGAGGCTCCAAGGATGGTGTGCACTGAGAAAAAGTCCAAACAGTCTCATCCCGGGGAAAGACCAGGCAATTAGGGAGCTCGGGGGCAGGGGTGGCTGAGCCATGATAAGCACTGGCAAGCCAACTAGGGCCCCCTGGGGGACACGCGCCTCACCCCAGGCACGTGTAGCCAGACCACCTTGGGGGTCGTCCCGTGAAGAGTAAGGCGAGGGGCTTCCCCTGGTGGTCCAGTGGGTAAGGACACCGCCTTGCAGTGCAAGGGGCGCCGGTTCGAGCCCTGGCCTGGGAAGATCCCACGTGCCGCGGAGCGGCTGGACTGATGTGTCCAATCACCGAGCCAGAGCTCTGGAGTGCGTGCGCCCAGAGCCGGCGCTCTGCAGCGACAGACGCCACCGCGATGGGAGGCCCACAGGAGCCAAAGAACAAAGACGGATGAACATAGAGAAACGAAAGACACATAGAAGTGGCCCGCCTGCTCCCCTCCCTCCCCAACCCGACCCCCGCCCAAAATAAATAGATAAATAAATCTTTAAAAAAAAAAAAAAAGAGTAAGGCGAGGATCACACTCTCCACTGTTGGCCTGGTGGGCTGTAGCAGCTGACAAAACCTCACACAAAATCACCCATTTCCCTTGGAGGCAGAACCGTCTCACTTCTCCACATGCCCAGATGCCTTACATGGCACACTCTCTGCATCGCTGAAAATGCACAGCCAGATGCTTCCACTTCTCCCCCATGATACTTGCTATCCTAGACACAAGCACTGAGCATCGCTGCAAACACTCCTGATCCTTGATGAGGGCATCCCAGTCGCTGCAGCATGGCAGCTCTCATATGCGGCAACCCAGACGGACCAGGAATACTGTCCTCAGGACTGTCCTTCATCAATGAGAAACAGGAGTAGATAGACACACTCAGCTCCCATGTCTCTAGATAGGACAGCCTGAGGCTTACCCTGCATTGTCTTCCAACAGCCCCCAGCAGGGACCAGGTGTCCCCAGCAGCCTTCTACTCCTAACTGTGCCTTTTATCAATTCTTCCCCAGCCCTCACTCAGCTGCCCTTTCCCTTCCCAGAGTTTCTTGGGAAGCACTCCAGAGAAACTCTCTGCACTCGAATCCTCTTGTCAGGGATGGCTCCTGGGGATCCCACCTGCAGACACAGTCAACACAACAACTGAGCATCTAGTCCATACCGCAGGAGGGTGGGCAGATACATTCTTACTGAGAGAGGGGTGCCCGGGGATGTCAACTTAGGGGCTGATTGCGATCAAGCTCATGGTTTACAGAGCAGGGCAGCTGAGGAGTCTTAAACCAGGGGGATTTGTTTGACCTCCCCAGTCATATCAGGCAGCACCTGGAGCCATGTTCAGTGATCACAACAAGGATGAGTGCTGTTGGCTTCTAGAGAGTAAGGCCAGGGATGCTGCTATGCATCCTGCAGTGCCTGGTAAAGTCCCTGCTAACAAATGTCACAACCGCCAAAGCTGAGACCCCCTGGCATAGAACACAAAACAATCGGAAGATCTGGCTTAGGGCACTTGGATCGTGTCTGGAAAACAGGGAGCTGTTCTTGGAATCGATCACCTGGTGATACCAATGGATGACTTATACACTTGCCCCAGAACAAATGACATGCCAGAAAACAATGATTCCTGTCTACTCCTGAACAAGGGATATGTTTCAGGAACTCTTAGTCAAGGAGCTATTAATCCTATTTCAACAGCTGTATCTACTGTAATAAGTAATTACAATTGCTATTGGTTAGAAAAACACATTTATTTCATATTAGTCTGTACTTCTGGAGTTTCACCAATTTATTTTGGATTCTTCTCATCTGTGATTCTTCAGAATGAATATTCTATTAACATTATGTCTAAATCTAAACAAACATTAAGAGATTCTTTAAAAAAAAAAAAAAACTGTCCTAAAGGCTGGCAGATTTCAAGGCAACAATATTAAAGGAAAACAATGGCCCATAAGGTATCTAGGACTCAGTCATACCCTTCCAAACCATCACTAGGACTGTATCTATGGTCTACAGTTAGAGAAATCATTTAACCTGTATTGCTATCACCTGAAACAATAGTTCTCAACCTTATCAGAGGCAAACCACCTTTTAAAACAGTTTAATCCTTAACTGTAATTCCTAGACAATATAACTTACCTACCACATACTAAAAATCATTTCTGAAATAGATAGGGAAATAAAAGGTAAGCACTTATGTAAAAGAATGTCATGTTACATGCATGTCTCTAGGAAAAGCATGAGGCAGGTGATCACTGGAAGATTCAATGAAGAATTCTAATGCTTGCACCAAACACATGAGCCTCCATGGAGGCAAGAGGTTCAAACCAGATGTGTTAAACTGGCGATGGACACCAGGAGCAGTCCTACCACTGGGAACAAACAAGAGATTCCCAAAACTGTGAATTATTCCTGGTGATGTGATCACCAAGGAAAGAAACGACCACCTTTCCTGACCTTCCCAGCAATTGATTACCACGAAAATTGGTCTCTATTAAACACCCCACGAAAAAATGATGGATTTTCACATGGGCTACTTGTACTTTGGATGCCTGCTTTGACCGTTATGTGAAAAGAGGGTCTGTCACTGCCTAGTGCTCGGTGGAAGTGTGGTTTCAGACCCGGAAGTGCAGGCTACGAGCCAGGTGTCCAGAATAATGAGACTCGAACCCACAATCTGCACATGCGCCCCTAGGGGGCGCTGTTCTGGGGATGAGGTGGGGGTCGGGGTCACGGTGGGGAACCTCTCCCATCCACTTCCGGGCCATCTGCAACAGCGTCAGGCTAGACCCGCGCTAGCGTAACCCTAATCCCTGGTTATTTTGTGCGCTGCTTGTTGGAGGCCGAGTTTCTTGGCATTCATTTTGAGGTACGCTGCTCGTTTCACTGTGGAATGGCTGTGCTTGCCAGACCGCACATCGATATTGCAGGTAAGCAATATACATCAGGTAACCTATAAGTCAGCACACTTCCATTTTCTTATCTTTTAGGGCAGCCATCTTGTACGATAATGGAACAAGCTCTAGAAAGAGCTTTGGATCGTGCAGAGTATGTCATCGCAACTGCCCAACAGAGACCGCCAAAAAGGAAATACTCATCGAGTGGAGAGACGTCTCTCCATGAAAAACTTTATGACATTTACATTGAAGAATGTGAACAAAAGCCTGAGGTTGAGGAGGAATTAAGAAGCAACATGAACCTATTAGAGAAGCTCATTAGGAAAGAGTCGTTGCCCTTTTTAGTGGTCAACCTGTACCCAGGAAAGCAGGGCTATTCGCTGATGCTCAAGGGGAAAGATGGATCACTTTCAGAGAGCATTCGCCTGCCTTATGAAGAAAGGGAATTCCTTGACTACTTGGATGCTGAAGAATTACCTCCTGCTTTGGTGGATCTCCTGGAAAAGACTCCAGTTAACCTTTTTCATCAGGGGTGTGTGATAACGGAAATACGGGACTACAGGCAGTCCAGCGAAGCACAGCCTCCGGGTTACCAAAGCAGGCATATTCTCTTACGCCCCACGATGCAGACTTTGGCCTGCGATGTAGAGGCCATAGCCAGCGATAACCAGTACTGGACCCAGGAGGACAAACTTTTGCTTGAGAGCCAACTGATCTTAGCCACGGCCGAACCACTGTGTCTAGACCCTTCTGTATCGGTAGCCTGCACTGAAAACAGACTGCTCTATAACAGACAAAAGCTGAGCACTCCTCCCATGAAAAGGAGCTTCAAGAGGTTTTCTATGCCCTCTCTGAATCGGCAGCAGGAGCTGTCCCATCGCCCACCTCCTCCTGAGCTAAGAGCCTTGATTCCTTCCAAAAAAATAAGAGAAAGGAAAACAAGTGAACATCATGGCCTCAAAACTCTGAAAGCAGCCAAGTGTGTAGATACGTGGAAACAGAGACCCTGTAACTTGGCCGTACCTTCTCAAGTGGATGTGGAGAAATATGCCAAAGGGAAGAAGTCAGTCGGATATGATGATTCACAACCAACCCGTGAGGTACAAGGTGCTTCTGCTTGTGGACGTGAGGCTGGCCACCAGGCCCAGGCCACAAGGTTGACCATCAGGCAGCCAGCTGATACCTCCCTTGCCACTGCAAACGGGTCTGACAAAGAAGCCACATGGCAGAGACAGCCGAACGTCCCGCACTCCTCCACAGACGACCGTTTCAACAGTTTCCTGCCCGAGTCAAAGACTGATGCTGGGAGAGTGGTCTGTCAGTCCGAGGAACCAGTCCAAAAGGGCGCCCAATGTCCAGTGCAGATGTCGCCCAGCTCTGGTGGCTCAGCCGATCTCAGACAGCCTTCTCCAAGGCCTGAACCAGCACAGCTCATTAGAGGCAAGAGTCGCTGCCTTTGTGACCTTACCCAGAACAGGCTATTCGTGATGCTCAAGGGAAAGAGATCACTTTCAGAAGCTTGCCTGCCTTATGAAGAAAGGAATTCCTTGACTACTTGGATGCTGAAGAATTACCTCCTGCTTTGGTGGATCTCCTGGAAAAGACTCCAGTTAACCTTTTTCATCAGGGTGTGTGATAACGGAAATACGGGACTACAGGCAGTCCAGCGAAGCACAGCCTCCGGGTTACCAAAGCAGGCATATTCTCTTACGCCCACGATGCAGACTTTGGCCTCGATGTAGAGGCCATAGCCAGCGATAACCAGTACTGGACCCAGGAGGACAAACTTTGCTTGAGAGCCAACTGATCTTAGCCACGGCCGAACCACTGTGTCTAGACCCTTCTGTATCGGTAGCCTGCACTGAAAACAGACTGCTCTATAACAGACAAAAGCTGAGCACTCCTCCCATGAAAAGGAGCTTCAAGAGGTTTTCTATGCCCTCTCTGAATCGGCAGCAGGAGCTGTCCCATCGCCCACCTCCTCCTGAGCTAAGAGCCTTGATTCCTTCCAAAAAAATAAGAGAAAGGAAAACAAGTGAACATCATGGCCTCAAAACTCTGAAAGCAGCCAAGTGTGTAGATACGTGGAAACAGAGACCCTGTAACTTGGCCGACCTTCTCAAGTGGATGTGGAGAAATATGCCAAAGGGAAGAAGTCAGTCGGATATGATGATTCACAACCAACCCGTGAGGTACAAGGTGCTTCTGCTTGTGGACGTGAGGCTGGCCACCAGGCCCAGGCCACAAGGTTGACCATCAGGCAGCCAGCTGATACCTCCCTTGCCACTGCAAACGGGTCTGACAAAGAAGCCACATGGCAGAGACAGCCGAACGTCCCGCACTCCTCCACAGACGACCGTTTCAACAGTTTCCTGCCCGAGTCAAAGACTGATGCTGGGAGAGTGGTCTGTCAGTCCGAGGAACCAGTCCAAAAGGGCGCCCAATGTCCAGTGCAGATGTCGCCCAGCTCTGGTGGCTCAGCCGATCTCAGACAGCCTTCTCCAAGGCCTGAACCAGCACAGCCAAAAGCTGGGGCTGTTCAGTCCTCAGTGCTGGACTGGGGAGCCAGGCCTCCACCTCCACTCAAGAGCCTTGCCCGGAGCCCAGCAAAGAGCTCCGTGGGCAACAGCTTTACTTCAGAGCAGGCAGGCAGCTCTGAGGCCTGTCCACCTCCTGGCCCTTCTCCTCAGCCACTCCGTGTTTCCCAGAGTTTGCCAGTGGAGTTGAACAAAGGGACAACACTTCCTACGGCCACCTTGTCCACCACTGGCACAGTACAGAGGACCCTGAACATCCAGGTCGTGACCATCTCCTCTGACCTGAAGGTCATCAGACTGATGAGCCCCTTTTGCCCTGTCCAGGCCTTGGGGAGAGGCTGTGCCCCTAGAGTCCCGGCTCCTGTGGGGATGCAGCCAGGCCAGCGGCCCACAGGAACTCGGCAACTGAATCAGAGGTCCACACCACCGCCACTGTTTCCTCCTCTTCCTCCTCCTCTTGCTCCTCCTCCTCCTCCTCTCGCTCCTCTTCCTCCTCCTCTTGCTCCTCCTCCTCCTCCTCTCGCTCCTCTTCCTCCTCCTCTCACTCCTCTTCCTCCTCCTCTTGCTCCTCCTCCTCTAGCTCCTCTTCCTCTTCCTCTCGCTCCTCCTCCTCTCACTCCTCCTCCTCTCGCTCCTCTTCCTCCTCCTCTCACTCCTCCTACTCTAGCTCCTCCTCCTCCTCCTCTCGCTCCTCTTCCTCCTCCTCTTGCTCCTCTTCCTCCTCCTCTCACTCCTCTTCCTCCTCCTCTCACTCTCTGTCCTCCTCCTCTTGCTCCTTCTCTTGCTCCCCCTCTTCCTCCTTCTCTCGCTCCTCCTCCTCTTCCTCCTGTTACTCGCCCTCCTCCTCCTCTCGCTCCTCTACCTCCCCCTCTCACTCCCCCTCCTCCTGCTCCTCCTGTTCCTCCTCTTCTTGCCCATCCTCATCGTCTTGCTGCTTCTAGTGCTCCTCCTCCTCTTGCTCCTTCTAGGGCTCCTCCTCCTCTTCCTCCAGGAACAGTTCAGGTGTATTTGAAAAATGTTTCTGACTCCAGGCCCTCTGCTCTGGTGCAGTTCCGCCTGGGTTCAGTGGTCTTCAGCAACCAGCAGAGCCCAGCAGCAGTGGCCCAGGCAGCCCCCACCGCGCCACCCCCTGGGGACCCAATCCGCTCAGCCAGGCCGAAGGAACCGCGGAGGGACACCCGCCAGCCACTCCTAAGCCCTGAGGTGTAGTGGTTTAGTCGCTAGGTCATGTCCAGCTCTTGTACCTGCATGGTTTTCTCTCTTGAAAAAAATCTCAAGAGCAGCGACCAAATGAATCCCGAGCTTCAACCTCATGTGGGGCTTTTTAAAGGAGTCACTGTTTTACATCGTTAGATGTACAGACTTTCCGCAGAGGAACAAGTTTTCCATAGAAGCAGGGAAGAGCTTTAATCAACTGGGATTGTTTTGCCTAAGCCATGGCTTTGGTGGTGGCTGGAGACAGTTCTTTTTATCGTGACGTTCTCAAGTGTATCCAGACCCAAGCTAGGGTCCATTTAAACTCCTGAAGCCTTGTGATTTCTCTCAAGTAACAAGACTGTGATGCCACGAGAGCCAAAATCAGTATGAACAAGATGACTGTTACCGACACATAAGAGAAAACGTGCTGTCGTCACCGTTTTGTGCATACAGCTCGCTAGTGTTCCGTGGGCTCACTTAGTTGGACAACACATCTCTAGGACTGTTTTCTGCTGGCAGCAGTGAAACTCTCTCCCGGTGGAGCGTCAACTCGCCGGTTCCCTCTCGCCAGCCCCGGCCCCAGCCCTCAATGCTCTGTGTCTCTGAGTCTGGCTGCGGTAGATTCTTCTAGAAGTGGGATCCTACAGGAGCTGTCTTTGGTGAAGGGCTCATGTCACGGAGCATCTTGTCCTCAAGGTCCATCCCTGTCAGCATGCTACGGGAAGGCCACAGCTCTCTACGTATATGTTATGTACATATGTATGTAACATATACTGAGGTGGCCTTAGACATATTAGAAATCTCCTTCAGAAGAGAATGCACTTTCACATTTGTTTAAGTTTTTGCACAGCGTATGAAATGCAATTGTTACATTTGTTTTGGGGGGTAGAAAAGCTAAATGTACCAAGAACTGATGCTTGTCCCTTGAATGTTGAGATTCGGGGACACCTCCAGGTGCACAGCCAGGGTCGGGGCACTTGCCGGCATGGCTGTCCCCAGCCCAGGCCGTGTCCTCCAGGCTGCCGTCTTGCAAAGGCCCTGCTGGGATGGTGTTTTCTCTCTTGATGAAATAATTTTTGAGATCCTCGGGCTGTTTGCGGGAGGCAGAAAGCTAAGTGTTTGGAAAACAGTTGATGTGTTTGTTTTTCAGGTGTTTTCCAGCTTGCTACCTGTGAGATGGAATCCCCGCCCCCTTTCCTTCTCTCCCTTCCTTTGCCGAGTGATCTGCCATTGGCCAGCTGCCCCTCCTTCCTCTTCTCTTTGGTTTCCTTCTTTCTTATTTCCGTGGGGCTCAAAAGACCGCTGAGCTTGCTGCTTTTCCTTGGTCCCCTTCTTCCCCCTCCCCTTTCCTTTTTTGCACTGTGGTAAGTTCATGGAAGAATCAGCTACTGTCCAGTGTACGTTTCCGCGGCCCTTACTACACTTCCGATGGTGTGCCCCCACAGCCTCTGTTTCCAAAACATTCGCATCAGCCAGGGGACACCTCTGTGCCCATTCAGCACTCTCTTCCCAGCTTCCTCTCCCTCTGCCCAGGAAACCACCGATGGGCATTCTGTCTCTATGGACTTCCCTATTCTCCAGGTCTGCTAAAAATGGAATCAGAGACTGTGTGACCTTGGCTGTCTGGCCCCCTTCCCTTGGCATGAAGTGTGCGAGAGTCTTCCAGGTCGGCACACGTCTCAGGATGTCCTTCCTTCTTCAGGGGGAGTAGCCTCTCCTGGTTTGTGTACCCCACATTCCATTTCTCCACTGTCTGTCGATGCGCATCTGAGCGGTTCCCACCGTCTGCCAGTGTGAATCGTGTGGCTATGAGCCTTTGTGTAGACGTGTCTCCGTGCCTCTTGTACTTTGTTCTTGCAGCTTGGAAGGAGCACTTGCCTGTAGAATTCTTTTCTCTAAGCACACATAGATGTCTTTTGCCCTAACCAGGAGGTTTGGTCTGGCAGTTCCCAGAGAGATGAGTGAAGAGACAGGTAACGGGCGGTTCTTCCTCGATCCACCCAGCTGTGCTAATGCGCTTCAGATCCTATTAAGGAAAGACTGGTCAGCTGGAAGACCATGCCGCAGAGGGGCCGGCGGAGGGACCCTGAACCCATTAGAGCTCCACGTCGCCCACCGCGGACGTCTTCGGGAACGGCGCCTGCACTTTTGAGAAGTGAAGCAGTGCGATGACCAGCTGCCGAGGAGAGTGTGTGCTTGGCCTTGGCGGCCAACCAGACACCCGAGCTCAGAATCTGTGCGCTGCCTCCATTTGGTCCTCACTCGTCGTCTCAAGGGCTACATGGCGCCCCAGTGGAAGCCGTGCTCCCTTCCCGGGCAAGCAAATAAATGCAGCTTTGTTTCAGATGGCTGTTTGGTACTTTTTATTTCCTTCTAATGATCCTCACCAAGGTTGGTAATTTGAAGCGACTGCCACTCTGATGAAGACTGTACTCCTTGAAATAAAATCCCAGAGGATGTATTCATTCAAACAGCTGTACAGAGGTGCTTCCTATGTGCCTAGTACTGTGTGAGGTCTCAGGTGGGATGGGGAGCATAGAGATATCAAAGAAAGGTGATACCTCTTCAGAACCTAGATCTCATCCAAAATGCATGTAACTTCAGCAATTTAAGCTAGATTCCCTGTATGATAACGTCGCAACAGAATGATGAATGTTATACACCTAAAGATGAGCACACAACAGACAGAATGGGAAATAGCAGAAGACTTGAAATTTTAGTGGCTTCCCCCTCCCCCCACCCCTAGCCCCAATTTGGAGGTCAGGACATAGACCAAAGAGATGATGGAAACAGGAATCCAGAGAGAAAATACTGTTTACCTCATGAAGTCTGGATAAGTATATCTGCACAGAGAATTTGTACTTGTTTGTAAGTGATAAATTATCAAATTGATCAATCAATTCTAGATTGCTGTTCTGAGAAAAACTGGAGGAAAAGCATCCTGAGAAACTTCTCTTTATTACTATTTCTTTAAAGTAATAGAAACATATAAGGTTTCTTTCTAGATAGACTGTCCACAGTCTTTCTAGGTAGAACGCCCTGTTCTTAGTTCTGCCACCTCTCAGAGATAATGATACTGGTCTTTTGCTTTCGTTTTGTTGTGTTTAATAGCACCACAACCTCCTGTTCCTTAGAGAAAGCTGCGTTTATTCTTACTGGCAAGGGAGAGGACAACCTTGACAGTCTTAGTAATGTTTTAGACAGTTAAATGTCTTTTCTCATAAAATCTGCTAAAGTAATCATTCATCTCCCGTACATCAGTATTTGATCTGAAGGGAAATTGTAAAACTTGACTGCGCTAACTACATTTTGGGAAAAACTTAGGTTCTAAAATATAGGATTTTCCCCTCTGTTCTGACTTTCTGCTAGGCCCTAGTATGTTTTTACATGTTTTAATTCACTCAGTCTTTGCAAGGACCATGGAAGGAAGCTATAGTTAAAGATGGGGAAACAGGCATTGAGCACTTAAATAATATACTCAAGGTCACCCAGCTATGAAGTATCAGAGACCTTTAGCACACTACCCTCTCCACTGCCTCACTCAGGGCAAGACATGGACCTGTCCCCAGTGAGCTCATCATATGATTAGAAAAACCTCAAAGCATATGGATGAAATGACAGAGTACAATTGGTCACTTAGCTATATGTTGGTATTTGGGACCGTTTGAAGGAGAGAGATTCAGTACGCAGCTGAATGCTGATACATTCTCTTTCTATGTATGCTCATATATTCAACGATAAACTTTAGATCTAGACAAAGTAGGTTTTCTAATACTGCACCCTGTGTTAGGGAGATTCTTCCACTCATTTACAGGCAGGGCTGGACAATTACAGACTCCTCCCCATGGATCTGACTCTCTCACAGGGTGAACTGACTGGGCAGAGCAAGTTCAAGTTTACTCTGATGAAGAGCTTCTTAATCCCTGGATAAGAGGCCTCTGGCAGTTGGTGAAGGTTATAAACTGTTTCTCAGAATAACATTTTTATGGGCATAAAGTAATATATACAATATTACAAAGGAAGCCCATCACATGAAAATACAACCCTGAAAGTATAAGTAAACTTATGATAATAAATATGCTTCTTTGCTAATGTATTAAATAGTAAGATTTATCGATAGCACTAATAACTATCATAACTTCAAAGAAGTGCCAAGCATGAATAATATTTTGAGGTATCTGCTGTAAATGAAAATACCTGTGATTTCTAATTTGATTCAAAGTCACAGACATGGTTAATACGACTGTCGTTTGTTACCTGGTCTTCGTCTGTGGGAAATTATACATTTCACACAGAGATCAGAGGATATAAAGAGATAAAGCATTAAGCATTTTCTTTTCTCATTAAGTGCACGGATCCCCTAAAAATGTCCATGGGCCCCAGGTTAAGAACGCTTGCTCTAATGGAAGCTCCTCCCCCAGCAGACAGAGGGGGCAATGAGCACCATCTCCAGCAGTCTGTGCTATATGAAGAGATCTGCCAGGGATCATTTGCTCACATACAGTGACTGGATGATTGAATGGTTATCACAGCAGCTTGGAAATGCATGCATGATTCATTTAATCCTCAAAATGAGCCTACTGGGAGTTAGTGTTGTTAATTCCATTTTCAAATGAGGAGACTGAGGTTCATGTAATTTGTCGTGCAATTTGTGAAAAGTCACACATCTAAGGAGGGGTCAGTATTTGACTCAGACAGTCCAGCTCCAGAATCCACAGTTTTCACCAATATACTGAACCTACTTAGTATAGTTTAACCTACTGTACTGAACCTACTTAGAGCGCTAGTCTGAGAATACCCAGGGCTAAGTGCAACTGCCATTTATAAAGTTATTTCCCTAGAAAAATATTTATAAATAAATCATCAGATAACGACCCTTCCATAGACCAGGGCTTCCTCCATATAGAGATAAGGAATTACTAAACACCCTCTAGCTGCCAGTTATCCATTGTATTGAATAAGAATGATCCCAAAGAGACCTTATTCTGGGTTGCCTGGACCACAAGTTGGCTGGGGCTGGTGCAGAGTGGAGAGCGGGACTCCCAGGGAATTCAGTTTCCTAACGGGAGGGCATGTCACTTCTAGTGAGCTCTGTTGAGACCTGTGAAGGGTCTGAGACCGTACTCTGCTTGCAATCTAACAAACTGGTCTTCCTTACATGGATGCTGGCAGACGATAAGAATACTGGGTCAGAGACAAAGAGCTTTATTACTCATAGCACAACAGGCAGCAAGAGCTTCATGTGTGTCTTGGTTCCCTTGCCCGCCCACGTCCTGTGGGGACAACACAGAGGAGAGTCCAAGTGCACACTGAACGCACAGTGGGTGTGTCTGTCACAGCAGAAGAACCCAAGCCAAAGAAGTAACAATACTTTTCAAGAGGCTGCAAACAAACCTGCCCAATTTTTGCTCCAGAGAAAGGCCTTATCTTTATTATGACAATCAACAAACAAATTGGCCTTTGGCTCCATTAGGGAGATACTATCTCTATTTCCTAAGGCTGTTCACTATACAAACTTCCTGGGAAAGTTAGTCCAGGATAAAGGCTGTCAGCGTGTCTGCTCACAAGATAGACCAAAACAAGGGAAACACTGAGAAGTGTCCCCCAGCCGACTTCAGGTGCTGGAATCCCCAGACAACTCCTTTAAATAGCTAGTGTTCAAGTCAGATGGCACCACTCAAGCAGTGTGTGTGTCCCTCAAATGATAAAGTTGTTTTCTCATGCTCATTTTCTAAAAGGAGACCAAAAGGGTGCAGGTCCCTCTACCAGAACACGAACCCGCATTTTCTACCCAGGAGAGCGCGAGCACACTGGCGTTCTCCTCAAATGGAAGGGAAGCAGTGCCTTCTCTTCTCTTGCTACCTTGTCCTTTCAAGTTTTCCTTTCCCCCAATAAAGCTGATGACTCAACTCATTTCAAGCCCTGATGCAAGACACGTGATACCCAAATGGTCTCCGTACAGCAGATAAAGAAAAATAACAGACAACTAAGACTTCTCAGCAGCCAGAAGGAGGAAGATGAAACAGGACAGGCATCCAACAAAACAGACTTGTGAGAGGCAGATAGGAACTTTTAAAAAATGGATTAACTTTCTGGAAACTGATGCTATGGCTTTAAACCTAAAAATACATTAGCTCAATAGAGGGAGAGGACAGCTTCTGTGGTGGCCAGAGTTAGTAACACGGGTGAAAGGGAAGAACTATCTCAAGGGATAATATCTCAAAAAACTAAAAAATAAAGATGGGGCTTAGAGAAAAACAAGCTGAGAGACTACTTGCAAGATAGATCTAGGAGATATAGCAAGCAAAAATAGGAGATCAAGAAGGAGGGACAGGAACTGACGCAGGTGAAGCATGATTAACAAGGAATAAATGTGATTTTTCTTGAACAAAACGAAGGCCCAAGTTTACAAATTGAAGAGGTGTCCAAGTTCCCAGGAGATTCCATGAGAAACATGGTAGACAATCTCCCCATGATAGTAGATCAAATTACTATTTAACAGGTATTGATTCTCCCCCTTTTTATTTTAAGAAATTATTTAATTTTTATTTTATATTGGAGTATAGCTGAATTACAATGCTGTGTTAGTTTCAGGCATATAGGAATTTGATTCCTTCCCTCCCCCACCTTTCCCCTTGGTAATTTTTCTCTTTTTTTGAAGAGAATGGAATAGAGCAAGAGGGCATGAGAAACCTAATTTCATGCCCAAGTGTATGTTCGTGGTGTTGGACCCTTTCCTTTAACATGAAGCAAATTGTACTTTCCTAACTCTCCATTTTGAGCTTTATCATATGCCTCACTTTGGCTGATGGGCTATTAATGGATATGATACAAGAAGAAACTTGAAATATACATTCACAGTGGGCACACCATCCTGTGCTTCTACTTTCTGCCCTCCCATGCTTTGGGAGGCCCCTGATCCAAGGAGGATGACAAATACAGCAAGAAGACCTGGACCCAACATGGATCTTAGAGGCAAGCCCAGCCTAGATTTGTAGATGTGTGAGAGACAAAATGCTTACTGTTCAATACCAGTGAGAGTTTTGTGGTAATTTGTTACATAGCATTACTGTAGCAATAGCTACTACACTTAGGCATATCCTGGTAAAATTATAAATCTCAATAGTTAAAAACAAATCCTAATCTTCCAGTCAGAAAGAACAAGTTGTCTACAAGTAAAAAGTAAGGTTATTGACTCACTTCCTGTTGTATGCTTGAAGCAGGACTAAATCAAGGAAAGATGCCTGTGAAGTCTGAATAACTAACTCCATGCTAGCATGTGTGATACCAGATCCAGTATGATTAAAACCACATCACGGCTTATACTCTGTGCCATACTTTTTTCTACCTGAAATTATCGAAATTGATTTTTTTCTTGACTTCTGTGAAGGATCCACCTTTGTATATATTTTTTTGAAGCGTGAAAATTTTGCAAAGTCTGAAGCACACTCACACGCACACACCACTTCTTTCCTCTAGAACTTCAGTTCAGTTGATGAGATTCTGTGATCATTTGATACCTCAGGATAAACAATGCTGGATACTGTAATCTAGATTATTTTCTTTTCTTCTTCTTTTTTTTTTTTTTGCTTACCAGGTAGAGGGCTACCTTGTTGGATTTAAACAGTTAAATAATGATCAGCTATAGAGTATAATATTTATATGTAAGTGATATCATGGGTTTGTAACATTAGTTTTAAAAAGGGATAGTTTTATTCTGTGTCTTTTGCTACCTTTTACAGAATAATAAAAGAATTACATATAAAAAAAAGTAAGGTAAGTATTGGGTTTTTCTTATACAGTGCTGGAAATCCTAGAAGTTATATGTTGAAATTGCTTCTAGGAGTCCACTGAGAGTAAAGAACGACAAGCCTCGAACCCCTTACCCAACCAGTATTTCATTCATCCATCCTGGTTTTATAAGAATTAAACAAGTTGAACATCCACATGCTCTAATAGAGAAAAATCATTCTAACCACTCAGTCAGAAAAAAAGAATGAAGTAATGCCACATGCAACTACATGGGGGAACCTGGAGATGATCATACTGAGTAAAGTGAAACAGTCAAAGAAAGATAAATACCATATGACATCACTTATATGTGGAATCTTAAATAAAATGATTCAAATGAACATACATACAAAACAGAAATAGGCTCATAACCAAAGGAAACAAATCTAGGGTTACCAAAGAAGAAAAGGGGTGGGGGAGGATGTTAGGGGTTTGGGATTAGTAGATAAAAACTACTGTGTGTAAAATAAATAACAAGGACCAACTGTATAGCATAGGGAACTATATTCAATATCTTGTGACAAACTGTAACGGAAAAAAATCTGGAAAAGAAGGTATACACATACATACATATATACACACATATATCACTTTGCTGTACATCTGAAACTAACATGACACTGTCAAGCACCTATACTCTAATATAAAATTAAAGTTAAAACACACACATTTTCCCCCAAATTAAATAATTGAATGGGTAATGACTGGATTTCTAAAAACAAGTAATATGCAATTTAATTCAAATCAATCATAGATGTCTTTGAATATGCAGTATACATACTAGATAAGGATTCTTAAAACAAAAGAGGTTGTTGCAAAGACAATTTTAATAGCAATATAGAATGAAATCACTTCAGAAAAACCAAGATGTCAGATGTGGTGAGCATGGAGGTAGAGCAGAGAGAGAGCATTTGCAGTTTCTTAATTACAGCAGGCAGGGGAAGGGAAATTGAAACAGTCTAACAATATCATCTTATTGGGGTAAGGGATTCAGGGAAAAATAGACTGTCTTGGTGAGAAAAATAGTTGAGGTGTCTTGTGCTCAAATAATGCTAACAAAATATGTAATGGATTAAAAATTCCAGAGAAAAACGAGTTGCCATTAAAAGAATCGAAAAGTACAAAAGAATGGCCAAGTTAGCAAGGACAAGAAACAGAATGGATAGCAACTTAATAAAAACCAGGAAAAAAAAAAGAAAAAAGAAAAACCAAAGTTAAAGGATATAGCATAAATACAACACAGAAGGAATAAAACCAAGCACACCAGTCATTCAGCAAATGCAGACAGACTTAACTCTATAGAAAGATCAAAAATGTCAAAATGAGTTTCAAAAAATGAAACCAAACCCAGCTTTTTTAAAAAAGGATGTCAACATTTAGAGGTTGGGGAAAGAATAAGGGCTGGGGACTTCCCTGGCAGCGCAGTGGTTAGGACTCTCTGCTTCTTCTGCAGGAGGCACAGGTTTGATCCCTGATCAGGGAACTAAGATTCCACATGCTGCACAGGGCAGCCAAAAACAAATTAAAACAATAAGCTGGAATGGGAGGATGAGGAGTGACCAAGAAAGTACAGGAAAAGCAGGAAGATGGGTGACGGTAATTTCTGAAAGCCTCGAGCTACATACAGGTAGAGGCCCCGGCAGTAAGACAGCTTCTCCACCCAGGGCCAACTCCAGGATCAAAGAAGACACAGCCTGGGGGACAACATTCCCTTCCCTGCAGGCAGGCTGAGGGAGACATGGGTCTTTTCACACAATCCTCCATTCTCCCACATCTGCAATTTGTAGCTGATTGTAATTGAGATGCACAGTGCAGAATTAGGTTCTTTTATCTAAATGGGAGTTTTGTAGGCTTGGAGTGTTTTTAAGAAAGGAACAGCTGCCTGATGTATGGGTGACACTGTGGAACACACCAGTAGTGGAAATAAAATGAGGGTGCCCATTATTTCCCATTAAAAGATCCATTTAACTTCCTGAAAACTTAAAAAGTCAGTCCATGTTAAGATAATGTACTGTTTCCCAAATTTTACAAAGATCTATATTTATTGTCAAGTTTAGTACGGGGCAGGAAGGGAAATTGAAACAGTCTAACAATATCATCTTATTGGGGTAAGGGATTCAGGGAAAAATAGACTGTCTTGGTGAGAAAAATAGTTGAGGTGTCTTGTGCTCAAATAATGCTAACAAAATATGTAATGGATTAAAAATTCCAGAGAAAAACGAGTTGCCATTAAAAGAATCGAAAAGTACAAAAGAATGGCCAAGTTAGCAAGGACAAGAAACAGAATGGATAGCAACTTAATAAAAACCAGGAAAAAAAAAAGAAAAAAGAAAAACCAAAGTTAAAGGATATAGCATAAATACAACACAGAAGGAATAAAACCAAGCACACCAGTCATTCAGCAAATGCAGACAGACTTAACTCTATAGAAAGATCAAAAATGTCAAAATGAGTTTCAAAAAATGAAACCAAACCCAGCTTTTTTAAAAAAGGATGTCAACATTTAGAGGTTGGGGAAAGAATAAGGGCTGGGGACTTCCCTGGCAGCGCAGTGGTTAGGACTCTCTGCTTCTTCTGCAGGAGGCACAGGTTTGATCCCTGATCAGGGAACTAAGATTCCACATGCTGCACAGGGCAGCCAAAAACAAATTAAAACAATAAGCTGGAATGGGAGGATGAGGAGTGACCAAGAAAGTACAGGAAAAGCAGGAAGATGGGTGACGGTAATTTCTGAAAGCCTCGAGCTACATACAGGTAGAGGCCCCGGCAGTAAGACAGCTTCTCCACCCAGGGCCAACTCCAGGATCAAAGAAGACACAGCCTGGGGACAACTTTCCCCTTTCCCCTGCAGGCAGGCTGAGGGAGACATGGGTCTTTTCACACAATCCTCCATTCTCCCACATCTGCAATTTGTAGCTGATTGTAATTGAGATGCACAGTGCAGAATTAGGTTCTTTTATCTAAATGGGAGTTTTGTAGGCTTGGAGTGTTTTTAAGAAAGGAACAGCTGCCTGATGTATGGGTGACACTGTGGAACACACCAGTAGTGGAAATAAAATGAGGGTGCCCATTATTTCCCATTAAAAGATCCATTTAACTTCCTGAAAACTTAAAAAGTCAGTCCATGTTAAGATAATGTACTGTTTCTGACCCACAAAAAGCCCCTTTTCTCTTCCACTGACTAATCAGGAGTCTATATTTATTGTCAAGTTTTAGTACTAGTTTTAGGGAATTTTTTCCTAATGTCTATCGGAAATACAACTGTCTAATATTAGCAAAAACAAGTCAGATCCCATATTTGTGCCATAAGGTGTGCAGAGTTTTCGTGATGGGAATTTGCGGCAACTTGTAAATTTTCAAAACCCTCTCACTATGCACATTGACTGCCCTTCTCAACACACATACACAGGCTCTCTCTCTCTCTCTCTTTTTTTTTTTTCTGGAACCAGCAGTAAAATATTAAAGAAAAAGAAAGCTCTACACAAAATCTAGATACACTCAGGATGCCACTTACCTGGGATTTCTGCCTCTTCCCAACCTTCAGAGTGATGTTGGCATTTTCAGCGTGTAGGGAATTGGGGCAGGAGGCTAAAATGTAGCTGGCCGGATTCAAACGGGTAGGGAAGTGAAAGAACAGCTGATGGCCCAAAGACTTCTTCCCCTGGTGGGGGATTGGGGAGCTATTACTAAAGGGTATAAACTTGCAACTAGTAAGTAGATAAACTTTGGAGATCTAATCTACAGCACAGTGATTACAGACAACAATATTGCAGCATGTACTTCAGAGTTGCTAAGAGACTAGATCTTAAATGTCCTCATCACAGAAAAGAAATGCTAATTAAGTGATGTGATAGAGGTGTAAACTAACTCTACGGTAATTATAATATTGCAATATACAAGTGCATCAAATCAACGTGGGGTACACTTTACACATGTTATGTGTCAATTTTATCTCAAATTTTTAAATGAATTTTTTAAAAAACTTCCACTGAGGAGAACATTTGAAAATGGCTAACAGTACCCACTCAGGAATTTATCTTAAAAAGAAACAAATACATGGAGAAGGAAATGGCAACCAACTCCACTATTCTTGCCTGGAAAATCCCATGGACAGAGGAATAAGCCTGGCAGGCTACAGTCCATGAGGCCACAAAGAGTCAGACATGACTCCCATTATTTCCCATTAAAAGATCCATTTAACTTCCTGAAAACTTAAAAGTCAGTCCATGTTAAGATAATGTACTGTTTCTGACCCACAAAAGCCCCTTTCTCTTCCACTGACTAATCAGGAGTCTATATTTATTGTCAAGTTTTAGTACTAGTTTTAGGAATTTTTCCTAATGTCTATCGGAAATACAACTGTCTAATATTAGCAAAAACAAGTCAGATCCCATATTTGTGCCATAAGGTGTGCAGAGTTTTCGTGATGGGAATTTGCGGCAACTTGTAAATTTTCAAAACCCTCTCACTATGCACATTGACTGCCCTTCTCAACACACATACACAGGCTCTCTCTCTCTCTCTCTTTTTTTTTTTTCTGGAACCAGCAGTAAAATATTAAAGAAAAAGAAAGCTCTACACAAAATCTAGATACACTCAGGATGCCACTTACCTGGGATTTCTGCCTCTTCCCAACCTTCAGAGTGATGTTGGCATTTTCAGCGTGTAGGGAATTGGGGCAGGAGGCTAAAATGTAGCTGGCCGGATTCAAACGGGTAGGGAAGTGAAAGAACAGCTGATGGCCCAAAGACTTCTTCCCCTGGTGGGGGATTGGGGAGCTATTACTAAAGGGTATAAACTTGCAACTAGTAAGTAGATAAACTTTGGAGATCTAATCTACAGCACAGTGATTACAGACAACAATATTGCAGCATGTACTTCAGAGTTGCTAAGAGACTAGATCTTAAATGTCCTCATCACAGAAAAGAAATGCTAATTAAGTGATGTGATAGAGGTGTAAACTAACTCTACGGTAATTATAATATTGCAATATACAAGTGCATCAAATCAACGTGGGGTACACTTTACACATGTTATGTGTCAATTTTATCTCAAATTTTTAAATGAATTTTTTAAAAAACTTCCACTGAGGAGAACATTTGAAAATGGCTAACAGTACCCACTCAGGAATTTATCTTAAAAAGAAACAAATACATGGAGAAGGAAATGGCAACCAACTCCACTATTCTTGCCTGGAAAATCCCATGGACAGAGGAATAAGCCTGGCAGGCTACAGTCCATGAGGCCACAAAGAGTCAGACATGACTAAGCACACATGTGTGTGAGTGTGTGTGTGTGTGTGTGTGTGTGTGTGTGTATACTATGCCTATCTAAACCTCAATTTTCCCATCTGTATAATGGACAGATAAATATTTACCTATTATTGTTGTGATCATTAAAACGTAATAATGTACATAATAAAAAAAAATAAAAGAACAGACACAATGAAGGTCTAGACCACATGACCAGAACTGTCCCTGGACCAGCAGCATTGGCATCACAGGGGAGCCTGTTAGAAATGCAGACGCCGGGCCCCATTCCAGAATCAAATCTGCATTTTGCCAAGATCCCCCCAAAAGTCTGCAAAGTGGCACTATGGACAAATCTCCCGGTGAGCTAATTAAGAATAGACATGCAGGTGTGTTGAACTGGGATGCAGCCTAGACCTCCGTATCTTTAGCAAGTTGCTCAGGGGACTGTGATGCCAGCCCAAGCCTGAGCAGCACTGCACGAGAGCCGTGCTGTTCAACACAGCAGCCACTAGCCACCTGTGGTTATATCCACACTTAAATTTAACTGAAAAAAATTGAAAATTCAGACACACTAGCCACTTTTCAGTGCTCAAGAGCCACATGTGGCTTGTGGCTACTCTATTAGACAGTGCAGGCCTAACACTTCCATCACTGTGGAAAGTTCTGTTGAGCAGCACTCGTTCATTAGTTCTCAGTCTTGTCTGCATGTCAGAATGATTGGCCATGGTTTTATTGTTGTTGTTGTTAGTTTGTTTTACTACACAATGCTTATTTTACTTTTTAATTGTTTATTTGTTTATAGCCACACCTCACAGCATGTGGGATCTTAGTTCCCTGACCAGGGCTCAAACCCATGCCTTCTTCAGCGGAAGCATGGAGTCTTCACCACTGGACTGCCAAGGAAGACCCAGAATAAATAAAAGTATGTTTATTTTAGGCCCCATCCAAGATACACTTTATCTTCATAGGAATTTGACCTACCGTTTTCTAGTACGGACACTTATGAAAACCAAGCTCTTGATCTTGCTAAAACATCACATATTTATATTCAGATAATTATGTGAGATATTCTCATTTTGAGAACGAGCAGGACCCTGTGGGGCCCTCCTCAGGGACAAAGCCTTTCCATGTCCCTCATTTTGTGTCTGTAGAGAAAAGGCTGCGCCCTCTAGACCTTCCCTGAGTTTAAAAGAACAGATTCAAACAGTTACTAATGAGGGAAAAGAAGGAATACAGAGACAGGGGGAACTGTCAGGAAACAACAGTGCAGCAATGAAAGCAAGGTCCTGGTTGCTCCTCAAGAGATATACACAGTCGTGCACTACTGAGTTCTCCAATAGGAACTAAGGCCCCTGCCCACATGGAGGATGGTAACTTCAGGCTGAGCATAAGCACGTAGACCCCAGACTGGCTGGAACCAAAACTCTGAGGGACTGAGATTCCTGGAACACCACCCTATTATCTCACCGCCAACCAATCAGAGAAAGGTCACATACACTGCATACCTCCCCTTACATTTTACCTATGAAAACTCTTCCCTGAAAACCATCAGGGAAATCAGGCCTTTGGAGCATGAATCACCAGTTCTCTTTGCTTGACCCAGCAATAAACCTTTCTCTGCTCTAAATTTCAGCATTTCCATTTGTTTGGCCTCACTGTGCGTCAGCTACACAAACTTGGGTAGGACAACAATTTAACTTTGCTGGACTCCAGGCTATGGTGCCCAGATCTGCATAGGTAATTTCATGAATGCGGCGATTTCTTTATTATCCTTTTTATTAGGTGAAAAAATTCTCATAAAAACACTAAGGAAAACACGAAAAGATTTCACACAGCCATTGCACTATCTCTCTGACGCAGTCATCTTTGTTCAGAGGCATTCCTCTCTAGGCCTTGCATACTTGTGTATAGAATCTTGATTTTTCACAGGCCATCCTAGCCTGGCTGTTCAACAGGTTTACAACCATTACAAAACTGAATCTCCATGAGATCAGCCTCCATGCCCAACCTTTAGAATACACAGAAAAGTCATCTCCAGATGTGTGCCTTCCCAGGGGGGCTCTGATTTGTCACACATATATTTTTGCACAAACATACGGAGCGCGGTGCCCTCAGGGACCCAGGTTGTTTAGGGATGTCCTTTGCAGATCCTGACTCTTCGATATGCCTCCATTTCACACTGCAAGAATCTCCATGCGTGGGCCCCACTGGGTTACATTCAGAGAGCAGCACTTCATGGAGATTTGCATGATGGGGCACTTTTCCTTGCTGTATCTCCTTGTCCCAGCTCAGCCCCTGGAAGATCTACTTGACATCTGACTGTAAGGAAACATCTTCCCTCCAATCAACCATCCCCTAACCAAGTGTGTGCATTTGGACTCTCCCTCCTTTGGGGCTAGTAAGGAGTGGCCCTTATCCTCAGTGGGGCTCAGTTCCAGAGGTGGGAGAGAGAGGAGTGCTCCCACACAGCTAGCCACTGTCCTTCCCAGGACTGAACTAGGGTGAGGCAAGTGAGGTGCTCGCTCTCAGAGTCAGGCAAGGAAAAGATCGAACCTTCACTTCAAACTCTGATACTGTTCATCATGGATTTTTTTTTTTTTTTGCTTTATTTCTAATTTTTTTAAAAAAAATACTGTGGTAAGGGACTTCCCTGGGTGGTCCAGTGGCTAAGACTCCAGACTTTCAACGCAAGGGGACATACGTTTTATTCCTGGACAGGGAACTAGATCCCACATGCCACAACTAAAAGATCCTACATGCCTCAACTAAGACCTAGTACAGCTAAAGAAATAAATATTTTTAATAATATTGAATTAAAATTTATTTTCTTGATTACCAAAGTTTTAAAAAATGATTTAAATTATCATTATTCTTTTTTTTTTTTTGGCTACACTGGGTCTTCATTGCTACATGCAGGCTTTCTCTAGCTGTTCAGAGTGGGGGCTACTCTCCAGTTGTGGTGTGCGGACTTCTCATGGCAGTGGCTTCTCTTGTTGCAGAGCACAGGCTCTAGGGCAAGTGGGCTTCAGTAGTTGTGGCACATGGGCTTATTGCCTCGTGGCATGTGGGACTTCCCGGACCAGGGATCGAACTCATGTCCCTTGCATTGGCAGGCAGATTCTTTAAAGATTTATTTATTTGTTTACTTTGGGCGGGGGTCGGGATGGGGAGGGAGGGGAGTGGGCGGGCCACTTCTATTGGTCTTTCATTTCTCTATTTTCATCCATCTTTGTTCTTTGGCTCCTGTGGGCCTCCCATCACGGTGGCCTCTGTCGTCACAGAGCACCGGCTCTGGGCACATGCACTCCAGAGCTCCGGCTCGGTAATTGGACACATGGGTCCAGCCGCTCCGCAGCACGTGGGATCTTCCCAGGCCAGGGATCAACCTGGCGCCCCTTGCACTGCAAGGCAGTGTCCTTATCTACTGGACCACCAGGGGAAGCCCTGGCAGGCAGATTCTTAACCGCTGTACCACCAGGGAAGCCCCAGTTACTGAAGGTTGGGTTTTTTTTGCTTGTTTCTTTGTTTTAGCACTCTATTAAATTGTGTGAAAATGCCTCTTTGAGCTCACCCTATTCCCATTGCTTTCCTTTCCATCGGGTTCCTCTATACTTCATTCAGAAAGAGCCATGATGGGCCAACCCCTCATGCCATTAACTCATATCTGTAAAGCCCTCCTGGTACCCAGCTTAGGCCCTGAGCCACACACAGATGACTGCTACCTAATAACAGTTATAATCACACTATGCAGCATATTATATTTAACAGTAACTTTTTCATACACAATTTTCCTTGTTTCTAGGTTGCCTTAGTTGCCTCTTTTAACAGATGTAAGACAGTGCACTAGGCTGATGTACTATAGTTAACTATTCTCCGGTTATTGGGTACTCAGCTTAGTTTCTGTTTATCATTCATTAACAAGTCCTTAGATCTGCAAGGGAGCTGAGTGTTGAGGCAGAGGCTTCAGTGAGATAAACTGCTCTAAAAAAAACCTGGGGGGCTTTTTGATGTCATTTTGAAGTGTAGGGGTTTAGGGGGTTTCTTTTTGTTTGTTTTCTGGGGGCAGCAGAGAGGAGAGTTAAGCAACTTATTGGGAAGCTGGAGTCCAAGTGGGAAGAAATGGCAGAGGGACATTTTAAAAAGGGAGATGTGTGATATTGAATTTAAGGTATCAACTAGGTAGAGGCACAATGGAGACCTTGCTGTTACTGCCACTTCGTGAAAGAACATCTACCACAGTGCAAACTGACTCAGAGACACACTAGATAGGGAGCTATGAGCACGATAAAAAGAAGTCACTAACAGATCAGCTCCAGCTCACAGAGGCAAAGACAGGAGAAAGAGGAGAGAAGAAGAAATGGTAGACATGTGAAAATCATGGCACCTGTTTTCTTTTCTTCAGAATCTCTTCGGATGCTAATTGAACGGTGGCAAGCAAAAAGGCCACTGCAGATGCCTACCAACAGAAGATTGGCAGGAACATACTTGGAGTCAAAATCCAATTAGCTGACAGCAGCTAGGAAGAACTCACTCCTGGAGAGCCGTGGGCACTGGAGTAAGAGGGAATCGTGGAGGGGGTATGAGAGGATTTCAGCAGGTACTGAGAGGTTCTAAGAAGAGTCTACAGAAGTGGGGGCATGTTCTGAATTCCATGTTGCTAAGAGGCAGCAACACGGTTGGCTCTCCTTTGAGCCTGCCCGCTGTGAGGCTCGCTGCTCTCACAGCGTCTCCCACTTTCTTCCTTAAGCCCACCCACTGTACTGGCAGCAATTCTCCCTTCCCCTACTCTACAAAACTTTACTTTCCTCTCAAGAAAAAAAGATAGCAACAGTATAATCCCTGGGCATCTTCATGTTTCTTTGAGAGGGAGGAAGATTAAGAAGGGACCATAATTATTAGGATCATTGCTGAAGAAGCTGAGTCCTGTTAGTCAAGGGAGAGGAGAGACTGTTCATCACTTTCTGCGATGCGGAGTAGCCTCGACTCTCTCTAGTTGCTAACGTGGTCAGCGTGGCCTTCTCTGGGTATTATTTATTTTTCACAAGTTCTATTTATCTTCTGTCGGGAACATCCCAACCTAGTTGCCAGCAGGGCTATTTTTCATTTCCCCAGTCCCTCCTTTTGGCCAAGGGCAGACAAGTGCAGCCTGCAGGATGCTCATCGGAGGGGTTCAGCTCCACACAAGTCAGGGCATTCTGCCCTTGCACAGCTTGATCAGTCACCAAGGGAATAAATTTGGTCGTTCATGGATACCCTGGGAGATCCTGGGAATCTACTCCCATGTCTTGTCAACAGGCGGTTTCTGCTTTGTGTCTTTTGATAGTGTCTGCGTTTCAGTTATGCCTCTTCCCTCATCCTGTTTTTCTGAACAGATGCAAATGCTTGGTCTTAGCTTCAGCTCCTTCCAAATGCTGATCCTGAGGTGACAGCACGTGTATAGGTAGGTCACTGTGGAAAGGTATCCCTTTTAGCAAGTGTGACTCATCCATACTGAGCCCAGCTGAGGGCCTATAGAAGATCTGCCTGAGATCTTCATGTTCTTCAGGTCTTCATCAGACCTAAAAGGGGCAAGCCTTCACCCACTGGCCTATCTTCCTGGTTGAGGCTCTCCCCTGAGTCTGTCCCTGTTTCAGGTGTGTGGGTTTGCCAGAATAACTGAGGGGCCCCCATAGGCGTCCCTTGGCTGGCAGACATTAAACATTTCCTCGATACGTGAGAGATGAATAGACAAGTGAAAAAAAAAAAAAAAAATGTTCCAGCATTTTGCCCCTGAGAGTTTTCAGTGATTCCTATGGCCACTAGGTTAGCAGGATCAAGTCTCAAAGTGGTTGTCCCATACAATACACTGGAAACGCCCATACCTGAGCTGGCTTGCTTGGCTTTACCTAGATAACACTTGGCCTCTCCTGGGCCACAGAACCTGAAAGGTTGTTTCTGTCCTTGTGGGTGAAAGCCCTCGACACAGGCACAAACCAGACTACTCAGGGCCTAGTAATGAGAAGATGAAGAGAGAAGGTAGAGAGACTAGCTTTATCCTGCTCCTCTACTATCAAACTGGCCGCACAGCTCCTCAGGACAATGCACCTCTATTTTCAATGGTGTAACTCTGGACAGTAAAACTTAAGCTTTTAGCAGGTTAAAAAAGACTGACCAAAACTGAGAGGAGCCCAAAATGTACTGATTGAAATGACTAATGTACATAAAGAGCTGGACCGGTCTGTCTCTTGTTCAAAATCCTAGTCTATTTGCGAGCAATTTTCTCCCACTTAAGATTCTCTCATTATATACCCTTTCATTCAAAATGTTAATTCTCCCACCTCCTGTAATTTAACCATCCACTAATCATTTCTGGGATGGAAACACATATTCCTTAGCAAAACTCTTTTGAAGAGCTGAATTTATCAAACAGTGGGTTTGTTTCTCTCATTTCTTGTCTGATGGTGAACAGAACTGCCAATAAAGAACTTTTTCAAAGTCTGAAACACGATACATGACAACGTTTTCGTGCAAGTGAAACTTCGAGAGGCCAGACAGATGCTTATATTTCAGTAATTAAGGTGAAAAGAGACAAAAATAATAAAAAAAAATGATATTTACAAAAGCAACTCAAGTGTCTATAAAAACACAAAGCAACTCTCTTCCCAGATAAAAGAAAAAGTACAGAGATGCAGATTCTAACCTTGGGTGTTCTGGTTACTAGCTGAGTGACTTTGGGTATACATCTGCTTTTTCCACCAAATTTGTGAGTCCATTTTAAACAACAACAACAACAACAAAATGATCGAAATCAGAAAAGAAGTTTCATGTAAAGAAAGGACATCAATATGAGGAGACAGGGAAGAACTGGGATATGCTCTCTGGTTCATTTATCGACCATCACTTGTATCCAGCCTTCCCTGCTGTCCAAGGGACTATCTAATCAGAGCAATTCACGGTCTCCTCAGCAAAACAACCCTCTCCAGGATGTCAGCAGTGAGTAAGACCAGCTAAGGCCTCCCTGTGTTTGAAGTTGAGAGATAAACTAGCAACTGGCTCCAAATTCTATCTCATTTATAAATTTCAAATTCAATCTGCTTAGAGTCAGTGATTCCTACTTAATCCAATGTCATCCTTTATCGCTCTGAAGAAGAAACATTAAAAGATCTGAGCATTTTGAGACCCTCCACTCCCTCCAGGTTCTCACAGAATACAAAAGTTCCCAGATCATCAAATGCATGGTGTGGTCAACCACCCAAGGGCTCAACTCCCCACCCCATCCCCGCTGGAATCTACAGCTCTTGCCATGGAATTCGGTGAGGCCTTCCTGCTGAAGTACTCCGGCAAGTCCACAGCCTGGATTTGGGGTCTGGGGCAAAAAGCAGCAAATAAAGGCTAACAGAGCCATTAAAATACACAAAGCTTTTTTTTCTTTCTTCCACATCTTCTCTCTCTCTCTCTCTCTCTTGTTGTAATGGTGTTCTTTTTTAATTTGCTATTTACTGGCATTCTAAGTTTTTAAAAAGTTTTTTTTTTTAATTGGCATCAACTCCACAATTCATCTTTATATTTCACAAGAAGTAACAGGTGAGGCTGGGACAGCCCTCACACAGGGTCGAGGCAGGGACCCCGTGCAATGGTAAATATGCTGTGTTTGCCCTGGGCTAAGGATTCCTGGAGTCTGGGGGCATATTTATCTCTGAATCTCCAGTGCTGGGCATAGTCTTGGGTACATAGTAAGCAATAAGTATATATATTTAAGGGAGAAGGAGATGGAGGAAGAAAAGGAATGTGAAAATCAGTTTTGCTCGTGGAGCAATTGGCACTCTCTCATACATGGCCGGTGGAGAGGAAGACGGTGCAACCACTTTGGAAAACAGTCTGGCAGAGCCTCAGAAACCTTCACAGAGAGCTCCCTTGTGGGCCAGCAATCCCACTCCTAGGTACAAACCCAAGACAAATAAAAACAAATATTCATGGGGATTTCCCTGGTGATCCAGTTGCTAAACCTCTGTGGTTCCACGGCAGGGAGGCTTGAGTTCCATCCATGGTTGGGGAACTAAGATCTCATGTGCCCAGTGGCAGGGTTTTAGAACCCTGTTCACACAACAACGTGTACATCAGTGTTCAGAGCAACATTATTCATAACAGCCCAAAAGTGAAAACAATTCAACTGTCCATCAACTGATGAATGAATCCACAAAATGTCCTACCATAAAAAAGAATGACATACTGATTCGGGCTACTATAGGGATGACCTCTAAAAATGTTATGCTAAGTGAATAAGCCAGTCACAAAGGACCCTATATTGTATGATTTCATTTGCATGAAGTATCTACAAGAGGCAAATCCAGGGGTATGGGGAGTCACTGCTAATGTGGAGTTCCTTTTTAGGGTGATGACAATGTTTTGGAATTAGATAGCAATGATGGCTGCACAACTATGTGAACACAGTAAAAAACCACTGAATTTTATGGCATGTAAATTATACCTCAATTTAAGGTAAAAAAACAAACAAACAAAAATAGTTCCGCTTGATCTCCTTTGTTAGTATTGTGTGACCTTTAAAAAGCTATGTAGGGGGCTTCCCCTGGTGGCCAAGTGGGTAAGGACACCGCCTTGCAGTGCAAGGGGTGCGGGTTCGATCCCTGGCCTGGGAAGATCCCACGTGCCGTGGAGCGGCTGGACCCATGTGTGGAATTACCGAGCCGGAGCTGTGGAGCGCATGCGCCCAGAGCCGGCGCTCTGCAACGACAGACGCCACTGCAATGGGAGGCCCACAGGAGCCAAAGAACAAAGACGGATGAAAATGGAAAAATGAAAGACCAATAGAAGTGGCCCGCCCACTCCCCTCCCTCCCCAACCCGACCCCCACCCAAAATAAATAAATAAATCCTTTTAAAAAAAAAAAAAAAAAGCTATGTAGGGCTTCCCTGGTGGTGCAGTGGGTAAGGACACCACCTTGCAGTGCAAGGGGTGCCGGTTCGATCCCTGGCCTGGGAAGATCCCACGTGCCGCGGAGCAGTTGGACCAATGTGTCCAATTACGGAGCCGGAGCTCTGGAGCACGTGTGCCCAGAGCCGGTGCTCTGCAACGACAGACGCCACTGCAATGGGAGGCCCACAGGAGCCAAAGAACAAAGACGGATGAAAATAGAGAAATGAAAGACCAATAGAAGTGGCCCGCCCACTCCCCTCCCTCCCCAACCCGACCCCCACCCAAAATAAATAAATAAATCCTTTTAAAAAAAAAAAAAAAAAGCTATGTAGGGCTTCCCTGGTGGTGCAGTGGGTAAGGACACCACCTTGCAGTGCAAGGGGTGCCGGTTCGATCCCTGGCCTGGGAAGATCCCACGTGCCGCGGAGCAGTTGGACCAATGTGTCCAATTACGGAGCCGGAGCTCTGGAGCACGTGTGCCCAGAGCCGGTGCTCTGTGACAACAGAGGCCACTGCGATGGGAGGCCCACAGGGCCAAAGAACAAAGACGGATGAAAATAGATAAATGAAAGACCAATAGAAGTGGCCCGCCCGCCCCGCCTCCTTCCCCAACCGCACCCCCTACTAAAAAAAAAAAAAAAAAACTATGCAATCTCTCTGAACTTCTGTCTTCCCAACTGCAAAACGGGAAATAGTAACACTTCTGTAGAACCATTTGTGAGGATCCACTCGGATGTAAGATGCAAAGCAATGGCACCGTGCAGTCTTCAAGTCTCTGGTCTTTTCTGCTACCCTCAGTGTGATGGAGAGTCTCTGCCAGAATTCAGAACAAACTGACACCACAGGGTCCCTTGCTCACCCTCTAACATCAGGGAGAGAATGTGGAGGAAAATTTGGCCAGGGAGTGGAGGGACTGGAATTCTCTTCCTTCTCTGTGAGTGGATTCTCTCCTCCATTTTCCCTCGGGGTGGTTAGATGGAGTGGATGAAGTTTCTTCTTAGGAGAGGCCTGGGAACGACCAAGTGAGACCCAGGGGCAAAGGAGCTAGGCCCCTGGCTCCCTGAGCTTGGCTGATCTCTAGGCTATAAGTGGGAGAGGAACAGGGCTCCTTGGGATTTGTGCCTGGTCCAGCTGCCCTCAGCTCCCTGGAGGGGAATAAAGTGTGAACGGTGTACAAGATTTCTTACTGGACCGAGACGCTCAGCAGGGAGGAGAGGGGAGGACTCGTGTCTAGCAAAACCAGAGCTAAGCAGACCCACGTGGCACTCCAGGCAGCAAGGTTCTCTGATACCTATTCAAAAAGAGTGCTCTTGAACTGTATTTGCTCAAAACTATTTTGTGGATGGTAATGATAAGGAGTGGTTTCCGATTTCCACCAGAGGGCGCTGTCTGCCTCCTTGCTGGACACTCCATTGTTCTAGTGTGGAGTGAAGTGGTACCCTACAAATAATTCATTTATGTTTTAACACCACGAAAGTGACACCCCAGGCTACACTCTGAATCCTAAACTTTACTCCAAACACTGGTGCTACATTTTTAGTTTTCTTTTTCCTTTTTCTGTCAGCATGTTCTGCTGACCCACGGAACTCACCATGTCCCACACTCAATTCATCATCTTTCTCCCCAGCTTAGTTTCTTACCTCTGTGTAGAGCTGGGACAGCCAATTCTATTCTACAAAATTTGAACTGCAAAAGGGTCCCCAGCTGAAACGCAGGTGCGCTTTGTCTGGCAAGCCAGGCCCTCAGGAGAAAGCAGCAGAATAGCCAACAGAGGTCCTGGGCACCATGCTCATCTCAGGTACTCAACTGGGTCATTTGCATGTAGGCGCTTTACCCTACTCCAAGTCCACCAATATCCCTGAATGTCAAAAGCATGTCTTCTTTCCTGAAGTATGAGTTGCTCAGTTGTGTCCAACTCTTTATAACTGTAGCCCACCAGGTTCCTTTGTCCATGGGATTCTTCAGGCAAGAATACTGGAGTGGGTTACCGTTCCTTTCTCTAAGGGATTTTTCCGACCCAGGGATTGAATCCGGGTCCCCTGCATTCTCAGGCAGATTCCTCCCTGAGCCACCAGGGAAGGCCACTTTTTCCTAAAGATCCATTACAAATGCTGTCACCGCCATGAAACCTCTGAATGGCTTCCTCTCCTGCACTTGCACCAACTTTAAGTCTGTTTTCCAGCTGAATTTCAAAGCACCTTAGTATACTTACTGTGGCATTTACCCCTTTCTGCCTGGTACTAAGCTATTTATAACATTAAATTTACCATCATAACCATTTTAAATGTACAATTCAGTAGTGTTAAGTATATCTGCACTGTTGTGCAACAGATCTCTACAAATTTTCCAGTTGTGAAAGTGAACCTTTATGAGAATGTAAATTGGAGCAGCCACTATGGAAAGCAGTATGGAGGTTCCTTTGAAAACTAAAAATAGACCTACTGCATGATCCAGCAATCCCACTCTTGGCATATATCTAAAGAAAGCCCTAATTCAAAAAGATACATCCACTCCAGTGTCCTTAGCAGCACTATTTACAACAGCCAAGACATGAAAGCAACCTAAATGTCCATCAACAAATGAATGTATAAAGATGCAGTGTGTGTGTGTACACATACATACAATGTACTACTACTCAGTCATAAAAAAAATGAAATAATGCCGTTTGCACCAGCATGAGTGGACCTAGAGATTATCATACAGAGATAAGTAAGACAAAGACAAATATCATATGAAGTCACTTATATGTAAAATCTAAAATGCGTACAAATGAATTTATCTGCAAAACAGAAACAGAGTCACAGACACAGAAAGCAAACTTATGCTTACCAAAGGGAAAGGCAGGGAGGGATAAATTATGAGTTTGGCATTAGCAGATACAAACTACTATATATAAAACAGATAAACAACAATGTCTTACTGTATAGTACATGGAACTATTTTCAATATCCTGAAATAAATCACAATAGAAATGAATATAAAAAAGAATATATATGTATATAGAGAGATACTGAACCACTTTACTGTACACCTGAAAATCAACTATACTTAAATTTTTAACAATGAAAACTGAAGCTTTATATGCATTAAACACGAATTCCTCTAGCCCTTGGGAAACATCTTTCTCCCTTCTGTTTCTATGATTTTGACTACATTAGATACTTCATATAAGTCGAATCATACAGTATCTGTGCTCTTGTGACTGGTTTCTTTCACTTAGTATAATGTCCTCAAGGTTTACCCACATTGTAGCATATCACAGGACTGTCTTATTTTTAAGGCTGCATAATATATACACAGACACACGTCATTTCCCTTATCTATTTATCTGTCAATGGCCACTGGAATGGATTGCTTTCACCTCTTTGCTACTGTGGATAATGCTGTGATCAACAGCATTATCTCTTGGAGATCCTGCTTGGAACTCTTTTGGATATGTACTCAAGAGTGGGGTTGTTGGGTCACGTGATAATTTTTCTTTGTTTGAGGATCCTTCTTACTATTTTCCATAACAGCTGCACTATTTTACATTCCCAACAACAGTACACAAAGGTTCCAGCTCTCTGCACCCTCATCAGTACATGTTCTTTTCTATTCTTTTGATAATGGTACCTTGCTATTATAGTACACGTTGCTCTATTAGTTTCCTAAGGCTGCTGTGACAAATAATCACAAACTGAATGGCTTAAAACAAAAGAAATTTATTCTCTCAGAGTGCTGGAGGCCAGAAGTCCAGAATCAAGGTATCTTCTCCCTTAAGGCTCTGAGGTAGAAGCCATTCCATGTCACTCTTCTAGTCTCTGGGGGCTGTCGACAACCCTTGGCTTGTGACAGGATGTCTCTAAACTCTATCTCCATCTTGACATGGCCATCTTTTCTGTGGCTTTTTTATCTCTGTCTCTTTTAATGACACTGTCATCGAATGAAGGGCCCACCCAATGCGGTGGGTAAAACAATTCAATCCACTACAATGATCACTACTAGAACTAAGCTCCCTGGGATCAGGATCTATATCTTGCTCATACTTAAGGCCTAGCGCAGAATCTTAAACACAGAAAGGGTTCAGAAATTACCTGGTGGTCCAGTGGTTAAGACTTGGCACTTTCACTTCTGGGGCCCAGATTCAATCCCTGGTCGAGGAACTAAGATTTCACAAGCTGTGGAGTGCGCCTCCTCCCCGCAAAACAGCAAAAACACAGAAGGGGCTCTATGTCTACTGAGTCATAAAACAGGTTAGATACTTCATATATGTCGAATCATACAGTATCTGTGCTCTTGTGACTGGTTTCTTTCACTTAGTATAATGTCCTCAAGGTTTACCCACATTGTAGCATATCACAGGACTGTCTTATTTTTAAGGCTGCATAATATATACACAGACACACGTCATTTCCCTTATCTATTTATCTGTCAATGGCCACTGGAATGGATTGCTTTCACCTCTTTGCTACTGTGGATAATGCTGTGATCAACAGCATTATCTCTTGGAGATCCTGCTTGGAACTCTTTTGGATATGTACTCAAGAGTGGGGTTGTTGGGTCACGTGATAATTTTTCTTTGTTTGAGGATCCTTCTTACTATTTTCCATAACAGCTGCACTATTTTACATTCCCAACAACAGTACACAAAGGTTCCAGCTCTCTGCACCCTCATCAGTACATGTTCTTTTCTATTCTTTTGATAATGGTACCTTGCTATTATAGTACACGTTGCTCTATTAGTTTCCTAAGGCTGCTGTGACAAATAATCACAAACTGAATGGCTTAAAACAAAAGAAATTTATTCTCTCAGAGTGCTGGAGGCCAGAAGTCCAGAATCAAGGTATCTTCTCCCTTAAGGCTCTGAGGTAGAAGCCATTCCATGTCACTCTTCTAGTCTCTGGGGGCTGTCGACAACCCTTGGCTTGTGACAGGATGTCTCTAAACTCTATCTCCATCTTGACATGGCCATCTTTTCTGTGGCTTTTTTATCTCTGTCTCTTTTAATGACACTGTCATCGAATGAAGGGCCCACCCAATGCGGTGGGTAAAACAATTCAATCCACTACAATGATCACTACTAGAACTAAGCTCCCTGGGATCAGGATCTATATCTTGCTCATACTTAAGGCCTAGCGCAGAATCTTAAACACAGAAAGGGTTCAGAAATTACCTGGTGGTCCAGTGGTTAAGACTTGGCACTTTCACTTCTGGGGCCCAGATTCAATCCCTGGTCGAGGAACTAAGATTTCACAAGCTGTGGAGTGCGCCTCCTCCCCGCAAAACAGCAAAAACACAGAAGGGGCTCTATATGTCTACTGAGTTAACAGGTGAACAGACTGATGGTTGGTCAAATGAGGGATATTGTCTAACCTGCTGGACTGATACCTGATGCAGTCAGAACCAGGAAATATGCACTAGAGAATCACAGTCCCCACAGAGACTTCCTAATCACTGCAGGTAGAACTTCAAATGACAGTGCACAGAACTCAATGAAGAACTATTCACTACTTCACTGCCACGTAGCTTACATTTAAAAACTTCTCCCGATCTTTGCAAACAGATCCCAGATGAACACTATCTGGCCTTGGGAGATGAAGGTAAACTTGGCTGAGACACCAAGTTGCACAGTGCGAGTCCACAGCTCTCCCCACGGTTTCTGCAGATTCTCAGCTCTCCACTGCATGCTCCTGATTTGTTGTTCCTGTGTGTGTTCTTGACTCCTTTCCCTGCCAAAGGTCAGACACTTTCCCAGATGCTGCACAAGAGTCCCAACTCGCCACTCACCACAAGCATTTCTTTTGTAAGCGTAGATCTTTACGAAAGATGTGTGGCAGAGGACACAGTAGTCTCCCCAGCCTGTGGCCACTGTGCTCACTCCACTTTCTCCGTGATTCACTTTTCCCTTTCCCCTCTGTCTGTGCTTCAAAACATAAATTCCTTTCCTTGTCTCATGCCAGGCCCTTCTGTGGTTCTCTTCTCACTTCTGGCTCTTTGACCATTATAGCTTCTACTTAAAACAGGCTTTTTAAAAAAATTAAGGTAGCTAGGCAGTCAAGAGATGAGCAAAACAGGAGAAGGTGGGGGAGAGAAGGAAGAAGCGAGGGAGGGAAGGAAGGAATGAAGACAAAAAAGGAAAGGAGAAAAGAAAAAGAATGAACTGTGACTTTCTAAGCTCCCTGGGATCAGGATCTATATCTTGCTCATACTTAAGGCCTAGCGCAGAATCTTAAACACAGAAAGGGTTCAGAAATTACCTGGTGGTCCAGTGGTTAAGACTTGGCACTTTCACTTCTGGGGCCCAGATTCAATCCCTGGTCGAGGAACTAAGATTTCACAAGCTGTGGAGTGCGCCTCCTCCCCGCAAAACAGCAAAAACACAGAAGGGGCTCTATATGTCTGCTGAGTTAACAGGTGAACAGACTGATGGTTGGTCAAATGAGGGATATTGTCTAACCTGCTGGACTGATACCTGATGCAGTCAGAACCAGGAAATATGCACTAGAGAATCACAGTCCCCACAGAGACTTCCTAATCACTGCAGGTAGAACTTCAAATGACAGTGCACAGAACTCAATGAAGAACTATTCACTACTTCACTGCCACGTAGCTTACATTTAAAAACTTCTCCCGATCTTTGCAAACAGATCCCAGATGAACACTATCTGGCCTTGGGAGATGAAGGTAAACTTGGCTGAGACACCAAGTTGCACAGTGCGAGTCCACAGCTCTCCCCACGGTTTCTGCAGATTCTCAGCTCTCCACTGCATGCTCCTGATTTGTTGTTCCTGTGTGTGTTCTTGACTCCTTTCCCTGCCAAAGGTCAGACACTTTCCCAGATGCTGCACAAGAGTCCCAACTCGCCACTCACCACAAGCATTTCTTTTGTAAGCGTAGATCTTTACGAAAGATGTGTGGCAGAGGACACAGTAGTCTCCCCAGCCTGTGGCCACTGTGCTCACTCCACTTTCTCCGTGATTCACTTTTCCCTTTCCCCTCTGTCTGTGCTTCAAAACATAAATTCCTTTCCTTGTCTCATGCCAGGCCCTTCTGTGGTTCTCTTCTCACTTCTGGCTCTTTGACCATTATAGCTTCTACTTAAAACAGGCTTTTTAAAAAAATTAAGGTAGCTAGGCAGTCAAGAGATGAGCAAAACAGGAGAAGGTGGGGGAGAGAAGGAAGAAGCGAGGGAGGGAAGGAAGGAATGAAGACAAAAAAGGAAAGGAGAAAAGAAAAAGAATGAACTGTGACTTTCTAAGAATTCTCATATGGCAATATGAGAATACTATTACAATAATATTTTCTCTTCTCGTATTTTGTAAATATTAATAATAACTTAAATGTGGGGAGTCCTCTGAGTAGAGACAGAAACTGAACAATAGCCTTTGGTCGTTTTGCTGCAGACTCTCCCCAGACCTTGGCCTTCTTACCGGAGTGAAGCAATCTTCTTCTCAAGTTTACATTTAATTATAATTGCAACCGTCATGATGATTAAGTCTCTCCCTTTGTCATTGTCTTTTCTTGGCATCATTTCTTTGGCTCCGCTTGCATGCTATAGACCTCGGATGAATCACAGAGAATCTGTGCTTTTTAACTGTGGCGAAACCATAGGCAGCATTTTGTTTATTCCCAGAATCAGTTCCAAAGCAGCTGTTTAATGTTCATCCTTGGTTTTGTCATCTTATTTCAGGGAATTTTAACAGCAGCCATCTTCTGTTTTTAATTCCCCCGAAGAAAAAGAAAACTGTGTGGTGTGTGTAGGTGCTACTTAATGACTTATTTCCTCTCATTTCCTTAATCAGGAAATTTCATAGCTCGGCAGCGGCAGGGTTCCCATGAACGTGGCTCTGACCTGAGCCAAACTGTGTGAAACACTCCACCATGAAAACAGCTTGCTCTGCAAGCCTCTGGCTGTTCCAAACTGAGGACGACCAGAAGCCACCATTTGGCACAGTGGTGAGGAAAGCTTGTCGGGTTTTCATGCATAGTGATGGTTCCATTTCTAATAGAACCAGTCAGCCAAAAAGTAATACATTAAGTCATCCATCAACTGGTAGTTTGGACATGAACTGACTGGTGTGTTTTACTTTAGGGAGACTACCTTCTGAAAAATGATTTTTGAATAGTAGACACACTTAATATCCTGTGGTATGAAAAACCGCTCAGGAAAATCAAGACAAATTGTGCCTGATTTGGGTGCAAGATACTGCTTAGTAGAGAATCACTGTTTGAAGGCTAACAACTTACAAAAATGGCCACTTCTAAATGTCATCAGCCATGTTGAAACCGCTTTTTACCAAAATGATTCTTCATGCTGTTTGCTCCACATTGGAATTAAATTAAAACTAAGGAGCTTTACGAAAAAAAAATTCTGGTAACTGACCCTACCCCCAAAGACTATAATCCACTAATCTTGAGTAAAACCTGGGCATTGGTCCTCTTTATCTCTAATCGAAAGATAATTACAATATTTTATTGGTTTTGGTCATACATCAACATGGATTGACCATAGGTATACATATGACCACTCCCTCTGGAACCTCCCTCCTCACTGGTCTTTTAAAAGTGCTCTCCAGGATGGAGAGAAAAGGGAGCCCTCCTAAACTATTGGTGGGAATGTAAATTGGTAAAGCCAACGTGGAGGATCCTTGAAAAACTGAAAATAGAGCTAACATGATCCAGCAGTCTCATTTCTGAGTATAATTTCAAAGGAAACCATATTCTCAAAAGATACACGCATCCCAATGTCCACTGGCGCACTATTTATGATGGCCAAGACATGGAAACAACCGAAATGCTCATCAACAGATGAATGGATAAACATGTGGTACATTAACATAATGGACTATTACTCAGCCATAGAAAGAACGTAATAACACCATTTGCAGTAATATGGATGGACCCAAAAATTACCATATTTATTGAAGTCAGAGACAGACAAATACCACACAATATCACTCATACGTGAAATTTAAATTTTAAAAAATGATACAAATGAACTTATTCACGAAACAGACTTACAGACTTCAGAAATAAACTTCTGGTTATCAAAGGAGAAATGTGGGAAGGAGGGATAAATGGAGGGTTAGAGCTGAACATACACACACTATATGTAAGATAGATAACAAACAAGGACCTGTTGTATAGCACAGGGAACTCTACTCAGTATTTTGTGATAACCTACATAAGAAAAGAATGTATAAAAGAATCAATATGTGTATAACTGAATCACTTTGATGTACACCTGAAACTAACATTGCAAATCAACTATACTCCAATAAAATCAAAATAAATAAAGTGATCTCCAGGAGATTCTAACATGTAGTCAACTGGGGCCACTGCTTTCTGCAAATCACAGTTGCAAACAACCTTTGAAACCTGTATGTTGTGTAATGGGGGACACACAGTGTGACTGGATACTTTGCAATAAGTCAACTTGGTATGTAATGGCCTGTCTGTGAAAGCAAATTTGTTCTCCTTCTATGAGAGATAAATTAGCCTGTGACAGATAGTCATGAACAAACCTCAGACTCACTTCTGTTCTCTCACTCTCCTTTTAAGCTTAATCTTCATTCCACATCATCTTTCACAAACTAGACACCTCCAAGGCCACTTCAGATCACCAAAATGTGAGCCCTACAAGGAAACTCTTCATACCCCAATTTACCTAATTGGTCTTCGTCCAGTATCCATTTCAGGAAATGGCCCTCATTTTCCTGCTGAAAGCCTTTCCAATAGTTGTTCATTTCAAGTGGAAGAAAATCCTCTTCCCCTTGGCTCCAGGATCTGGCTGCTGCTGTGTCTCACCCAGACTTGTGCCCTCTCCCTTCCTTCCCCTCCCCTTTTTTTTTCCCCTCTCCACCCACCAAGCACCTCAGCACAATCCACAAACACAGGTTTCTGCCTATTCCTGGAGCATAACAGGTGCTCCCTCGGCACATGGCCTGGCTGGCTCCCTTACTCTGCTGGTCTCCTTTGAAGTGCCCCTCTTCAAAAAGGCCTTCCTTGGTGATTTTACCTCTGTTACAGCACCCCATTTCTTTCCTTTCTAGTATCATTTACCTGTTAGTTTTCCATCTCCCCCCGCCCCCACAGGAATGGAAGCTTCATAGGGAAAATGACTTTCTCTTATTCACAGTTGTACCCCCAGCACCTAACAGCACACCTGGCACACAGCAGGAACACATCAACTCTTTGTGGAATCAATGAACAAATAACTGGGAAGAGGAGCAACAGGAATGACTGGATAATCTGCATCTGAGATAACGCATTTCTGATTCAGGGTTCAAAGCAGCTTTTGAGAATAGGAAAGTCAACTTTTACTTAATGTGCCCACTATGGCTATTAGCTGTTTGATGCATTTATCACTCCAGTCATTCTCGTAACATGCATCAAGGAGGGCTCTGGCTATAACTACAGAAACCAACCGAAGCCAACTGACCCAAAACAAGAAGCCACTTTAAGGCTGCTGGCCTGCATCATGGAACCTTAGTATAGATTAGAAAGGGACTTAAGAAAAGGAACTCAAACCCTTAGAAAGCTGAGGATCTCTCTCTCTCTCTCTCTTTTTCTCTCTCTCTCTCTTGTCCCTGTTTTCCTCCACACAACTATTTCCTTCTTCTTTCTCTGCAGCTCAGCTTTTGGTACACTTGTCACTCACAGTTTCAGTTTCTGAGCTTTCATATCTCTGCTGTCCTAGAACCCAGATGGAGCTCAAGTCTCACAGAACTGAACCTCCAAATTTCCGAGAAGAGATTCTGATTACCCTCGGTAAGGTGCTTAACCTTGGACAATTATCTGCAGCCAATGAGATGGGAAGACATACACAAGCACCCCCTCAAAGGGGACCATATTAAAAAATGGTGGTGAGGGTGAGGGACTTTGAAGGGTCAATTCTTGGCGACATGAGGAATCACTGGCTTTTCACTAAGTAGACACCTCAAAACATATCCCCTAGAAACTCAAGGCAGCTGCTGGGACATGCCCGTCCTCACTCTCTCCTGGCTTTTCTGTTTGCTCCCTATGACTAGTTTACCTCTGTAGGACCCAGGCTTTGGGCTGATTTGTTTAGTTCCTGGAGGCTGCCAGGCATTAAACTGGCTTGTATAAGAGAGAGAGAAGTACTTTTATACTACAAAGAGGAGAATTAGATCAAGGGAAAAATATTTTAAGCATCAAGGTATGACAAATGATTTCTAAGAGGAGAATTGAATTAACAAAAGAGTAAGAGCGCAAGTCCAAATGACATATTCCTGATTAAATGCTGCAATATACCTATCTTCTCTATATATGAAAAACATGCCTGTATTTCCACATATGAAAAATATGCTTGTATGATGAAGCAGCCCGTCTTTCTGTCCTTAGGCTCACTTCATGAAGTGCCATCTTCCAACACTGATGCTTGAGTCTATAAAACAGACCCATCAATATATTCGAATGAAAAATAAGTGGCTGAATTTGGGCACAGGAACAATGTCACACAAGCAGAATGAGAGATGTATTTAGGAAAAAGTCCTCTTTAAAGGCCATGTGGTATATCGGTCAATATTCTGGCTTTGTGGCCTAGTGATTCAAACTCTGGCTTCTGTTTCTTTCCTAGCTGTGTGATCTTCAACAAAATATTTAATTTCTTATCATAAAATAGGGGTAGTAATAGCATTTGGGTGACGTTGACTTGAAATAATGGGTTGTATCAGTTAGGGATTGTGCTAGACTACAGACAACAGAATCGCTGCCTAAACAGTAGCTTCAGTAGACAAGGGGATTCGTTTTTCTCACTCAGAGGTAGGCAGTCAGTCGCTGGCCCTACTTAAGGGCTCAAAGGTTTCAGAATCTCTGTGGTTCCCATGACCTTTCTCTCACGATTCCAAGATGGTTGCTGCCGCCTCAGTCAGCACATCCACATTCCTAAACAGCAAGAAGGAGGGATGGGTGATGATTGAATCAAGAGCAAAAACTTCCCCAGATGTTTCAGTCACGGCAGGCTAAGAGCTTTAACAAACAAATCCCCACTCACTATAGAACACAGCAGATTAACACAATAGAAGTTTACTTCTCACTTTTGCCAAGGTCACCTGAGAGCAAAGGGTAGGAGTTGGAGGGATGCAGCTGTGCTCAGGACAGTCACGGAAGAGTATGGGACTTGGGCTTCCCTGGTGGTCCATTGTGAAAAGAGTCCGCCTTGCAGTGCAAGGGGCACTGGTTCGACCCCTGGCCCAGGAGGATCCCACATGCTGCAGAGCGGCTGGACCGGTATGTCCAAGGAGGAGCCAGCGCTCTGGAGCGCAGGTGCCCAGAGCTGGTGCTCTACAACGAGAGAGGCCACTGCAATGGGAGGCCCACACAGGCCAAACAATAAAGATGGATGAAAATAAATAAATGAGAGACCAATAAAAGAGGCCATAATTTAAAAAAAAAAAAAAGAGTATGGGACTTCCAGGCTTATACTGGGCATGAATAGTCCCCCAGCAGGCAAGGGAAAAGACAATATGGGGAATCGTGTAGGGAGGTTTATGGATCAGGTTGAGAATCGAGGTACTATATTTTCATTCACATATTACCCAGACTTCAGTCATGTGGGTCCACAAAGATGTAAGGGGAGCCAGAAAATATAGTCCCTAAATGGGCAGTTTCCCCCAGCAACATCTCTATGTCATGGAAAGGGAGCATCCATCTCTGGGGACACAACCATCTCTGCCACATTGGAGATCCATAGTTACTTCTACAGAAATGTTATTAACTAGAATTACGGCACCTGGTCATCCCTGCCTGGAATAAAGGCGAGGAGATGTAATTCTGAGCATCCCTAGATATCTTGGGTTTCCCTAAATGAGGAAGATACTGTGGAGGCACTTAGCAACGTCTGCCACAGGAGAGCACAGTGCTGGGTACTCCGTAAATATTCAGTAACTGCTAGCTACTGTCACAGCAGGTGACAGCTTTCATAGGGAAGGATAGCCTATCTGCCAGCTGTCTTTTCTGCTGGAGTCTTACTCGGCATCCTGGTGGACTGCTGAGCCGGGAATGAGAAGATTTGGGTTTAAAACCTGGTTTCGGTCCTTTCCCTCATCTCTGAGCCTCAGTTTCTTTCTCCAAAAGATGGGAAGGGTTCAACTTGCGTCACAAGTCTGTTGTGTGGCTAAAAAGGAGACAATGAGCCCAAACGGGGTGAAAGTACTTTTTTAGACATATTATATACACAATATTAAAACTGAAAGTCAAGTGGAAGCAACCCACATGCACACTGCATTGCTTTCCTAGGGCTGCTATAACGAATCCCACAAACTGCAGCTTAAAACTCAAGATATGTCTCTCACGATTCTGGAGGCCAAAAGTTGGAAATCAAGGTATTGGTAGGGCCCAGGATTCCCCTGAGGTCTCCAGGGGAGGGTCGGTCCTTGTCTCCTCCAACTTTTGGGGGTGACTAGCAAAACCTGAAGTTCCTTGGCTTTCAGCTATATCACTCCAACCTCTGCCTCTGTCCTCACATTACCTTCTCCCTGAGTGTCAGAGATTTCCGAGTCTTTGTAGTTCCCACGACCTTTGTCTCATGATCCCAAGATGGCTGCTGCCGCCTCAGCCATCACATCGAGATTCCTAAATGTCCTGCTCTTAGAAGGACACTGTTTAAAGGCCCACCTACTCCCACATAACCTCATCTCTACCAATTACATCTGCCAGAATTCTATTTTCAAATAAGGTCACATTCAGAGGGAGTAGGGGTTAAGGCTTCAACGTATCCTTTTTGGGAGCAACACAAGTCAATCCATAATATTCATGAAATGATGAATGGAAACATAAAATCTCATATAACCACATAATGGAATATTATTCAGCAATAAAAAGGGATGAACTACTGACACATGCTACAACGTGGATGAACTTCAAAACACTACACCAAAGAAGCCAGACATTAAAGGTCACACATTGTATCATTCCATTTAGACGAAATACTAAGTACAAGCAAATCCATAGATAAGACAGAAAGTAGATTCGTGATTGCTTAGGGATGTGGGAGGAGGGACTGGGGAGTTACTGCCAATGGGTATAGGGTTCCTTCTCAAGGGGGACACAAATATTCTCAAATTAACTGTAGTGAGAGTTGTGCAAAGAAAATGAGCAAAGCCAGTCATCAAAAGGAATAATGCCATTTGCAGCAACATGGATGGACCCAGGGATGATCACACGAAGCAAAGTAAGTCAGAAAGAGAAAGACAAATACCATGTGATATCTCCTATATGTGGAATCTAAAATACGACACAAATGGAAACTATCCACAAGACAAAACAGCCTCACGGGCATAGAGAACAGACTTGTGGTTGGCAAGGGGGATAGGGGAAGGGAGGGAAGGAATGGGAGCTTGGGATTAGCAGAGACAAGCTTTTTTTTTTTTTTTTTTGAGCTGCCTCCACTTCAGTCCTCAAATCAAACAGACCTTTTCTTCTGTTTCCTAGGCCTTTTCTTCTACCCTAGGGTTAAATACAAATGTCTGTTACATTAACAGGAAGAAAATGGAACTGAAAGAAAGTTTGCCTAATTTGTAAAATAAAAATGAGTTTCGATCTCAGTAGCTTATGTATTATTCTTGTAAAGATTGGGTTTACATCGATCATCTTTTCCATGGCAGTCAAGTGTAGAATGTGGTGGAGTTAGAAATGTAATTGTGTAGACATAAAAAATTGCATCTCTATAACCATCATTGGGACACTTTTCTCAAGATGTTATTTCAATGTCCTTTGGAGCAATAATGATATCAATTGAGAATGTAAGAGAAGCAACTTAAATGTTATGGCTCGTTTATTTCTGTGAAGGCTAATATGCTCCAGAGCAAGACTATTGCTCACAACACAAGGTACTCACAGAGAGGCTGGAAACACTTCAAGACCATTAAAATAAAATGCTAGTCATTCCTGCTGTTCAAATATTGTTCAACTTCTAATTTAAGGCACCAACACCTAAGAATGTAATTGTGTTATTCTCTCTGAGAGCTGGAATCTATCTAAGCCAAATGCTGGGAATTATGGACTACTGGGGCTACAGGAGTCCAGAAAACAAATGAAGTGGAGAAAACGCGGAAGGAGGGGGGATTGTACTGGCACGTTCGACATTGGAGCTTCGTTTACCATCTGTGTTAAAATACATTCAAAGATGAAAGTGCTTGGGGTGTCTTTCCTTGGTTGAAGAAGAGGTTGGGGAAATGCATAAACCACCTCAAGGTTTCCACTCTGAAATCTGAGAGAGAGAGAGAGAAATTCCACACCTGTGGTCAGAACTATTTCTCATACTATATTTTCTCTAGAGTCCATGGTCCATTTTTGAATCAGGATGCTGCCATCTTTTTTTTTTAACTTTTATTTTACTTTTTACTTTTGTAGAGTTCTGTTGTTTACAGATAGTCATATGTATATCCCCCCGCTCTCGCATCCCACACCTCCAGAAGGACACTGTCATCCAACCAGTAATTCAAAATTTTCTCTCTGATGAGCAAGTAGACCACAGTTTGAAAAAGACATGTTGAATCAGAAAAGGGCAATTTTAAAAGCCAGCACTGTGAAAGGTGATGCTTCCTCATTACATGGGGAAATTATTTCTGTCTAACGCCTGCCTTAGGACGGGAACACTTAAGGTTCAGGGACCCCACTGGCATATCAGAGCTTTGCCTGGGACACTATGCCAATTCAAACTGTCACACACTACGAGGAGGAAAAAAAATCTAAATCAGTTTCTATTCTTTAATAGAAAGCAATACTGTAGTTTAAATTAGCAAGGCGCTGCTGAACCAGTATTTAAATGCGTTTGCACTGACATCCCAAGAAAGGGTTTTTTTTTTTTTTTCCTTGTTTAATTGTACTGTCAGTGTGGAACGCTTTCACTTAAAACCATTCTGAGGTAGACCTTTTAATAGAAAGTGACAATTTAAATTGCCATGATAGCAGCGTAAATGGTGCTTAAGTTCATGAAAATTAAACTTTGGAAAAGTGTTGGGGAAGGGCAGAAAGTCGGGACAGTTGGCTATTGTTCAACTTCTAATTTAAGGCACCAACACCTAAGAATGTAATTGTGTTATTCTCTCTGAGAGCTGGAATCTATCTAAGCCAAATGCTGGGAATTATGGACTACTGGGGCTACAGGAGTCCAGAAAACAAATGAAGTGGAGAAACGCGGAAGGAGGGGATTGTACTGGCACGTTCGACATTGGAGCAGCGTTTACCATCTGTGTTAAAATACATTCAAAGATGAAAGTGCTTGGGGTGTCTTTCCTTGGTTGAAGAAGAGGTTGGGGAAATGCATAAACCACCTCAAGGTTTCCACTCTGAAATCTGAGAGAGAGAGAGAGAAATTCCACACCTGTGGTCAGAACTATTTCTCATACTATATTTTCTCTAGAGTCCATGGTCCATTTTTGAATCAGGATGCTGCCATCTTTTTTTTTTTAACTTTTATTTTACTTTTTACTTTTGTAGAGTTCTGTTGTTTACAGATAGTCATATGTATATCCCCCCGCTCTCGCATCCCACACCTCCAGAAGGACACTGTCATCCAACCAGTAATTCAAAATTTTCTCTCTGATGAGCAAGTAGACCACAGTTTGAAAAAGACATGTTGAATCAGAAAAGGGCAATTTTAAAAGCCAGCACTGTGAAAGGTGATGCTTCCTCATTACATGGGGAAATTATTTCTGTCTAACGCCTGCCTTAGGACGGGAACACTTAAGGTTCAGGGACCCCACTGGCATATCAGAGCTTTGCCTGGGACACTATGCCAATTCAAACTGTCACACACTACGAGGAGGAAAAAAAATCTAAATCAGTTTCTATTCTTTAATAGAAAGCAATACTGTAGTTTAAATTAGCAAGGCGCTGCTGAACCAGTATTTAAATGCGTTTGCACTGACATCCCAAGAAAGGGTTTTTTTTTTTTTTTTCCTTGTTTAATTGTACTGTCAGTGTGGAACGCTTTCACTTAAAACCATTCTGAGGTAGACCTTTTAATAGAAAGTGACAATTTAAATTGCCATGATAGCAGCGTAAATGGTGCTTAAGTTCATGACTAAACTGATGTCGCAGTTGGCTCCAGACCAGTTTGTTAAAGCCGAAGAAAAGGTGTTGGGGGAAGGGCAGAAAGTAACTCGATGTTGAACCATTAGTTCCTTTTATATTCATTGTAATAACATTAGCAGTGATGAAGTCATCTGGCTCCCAATGGATGTAATGTACATTTCTATTGAATTCCACAGTATTCCATTCTAGCGTTACCCTGATTAACGCCTATTACTGAGAAACTGCTCCAGTCAAAGGCATCTAGTTCTCTGCAGTTACTTTGTTTTCTTGTCTTCACTCCAATGGTTCAGATAGGAGCTGTGGCTTCCACTTGTTGGTTAGAGTCTGGAAGTGTAAGTGCTAGATCTATCTACTGCCATTCTTTATTCTGCCTTAAATCAATCAGATTCTCCTGGTAGCCCATCAAAAAGTCTCTCATCGGCTTTTGAGGAGGGCTGTCCCCAGAGCTGCAGGTGCCATGTGAGGTGAGGTCAAGGCTGCTTGAGTTGTGCCATTAGTCAAACCTGATTGGTTTATCCAAACCAACTGGTTTACCAAGTCAGTGAGGCCACATCTGGGGGTCCAGGGAGTGGAGGCACCATAAAATCTCAGGCAGTTCTGTATCTGTGAACCTGGAAGGGCACTCATAAGTGAGTTATGACTGAGTTTGGAGCATGGGGGCCAGTGGGAAGGATGGCGACAGAGGTTGGGAGGAACAGACAAGGAACTGAGAAGCTTGTGGGATTGAGGGCCACTCAGAATCCCCCTCACAGTCTCCTATTCTGTTGTCTTGCTTCTGAAACATACCACCTTAAAAGTAAATTCATCGTGTTTTTCTTTTAGGCACAATAAGTGAACTAGATTATTCTAGTCACTATTTTAAAATATGCAGCAACATTTTCTTTATGAGAAGACTCTTGAGAGTTCCTCAACCAGTAGTCGTGCATGGATGTGAGCATTGACCATAAAGAAGGCAGAGCACCGAAGAACCGATGCTTTAGAATTGTGGTGTGGAGAAGACTTGAGAGTCCTTCGGGCAGCAAGGAGATCACACCAGTCACTCCTAAAGGAAATCCCCCTGAAGAGTCATTGGAAGGGCTGATGCTGAAGCCGAAGCTCCAATACTTTGGCCACCTGATGCAAAGAGACGACTCACTGGAAAAGAGCATGATGCTGGGAAAGGCTGAAGGCAGAAGGAGAAGAGGGCAACAGAGGATGAAATGGTTGGATGGTCTCATTGACTCAAAGGGCATGAGTTTGACCAAACGCTGGGAGATAGTGAAGGACAGGGGAGCCTGGCGTGCTGCAGTCCATGCAGTCACAAAAGTTGGACGCAAGTGAGCAACTTAACAACAACATTCCTCTTTATTGTGTAAAAATTACCTTAAACAATAAAGAGTTGCAATTGGGCTCACAGTAAGGAAACATATTTCCCATTTTAAACTTAAAACATATTTAGGACAGAGTTTCTGAAGAGTTTCTTGAGGTCATACAATTTAAAGGTGCTGGGAATGACTATAGTCTTCAAATTTTCCCTAAAACAGGCATTACAATTTCTGAAATTTCTATCACTCAAAATTGGAAGTGACCGTGGTGATCATCGGGGGCACAATATGAGAGTCTTTTGTTTTAGCATCTGTGGGATGGATTATAGAGAGACCATGAAAACCATACACAGACTTTTTCATAGTTGATGTTACTAAAGAGAGGGAGTTCTTTAATCAGAATTTCAAAGGACACTGCAAACCAAAAAAATAGTTAAGAACCGTTCATTCAATCTTACTTTACTCAAAACCAGAAAATGGAGGCTCGAAGAGGTGAATGACTTCCCCAAGTCACACCGATAATTCTTGGCTCCTCTACAGAATCCTGGTCTCTGATTCCCAGTCCAAAAGTGCCTTTTTATTGATTTCTTTTTTTTACACATCTTCCTCCTTTTGCAAAACAATGAATACTGCAATGCTGTGCTTTTCTGAAAGCCACTCTCTTGGCACATTCAACTTTTTGGAACATAACTATTCCTGGCTGAGGCAAAAAAGGCCCCAGAGCCACTGAAATTTTTGTCAGGACATTTCATGGACCATGAAGGGACTATAAGAGATCATTGAACATATCATTCATTTAGTCCTCCACTCATTTCACAAAGATTTTTTTTGAGCTCAATGCTTTTTAAAACACAGTTCTGACAAATTGTGTTATTCAGTTTCACAGAAAATAGCAGAGCATGAATTGGAAGAAGACTGCAGAAGGCAAAGATGTGGACTTCTTTGCCTTCTGAGAATTGTGAGATTCTTTCTGTCTGACAACAAGATGCAACACGGACATCCACTGTCCAAGAGCAAAGACTCCAAGCTGTGAAGAAGACAGCAAATGAGTTCTCACACTGTCTGTGAACCCAGAGGTGGGCAGAGTATGTTTTAGGAAAGCTCTTCATTTAAAGGGTCAAGATGTATGCCATATGATGAAAACCTACATCTACACGAAAACTTGTACATGAATGTCCATAGGAACACCATTCAGAAGAGCCAGGAACTGGAAACAGCCCCCATGTCCATCAGCAGATGAATCTGATCTAGCCATAAAATGGAATAATATTTGACCATCAAAAGGAAGGAAGCAATGATGCATGCCACAATGGGGATGAACATTCGAAATATTATGTGGACTGGAAAAAATAAACAGCCACAAAGGACTACATATTATATGAGTTCATTTAACTGAAATATCCAGAATAGGCCAATCTACCAACACAGAAATATTAGTCGTTTAAGGCTGGGAAGGAAGGGTTGGGGGACATAACTAAAGGAAGCAGGATTTCTTTTTGAGGTAATTCAAATGTTTTAAAATTGACTTGTAGTGATGGTTGTACCTATCTGTGAATATACTAAAAACCACTGAATTATGAACACTTTGAATGGGTGAATTATGTGCTGTGTGAATTCTATCTCAATAAAGCTGTTATTTTTTTTTAAGTATACAATATATGAATGCTTAAAGCCTATGCTTTAACTCTGTGGAAAATTGATTTTTCTCTTTCGAGCCAAATTCTGAAACATCACTGGTCTCAGAGAAGGGGTAATGAATGAGGTTAATTCATCCCGGGTTCTTAGTGATGTATGCTCTTGTTATAGTCAGAAAGGCTGCAGCAAAAACTGTGGGAGAGCACACAATGTCAGAGGAAATAGCAAGGGAGGGAGGAAACAGAATAGTTACGGAAAAATTTACAGATACAGTTTAATATTATATATAATATTACATGTGTGTATATATCACAATGTTCTATAAGAGGATGAAGTTGGGTCTTAGACTCAGTCATCTAGTTCCCTTAGCCACCATCAGGAAGAAAATTCTCACAACAGGCAGGGGGAGGCTATGTGATAGATATAAGCTCACTGTTTTGAAAGGCTGAGTCTTGTTGGAAGAACTAACTGCTGGTGTCCAGAAAAGGGGGGGGGTCGTCAGCCTCTTGTGTCTAAGGATCAAAGGAGTGAAACTGCCTGGTGAGATTGGGGTGAGGGAGTGTAGAAGACAATGTGAAAGTCTTGAGAGAGGGTATGAGAGGGCACGGTCCATCTTCCGTGGTCTTTGCGGACATATGAGGAGCCCTCTGGTGCCGTGGCGATCCTCAGGACTGAAAAGAGGCCAAGCGTTCTGAGCTGTACTAAGCACAAACCCCTGGGCCAGCCTGGGGCCCAGCACTTCAAGGGCCTCCAGGGTGCTGGAATGGATCAACTTGTGTGGCTGATGGGAAGGGACACTAAGGACTGTAACCTCTGCTAGCGGGTACCAGGAACCCAGCACCCCCAGTTGAGCCCATCACCCAGAGAGTGCAGCACACTGGCCTGGAGAAGCAGCCCTGGCCAGTGGCCACGGAAGACTGGTGTTCTCTGCGATGCTGGGAGGGAGCAATGCCAGCACCAGGCAACAGCCAGCTGGGGTCTTCATTTTGGACTGTGTGAGGCCATGGAGAAGCCTGAGAGGCTGAGGCTGGATTTCCTGTCCACCTGGCACACATGGTCCTGAATCTCTCTTGACTGAATTTGCAAAAATAAAAGAGATGCGGCATGCTCATACTCGGGTTTGTGGAGAAGTTCACACTGGTTACAATGAGAACAGCAAGCCCTAGAAGCTGTACAGAATTCTGAATTTATGGCATTTTTCACAAGCATCACCCCTTATGGCCCTCACACAAGTCCTGAGAGAAGGTAGCTGGTTGGCATTATTCTCCCCATTTATCAGATGAGCAAACTGAGGCTTAGTGAGACCAAATGAATTGCCCAATATCATATAATTAATAAGTACTGAAGCTCTGATATCAGTTATTTTGACCCTTAGTTCACTGGGCTCCATGTACCAGAATAATGCTCCTTGAAAAAAAAAATATATAGGCCCGCCCCTGCCCGAATACTTCTGAATTTTCCTGGCTCTGGCCTGAAAGGAGCAACCAGAGTCCAGAGCTACATTCTGAAACAAGCTCAGTTTGGCCCCAGCTGCTTTTCTTGCCTTAGTCTAGGACACTCACTCAAAGAGAACCTCCCTCCACGCAGCTGGCCTCTCCAGACTGAGACTGGGCAGGCCCACCCAGGTCATATGTACCATGACCCAATCTTTCCACCTCCACTTGTCACACCAAGTTGCTCTGTTGAAAGTCTACTGGGAAGGGAGCTTTGGGGGAAATTTTTTCAGAACATGAAAGAGACAGAGAGAAAGCCATGCAAATAAATAATATCCAGGAAAGAGAAATACACATAGAATGAGAAGCAAGGACTTCCCCTGGTGGTCCAGTCGGTAAGGAGACCGCCTTGCAGTGCAAGGGGCGCCGGTTCAATCCCTGGCCTGGGAAGATCCCACGTGCCGCGGAGCGGCTGGACTGATGTGTCCAATTACCGAGCCGGAGCTCTGGGGCGCATGCGCCCAGAGCCGGTGCTCTGCAACAACAGACGCCACCGCGATGGGAGGCCCACAGGAGCCAAAGAACAAAGACGGATGAAAATAGAGAAATGAAAGACCAATAGAAGTGGCCCGCCCACTCCCCTCCCTCCCCAACCTGACCCCCGCCCGAAATAAATAAATAAATAAATCTTAAAAAAAAAAAAAAAAGAATGAGAAGCAAGTTCCAAGGCCTGAAGCATGGCAGGCATGCTGCTGGAGTGAACAGGGGAGGAGCAATGGGGAAGAGATCAGAATTCCAGACGGTGGAGCATATGGGGTCTAATAGGTCCTCCTAAGGACTCGGGTATTATTCTGAATAAAATGGAGTGGGGGTGTTCACCAAAAGAAGGACTTGATCTGACCGGGGTTTTCACAAGACTACTGGCTGCTGTGCTGAGAATGCAGGTGGACAAGGAGAGAAGCCAAGAGGCCAGTTGGCAGGGGATTTCAATAATCCAGGTGATAGGTGCTGGGGGCTGGAATCAGCATGGTAGCAGTTAGGGGCAGGGACAAAGGTCAAGGGGAAGCAGCTGAATTCTGGACACAGTTTGAAGATGGAACCAAGAAGATTTGCTGACAGACTGGATATGGGTTGTGAGAAAAAGAAACGAACCAAGGATGACACTGAGGTCTGGGGCTTTGACCTAGTAGAGCTGCCACTGACTGATGTGGTAGAGTTTGTAGGAGTAGCTTGGAGTGAGGTTGGGACAGATAATGGAGGCGCCTAAGATATCGAAGTGGAGACAGCATGTGGGCAGTTGGATACACAGGTCTGGAGTTTGGGAGTGAGGTCCAGGCTGGAGACAAAAACTGGAGAGTTATCAGCATGGAGATGGTATCTAAGGGCCTGAGGCATTAAATGAGATCACTCAGAAACTGAAAGTGAACATGAAGGAGGCCCAAGGATTGAACTGCCTGCCATTTCAGCACCTGAAGTTACCAAGACGAAGCGAAACCAGCAAACAGGATGAGACAGAGTGATCGAAAAGAGAGATAATAAACATCCACCAGCAGACGACTGGATAAAGATGCAGTACATGGGTATAATACAATGGGATACCAGTCATAAACAAAGAAGGAAATAAAAAAATAAAAAATAATAATATGTAGAAAATGAAGGAAATAATGCCTTTTGCAGTGACATGGATGGACCTAGAGATCATCGTACTAAGTGAAGTCAGACAGAGAAAGACATATCATGTCACTTTATGTGGAATCTAAAAAAAAAAAATGATACAAACGAAGTCATTTACTAAACAGAAATAGACTCACAGACACAGAAGACAAACTTATGACTACCAATTTGGGATTATATATGGCTGTAAACAACAAAACTCTGTAAAAGCAAAATAAAAATAATTAATTAAATAAAACCTTATGATTACCAAAGTGGGGAGGAATAAGTTAACAGCTTGGAATTAGCAGATACACACTATTATATATAAAATAGAGGAACAACAAGGACCTACTGTATAGCACAGAGAACTATACCCGATAATTATAATAGAAAAGAATCTGAAAAAGAATGCATATATATATATATATATATATATATAAAAATAACTGAATCACTTTTCTGTAACACAACATTGAAATCAACTATACTTTGATTAAAAGTTGTTTGAGGGCTTCCCTGGTGGTCCAGTGGGTAAGGACACCACCTTGCAGTGCAAGGGGCGCCGGGTCGATCCCTGGCTCGGGAAGATCCCACGTGCCGCGGAGCAGCTGGACGGAGGTGTCCAATTACCGAGCCGGAGCTCTGGAGCGCATGTGCCCAGAGCCGGTGCTCTGCAACGACAGAGTCCACCGCGATGGGAGGCCCACAGGGGCCGAAGAACAAAGATGGATGAAAATAGAGAAATGAAAGACCAATAGAAGTGGCCTGCCTGCCCCCCTCCCTCCCCAGCCAGCACCTCCCCTACAAAAAAAAAGTTGTTTGAAAAAAAAGGGAAGACAAAAGATGTGAGTGGGGTATTGTGGGAGGCAAGGAAGAAAGTGACTTATCTTGTCAAGTGCTGCTGCTGAGGACTGAGAAGTGGCCACTGGACTCAGCCATGTGGGGGTCATCTATGACCAGGGTAGTTCTGGTAGAAAGATGAGGACAAAAGGTAACTGGGTGGGCTCATGGGAGAAAAGTGACAGAAAAACTGGAGACCATGAACAGAAACAAGTCTCTTATTTAATGCTGAAAGAATAACAGTACATGTGCATGCGGATGGGAACAGTCCACTGAATGGGGGATTAGTGATGCAGTAGAGAGAGAAGAACTGCAGCAGCCAAGACCTCGAGAGGGGGCAGATCCAGTGCACAGGTGGAGGGAGTGCTCTTGGCTGGGAGCATGACAAGACATGCATCTCATTGGAGTAGAAATAGTACATGGGGCCAGATGTGGGGGGCAGGGCTCTGCTGCTGGGAATGTGGAAGTTCTAATTCTGTCCATGTTCTTAGTGAAGTGGGAAGCGAGGCCAAGCTCAGGGGAGAGTGTGAAGCTAGGGGGAGGAGAGGTTGAAAGTTTGAGGAAAGAATTTTTGAAAAAATTCAGTGCTGAATTCTGCTTGAATTTCTATGCATTGGAGGACAAGATGCCTGCTGAGGGACAGGAGGCACTCCATCTTCTTCACTGGGTGGCAGCTGAGGCTACAAGTCATTCACTGTGTTGGCTGGTGCAGGACGCCAGTGCGAGCTCTGTTGGTGCCTCTGGAAAGCAACAGACGAAGAGCCTTCCCTCCATCTTAGCCATTTGTTCCCTTCAAATGGAAGAAGGGAACAAATGGGGCGGAGAGGACCAAAGCAGGATTCCCCCACCCCTGAGTAGCCACTCTACTCCTTTGTTGATGTGGGGTGACCATGGCAGTGAGGTTAGCTGGGGGACCACTATGAGAAAGGTGAGAAGAAGCCCATTCTAACTCTTCTATACTCCAAGCAGCTCCATGTGAAAGCAGTGTTTCTCAACCATGGTCCATCAACCAGCAGTGTCAGCTTCACCTGGAATATTGTTAGAAATGCAAACTCTTGGGCCACATCTGAGAACAACTATATCAGGGCATCTAAGGGTAGGGCCCAGTGAGTTGTGTTTTAAGCAGGTAATTTTCTGATGCTAAAGGAAGTTTGAGAAACACAGCTTAAAAAGGCAGCCTGGGGGCTTTCCCTGGTGGTCCAGTGGGTGGAGAGTCTGCCTTACAATGCAGGGGGCACCGGTTCCATCCCTGGCCTGGGAAGATCCCACGTGCCATGGAGCAGCTGGACGCGGTGTGTCCAATTACGAGCCAGCGCTCTGGAGCGCATGTGCCTGGAGCTGATGCTCTGCAATGAGAGAGGCCACTGCAATGGGAGGCCCACACAGGCCAAAGAATAAAGAAATTTTTAAAAAATAATAAAAGAGTCTAAAATTAAAATAAAACAAAATAAAAGGCAGCCTGGAAAAGTTTCTATCTGCTCTTATCCAGTAGTGCCACCTAATGGGCAAGCTCTCCAGATGCTGAGAGGTTAATACAAACAACGGGGAATTTCGTTTTATTTTCTACAGTTAAACTACGTTACAAACCCGACACAAAAGGCAACCTTCTCGTGACCCTTCACATTATGCAAAGACTAATTTTACATAGCTGTAATCAATCTATCGAGACTCTTATATTTTGTTTTTTTTCCATAAAATATTTTGCACCCACTTCCTATGTTTTAGCCCATCAGAACAGTCATTATTTTCATTGTAAAATTCCATTATAACGAAATTACACAGTCACAGTGACTACATTTTTCAAAGTAAATTGGACACATGGTCTGACCAAGTATAAACAAACAGAGACAAGTGTGGCCTAATATTTGGAATTAATGCCATCCTAGGAAATTGTAGATGTTTCTTTCTCATCATATCAAAAATTGTTCCCAAGTTTTACTTTTTAATTAATTTGTTTGGCTACGCCAGGTCTTAGCTGCAGCATGAGGGATCTTTGACCTTTGTGATGGCATGTGGAGGCTTACTTGCAGCATGTAGGATCTCATTCCCTGACCAGGGATCAAACCTGGGCCCCTTGCATTGCAAGCATGGAGTCTTAGCCTCTGGACCACCAGGGAAGTCCCATTCCACAGTTTCAGATGTTCACCCTATTCCCAGTTTTCAGTAATTATAAATAATAAAACCATAGGGACCTTTGTAAAATAAACTGTAGTTTTTAAAAGTTATTTCCTTGGGATTAAAAGAAATCTCTAACGCAAAATTTCCAACCAAAGTTCTGATAATATAATAGCATTATTTAAACTAAGTGAACAATTTAAAAAAAAAAAAACTAGAAATAATCCAAAGGTGTTAACAAAAGAATCGGGAGGTTGTGGTAGAGTCATCATGGGTGCTATTCTGCAGCCATCACCAATCATGTTTAGCCAGTCATGTTTACAACAAGATTAAAACAGCACATTATCAGGGAATTCTGCCAAGGTTGTGGCTTCCCAGGATCTTTGAAACAACTTTCCTGTGTTGGCCCTGCCTCCATAGCAGAAGCCAGAAAACTTGCTTTGTCAGTTTCTCTTACAGACAGGTCAGACAGGTTTACAGGTGATTTAGGGCTCTTCCACCAGACATGCCAAGGTAAGACTTCGATTCAAAAGCAAGCAACATGAAGAAGTAGAAAACACCTGGAATCCACTTTCTCATGAGGGTGCTTTCAGCATTGAGAGGTCCTGGTATCCAGTCCTTAGGATCACAGATACAAACCCTGGGTCCAGGTCAAGCAGTTTTCACCATGTAGTGTTGTTTGGCCATTACTCCTGGCCAAGGAGCTGTTAGGCCCAACACTCCGGTCCCCTCAGAGATCTGTGAACTATCTAATTTTCTTTAATAAATTCCCTTTCTGTTTGTGTGTTTGTTCTAGTACTTTTTAAATATTTATTTTTATTTGGCTGTGCTGAGTCTTTGTGGCATGCAGAATCTTTTTAGTTATGTTATGCGAACTCTCAGCTGCGGCATCTGGGATCTAGTCTGGGGCATGTGGGATCTAGCTCCCTGGCCAGAAATGGAACCCAGACCCGTCCCCACCCTCCCCTCCCCCCCACTGGGAGCATGGAGTCTCAGCCAGTGGACCACCAGGGAAGTCTCTGTTCTAGTATTTCTGCAGTGGAACAAAATATGCCAAAACTTAGTGGATCATGTGGCTTAAAGTAGGGTTTGTCAACCTCAGCACAGCTGACAAATGGGCCAGATAACTCTTTGGTCTGCAGGTGGGGAGGGAACACTGTCTTGTGTCCTGTAGGATGTTTAGCAGCATTTGGTTTCTACCCATTAGATGCCAGGAATAGCCTCCCACCCAAGCTGTGACAACTGAAAATAATGTCTCCAGACATTCTGAAATGTCCCTTGGCAACAAAATCTCCTTCAGTTGAGAACAATAAATACTGGAGAATGTCTTGAACTGGGAGGTTCTGACTTGGGGTCTCTCATTGCAGTTACAGCCAAATGGTGGTCAGAACTGCAGGCTGCCTGGGAATCTTCCTCATGTAGTCTCAGGATGCCTCCACATGGTTTCTTTCTATGCACTAGTTTGGACTTTACAGCACGGAGAAGTCAGGTTAATTGAACTGCTTATGTGGAAGCTTAGGGTTCCAAGAGAGTATGCCCAAAGAATTTTGGGCACACCTCAGAGATATTGGGGATTCAGCCCAGACCATCACAATAAAATAAATACTGCAATAAAATTAGTCACACAAATATTTTGGTTTCCCAATGCATATAAAAGTTATATGTACATTATACTATATACTAATTAGTATGCATTAGTGTATCTAAAAAAAACCAGTGTGCATACCTTAATTTAAAAATACTCTATTGCTAAAAAATGCCAACCATCATCTGTGCTAACCATCATTGGACACTGCAGGGTTGCCAAAGACCTTCAGTCTGTTGAGAACAAAAATTTGTGAAGTAATAAAACAAAGTGCAATAAAAAGAGGTACTCCTGTAAGGCCTTTTATGACCCACCCTCAGAAGTTACATGTCACCACCTCTACCATAGTCAAAGGAATCAAGAGAAGGGTACACGGCCCGTTCCTGGGATGGGAAGCGTGTAGCAGTTCCATTGTAAGATGACAGGAGATATTGTGGAAACTTTGGAAAATCTGTATCTGTCACATCACAGTGCTCAATATCATATACTCATCAGATAAATGTAAATTAAATGCACAATGAGATGCTACAGCATACACATCAGACGGCTAAAAATAAAAATATTCAAAATACTTGGTACTGGCAAGGATGTAGGGCATCTGGAACTCTCACACATTGCCGACGGGAATGTAAATCTGTAAAATCAACTTTCAAAAAAATGGAATGACTAACACTAAATGTATGCCCAGTCCATGACCCAACAATCTCTTGTCTGGGTTTGTAACCCAAAGGAAATAAATGCATATGTTCACCAAACACACAAATGAGAATGTTCACAGAAGCTTCAGTCAGCAGAACTAGAAACGAGGGAAAAAAACAAATGCCTAGCAATAAGAGAATGGGTAAATAAACTGTGACCTATTCATTCGATAGAATGTTACACTGCAATATAAAAGGACAAATGACTTACATATACAACAACATGGATGAATTTCACACCCTGAGCAAAGGAGGCCAGACAGGTACACATGGTGTGATTCCATTTCTGTAATATTCAACAACAGGCAAAACTAATCAGTGGGAACAGAAACAGAGGAAATGGTTACCTCTGGTGGGAGGATGGGATGAATACTGACTGGGAAGAGACACAAAGAACTTCTGGAAGGCTGGAGATAATCTGTATTTTGATCTGGTTGGTGATTACACAGTATAGAGTGTCTTAGTGCTAAGTACTTTATTAAATCCCTCAATAAAAAGCAGAAATAAAAGTCCTTTTCTGTTCAAAGTAGCTATTGGATTTTTTCAGCTACAATTGTGGCCCTGCTCACCTAAGAAGGATGGTGGCCCTCACCACTGGAAGGCCAGGGTCACACTATGCTCCTGTATGGCCAGCCCCCTGGCAAATGTGGCCCGCTGGAAAGTCATCCCCTCGTAGGATGCACCCAGGAGAATTTTCCAACAGGACAAAAGTCCACAACCAAGTATGGTATCTCTACAATATGAAAAGCTGAGGAACCAAAAAAAATATAGCTGTTGACTACAGAAGTGAACAGCAGCTTGTACAGTTGAAGGATAAACTTGTAAGCTGAAAGATTACACTGAGCAACTTTCCCAGGACACAGTACAAAGGAGAAAGAGATGAAAAGAATGAAGAGTGTAAAGCCGGATGGGAGGAAAGATTCAGTAGTTACAAAATTCCTCTAAAAGTTAATCCCAAAAGGAGATAACCAAGGCAACATCCAAAGTATAGTTAACAGTCAAGAAATTCCTAGGACTGAAGCCAAACACAAGGCCTTAGACTGAAAGAGACCTCTGAATGCTGATCAGTAATAATAACTTTTTAAAGGCACTTCTAGGCACTGTAGTGACTTTTCAGAACAAGAAAAATTAAGAGTTCCCTAAAAGCTACCAGAACAAAAGGATCTGGAAAAAAATGAGAATGGGGTCGACCTGAGATTTCCTGTCAGCAAAACAGACGCAAAAATATTATTAACCACTGAAGTTAAGTGATAAACACATGGAGCTCATTGTTTCATTCCCTCTGTTTTTTGGTAAGGCTATTTTTTAAGATAAAAGAGTTTCTTCTCTATATTTCTTTTTTTATGGATGCAATAATAAATACCTGCAAAGTGCAAAGGAAAAGTATCTCTGAACTTTGAATTCTATATCCATTCATACTGTCAAAGAATGAAGGTAAAATGAAGACCATATTCATATGATAAGGACTCAAAAATGTTTTATCAGAAGCTCCAAGAGAACTTCAACAAGGAAGAAAATGAAATTAAAAGAAGTGTTGGGGGGAACTCCCTGGCAGTCCAGTGGTTAGGACTCTATGCTTTTAGTGTCTAAGGCCTGGGGTTTGATCCCTGCATGGAATTCTAAGATCCCATAAGATGTAAAAAAAAAAAAAAAAATTAAGGAAAAAAAATTATTATTGCATGTAAGAGTTATGGCCTTTAATAGCAAACTGCAGTGAAAATTCAAGCTATATCAACATGGAAGTGGTAAGAAAGGGAAGAAGAGGTAAAATTTTGGGAAATAAAAGTTTCTAAAGGGCTCACCTTGTCCTGGTAGGTTATACAGAAACTAAGTGACCTTTAGAAGACCACTCCTCGAATCTGAATCTGGACTTTTGTCAAAGAGCTCTTTCTGATCCACCAGGTCTCATGGGGGCCTGAGACTCTGCATTTAAAACACACTCCACAAAACCTAAAACATGCAACAAACCAGTGAATATAACAAAAATGAAGCACACTCACAGACTGAGAGAATAAACTAGTGTTTACCAGTAGGGAGGGGAGGGAGAGGCAATATAGGGGTGGGTGAGTGAGAGGTACAAACTACTAGAAATAAAACAAGCTGCAAGGGGACTGCCTTGGTGGTCCAGTGGATAAAATAAGCAGAAAATGGATTAAGGACCTAAATGTGAGATCGGACACTATAAAACTCTTTGAGGAAAACATAGGCAGAACACTGAGGAATCAAAAAAATCACAGCAACATCTTTTTCAATTCATCTCCCAGAATAACGGAAATAAAGACAAAATTAAACAAATGGGACCTACTCAAACTCAAAAGCTTTTGCACAGCAAAGGAAACAATCAACAAAATGAAAAGACAACCCACAGATTAGGAGAAACTATTTGCAAATGATGTAGCCGGTAAGGGATTAGTCTCCAAAATTCACAGGCAGCTCATGATGTTTAACAGCATCAAAACAAACAACCCACTCAAAAAATGGGCAGAAGACCTAAATAGACATTTCTCCAAAGAAGACATACAGATGGCCAATAGGCACATGAAAAGATGTTCAATATCACTAATTATTAGCAAAATGCAAATCAAAACTACAATGTGTTTATCACCTCACACCAGCCAGAATGGCTATCATCAAAAAATCCACAAACAATAAATGCTGGAGAGGATGTGCAGAGGAGGGAACCCTCCTACACTGTTGGCAGGAATCTAAATTGGTGCAGCCACTATGGAGAACAGTATGGAGGTTCCTTAAAAAACTGAAAATAGAGCTACCATATGAGCTTGCAATCCCACTCTTGGGCACATTGGAGAAAAACATGATCCAAAAGGATACATGCACCCCAGCGTTCACTGCAGCACTGTTTAGTAGTCATGACATGGGGCAACCTAAATGTCCATTGACAGAGGAATAAATAAATAAGATGTGTTGCATGTATACAATGGAATATTACTCAGTCGTTAGAAAAAAATAATGCCATTTGCAGCAACACGGATGGACTTAAAGAGTGTCATACTGAATGAAGTCAGACAGAGAAGGAGAAATTATCATATGACATCCCTTATATGTAGAATCTAAAAGGAAATGATATAAATAAACTTACTTACAAAACAGAGACAGACTTAGAAAATGAACTTATGGTTGTCAGGGTGAAGAGACAGGGAGTTTGGGGTGGTCATGTACACACTGCTGTATTTAAAATGGATAACCAACAAGGACCTACTGTATAGCACATGGAACTCTGCTCAATGTTAGGTGGCAGCCTGGATGGGAGGGGAGTTCAGAGGAGAATGGATACATATATATGTGTGGCTGAGTTCCTTGCTGTTCACCTGAAACTACCACAACATTGTTAATCAGCTATATTCCAACACATACAAAAAAAGCAAGACAGAGAGAGAAGCCACCGCAATGAGAAGCCCACACACCACAACAAAGTACCAGCTCTCTGAAACTAGAGAAAGTCTGCGTGCAGCAACGAACACCCAACACAGTTAAACATTAATTCATTAATTTAAAAAATAAGCTACAAGGATATATTGTACAACATAGGAATATAGCCAATATTTTTTAATAACTGTAAGTGCAAAGGAACCTTTAAAATTGTGTAAAAATTAAAAATAGTAAAAAATAAAACATTCCACATAAGCTACTTTGAGCAGAAGCCTTTAAACTACACTGTGGTTAAAATCTATATTGACTCACCGGTGAAAATATGCTAAGCTTCTGGCACTCTGTTTCAAAAATGTAAAAATGGCAGATACAGTGTTTCAAAAATACTCAAGGACATGATTTGTAAAATCATGGACTGGAAAGGAAGTGGAAGCCCACAATAGTAAGGACTCTAGGAAGGACCCAACCCAGAGAGTCAAGCGTGGGATTTCTTTTTTGCTTTGTTTTGTTCTGTTTTTTAATTATTTTTCAGTTTTACTGAGATATAATTAACATACAGCACTGTATAAATTTAAGGTGTACAGCATAATGGCTTGACCTAATTGTGAAATAATTATCACAGTAAGTTTAGTTAACATCCATCTGCTCATAAAGATACAAAAAAAGAAAAACTGTTTTTCCCTGAAATGAGAACTTTTAGGACCTAATCTCTTACCAACTTTAAAATATATCACATAGCAATGTTCACTGACATTGTGATGCTGTATGTTATCTCCCTGGTTCTTATAACTGTAAGTGGACACATTTTTTTTTTTTTTTTGGCCTCTTTTATTGTCTTATTTATTTATTTTCATCCATCTTTATTCTTTTGGTCTGTGTGGGCCTCCCATCACAGCGGCCCCTCTCATTGCAGAGCACTGGCTCTGGGCACATGCGCTCACAATTGCTGGCTCACAATTGGACACACCGGTCCAGCCGCTCCGTGGCATGTGGGATCTTCCTGGGTCAGAGAGCGAACTGGTGCCCCTTGAACTGCAAGGTGGACTCTTTCTGGTGCCCCTTGCACTGCAAGGTGGACTCTTTCTGGTGCCCCTTGCACTACAAGGTGGACTCTTTACCCACTGGACCACCAGGGAATCCAAGTTGACATTTTTTGACCCCAAGTCTGGAATTACAAATCCAACCAAGGAGTAAGGACCCCCCGCATCCCACTTTCCTATTGAAAAACTGCTCAGTCTCCCAGCTATATCTGAAGGTGAACAAGTCCTAGCTATCCACTGGGGAGTGGAGCCAGAAAGACACTGCCCAGTGACAGAGCAAGAAAGCAGAGAGATGTACACAGTCAGCCACAAGGTAGATATTTTGTGTACGTTTCTGCTTTGTAACTGTGATACCTCCACAGAGCAAAAGTCTGGAGCCACTGACTTCAGTCCTCAAGACACTGGCTGAAGCAAGTATAAAGCCATTTTCCAGGGACAGTGAGTGGAAAGAAGAAAAACCATCATAAGGATAGGCACTCCAAAAAAAAAAAAAAAAATATATATATATATATATATATATATATATATATACACACACACAAAGGCCCAACACCACAGAAGGAAGTCAACATCTAAGAGAAAGAAACAATAGGACAGTTTGGAAAGAATTTAAAAATAAGTGTATTTTAAAAAATCAACAAACAAAACCAAGCGCTATGAATCAAGAACATACAGAAATCTTGATAATTTTAAAAATAACAAAGAGCGGCTTCCCTGGTGGGTCAGTGGGTAAAGAGTCCGCCTTGCAGTGCAAGGAGCAGTGGTTCCATCCCTGGCCCAGGAAGATTCCACGTGCAGTGGAGCGGCTCGACAGATGTGTCTGATTACTAGCCGGCGTTCTGGAGCGCACGTGCCCAGAGCCCGTGCTCTGCGGCGAGAGGCCGCTGCGATGGGAGGCCCACACGGGCCAAAGAGTGATGCAAATAAATAAAACAAAAAATCAATAAAAGAGGCTAAAAGTTAACAACAACAACAACAGCAACAAAACGCACATAGGCAGTTCACTGGGTGGTCCTGTGGATCTGTCTCTTGCTACGTTTGGACGGAACGGACACACGGACGCCCCTCATTCCAACCTCCCACCACCCTCCAACCTCTTTTCCACTCGCAGCCTTCCAAATCAGCCACTCAATTACCCTCAGCCCATGGGATCAGCTGACGCCATGTTTTGAGCTTAGCACCTTATTACCGACTAACCACGACCTCCCAGATTCGCCGGAATGCTGCACCGAGGTGGAGACCCCCTCCACCACTTGGTCACCCTGCATTTGCCGGCCTCGGGCACCCACCTTGCTTTGGGCTTCTGTTTCCATGGTGACCACGTGACTCTGGAGCGAGGCGGCCACTTTCTCCGCCAACTGGCTGACGAGAAGCAGAGGGCGCCCAGCGTCTTTGAAACTCTAAAACCAGCATGGCGGCCATGCCATTCTAGGACCGCAGACACATCTCAGGATAAGTGTGGTCAAGCCCAGGATGCCCTGGAAGCCACCGAGCTCGTGGGGAAGCATCTGAACCGGTTTTCGTGGATCTGCAGGCCCAGGGCTCTGCCTGCGCAGCCCAACCTCCCTCACTTCCAGGAGAGCCGTGTCCTGCGTGAGCAGGTGAAACTCATCCAGAAGATGAGCGACCACCTGACCAACCTCCGCACGCTGGCTGGTCCCCAGCAGGGCTAGGGAGGTCTCTCCTGGAAAGGCTCACCCATGGGCACGACTAGGAGCCTCCCGAGCCCAGCCATGTGCCCAACGCCCCTCTGCAGCCCGGAGGCAGCTTTTAACCACCCAGGAGCCCTCTCCCAAGCCTTGGACCAAATGAAAACGAGAAAGCTTTTTTCAACAAACAAACAACACACAATTTTTAGATGGCGTATTACTCAAGGTCCAGATGGTGCTAGTGATAAATGCAGGAATCTCAAACGCAGGAGACTCAAGAGGTGTGGGTTCAATCTCTGGTCAGGAAGATCCCTGAGGAGGAAATGGCAACCTACACCAGTGTTCTTGCCTGGAAAATTCCATGGACAGAGGAAATAAATAAAACAAAAATCAATAAAAGAGGCTAAAAGTTAACAACAACAACAACAGCAACAAACGCACATAGGCAGTTCACTGGGTGGTCCTGTGGATCTGTCTCTTGCTACGTTTGGACGGAACGGACACACGGACGCCCCTCATTCCAACCTCCCACCACCCTCCAACCTCTTTTCCACTCGCAGCCTTCCAAATCAGCCACTCAATTACCCTCAGCCCATGGGATCAGCTGACGCCATGTTTTGAGCTTAGCACCTTATTACCGACTAACCACGACCTCCCAGATTCGCCGGAATGCTGCACCGAGGTGGAGACCCCCTCCACCACTTGGTCACCCTGCATTTGCCGGCCTCGGGCACCCACCTTGCTTTGGGCTTCTGTTTCCATGGTGACCACGTGACTCTGGAGCGAGGCGGCCACTTTCTCCGCCAACTGGCTGACGAGAAGCAGAGGGCGCCCAGCGTCTTTTGAAAATCTAAAACCAGCATGGCGGCCATGCCATTCTAGGACCGCAGACACATCTCAGGATAAGTGTGGTCAAGCCCAGGATGCCCTGGAAGCCACCGAGCTCGTGGGGAAGCATCTGAACCGGTTTTCGTGGATCTGCAGGCCCAGGGCTCTGCCTGCGCAGCCCAACCTCCCTCACTTCCAGGAGAGCCGTGTCCTGCGTGAGCAGGTGAAACTCATCCAGAAGATGAGCGACCACCTGACCAACCTCCGCACGCTGGCTGGTCCCCAGCAGGGCTAGGGAGGTCTCTCCTGGAAAGGCTCACCCATGGGCACGACTAGGAGCCTCCCGAGCCCAGCCATGTGCCCAACGCCCCTCTGCAGCCCGGAGGCAGCTTTTAACCACCCAGGAGCCCTCTCCCAAGCCTTGGACCAAATGAAAACGAGAAAGCTTTTTTCAACAAACAAACAACACACAATTTTTAGATGGCGTATTACTCAAGGTCCAGATGGTGCTAGTGATAAATGCAGGAATCTCAAACGCAGGAGACTCAAGAGGTGTGGGTTCAATCTCTGGTCAGGAAGATCCCCTGGAGGAGGAAATGGCAACCTACACCAGTGTTCTTGCCTGGAAAATTCCATGGACAGAGGAGCCTGGCCGACTACAGTCCATTGGAGCACAAACAGTCGGACACGACTGAGCAGGCATGCACAGCACACAGTCAGGAAAAGAAAAAGCCCTCAACAGGGAGAACTTAATACAAGAAACTTATGACACAGATGATGGAGGAAAAACACAGAGGGGATGGGGAAGCTGCTTCGATCCTGTGACAGAAGGAGGTTGTGTTAGCAGAAGCCAGCATCTAGAGCGGGCGGATGGGAACCAGAAACACAGCAGGTGCTGCAGCCATGGAATGTGTGGTTATCTTGATGGACATGGAGGCAAAGAGGAGAGACAGTCACTTCCAGAGGCATTGCTCAAAGCCCACACAAAGGGAGAGAAATATGCAAACTTACATAGAAGGGATATGTAGGTCCTTGTGGTATGGATAGAACAGAGCACAACAGGATGGGGAAATGAGTCTGAGAACAAGCTGATGAACGCCCAGCCTGAGGAGATAAACAAGAGAATGCATACAAAAAGTGGGTTCATGACTTAAAGGACAGCTGAGGAGATGACTCATCAGAGGCTGCACAGTGATAAGAAGATTTAAAATATGAGAAAGTAATTAAGAGCTAGAGGTCTAGATTGAAAGGCACCAAAACCTATTGAATGAAAGTTCCAGGGAGTGAAACCAGAAAGAATCAGGAAGTGGCAATATTTAAGGAGATAATGTCTGAGAATTTGAATGAACTGAAGAAAGAGTCCCTAGATTGGAAGAGCTATTTCTGGAGAGATGGGCTGTATTATTTGTACCAATCAACTAAAAATACGGATAAATAACAAATGATTGAATGCATGAATAGATTTTTTTTTAACCTTAAGAACATTTAAAAGCAAATGAAAAAGCTAGGAAATACCAGGCCAAAATCCAAAAGAAAGTAGGAGTCTATAGAAAGAAGCAGTTTTAAAGCCTGACTTGTACCCCAAGGGATTTGCTAATAAGGAACACTTGTGCTTCAATTTTAGCAGCTTAATGGGGAAATTTGGACATAAAATAACCCAAGATGAAGAAAGTAATAGGAGGTCTTTCCCAGGTTAAGCTGGGCCCCCACTGGCTTCATGATATTTAGAGGAGGATGAAAATTCCTTCCCTGCAAAGTTGTGACCATGAACTTACAGCTCAGGTTCACACTGCCTGAGTAGTTCTGGGAAATTAGACCTGTGTACCTGATTTAAAGTGGTTCCAGATTGGGACTGCCCCAAGAAGAAAAACCAAATGGAAAACTTTTTTTTAGAGAAAATCAGCTTCATCCTAGGCTTCAGTGAATCTTCAAAATAAAATTTCAATTTCAGTAATTAGTCTAAAGTAAAAATAACCAAGATGACTCAGTGGTAAAGAATCCACCTGCCAATGCAGGAGATCTGGGTTCGATCCCTGGGTCAGGAAGATCCCCTGGAGAAGGAAATGGCAACCCACTCCAGTATTCTTGCCTGGGAAATTCCATGGGCAGAGGAGCCTGGTGGGCTACAGTGTATGGGGTCGTAAAGTGTCAGACATGACTTAGTGACTAAACAGCAACACCAAAATTAACCAAAAATATAAGAAAACAACTCATAATGAATTGAAACAACAGACTGCAAAATCAGACTTACCAAAACGTCAGAGATTAATTGAAAAAAAAAAAAGATTATTTGAAGAGATAAAATACATGATTAAAAATATCTGCAAGGAAAAAAACAAACACGGGCATGAAAAATACCATGTGAGCATAAAGCATCTTAAAGAGCCAGAAAGTAAGAAAGTGCTCAAAAAAAACAATAGGAGTGAATGGAACACAGGACACGAATAAACTATGAATTGCCAAAGCTTCAATAATCTGGGCCAGAGAAACAAAACAAGTCATGTAATATTGAACTACAACCTAAAGTTGTATTTATAAAATAAATACCCATAAATCCATACTGATAAAAACAACCAGGAAGGGCTTCCCCTGGTGGTGCAGTGGGTAAGGACACCGCCTTGCAGTGCAAGGCGCGTTCGAGCCCTGGCCTGCGAAGATCCCACGTCGGGCGCCGGTTCGAGCCCTGGCCATGCGCCCAGAGCCGTGCTCATTTAGCAGCTTAATGGGGAAATTTGGACATAAAATAACCCAAGATGAAGAAAGTAATAGGAGGTCTTTCCCAGGTTAAGCTGGGCCCCCACTGGCTTCATGATATTTAGAGGAGGATGAAAATTCCTTCCCTGCAAAGTTGTGACCATGAACTTACAGCTCAGGTTCACACTGCCTGAGTAGTTCTGGGAAATTAGACCTGTGTACCTGATTTAAAGTGGTTCCAGATTGGGACTGCCCCAAGAAGAAAAACCAAATGGAAAACTTTTTTTTAGAGAAAATCAGCTTCATCCTAGGCTTCAGTGAATCTTCAAAATAAAATTTCAATTTCAGTAATTAGTCTAAAGTAAAAATAACCAAGATGACTCAGTGGTAAAGAATCCACCTGCCAATGCAGGAGATCTGGGTTCGATCCCTGGGTCAGGAAGATCCCCTGGAGAAGGAAATGGCAACCCACTCCAGTATTCTTGCCTGGGAAATTCCATGGGCAGAGGAGCCTGGTGGGCTACAGTGTATGGGGTCGTAAAGTGTCAGACATGACTTAGTGACTAAACAGCAACACCAAAATTAACCAAAAATATAAGAAAACAACTCATAATGAATTGAAACAACAGACTGCAAAATCAGACTTACCAAAACGTCAGAGATTAATTGAAAAAAAAAAAAGATTATTTGAAGAGATAAAATACATGATTAAAAATATCTGCAAGGAAAAAAACAAACACGGGCATGAAAAATACCATGTGAGCATAAAGCATCTTAAAGAGCCAGAAAGTAAGAAAGTGCTCAAAAAAAACAATAGGAGTGAATGGAACACAGGACACGAATAAACTATGAATTGCCAAAGCTTCAATAATCTGGGCCAGAGAAACAAAACAAGTCATGTAATATTGAACTACAACCTAAAGTTGTATTTATAAAATAAATACCCATAAATCCATACTGATAAAAACAACCAGGAAGGGCTTCCCCTGGTGGTGCAGTGGGTAAGGACACCGCCTTGCAGTGCAAGGGGCGCCGGTTCGAGCCCTGGCCTGCGAAGATCCCACGTTCCGCGGAGCGGCTGGACGGATGTGTCCAATTACCGAGCCGGAGCTCTGGCGCGCATGCGCCCAGAGCCGGTGCTCTGCGACAACAGAGGCCACTGCGATGGGAGGCCCACAGGAGCCAAAGAACAAAGACGGATGAAAGTAGAGAAATGAAAGACCAATAGAAGTGGTCCGCCCATCCCCCTCCCTCCCCACCCCACCCCCAAAAGATAAATAAATAAAAATAAAAATAAAAAGTTAAAAAAAAAAAAACTGGGAAAAAAAAACTACTGTGGGAAATAATTTATGTAGATACTCCCTCTCAAGGCAGTGAAGCTTAACTCCCCTCCCCCTTAAGTGTAGGCTGTGCTAAGAGTTTTGCTTACAAAGAGTAGTGGAGCAAAGGAGGGAAAGTCACTTTACAATAGAAGAAACCTGACAAGCACTGTGTCAGCCAAGTAATCAAGGTCAACACAGCCAGTGAATGTGCAGAAAGACATCTTATATACAGAGGAGAAACAGACTGACAGTGCCCCTTTCAGCAAAAATAACAGAGGCCGGGCTTCCCTGGTGGTCCAGTGGGTAAGGACACCGCCTTGCAGTGCAAGGGGCGCCGCTTCCATCCCTGGCCTGGGAAGATCCCACGTGCCGCGGAGCGGCTGGACTGATGTGTCCAATTACCGAGCCGGAGCTCTGGAGCGCATGCGCTCAGAGCCGGTGCTCTGCGACAACAGAGGCCACCGCGATGGGAGGCCCACAGGAGCCAAAGAACAAAGACGGATGAAAGCAGAGAAATGAAAGACCAATAGAAGTGGCCCGCCTGCTCCCCTCCCTCCCCACCTCACCCCCACCCTAATATAAATAAATAAAAATAAAAATAAAAAGTTAAAAAAAAAAAAACTGGGAAAAAAAAACTACTGTGGGAAATAATTTATGTAGATACTCCCTCTCAAGGCAGTGAAGCTTAACTCCCCTCCCCCTTAAGTGTAGGCTGTGCTAAGAGTTTTGCTTACAAAGAGTAGTGGAGCAAAGGAGGGAAAGTCACTTTACAATAGAAGAAACCTGACAAGCACTGTGTCAGCCAAGTAATCAAGGTCAACACAGCCAGTGAATGTGCAGAAAGACATCTTATATACAGAGGAGAAACAGACTGACAGTGCCCCTTTCAGCAAAAATAACAGAGGCCGGGCTTCCCTGGTGGTCCAGTGGGTAAGGACACCGCCTTGCAGTGCAAGGGGCGCCGCTTCCATCCCTGGCCTGGGAAGATCCCACGTGCCGCGGAGCGGCTGGACTGATGTGTCCAATTACCGAGCCGGAGCTCTGGAGCGCATGCGCTCAGAGCCGGTGCTCTGCGACAACAGAGGCCACCGCGATGGGAGGCCCACAGGAGCCAAAGAACAAAGACGGATGAAAGCAGAGAAATGAAAGACCAATAGAAGTGGTCCGCCCATTCCCCTCCCTCCCCACCCCACCCCCCAAAAAATAAAAAAAAAATAAAAAGAAAATGGACAAATGAAAGACCAATAGAAGTGGCCCACCTGCTCCCCTCCCTCCCCACCCCACCCCCACCAAAATAATAAATAAATAAATAAATAAGTTAAAAAAAAAAGTAACAGAGGCCTAAAGAAAAGAGGAAGTTCATTCCAGTGAGCTGAAAGAAAATAACAGCCAACCTAACAACCTATACTCAGTGAACGTATCCTTCAAGAATAAATGTGAAATATATTTACAAGAGCTAAGACATGGAAGCCACCTAAACGACCATCGACAGATGAACAGATAAAGAATATGTGGTGCATTTACACAGTGGAATACTACTCAACCATAAAAAAGAATAATGCCATTTGCAGCAACATGGATAGATCTAGAGACTATCATACTAAGTGAAGTAAATCAGATATCATATGATATCACCTATATGTGGAATCTGAAAAATACTACAAATTTATTTACAAAACAGAAGCAAACTCACAGACAGAAAAGACAAACTTATAGCTACAAAGGGGAAGGGGGAGATAAATTAGGAGTTTGGGACTAGCAAACACAAACTACCATGGATAAGCAGATAAACAATAAGCTCCTACTTATTGAATACAGCACAGGGAACTATATTCAATATAATGGAAAAGACTATGAAAAAGAATATGTATAGATGTAACTGAATCACTTTGCTATACACTAGAAATTAGCAAACATTATAAGTACTCTATATTGAAATAAAAATAAAAGGCAAAAAATATTGACTGCACAATACAATGATAATTGTGTTTTTTTTAATAATTTTTTTAAATTTTGGCCTCTTTTGTTGGTTTATTATTTATTTTCATCCATCTTTATTCTTTGGCCTGTGTGGGCCTCCCATCACAGTGGCCTCTCTTGGTGCAGAGCACTGGTTCTGGGAGCATGTGCTCCAGAGTGCTGGCTCGTAACTGGACACACCGATCCAGCCGCTCCATGGCATGTGGGATCATTCCGGGCCAGGGATTGAACAGGTGCCCCTTACACTGCAAGGCGGACTCTTTACCTACTGGACCACCAGGGAAGCCCGATAATTATGTTTTGAGAGGCTTAATAGACACAACTACAATGGTATATAGGCCAGGAGAGGGTAAAGCGGGACATTTTATAGTCCCTGCATGGTCCTGGGAGCAGGCAATACTACCATTTATCATCAGATTTAATAAGTCAGGCATGCATGTTTAATCTCTATTACAAGTACAGTAATTTTACTCCTGGGTTTATACCCAAGAGAAATGAGTGAACATCTGTACCAAAAGTAAAGTAAAAGAATCTTCACAGCAGTTTCTTGTAATAACCTACAGTAATTCTCCTGTCTATAAGAATAATGTGAAATATATTTACAAGAGCTAAGACATGGAAGCCACCTAAACGACCATCGACAGATGAACAGATAAAGAATATGTGGTGCATTTACACAGTGGAATACTACTCAACCATAAAAAAGAATAATGCCATTTGCAGCAACATGGATAGATCTAGAGACTATCATACTAAGTGAAGTAAATCAGATATCATATGATATCACCTATATGTGGAATCTGAAAAATACTACAAATTTATTTACAAAACAGAAGCAAACTCACAGACAGAAAAGACAAACTTATAGCTACAAAGGGGAAGGGGGAGATAAATTAGGAGTTTGGGACTAGCAAACACAAACTACCATGGATAAGCAGATAAACAATAAGCTCCTACTTATTGAATACAGCACAGGGAACTATATTCAATATAATGGAAAAGACTATGAAAAAGAATATGTATAGATGTAACTGAATCACTTTGCTATACACTAGAAATTAGCAAACATTATAAGTACTCTATATTGAAATAAAAATAAAAGGCAAAAAATATTGACTGCACAATACAATGATAATTGTGTTTTTTTTAATAATTTTTTTAAATTTTGGCCTCTTTTGTTGGTTTATTATTTATTTTCATCCATCTTTATTCTTTGGCCTGTGTGGGCCTCCCATCACAGTGGCCTCTCTTGGTGCAGAGCACTGGTTCTGGGAGCATGTGCTCCAGAGTGCTGGCTCGTAACTGGACACACCGATCCAGCCGCTCCATGGCATGTGGGATCATTCCGGGCCAGGGATTGAACAGGTGCCCCTTACACTGCAAGGCGGACTCTTTACCTACTGGACCACCAGGGAAGCCCGATAATTATGTTTTGAGAGGCTTAATAGACACAACTACAATGGTATATAGGCCAGGAGAGGGTAAAGCGGGACATTTTATAGTCCCTGCATGGTCCTGGGAGCAGGCAATACTACCATTTATCATCAGATTTAATAAGTCAGGCATGCATGTTTAATCTCTATTACAAGTACAGTAATTTTACTCCTGGGTTTATACCCAAGAGAAATGAGTGAACATCTGTACCAAAAGTAAAGTAAAAGAATCTTCACAGCAGTTTCTTGTAATAACCTACACTGGAATATAATCTGCAAAAAAAAAAAACCTGAATCACTATGCTGTCCACCTGCAACTAACACCATATATTCATCAACTGTACTTCAATTTTTAAAAAAAGAAAAGCACTTGGATAACCTTTAAACCGAAGTCAAAGTTCAAATCCATAGAGTGAGAGAGAAGCTTGAACACCACTGGAGAACAGTGGTAGAAGATCTGCTTTTTCAAGCTGAAGATCTATTCTGACTTTTAGAATTTTAAAGTTAAAATTCCCCTCACTGGGATTTCAATCCAAGGACATCTAGAGAAATATGACTTTTTTTGTCTCTAAACACAAGGTCCTGAAACTATTTTTAAATGGTTCAAAAAGCTCATTTGTCATCAACTGACATTTTAGAAACAACTTTTCAGTGACTTAAGTGACAATAAATCAGAAGCATACTGATTAAGTTTACCCTGAAATGCCTGTGCGTTTAAAGATTAACAAGCAAAGAGAGAGAAAACACACAGTTTAGACATTTCCAAAGGCAATGCATTTGGCCAAATTTTTGAGTTGCTAAACAAAACAAAGGACCTTGATTCTTTTTTTTCTTTTTTTGGTCTATGATGCTATCAAAAGTTATAAAAGTGCTCCAACATTGCTTTGTATATTTTCCTAAGAATTTTTGTCTTTATTCTTAAGATTAATTACAAAAACAAAATAAATCTCAAGTAATCTCATTATTACTAAATTTTAAATGTTTTAGCTAAGTGCAGTATATGGCAATGAAAGATAATTTAGGGGTTGGGTATGGCTATTAGAATATTTTCCCAACTCTGCCTTTTTTATAGCTTGCTATTTCTTCTCTTTTAGTTGAAACTGTAGATATATTTTCTCCTTTAGTGGGGTTTAAACTGACTTTTGTCTCTTCCTAGAAATATATGTATCTAATAAGAGCAATGAAAATGTATATATTTAAACATATTATAAATAAAAACACTATTGTGGCAAAATCTATCCAGTCAATAGCTAGGGATAGAAAGTTGAAGTTACTGAAGTAAAATTAATGGGGAAAAAAGAATCTTCACAGCAGTTTCTTGTAATAACCTACACTGGAATATAATCTGCAAAAAAAAAAAACCTGAATCACTATGCTGTCCACCTGCAACTAACACCATATATTCATCAACTGTACTTCAATTTTTAAAAAAAGAAAAGCACTTGGATAACCTTTAAACCGAAGTCAAAGTTCAAATCCATAGAGTGAGAGAGAAGCTTGAACACCACTGGAGAACAGTGGTAGAAGATCTGCTTTTTCAAGCTGAAGATCTATTCTGACTTTTAGAATTTTAAAGTTAAAATTCCCCTCACTGGGATTTCAATCCAAGGACATCTAGAGAAATATGACTTTTTTTGTCTCTAAACACAAGGTCCTGAAACTATTTTTAAATGGTTCAAAAAGCTCATTTGTCATCAACTGACATTTTAGAAACAACTTTTCAGTGACTTAAGTGACAATAAATCAGAAGCATACTGATTAAGTTTACCCTGAAATGCCTGTGCGTTTAAAGATTAACAAGCAAAGAGAGAGAAAACACACAGTTTAGACATTTCCAAAGGCAATGCATTTGGCCAAATTTTTGAGTTGCTAAACAAAACAAAGGACCTTGATTCTTTTTTTTCTTTTTTTGGTCTATGATGCTATCAAAAGTTATAAAAGTGCTCCAACATTGCTTTGTATATTTTCCTAAGAATTTTTGTCTTTATTCTTAAGATTAATTACAAAAACAAAATAAATCTCAAGTAATCTCATTATTACTAAATTTTAAATGTTTTAGCTAAGTGCAGTATATGGCAATGAAAGATAATTTAGGGGTTGGGTATGGCTATTAGAATATTTTCCCAACTCTGCCTTTTTTATAGCTTGCTATTTCTTCTCTTTTAGTTGAAACTGTAGATATATTTTCTCCTTTAGTGGGGTTTAAACTGACTTTTGTCTCTTCCTAGAAATATATGTATCTAATAAGAGCAATGAAAATGTATATATTTAAACATATTATAAATAAAAACACTATTGTGGCAAAATCTATCCAGTCAATAGCTAGGGATAGAAAGTTGAAGTTACTGAAGTAAAATTAATGGGGGAAAAAAAAAGAATCTTCACAGCTGCAATACTTGAGATAGCCCCAGATGTTGATAGAGAAAGGATATAAAAAGTGAAGTATATTCAAGCAATGGAGCAAAACAGAACCAGAGACTCTCTGTAACTGGAGTAGCTTGACGATCTTTCCCAGCGCAGTCACTGGAATGAATGAATTGATTTGCTTCACTCTGCTGAGGATTAAAGGATTAAAAGTTCCAGAAGACTGAGTCACTCTCACATAGTTTGGGCAATATGCTGACACTTTGGCTCTATTGCAGAAATTAGAGGAAGGATCTGGCAGATGGAGTCTTCAGGGGCCTCTGTAGCAGGAGTTCTGCCAGATCCTCAATCTCTCATTCCACCAAGATTGTACACACCTAGGGAATTGCCCAGAAGTAATCATGCTTGCTGTTGGGAGGGCTGAATGAATGTCAGGTAGTAACCGCGCCCCGCCCCCCCACCACTTCCATCACGAAACATTCCATCCGTTTGTTCACTAATTATGCACACAACCCTTCTTTCCACATGTATGCTTCCAAAAATTCTGTTGTCTAAAATAACATGATTGTTTCCCATTTCAACGTAACATGAACTCACATTTCCCAAAGAAACCAAGGTCTTCTCAGTTTCTACATCCAGCTGCAAGATAAAAATCTTTGGATCAGACCTGTTCCTCTTCTAATTCCAACCTATGGTCCAAATAGCACAAATTTATCCGTCTTCATCTCTACTGAGAGAGAAGTTAGTCAAAGATACGAGAAACTCTTTAAAATATATAAATATACATAATTCACAAGGAAGAAAATTTCAGGATCAGCAATGAAAGATAATTTAGGGGTTGGGTATGGCTATTAGAATATTTTCCCAACTCTGCCTTTTTTATAGCTTGCTATTTCTTCTCTTTTAGTTGAAACTGTAGATATATTTTCTCCTTTAGTGGGGTTTAAACTGACTTTTGTCTCTTCCTAGAAATATATGTATCTAATAAGAGCAATGAAAATGTATATATTTAAACATATTATAAATAAAAACACTATTGTGGCAAAATCTATCCAGTCAATAGCTAGGGATAGAAAGTTGAAGTTACTGAAGTAAAATTAATGGGGGAAAAAAAAAGAATCTTCACAGCTGCAATACTTGAGATAGCCCCAGATGTTGATAGAGAAAGGATATAAAAAGTGAAGTATATTCAAGCAATGGAGCAAAACAGAACCAGAGACTCTCTGTAACTGGAGTAGCTTGACGATCTTTCCCAGCGCAGTCACTGGAATGAATGAATTGATTTGCTTCACTCTGCTGAGGATTAAAGGATTAAAAGTTCCAGAAGACTGAGTCACTCTCACATAGTTTGGGCAATATGCTGACACTTTGGCTCTATTGCAGAAATTAGAGGAAGGATCTGGCAGATGGAGTCTTCAGGGGCCTCTGTAGCAGGAGTTCTGCCAGATCCTCAATCTCTCATTCCACCAAGATTGTACACACCTAGGGAATTGCCCAGAAGTAATCATGCTTGCTGTTGGGAGGGCTGAATGAATGTCAGGTAGTAACCGCGCCCCGCCCCCCCACCACTTCCATCACGAAACATTCCATCCGTTTGTTCACTAATTATGCACACAACCCTTCTTTCCACATGTATGCTTCCAAAAATTCTGTTGTCTAAAATAACATGATTGTTTCCCATTTCAACGTAACATGAACTCACATTTCCCAAAGAAACCAAGGTCTTCTCAGTTTCTACATCCAGCTGCAAGATAAAAATCTTTGGATCAGACCTGTTCCTCTTCTAATTCCAACCTATGGTCCAAATAGCACAAATTTATCCGTCTTCATCTCTACTGAGAGAGAAGTTAGTCAAAGATACGAGAAACTCTTTAAAATATATAAATATACATAATTCACAAGGAAGAAAATTTCAGGATCAGCAATTGCCTTTGGTTTCGCCACTAGTTATGAGGTATCCCTCCTTGCATCATACAATCCTAACTCCTCTTGCCTTGCAGACATGAGGTGTCCCAAACTTTAAGTCCAGAGAATCTTTGCCCTTGTCAGTTTTGCCAGTTTAGGCATCTGGTTGTTTTTTATTAACTGTTACCAAGGAAAATTTCCTGAGTTCCACTCATCCTTTTCCCTGCAATCTATAGTGTGGCAGCAACCTATTTTGCATTAATCAGAGGCAATTAATTAAGCCAACATCATAACCTCTCTTGTTTTTGCCTTTACACGATAGTGCTGGGAAGAATCTGAGTACTGGATAACCCTCGAGGCTGCCTAGATTAACATCCTAGCTGAAACCGGTGGCTCTATCTCACTGCAAAAGAAGCAACTGTATGTGATCTCAATCTCTCACAAGCTCTCAGTGCTATCAGCAATGGCTAGCCCATGTTCCCAAAACTAGAACGTAGCTCCGCTGGGTAGCTGGCATCCAAGCTGAAATTCACACCTTTCCCCCAACCCCTGCTACACACACACACACACACACACACACACACACATACACACAGAGATGCTCTCATAGGAACCCTACAAAAAGGGTGAAAACCTGCCAACAAATGTATACAAAGATTTTCAACCTAATAACTAGGGAAATACAAACTAAGACAACAAAAAGTCATTTTTCTCCCACCAGACTGGAAAATCGGAGATTCTGGCAAGGTTTAGGGCAAACAGGTTTAGTCACTACTACAGGAAGTGTAAACTGGCACAGCCATTTTGGTGAGCACTTTGGCAATGTTGCTAAGATAAAAATGGTGCATAGAATATGACCTGGTGCTTCCCCTCGGAGGCCTCTGGACCAGAAAAGCACACTCTGGTATAGACAGGTAGGAGATATTCACTGCAGCATTGTGTTTAACAGTGAAAATCTGGCAACCACTCATGGAGATTGGTACATGACAGAGAAGGGAAATGTGGTGGTGTCATTTCAGAGCTAAGAATGAACTAGATCCACATATACCAAAATGTGGATTTCAAAACTGGATGAGATGGTTGAGTGGAAACAAAGAAAGGAAGAGTGAAAAAAGTGAATGATATTGCAAGGGAGTTCTATTTTTGTCAAAACAAGCACATACATGTTTATATAGTTGGTGTACGTTCTGGAAAGATTTACCCTCCTTGCATCATACTCCTCCCTTGCCTTGCAGACATGAGGTGTCCAAAAAGTGAATTTTTAGTTTCCTTAGGCATCTGGTTGTTTTTATTAACTGTTACCAAGGAAAATTTCCTGAGTTCCACTCATCCTTTTCCCTGCAATCTATAGTGTGGCAGCAACCTATTTTGCATTAATCAGAGGCAATTAATTAAGCCAACATCATAACCTCTCTTGTTTTTGCCTTTACACGATAGTGCTGGGAAGAATCTGAGTACTGGATAACCCTCGAGGCTGCCTAGATTAACATCCTAGCTGAAACCGGTGGCTCTATCTCACTGCAAAAGAAGCAACTGTATGTGATCTCAATCTCTCACAAGCTCTCAGTGCTATCAGCAATGGCTAGCCCATGTTCCCAAAACTAGAACGTAGCTCCGCTGGGTAGCTGGCATCCAAGCTGAAATTCACACCTTTCCCCCAACCCCTGCTACACACACACACACACACACACACACACACACATACACACAGAGATGCTCTCATAGGAACCCTACAAAAAGGGTGAAAACCTGCCAACAAATGTATACAAAGATTTTCAACCTAATAACTAGGGAAATACAAACTAAGACAACAAAAAGTCATTTTTCTCCCACCAGACTGGAAAATCGGAGATTCTGGCAAGGTTTAGGGCAAACAGGTTTAGTCACTACTACAGGAAGTGTAAACTGGCACAGCCATTTTGGTGAGCACTTTGGCAATGTTGCTAAGATAAAAATGGTGCATAGAATATGACCTGGTGCTTCCCCTCGGAGGCCTCTGGACCAGAAAAGCACACTCTGGTATAGACAGGTAGGAGATATTCACTGCAGCATTGTGTTTAACAGTGAAAATCTGGCAACCACTCATGGAGATTGGTACATGACAGAGAAGGGAAATGTGGTGGTGTCATTTCAGAGCTAAGAATGAACTAGATCCACATATACCAAAATGTGGATTTCAAAACTGGATGAGATGGTTGAGTGGAAACAAAGAAAGGAAGAGTGAAAAAAGTGAATGATATTGCAAGGGAGTTCTATTTTTGTCAAAACAAGCACATACATGTTTATATAGTTGGTGTACGTTCTGGAAAGATTTACTCCAAACTCATAATAAAGAGTGGAGAGGTGGGGAGAACAGAGAACTAGATCAGGTTACTGTTGAAGAGGACTTGATCTATACTGTGCCTATTCTCACCAGGAGAATGTATTCATGTTTTATTCTTCCAATTGAAAATGATTGATAAGAACAACACATGTTACATGGAAAGTAATATTTACTCTTAAAATGATCATTCACCTGGCATTGATGAAACCTGTCTTTTGTGACATCCTCTTTGTAGGACTACAGACTGAGTGGCCCCAGAAGCTTCCAGAAGGACTCCCCTTCAGACGCAAGGTCTAACAGGCTAACCAGACAGGCACAGTCGAGAGTCTTTATGAGGCTTATTAAGCCAAAATTCTAACAGGAAATTTCTGAAGCTTTTGAAAATCCATCAGAATTACTGAGACAGCAATGTCCTTTGAATTATTATCTACTGCTGCATAACAAGACATCCCCAAACTTAATGGCTCAAAACAACATTTTTTGTTACAGTTACTGTGTGTCAGGAACCAGGGTCTCTGAAGATGTTGTAATCAAGATAGTGACTGGGACTGCAGCTTCATCTGAAGGTTCCATGGAAGAAGGATGGATTTTTGAGCTCACTCATATGAGTGCTGGCAGGGCTGCTTCTCACAAGCTGTTGGGCTAAGGGTCTCATTCCCAGTGAAAGCCTCAGTTTCCCACTGGTTGTTGGCCAGAGGCTACCTTCAGTTCCTTGCCACGTGGACCTCTGCATAGGGTAGCTCACAACTCATGGCGGCTGGCTTCATCAGAATAAACCAGAAGGAGGCACCAGAGAGACAGGTTGTAACCAAAACAGGGGTCACACTCTTTTGTAACCTAATTTGAGAAGGGCCATCCCATCCCCTTTGTCACATTCTATTATTAGAAGCAAGTGACTGACTAGTGCAGTACACACTCAAGAAGACACAAGCATCATCGGGATTCAGGTTGAAGTTCATATCCTGCAACAAGATAAGCCACTCCAGTAAGTAACCCCACCACCACCACCACTACAGAAAGCCTGCACAAGGCAAAGAAAACCCAGCATAGTCGAAAAAAAAAATTGGAATTCAGTTCAGAAGCTGCTACATAGCTCCGTGGCAATTCTGTGCTCTATGTTGTGTAAAAATGGGATACTGGTGGGGAAGGAGGGAGTAACCCAGGAAAGGAGGAAATATTAGTATCTGAAAGAGCCCTGAAAGAGAATTTCTGGTAGTGTTAGAGACACTGTTAGTAAATCCAATAGGTACCCTTTGCTGTGAGCCGGTACCATTCCTTTGAAAACAACACCTTCTGATACAGCCTGTCCCAAGAATAAAGAGATTTAAGCCAACTGAATATTGTTACAGGGAATTATCACATATATCATATATCACACTGATGATTCATTTTCAAAGAAAGCAACAAAATTCAACAATCCTAAGTGATTTCTGTGATTTTTTTTACAAAATTTTTTTTGTTTTGTTGCAGATTTTGACACATATGGTGGCAAATTATATCGTGTGTGTGTGTGTGTGCGTGCGTGTGTGCTCAGTTGTATCTGACTCTGCGACCCCATGGACTGCTGTCCTCTAGGCTCCTCTGTTCAGGGGCTTTCCCAGGCAAGAATACTGAAGTAGGTTGCTGTTTTCCTCCTCCAGGGGATCTTCTCAACCCAGGGATTGAATCCACATCTCCAGCATTAGCAGGCAGATTCTTTACCACTATGCCACCTGGGAATCCAAAATTATATCATAACCACATGTAAAGATTTTGCATATAAGCCAGGATCTGAGTATTACTAAGTCAATGCAACCCAAGTCAGCATCAACTGATCAATTCAATTAACACGTGGCCAAGTGTGCCTAACAAAATATCACACTTCCAGGAAAATGGCCATACCATTCATAATGTATCAACTGACTTTTAAATCTTTCTTCATTAAAGATTAAAATCTCAACAGTGGGTCGGAGGTATAGAGGGAAACCTGGAAACCTGTACTATCATATGTGAAAATGATAGCTATTATCATTGTGCTGTGGGAATAGGGGATCCTGCAGGGGCATGGTGTGATGGCCTGGAGGGGTGGGATGGGGGGAACTGGGAGGGGGCCAGGAATATACATATGACTAATCTGGGAACACACATATCTGTAAACAAAACTCTATAAAAGTAAAAAGTAAAATAAAAAAAAAAAGAGATGAAAATCTCTGGGTTGTTACCAAAATTAAAGGTCCTCTTCAGGGCTTCCCTGGTGGTCCAGTGGGTAAGGACACCGCCTTGCAGTGCAAGGGGCGCCAGTTCAATCCTTGGCCTGGGAAGATCCCACATGTTGAGGAGCTGCTGGACTGATGTGTCCAACTACCGAGCTGGAGCTCTGGTGTGCATGTGCCCAGAGCCGGTGCTCTGCGACTACAGACGCCACCGCGATGGGAGGCCCACACAGGCCAAAGAGCAAAGATGGATGAAAATGGATAAACGAAAGACCAATAGAAGAGCCCCCCCCCAAAAAAGGTGCTCTTCACTATTTTTCAACCTATAGTATGTTACTTATTACCAGGGGCTTCCCAGTAATTTCAGTGGCTCAGCAGTAAAGAATCTGCCTGCAATGCCAGAGATGAGGGTTCAATTCCTGGATCAGGAAGTTCCCCTGGAAGAGAAATCCAATATTCTTGCCTGGAAAATTTCATGGACAGAGGAGCTTGGCAGGCTACAGTCCACAGAATCACAAAGAGTCAGACATGACTGAACAACTGAGTTCAATGAGCACAATGTGACTTATTAGTGGAACAGAAGGGACATTCCCAATGGGGTTGAACAATCTTCTGGGTGGCTAATTTGTAGACTACATGTACACATATGGAGTGTTTTACTCCTCTCTCCCCCTTTCTCTCCACTGGCTTGTGCTCAACTGAGGATAGCAGCATGTACTCTCTCCCTAAAACTGCCCCCAGGAAGCCAGCAATCCCCAACAGAAAGAGACACAACCAAACATTCCCTACTCCACTGCAGCCCCAGAAACCTTCAAACAAGCTCCATAATCAGAGCCAGCATCACAGCCATAAAAACAGAATTTCTCAAATAAAAACACGAGCATGCGAAAATCACAGGACATCTGAGGAAATTTATTGCCGTAAAAGACAGGTACCAAGTTCAGCCAACACAAGAAATACCAGAGTTGCCTCCAATATTAGTGGATTAATGGAGGAATACTTGTATGTGTGTGTTTTCCTTTCCACTCCATCTTGAGGAGCTTGAAACATCTCAAGGCTGAGGTCATAGGAGGAGGCTTTTTAAAAATGTAATTAAAAGCTGGGGGCTTCCCTGGTGGTCCAGTGGGTAAGGACACCACCTTGCAGTGCAAGGGGCACCAGTTCGACCCCTGGCCTGGGAAGACCCCACGTGCTGCGGAGCAGCTGGACCGATGTGTCCAATTACCAAGCTGGAGCTCTGGGGCACATGCGCCCAGAGCCGGTGCTCTGCGACAACAGAGGCCACCGCGATGGGAGGCCCACATGGGCCAAAGAACAAAGATGGATGAAACTAGACAAATGAAAGACCAGTGGAAGTGGCCCGCCCGTCCCCCTCCCTCCCCAACCTGCCCCCCGCTAAATGTAATTAAAAGCTGAAGAGACATGATCTCTTTCAGCATAACCGGGTTCAAACTATTCACCAACAGAAACTTATCCCCACAGAAACATCTGACCACTTTGGAATTCTATCTCCTGCAGGTCTGAGCAGCACAATGAGCTCTTCCACTGGCCACTTCCGCCTTCAGGACCTAAAGCTTTCTTCTGTTCCCATCCAAAAAGAGTGACTGCGTGGAGTACAGGGGTGCTAAAAAGACCAAGGAACACAGAGAAGGGGCACAAATGTTGGAAATGGTTCCAGTAGATTGCTCTCTACCAGAAGAAGGACTGAACACAGGTGCACAAGATGAGTTGAATGGATGAGGACAACTGGCCAAGTTCTTCTTTACACGCCAGATGGTTTGGAATTATGAAGTAAAGAACCAATTTTGCACATTTGTTTGGCTGAGGGTATGGGTATGCTACATCTTTCACCTCTCTGATCACTTACAAAACACTGCTTTCTCCCAAGTAGGAGACATAGGGAGCAAAAGGTCATGCATGAAGTAGTTTTTGACTGTCCTGTCCCCTCCCCGGCATAGCAAGAGGCCCAGCGCCTGGACTACATTCTGGCATGCTATCAGTCATCTTTGAGTTCCAAGGTGTGAGATCCAGCTGGAATCCAGGTCAAAACTTTTGCATTAAACTTGAACAAGAAAAATCAGGTGAAGGATGGTAAAGAACAAGAGTCACCCAGACAGAACAAGGCCATGACAGACCTGAGGTTCACTCCAGATGGCCCGAAAGAGGGACAGGATGAGGTCTGAAGTCAAAGTGGAAAATCTGGGGGAGAATATTGCAGTTAAAAGCATACATAGTGGAGAGAAAGACTAAATATATGCAATGTTACTTAAGTCTACCAAATGCAGAAAGTCTGCAGTTATAAATGACATGTCATTTAAAATATAACTTCCACAGATGTCCAGTTCCTTCAGAAATACAAGTTGTTTCTGCATGGGGGCAGGGGTCTTGTGACTGCTGTGTTTGCAGTTTGTATTTGCTCAGGGCCCTCCTAGGTTCCATCAGCCCCCTGCGAGTTAGCAGCCTCTATGAAGTGATGCTGTAGGCTTTGACATCACTGACATGGAGTACCTGCTACCAGAAACAGGATCATTTGATGAGAAGTACATCTCAGCGTACCAAATCAAAAGACCAATGTGTTATTAGCAATGTCGATGAAATGGAATAAGGGCAGAAGCTGCAAGAATGGAGGATCAGTGGATTGACTCCCACATTAGGGTTGTTCATGAACCCCAGGTCACCAAACCTTTGTCTGTTTGTGTTTGACAGCTATTTACTTCTTCAGACTGGACTACTTCTTACAGCAAGCGTCTCCTGGGAGAGACAACAAGGCTAGAAGGACCAGAAGCACTAGGAGCAGAGATTCGCAACCATGAATGCACATGGAGTCACCCTGAACCTTTTTAAAAATCCTGATGCCTTGGTCCCTCCTTCAGAGATCCATAGTCTGCTGGCCTGGCTGGAGTCCTGTGCAGAGGAACTCTTTAAACCATCCCAGTGAGACTCATATGCAGTCAGGGTTGAGAACCTCTGACCTGAATTAAGGGTTTGTAATCCTAATATATGGGCTTCCTGGTGGATCGGTGGTAAAGAATCTGCCTACCAATGCTGGAGATGAGGGTTCAATCCCCAGGTCTCTAGGAAGATGTCCTAGAGAAGGAAATGGCAACTCATTCCAATATTTTTCCCTGGAGAACTCCATGGACAGAGGAGCTGGGCAGTCTACAGTCCAGGGGTCTGTAAATGGTTACAAAGAGTTGGACACGACTTTGTGACTAAATAGCAACAACAATAACCCTAATTTAGTGTCAAGATTTAGCAAATCATCTTGTTCAATCGCTAAGTCATGTCCTACTCTTTTCAACCCCATTAACTGCAGCACACCAGGCTTCCCTATCCATTACTGTCTCCTGGAGTCTGCTCAAACTCATGTCCATTGAGTCAGTGATGCCATCCAACCATCTCATCCTTAGTCACCTCCTTCTCCTCTTGCCCTCAGTCTTTCCTAGCATCAGGGTCTTTTCCAATGAGTCGGCTCCTCACCTCAGGTGGCCAAAGGATTGGAGCTTCAGCTTTAGCATCAGTTCTTCCAGTGAATATTCAGGGTTAATTTCCTTTAGGATTGACTGGTTTGATCTCCTTGCAGTCCAAGGGACTCTCAAGAGTCTTCTCCAGCACCACAATTCAAAGGCTTCAATTCTTCGGTGCTCAGGCTTTTTAAAGTCCAACTCTCACATCTGTACCTGACTACAGGGAACACTATAGCTTTGACAATATGGACCTTTGTTGGCAAAATGAAAGCATCTTAGATTTCATTAAACTTTAGAATTTTCATTGTTGGTGAATCTAATCTGAGGAAGAGCAAAAGGTTACTGTACACATTCTCCAAAAGCAAGATTCAGACAATAAAGCACAGACTAGATTCTAGTGTAGAACTAGGGAAGAGAAGTGATTTAAAAATATGAAATTGTAGCCAAGAGAAGCAAGATCCCAGTGATTTGGATAAAGCAGGGTCTGAAACCTGAGCAGGGCTCCCCTCCCCATAGTTTAGTTGGGAGACTATACCCACTCATTTGCTTTCAGTTGAATGAATCAGAAGAGGGGTGGTGCTAAGTTTTGGACCATCCATACCCCGGTGTTTCAGAAACCGAGACAAATGGAAATGAAACTGAAAATGCTACTTCCAAACATTGGGTGGTTTACATGACCTGGGGCTGTTTCAAGTTGTTAAGAAAGACAGCCATCCAGTGGGAGCCTGCAAACATGAAGATAGCTACTTGGTGAGTGTCTCCTCATGTTCATATTACACTGTGGAGTGTGCCACTCTCTGGCTCTAAGGTTTTTGAGAAAGAATCATGATGTACTCAAGCTAAGTCTGGTATGGTCTCCAGGATGTCAAAAAAAAGTATTTAAACTAACACCACCCAGAGAAGGATGGAGACAGAACTGAAGGAGTAGTCTGTGAATGCCACAATTAAATATCGGGATTCTTTTCACAGAGATTTTCAAATACTTCCTTGGAAAAATTGTCATGGGAACAACAATTTATTTATTTATTGGCCATGCTGGGTAGCTAGCAGGATCTTAGTTCCCTGACCAGGGCTGGAACCCACACCCTTGGCAGTGAAAGCACAGAGTCCTAACCGCTGGACCATCAGGCAATTCCCTTAGAATGTGAGTATTCACAATCTTATCTCGCGATGTTCAGTTTCTAAGGGAGAAAAATTCTTCTGCATGTTGTAACTCTTGGGTTTTTATTTGTTGTGGAGAATTCACTGGTGAGACATAAGGAGATTTTTTTTTTCAGTAGAGAACATAGAGATTCCAAGTTGGAAGAAGGTGAGCAAAGCAGGTTGGTGGGGGTGGGGGTGGGGGAGCAGTGGCAGTGCAAAAAAGAAATTTTATAGACTAGATAATGGAGAGGATTTGACAGGATTGAAAGGTGACTTTCAGAGCTCTATTACCAGCAATGTAAGGTGTATCGGGGAAGCAACAGTTGGGGAAAGGCATATTTAAGATGTTAAGTTGGTGTTTAAAACGGATTTCCTCTTTGGTTTTTCTCAAGAGACCAAGTAAAGCTGTAAATTACTCATCATGAATACTGGCTGCTGACCTAGATTTCTTTGGATGCAAGCCTCGTAATAAATGGATCACATAAGACCTCAAATTAAAATTATTAAGAGTAGATGTAGCATATAGAAAAAAATTTAAAATTAATTATACATATATGCAGAAAGATGAGAGAGGCTATCACATCCATAAAACAAGAACTTGACTGTCAAAAAACAAACCAATTAAAGACTGGAAAAAACTCTAGCTGAGAACAAGTTTTTCTGAGTGATCTTCTTAGAACACAGTGCAAATAGGGAACAAAAAAGATCACAATATTAAAGAAAAGTTAAAGAACAAGGACAGAAGCAAAAGTATCAGCTTTGATCAAAGGAAAGTTCTAGAACAGCTGAGAAATACAGAGGGGAGACTGTAATAAAATAAATGAGACAGAAAATCTCAGAGGTGAAAAAAGACAGAGTGAATTTCATATTTAAAGAGTGAATCAAATACTAAAGCATGATAAATTTTTAAATATTTATCTGGACCTATTGCAGTGAAATTTCAGAACACCAAGAATGAAGAAAAAAATTCTTTAAATTCCCAAAGGAGAAAAACATTGTCTTCAAAGGAACTAGAATAGTATTCTCAGAATCCTCATCACTGCCTCTGTGTGCTTTAAAAAAGGAAATAATATAGCTTCAAATTCCAAGAGTGAAAACAGAATGAAGACATATTCAGACATGCAAAGATTCAAAGTTTACATTCCCAAACCCTTTTCAGGAATTTAGAGCATGTGACTGTGTAATTTTTAAGCCTAGGAAGATAAAGACATAATATTTTTTTTAAAAAAAGAAAGGGTACATACAACCAGGAAAATAATAAGTTAAAAACAATTTAAGGATAGCAGCTGTACAAATAGACCTGAAAAGAAACCAAGCCAGTTGAAACAGGGAAGGGAAGCTTCCAGAGAAAAACTTTTTTGGGAATAAAATCCAAGCAACCTAATGCTGAGTCAAAATAAAGAGCTCGAAAAGGGCCCTGGATGGTGAAATGAGTGGTGATGAATACTGTATGTATGTAAATCTAAAACTGACACTAAACAAATAAGAACTGTAATTATAGGATAAAATGCCAATTTCAAACACCTTGATGAAGGAAAGTAACCAACAACAACAAAAAAAACAAAGGTAGGTTTTCTATTTCTGGCAATAGTGAACTGACTTGTTGCATACCTACTCTCTCATCAAGTACAACTGGAAAAGCCAGGTAAAATATTTTTTAAAATCTGCTTAAAGGTATCAGAGCCAATGCAACGGGGTCTTGAGAGCCAAGATAAAAGATGAGAAACACACAAAGTTGAGACCAATATTCATTGCTGGCTGCTTTTCCCTTCAAGGCATTTACTGATTTTTTTTAAAAAGCAGCTGAAAAGCTGAAAAGCTTAGCAGAAGTAATGACTCATAGTTTGAGGAGCTGAGTGGTGCTTCCAATAGTCCCAAAGGGACAGGGTGAAATTAAGAGTTTAGGGTGCACCAAGGAACCCTAATAAATACTCCATGTTTTTAGCTTCTGAAGGGTCATATCTTCGGAATAAGGATGAATCAGAAATGAATAAACACTCAAAAAGACTTACTTTCTGTTTCAAATCACATTACGGAGAACTGCCTTTCTTTCAACTCTCAGCCTGAAACTAATGTAAAAAATCGTTTTACATTAAGAAAACAATATAGAGAATCAAATTTATCTCTATACTTTTTCCTATATATGTCAAACATTCCATCAAAAAATATTAGGAGGATTTTGGTCAACATGGACTAAGTAGATTGAATTTACCCTCCCATCTGAAACAACCAAATGATAAAAAACATATGGAACACTGGGTTATAAGACACTGGACATTAGGCAACAAATGACGGTGGTAGAAAGAGGTGGAAAATAAACCAAGTGAACACTAGGAGCACCCCACATTACTGCCTTGGGTCCCCAAGTCATGGGGCAGAGAAGCAGAAGTCAGAAATAGCCCAGTGACCTCCCCAAGCTGAAGAGACAGAGCTGAAAATCTGAGATCAAAATGGCTAGAATCTTCAGGAATGAGTTCCAGAGAGGAGAGAACTGCAAGAGAGAACTGCAGCTTCTCTGCACAGGGCCTCCCTTGAGTATTCAGCAGAGTGCTAATCAACACAGGCATGTCAGGGGACTGGCCAAGGCCAGGGAAAGAATCAAATGAAGAGATTAGAGGGAACAGGACTCAGAGTTAACACAGGGCCAAGAATACTGCATGTTCCCACTAACCGGACTGGACAACCTCAAAATTCACAGAGAATTTGGCAGAGTACTCAGGTCAGTTGAGGGGATAATTAACCCTAGACTAAACACTGCTCTGATCCTGTCTAACAAATTTTAAAAAGACCTGAAAGGATCAAATTGTTTCCAAGGAACTATGTCACAGAATAAAGCTTGAGAATGTTTATAGGAATACAAAATTATCCATCACTCAACAAGGTAAAATTCACAATGTCTCGTGTTCAATTTAAAAAATTACTAGGCACGTAAAGAAGGAGGAAAATACAACCCCAAATGGGGCTGGGGGGAGTGTGAATCAATCGACCAAACCAACTCCAAAATGACACAGATGCTAGAATCAGTAGAGAAAACCATTAAAATGGATTATAAAGGCATTTCAGGCTTTCAGAGGTTAAGATGTAGAAGATATGTTTTTTAAAAAAAGATTCAAATTGAGCTTTAAGAGGTAAAAATTACAACGTATGACATGAAATTACACTGGATAGGATTAATAGTGATCAGTAATAGCCAAAAATTTTTCAAATACAAAGAAAACTATAAACTCACAGATCCAAGATATTCAATGAACCCAAAGCATAAGAAACATGAAGAAAACTATACCAAAGAAACCTATACTAAGACACATCATCATAATCATATTGCTCAAAAACAGTGATAAAGAGAAAAACTTTAAAAGCAGCCAAGCAACTTTTTTTAATGTTACATAACAGAAGAACATCATATTCCTCTTTGGAACCATGCAAGAAGTGAAGAAATATCTTTAGAGTATTAAAAGAAAAAAAGTCAACCTATACCAATTCTATGCCAAGTGAAAATGTCTTTCAAAAATGAAGGGAAGGTATGCCCTGGTGGTCCAGTGGGTAAGGACACCACCTTGCAGTGCAAGGGGCGCCGGTTTGATCCCTGGCCTGGGAAGATCCTATGTGCCGCGGAGCGGCTAGACCCATGTGTCCAACTACCCAGCCAAAGCTCTGTAGTGCATGCGCCCAGAGCCGGTGCTCTGTAGCGAGACAGGCCACTGCGATGGGAGGGCCACATAGGCCAAAGAACAAAGATGGATGAAAATAAATAAATGAAAGACCAATAGAAGTGCCCCCTCCCCCCAAAATGAAGGGAAATAAAGACTTTTTCAGACTTACAAAAGCTGAAAGAAGTCATCACACAATGGGGAAACAATAGTTTTTTCAATAAATGGTATCAATAAAAATGAATATTCACATGCGAAAGAAAGAAACTGGACCTGTATCTTATACACAAAAATTAACTTGAAACAGATTAAAGATTTAAACATAAGACCTGAAATCATGAAACTCCAAGAAGAAAGCATAGGGAAAATGTGTTTGTCACTGGTCTTGGGAAAGACTTTTTTGGATACAATACCAAAAGCACAGGCAAAAATAAACCAATAAGACAATATCAAGCCAAAATGCTTCTGTACAGTAAAGAGTACCATCAACAAAATGTTTCTACCTATGGAACAGGAGACAATATTTGTAACCTGTATATCTGATGAGAGTTCATATCCAGTATAAGGAGGAATCCATACAACTCAATAGCAAAACAGCCGATCAGTTCAGTTCAGTCGCTCAGTCATGGCCAACTCTTTGTGACCCCATGGACTGCAGCACACCAGCCTTCCTTATCCTTCACCATCTCCCAGAGCCTGCTCAAACTCATGTCCATTGACTCAGTAACGCCATCCAACCATCTTGTCCTCTGTCGTCCCCTTCTCCTTTCGCCTTCTGTTTTTCCCAACATCAGGCTCTTTTCCAATGAGTCATCTCTTCATATCAGGTGGCAAAAGTAGCCAATAACCCAATTTAAAAATGGATAAAAATCTGAATAATTTTTCCAAAGAAGACATACAAATGACCAACACGTCCATGAAAAAATGCTCAACATTACAAATCATCACAAATCAAGGAAATGCAAATCAAAACCACAATGAAATATCACTCACGCATGTTAGAATAACTGTTACCAAAGAGACAAAATATAGTAAGTGTTGGCAAGGAGAAATGGGAGTTTCTTGGTGGGAATATAAATTGGTGCAGCTGCTATGGAAAACAGTATAGATATTTCTCAAAAATTGAAAGCGATAACTACCGTATGACCCAGCAATCCCACTTCTAGGTATACAACTACAGGAAACAAAATGAGTATCGCAAAGAAATATAGCAGCATTATTCACAATAGCCAAGATACAGAAACAATTTAAGTGCCTATAATGATGAATGGATAATGGATAAAGAAAATGTGATATGTATACATATAATGGAATATCACTGACTTTAAAAAGAAAAAAAAAGAAGGAAATCTTGCCATTTGCAACAACATGGGTGAACTTGGAGGACATTATGCTAAGTGAAATAAACCAGACACAAAAAAACAACTACATAATCTCACTTATATGTAGAATCTAAAAAATCCAACTTCATAAAAGCAGAAAGCAGAATGGTAGTTGCCAAGAGCTGAGGGTAGGTGAAACAGAGAGATGTTAGTCACAGGGTGTAAATTTTCAGTTATTCAGGATGAATAAGCTCTGAAGATCTAATGTGCAGCATGCTGACTAAAAGTAGAATAATCATGTAATATAGCAATTCCACTCCTATCCAGAAAAGATGAAAACTATAATTCAAAAGGACACATGTACCTCTATGTTAATAAACACTATTTACAATAGCCAGGACATGAAACAACCTAAATGCCAATTAGGAGTGGAATGGATAAAGAAGATGTGGTACATATACACAATGGAATATTACTCGGTCATAAAAAAGAATGCCATTTGCAGCAGCATAGATAAACCTAGAGATTGTAATACAAAGAGAAGACAGACAGACAAAGGCAAATATCATATGATATCACTTATATGTGGAACCTAAAATGTGATACAAATGAATTTATTTACAAAAAAGAGACAGGCTCTCAAACATAGAAAACAAATTTATGTTTACCAACAGGGAAAGTGGGAAGAAAGGATTGAGAGTTTGCGATTTGCAGAGGCAAGTTAGTATATGTAGGATGGATAAATAACAAGATCTTACTGTATAACAGAGGGAACTATATTCAATATCTTATAATAAACTATAATGGAAAAGAATTTGGAAAAGAATATATATGTGAATCACTCTGCTGTATACCAGAAACTAGTACAACAACGTAGATCAATAATACTTCAATTTTTTAAAATTAGAAGAAAGAAAGAAAAAAAAATTAATGGGCAAAGTGCAATAAGACACTAAAACAAAGAGGATATATGGGTGGTAAATGAGCATATGAAAAGATGGCCAAAGTTACTAGTCATTAGGGAACTGTACATTAAAACCTCAGTGAGGGGGGAAAAAAAAAGCCTCAGTGAGGGCTTCCGTGGTGGTCAAGTGGGTGGAGAGTCTGCCTTGCAATGCAAGGGGCCCTGGTTTGATCCCTGACATGGGAAGATCCCACATGCTGTGGAGCGGCTGGACTGGTGTGTCCAATTATGAGTCAGCCCTCTGGAGCTTATGCACCCAGAGCCGGTGCTCTGCAAGGAGAGAGTCCACTGCAATGGGAGGCCCACACAGGCCAAAGAATAAAGATGGATGAAAATGAATAGATAAAGGACCAATAAAAGATGCCAAAATTTAAAAAAAGGAAAAAACTCAGTGAGATAGAATTACTATTAGAGTGGCTAAAAAAATAAATAAATAAAACTTAAAATAACAAGCACTGACAAGCATCCAGAATAATTTGAAGTGTCATGCACTGCTGATAATTACACAAAAAGGTACAGTCACTCCAGGAAATGTTTTGACAGTTTCTTATAAAGTTAAACACACACTTACCACATAACCCAGGTACTCCACTCCTAGGAAACTACCTTACATAAATGAAAACCTATGTTCACAAAAACATGAATGTCTACAGCAACTCAAATCATAATTTTAACCCAAATGGCCTTCAATGGGTGAATGAATAAACAAATATGGTACAGCCTTATAATGGAATAGTACTGAGCACTAAGAGGGAATAAACAATTCCATGGATGAGTTCTAAACACTTTTAAAAGTTATATATTACATGATCCTTTTATATGAAATTTTGGAAAAGAGATTATAGAAGATTATTGGTTGCCAGGGATTAGGGATAGGAAGAGAGGTAGGATTACAAAAGGGCAGGCTGAAGGAGATCTTCAGGTTGATGGACTTTTCTGTGGTTTGTGGCAGAGGTTACACAAATATATACGTTTGTTAAAACCGATGGGCCTGTACACCAAAACCAAAAAAGGAATCACTATTATTTATGTTAATTTCTAAAGCTCATAAACTTTTAAACCAAAAAGTCAATTGCGGGCTTCCCTGGTGGTCTAGTGGGTGAAGAGTTGCCTTGCACTGCAAGGGGCCCTGGTTCGACACCTGGCCCAAGAAGATCCCATGTGCCGTGAAGTGGCTGGACTGGTGTGTCCAATTGCCAACCAGCGCTCTGGAGCGCATGCGTCCAGAGCCAGTGCTCTGCAACAAGGAAGGCCACTGCAATGGGAAGCCCATGCAGGCCAAAGAATAAAGATGGATGAAAATGAATAGATAAAGGGGACCAATAAAAGAGGTCAAAATTTTTTAAAAAGGAGGAGGAGGACTTAAAAAACATCAATTTATTGCAAATTATTGATTAAAAAAAAGTCAAAATAAAGAATAAAAAAAAAAGTCAACTGCACTGTGTTATTTTAAAATGAAATTTCAAAAAGAGGAAAAAATTAATATCAATATATAAGCATGGACTCTTCCTTACCCCACCCTAATAAACTCTACTTCACTCTCAAAAAAAAAAAAAAATACATAAGCATTACACGCGTGACACGTTTATGGCATCCTGTTGATGAATCCCTAAGCCTCTGACTCAGTGGCTCTGCCCCACGAAGCTGTCTGGAAATTTGTGCACTGACCACCAGGTGGATCCAATTATGTACATAGTTCTTTTTAGAAGAGGTGGCTTATTAACAGGGAAGACGATTGGTATGTTATGGTTGTAAGAATAGCCTTAGGCGTTTAGATTTTCGTTTTTATAATAGGGAAGATTCAGCCATCGGTGGGGTATTTTAGGATTCCAAGGACGTCAGAATGAATTAGAAGTCATCAGGTTTTTTGACGATATTATATCTTCAAAGTTTTTGTCTCAATGTCTAGAAAAGAATTCATTTTTTTATTTCAAACCAGTTAAATATTCTGGGTTGGAACAAGTCACCGATTTGCCTATGACCTTTTAGAAAAGTTGTCATTTATTTGAATTTTATTGACTATGTTTCAGTGTATTTATAAATAGTGAACTCAGCTTCTGAAATTAAACTTTTTATTGGCAATTTTCAAAAAACAAAATACATAAGCACTAAAATGTGATAAATGGATATGCAGAGCAGCAATGGAGAGGCAGACATGGAGAATAGTCTTACGGACATTGGGGTGGGGAAAGCTGTGGGACTAGGGATCTCAAACAGGCTGTCCCTACGGGGGGGGCGACACCTGGCCCAAGAAGATCCCATGTGCCGTGAAGTGGCTGGACTGGTGTGTCCAATTGCCAACCAGCGCTCTGAGCGCATGCGTCCAGAGCCAGTGCTCTGCAACAAGGAAGGCCACTGCAATGGGAAGCCCATGCAGGCCAAAGAATAAAGATGGATGAAAATGAATAGATAAAGGGGACCAATAAAAGAGGTCAAAATTTTTTAAAAAGGAGGAGGAGGACTTAAAAAACATCAATTTATTGCAAATTATTGATTAAAAAAAAGTCAAAATAAAGAATAAAAAAAAAAGTCAACTGCACTGTGTTATTTTAAAATGAAATTTCAAAAAGAGGAAAAAATTAATATCAATATATAAGCATGGACTCTTCCTTACCCCACCCTAATAAACTCTACTTCACTCTCAAAAAAAAAAAAAAATACATAAGCATTACACGCGTGACACGTTTATGGCATCCTGTTGATGAATCCCTAAGCCTCTGACTCAGTGGCTCTGCCCCACGAAGCTGTCTGGAAATTTGTGCACTGACCACCAGGTGGATCCAATTATGTACATAGTTCTTTTTAGAAGAGGTGGCTTATTAACAGGGAAGACGATTGGTATGTTATGGTTGTAAGAATAGCCTTAGGCGTTTAGATTTTCGTTTTTATAATAGGGAAGATTCAGCCATCGGTGGGGTATTTTAGGATTCCAAGGACGTCAGAATGAATTAGAAGTCATCAGGTTTTTTGACGATATTATATCTTCAAAGTTTTTGTCTCAATGTCTAGAAAAGAATTCATTTTTTTATTTCAAACCAGTTAAATATTCTGGGTTGGAACAAGTCACCGATTTGCCTATGACCTTTTAGAAAAGTTGTCATTTATTTGAATTTTATTGACTATGTTTCAGTGTATTTATAAATAGTGAACTCAGCTTCTGAAATTAAACTTTTTATTGGCAATTTTCAAAAAACAAAATACATAAGCACTAAAATGTGATAAATGGATATGCAGAGCAGCAATGGAGAGGCAGACATGGAGAATAGTCTTACGGACATTGGGGTGAGGGAGGGGAATATGCTGTGGGACTAGGGGATCTCAAACAGGGGCTCTGTGGCAACCTGGAGGGGTGGGATGGGGGCGGGGAGGAGGGAGGTTTTGAGTAGGGGGTCATATGTACACCTATGGTGAATTCAGGTCAATGTGTGGCAGCAAACAACAAAACCCTGTCCAAAAAAAATAAAATAAAATATATTGAAAAATAAGTGAGCACTAAAATGGGCCCAATTTTTAAAAGAATGATCACGACATATCTTGTTGAGGATGTGGAGCAACCACAACTCTTAATAATGCTAGTGGAATTAAAAATCATACAACTGCATTGGAAAAAAAAGGTTTGTGTTTAAAACATTAAACACAGGGCTTCCCTGGTGGTCCAGTGGGTAAAGAGTCCCCCTTACAGTGCAAGGGGCACCGGTTTGATCCCTGGCCCAGGAAGATCCCACGTGCTGAGGAACAGCAGGGCCAGTGTGTCCAATTACAAGCCAGTAGCTCTGAGGCACATGTGCCTGGAGCCGGTGCTTTGCAGCGAGAGAGGCCACTGCGATGGGAGACCCACACATGCCAAAGAATAAAGATGAATGAAAAATTAAAAAATAAAATAAAATAAATGATGAGTTAGAGGCAAAAAAAGAAAGAATTAAACATAGACCATACAAATCACTCACTCCAATATCCAAAAGAAATGAAAACTAATGTCTACACACAAATACGTAAATGCCTACAGCAGTTCTTGTAACTATATATGGTGACGGGTGTTAACTAGATTTGTTGTGGTGATCATTTCACAATATATACAAATATGAATCATTATGTTATATACCTGAAACTGAAGTTAAGAAGCCATATTGTAATGTTTAGAGTAACCATTATTAAAACAGTAAAGAAATTTCTTTTACTTGCAGACCAACAGAAGGGAAAAAATAGAGTAGTAAAAAATGTTAAATCCAAAATAAAGCAATTAATTAGATGAAAGGTAAATATGCATCTAAATTTACTTAACAATCACTCAAAGTGGGGAAACCATGTCTTATGTACCCAAAGATGTGATGCAATATGAAACACCACCTATTAAGCATTCTTGCCAAAAAAACTGAATATGAATCTAATCAAGGCTTCAGATCTAACTACTCATTTATAAGAAATAAGAGCAATAGAAGAACAAGTAAAATGACATCAAGAGGAATCAACCAGCCAAATGCAGCCTGTGAGACATTTTGTATACAAATGACCTGATTTCTCTAAAAACTTAATTCTATGAAAATGGGTGGCTGAGTGGATGAAGAATTCTTAAAGAATAAAAGAGTCAATTAGGGAAATTTGGATATGGATTGAGTAATATATGATAAGAAACTATTGTAAATGATGATGGTGTCATAGTTATATTTTTTAATGCCATCTGTTTGAGAAGCATACTTGGGTATTTATCAGTGAAGCAACATGACATCTAGGATTTGCTTTAAAATACTGCAGCATAAAATGGGATGGGAGGGGCTTCCCCTGGTGGTCCAGTGGGTAAGGACACCGCCTTGCAGTGCAAGGGGCGCCTGTTCAATCCCAGGCCTGGTAAGATCCCACGTGCCGCAGAGCGGCTGGAGCGCATGCGCCCAGAGCTGGTGCTCTGCAACGACAGACGCCACCGCGATGGGAGGCCCACACGGGCCAAAGAAAAAAGACGGATGAAAATAGAGAAATGAAAGACCAATAGAAGTGGCCCGCCCACTCCCCTCCCTCCCCAACCCGACCCCCGCCCAAAAATAAATAAATAAATTGGAAAAAAAAAAATGGGATGGGAGGAATAGATGAAAGGAGATTGACAAAATGTTGATAATTATTGAATCTGGATAGTGGGTAAATGGGAGTCCATTATCCCATCCTGACTGCTTTTGTTTATACTTGAAATTTTTATAATAAAAATATTAAAAAATATACAGCAGGTTATACAGTTAGCACTGATTACATTAAAACCAATTATAGTTAACAAAACAAAAACTGTACTGAATTTTAAAAATTTGTTTATGTACTACTTACAAGAGATTAATTTTGAAGCATGATGACACCATAATGTTGTAAGTAAAAATACTTTTTTAAAAAAGGAAAATGTTAAGAATAATACATTTGTAAGCATATAATAAGCTCCCAAAATTTATATTGTATGGGCATAGCAAAGAACCAAGAAATTGAAACCACTCTGAAGAAGAACAAAATGGGTAGACTTGCCCTAACAAATATGAGAATTATTCTTGAGACTCCCCTGGTAGTACAGTGGCTAAGAATCATGCTCATAATTCAGGGGGCCTGGGTTCCATCCCTGGTCAGGGAATTAGATTCCACATGCTACAACTAAGACCTGGCATGCCATTACAAAGATACAGCACAGTCAAATAAATAAATAATTTTTAAAAAAGAAATATAAGAATTATTCTTAAACTACAGTAAGTCATGGGGCTGGTATCCAGAGTACATAAAAAACTCTTTCAACTCAATAATAAAAAGACAGACAACCCAATTTTAAATGGACAAAGGATTTAATAAATGTTTCTCCAAAGAAGGTATATGAATGGCCAGCAAACATATGAAAAAATGTTCAACATCCTTTAGTCAGTAGGGAAACACAAATATCAAAACCACAATGAGATAAAGCTTCACATCCACTAGGATAACTATAATCAAAATGAAAGTCATGTCATAGTGCTAAGGGAATAGGAGTGCTTACAATGGCTTGGGGCGAAGGTCTGGAGGGGTGGGATGGGGGGAACTGGGCGGGTGGGGACCATGGATATGCATATGACTGATCTGGGAACATACATGTCTGTGAACAACAAAACTCTGTATAACTTTTAAAATAAAGAATAAAAACAAAAAAGAAGAAATAAAAAAAAAAAAGAAAGTCAATAACAACTACTGGCAAGAATGTAGAGAAATTGGCACCATCATATGCTACTGATGGGAATGCAAAATCATGAAACCACTTTGGAAGATAGTCTGGCAGTTGCCATATGACCTATCAATTCCACTCCTAAGTATATACACACAAGAGAAATGAAAATACATATACATGTAAAAACTTGTACACAAATGCTTATAGCAGCATTATTCATAATAGCCAAAATGTAGTAAGTCAGAAAGAGAAGGACAAACACCATATGATATACCAATACTAACATGTCGAATCTAAAATATAACATGAGTGAGCAAAACCGACTCAGAGACATAGAGAACAAACTTGTGGTTATCCAGGGGGAGAGAGGGTGAGGGAGGGATGGATTGGGACCTTGGGATTAACAGATGAAAACTGTTATATAAGATAGATAAACAAGATCCTACTGTATAGCACAGGGAAATATATTCAGTTTCCTGTGATATACTATGACAGAAAAGAATATGAAAAAGAATGTATGTATAACTAAATCACTTTGCTGTACAACAAAAATTAACATAACACTGTAAATCAACTATATTTCAAAATCAAAAACAAAAACATAAAGTGGAACAACTCAAATGTCCATTAACTGATTAATGGATAAACAGGATGTGGTATACTCATACAATGGAATATTATTCTATCATAAAAAGAATGAATTACTGATGTATACCACAATATGGGGGGGCTTCCCGGATGGATCAGTGGGTAAAGAATCTGTCTGCAATGCAAGGGACACAGGAGATTCAGGTTCAATCCTTGGGTCAGGAAGATCCTCTGAAGGAGGGCATGGCAACCCATTCCAGTATTCTTGCCTGGAGAATCCTATGGACAGAGGCACCTGGTGGGCTGTAGTTCATGGGGTCACAAAGAGTTAGACATGACTCAAACAACTGAGCACTCTCGCACGTGCCACAATATGGACAACCCCTGAAAACATTATGTTAAGTGAAAGACACCAGCCAAAAAAGCACATATCACATGAATCCATTTATTTGGAATGACCAGAATAGCAAATCTATACAGACTGAAAGGAGACCAATGGTTGCCAGAGGCTTGGAGGAGAGGAAGCCCAACTGCTGGTGGATACAAGATTCCTTTTGGGGTGATGAAATATTCTAAACTTAGATCATGGTGATGGTTACAAAACTCTTCCATTACACTAAAAGCACAGAATTGTATATTTTAAATGGATAGATTTTATAGTATATTAATTACATTTTAATAAATATTTTTTTAAAGTATAGTAATTCAAACAGTGTGGTATAATTGCAGAAAAAGACAAATGACAAATGGAACAAAATAGAGTACCTAGAAACAGACCCAAATATGTGGGAATATTTTCAGCTAATTCTGAAAATCAGCGAAGACAGTATTGGCTTTTCAATAAAGAGTTGAACTTGCATCAATTTGAAATTGAAAACATTTAAATTGGATGCCTGATTCTTAGGCATATGCATACCAGAACTGTCTCTGTAGATGACAGACTTAGTTGTGATAAGCCAAACTAGAAAGCTTTGAAGATAACATCAGAGACTATCTTCATTATTGCAGGGAAGGGAAGACAGATGAAGCACTAAACAGAATGAAAATATTTCAATTTTAGTTCTTTAAAATGAAGACTTATATGTTCACTCAACAAAGCAACAGAAAGAGTAAATTGGCAAGGAAGAGACATGCAAAGACTGCTAAATTATAGATAACTGGCGAAGAACTAATATCAACAAAGAAAAGGCAAACAATCCAACAGAAATGGGTCAAAAAAAATCTATACAGGTTTTCAGAGAAGAGGAAACATTAAGCATGTGAAAAGATGCTCAATATTCATATTTAGGGATATGTCAAACCCTCAATGTAATTTTTTTTCTTTTTTTTAACATGTACAAAGTTGGCAAGACTTAAAAGTCAGAGAATATGCTTTGGTGAGAACGTGTAGCTGTGGAACTTTTCAAACACTGCCGCACTAGTCAAAGTATAAATGGGTTCATTTTGAAACAAAGCTTGGCACTGCATGTTTAATTTGGATAAAGTAAGAATACATTCAGAAATAATGGCAGTGTCTGCAACAATAAATGTTCTCCTTGTTAGTTTAACAATATTTATAATATACTGACAAAGGATATGGAGAACTCTTATCCAGCACTATCTATGGGCTAAGCGTTAAGACCGTTTCACATGCTTCTTTTTTTTTTTTAAATTTGGGCCTCTTTTTATTGATTTTTTATTTATTTATTTTTCATCCATTTTTGCTCTTCAGCCTGTGTGGGCCTCCCATTGCAGTGGCCTCTTTCGTTGCAGAGCACCAGCTCATAACTGGACACACCAGTCCAGCTACTCCGCAGCACGTGGGATCTTCCTGGGCCAGGGATCGAACCGGTGCCCCCTGCACTGCAAGGCAGTCTCTCTACCCACTGGACCACCAGGAAAGCCCGCACATGCTTCTTTATTTAAAGTTGAGGCAAAAGGGGTACCCAGACTGCTATTCTATGACCAGAAGCTTCTGTCTAAAGTTTCTTCTACTACATAAAAATAACTCAGAAGTACTCAGTGCATGAGGCCAAGCTACACATTTGCAAATATTACAACTCACTTGCTTTGCTCTTCAAGCAACACAAGTTTCAAGCATTTACATTTTTCAGTACAATAACACTCACATGCTGGGACGTGGAATTAAAGAGATTCTTCTAAGAGCCATTCTAAGACCACAAGACAAATCCAGAAGATATTCTATGTGAATGATAGATATACTCAAAGAAACAAAATGCCAGTCAGAAAAGTAATAATTACACACATAATATATGGAAATTTCTTTCAGCTGAAGAAAGACTTGAACCAGTGGCAAGAAAGCATTCAACAAATAACTTCCACACATGAATAAAACAGCATACACACATGATATATCTTAATGAGAGTTCTGAATTTCAAAGATATTTTTTAAATGATATAAAAGAGGCAACATACAGAAAAGAGAACCAGTGAAACAACACCTATCAACCGTGAAAAGTTTATACCTCCCAATTAAGGGACTGAGACCAAAAGTTTTTATCTCTCAATTAAGACAGCATTTGTTGGGAAGGCAAAAGTAGATATTTTGGGAGAGTCAAAGCCTCAGAGAGAATATAATGCACTCACATACCAGACATGAGGGAATAAACATTTGATATACATCAACCAAATAACAATTTATTCAGCACAGAGGTGACAAACAGGGAAAGATAAAATGAATAAGAAATAAGAGTAGCAATAAGCCTTGCAATATATGCTTACATGTAAATGGATTACAATAATGTGACTGAGGATTTATAAAATAAGCAATAAGAAAGAATTGTTGAAATAGAAAATACATTAACAGACAAGGCAAAATTCAAGAGCAAATGTTAAAGAGGACAAAAATAGATGTTCTCTACAATCATAAAGAAGATATGTCATATACCTATGTAACAGAAATCTACAGATGCCAAATACATAATGCAAAACTTGAAATACAAGGAAACTGAATAAAATACAAATATGATCAAGATTTTAATATTTTTTCAAAAATTTAAAAATCGGGTAGTTAAAAAGAGTAGGAACATAGATTTGAAAATATAATCAAGTTCAATTTTATCTGTAAATTTATATCAGAACTACCTGAGACAACCTAACATCATATACAAAGAAACACTCAAAATGTATTAAAGACCTAACTGTAAGACCTGAAACCATACAACTCTTCAAGGAAAACCTACGCAGAACACTAGATGACATAAATCAAAGTAGGATCTTCTATGGCCTAGAGTAATGGAAATAAAAACAAAAATAAACAAGTGGGATCTAATGAAACTTAAAAGCTTTTGCATAGCAAAACAAACTATAAACAAGGTGAAAAGACAACCTTCAGAATGGGAGAATAGGAAATGAAACAACCAACAAAGAATTCATTTCCAAAATAAACAAGCAGCTTGGACAACTAGACACCAAAAAAACAAACAACTCAATCAAAAAATGAGAAAAAAGACCTAAACAGACATCTGTCCAATGAAGATATACAGATGGTCAACAAACACATGAAAAGATGTTCAACATGACTCATTGTTAGAGAAATGCAAATCAAAACTACAACGATGGAGAAGGAAATGGCGACCCACTCCAGTATTCTTGCCTGGGAAATCCCCTAGAAAGAGGAGCATGGAAGGCTGCAGTCCGTGGGGTCACAGACACAACTGAGCAAATAAGAGACACACACGGGGAACTGGCAATTGATAGAGGTGGTAATCACAAGTTGGTAGAAAAATCTGGATGGTTCAATAAATGGTCTCAGGGTAACTGACTCTTTATATGGAAAAATAATAGATCTTTGCTGTTGCCATACATTAAAGTATTTATTTAAAAATCCAAAGGTATTGAAGACTAGAATACAAAGGACAAAACTCAGTAATATAAGATTGTTTTTGTTTTTGTTTTTGGCCACTTCTATTGGTCTTTCATTTATTTATTTTCATCCATCTTTGTTCTTTGGCCTGTGTGGGCCTCCCATCGCAGTGGCCTCTCTCGCTACAGAGCACCGGCTCTGGGAGCATGCACTCCAGAGCTCTGGCTCCGTAGTCGGACATATCCATCCAGCCGCTCTGCCGCACATGAGATCTTCCCAGGTCACGGATTGAACTGGCGCCCCCTGCACTGCAAGGCGGTGTCCTTATCCACTGGACCACCAGGGAAGCCATAAGAGTTTTTATAGGAGAATTTTTTTCAAACTTTGGAATAAGAAATAATTTTGAAAACAGAGTCCAGAATACCCTTATATAGAGAGAGAGACAGAGAGAGACAAATTCCTGATATATGGGCTTGGACCATATGGTGCATGAACCAGCAACACCATTTCCAGAGAGCATGCAAGAAATGCAGAATCTTGGACCCCACATTAGGCCCACGAAATCAGAATAAACATTTTCACAAACTCCCTCAGGTGATGTGAATGCACATTCATGTTTGAAAAGTACTGATTTAGAAGAAATGGATTATTTCCAAGGTAAATACAGATACCAAAATTCATTTAAGAAGAAACGTTTGTGGACCAATTAATGTAGAAGAGATCATTAAAGTAAAAACCTACCATTTTAAAGAGGCAGCAGACCCAAATGCTTTCATGTCTGAGCTCTATCTAGATTATAGAAAAGTTTCCAAGTTTATCTTACGGACTTAGCTTTACATTAATATTCAAATCTGATGACAACAGTACAAAACAAGAAAACACCATATCATGAATAGAAATACACAAGGTCTTTTAAAAAATACTATACAGGGCTTCCCTGATGGTCCAGTGGGTAAGGACACAGCCTTGCAGTGCAAGGGGCGCCGGGTGGATCCCTGGCCTGGGAAGATCCCACGTGCCGCGGTGCGGCTGGATCGATGTAACCAACAACGCAGTTGGAGCTCTGGAGCGCATGCGCCCAGAGCCAGTGCTCTGTGACGGGAGGAGTCGCTGCGATGGAAGGCCCACACAGGCCAAGGAACAAAGACAAATAAATGAAAGATCAATAGAAATGGCACACACACACACAAAAAACCTTTTTAAAAAAAATACCATCCAATTTTAAGCAACAATATATTTAAATAACAATAAAAGTGTCCTAACTAGGATACTTTTATGGTAGAAATGCAAATATGGTTTAACTTTAGGAAACCTATCAATGTAATTCAGGATACTTCATTACATCAACAAATAAAGAGAAAATCACATAACTGCATCAATACATGGCTAAAAGACATTTGATAGCATTAGTCACTCGTAATAAAATCTCTAAGTAAAGTAACAGTGGAAGGAAACTAACTCTGATAAACACTAATATTCCAAAACCAACATCATAATAAGTGGTTAAATGCTGGAATAGCCATTAAAAGCAGGAGTGACACAAAAATGTCTCCTAAATATATATATATATAATTATTCAGCATTGTTTTAGAAGTCATAAAATATAAAATGGAAATAATCGACATTTTTTCCCAATATGACTGCAAACACAGATGGTAAAATACCTAGGTACACGAAGAATACATAAAAATCAATAGATGCTTAAACAGTAAGTTGACTATACTATGGTGGATACAATCTTTGGCAAGTTTTTCAGCTATTAAAAAGAACGAGGAGATAGAGCTCGGTCTACTTTCCCAAGGGGATAGACACATTATGCAACTTATAAAGATGGATAATCTTATTTGGGTCAAAAAAATTTACATTCCTCCAAATGTCCTCTTGCTCTCTTAACATATCTACCTTTTTTAGTTTTGTATGAGCACGAAGGGAAGGCATAATAAGTCTATTAACTATGATTACCTCAAGTAAGTTGGCTTACTGATGTCGTAGAGACGACATCATTAAGCTGCCTTTATACTTATTTTGCATTGTACGCCATGCTATAGTAACAGGTATTTTATAACTGTAAAAACATATCGAAAGTAAAACTCAGTAAAGATTTCTTTTTTTCCATATTGGGCCTTCGTTAGGGCGCGGGGGCTTCAGAGCACACAGGCCCAGTAGTTAACCCACAGGCTCCAGAGTGCACACGCCCAGTGGTTGCAAGGCATGGGCTGGAGTGCTCAGACTCTGTAGTTGCACTGCGCCATCTCTGGAGCCCAGGCTCAGTTGCCCCAGGGCATGCAGATTCGGTCTCTTGATAGGGGCTGAACCTTCATCCCCTGCATTGGACTGTGGATTCTTTTTTTAATTATTATTATTTTTATAGATTTTTTTTTTTTGGCCACTTCTATTGGTCCTTCATTTATCTGTTTGCATCCATCTTTGTTCTTTGGCCTGTGTGGGCCTCCCATCGCAGTGGCCTCTGCCGCTGCAGAGCACCAGCTCTGGACGCATGCGCTCCAGAGCTCCAGCTCGGTAGTTGGACACATCCGTCCAGCCGCGGGATCTTCCCAGACCGGGGATCGAACCGACACCCCTTGCACTGCAAGGCAGTGTCCTTACCCACTGAACCACTAGGGAAGCCTGGACTGTGGATTCTTAAAACCACTCGTAATATATATTTATTCAGCATTGTTTTAGAAGTCATAAAATATAAAATGGAAATAATCGACATTTTTTCCCAATATGACTGCAAACACAGATGGTAAAATACCTAGGTACGAAGAATACATAAAAATCAATAGATGCTTAAACAGTAAGTTGACTATACTATGGTGGATACAATCTTTGGCAAGTTTTTCAGCTATTAAAAAGAACGAGGAGATAGAGCTCGGTCTACTTTCCCAAGGGGATAGACACATTATGCAACTTATAAAGATGGATAATCTTATTTGGGTCAAAAAAATTTACATTCCTCCAAATGTCCTCTTGCTCTCTTAACATATCTACCTTTTTTAGTTTTGTATGAGCACGAAGGGAAGGCATAATAAGTCTATTAACTATGATTACCTCAAGTAAGTTGGCTTACTGATGTCGTAGAGACGACATCATTAAGCTGCCTTTATACTTATTTTGCATTGTACGCCATGCTATAGTAACAGGTATTTTATAACTGTAAAAACATATCGAAAGTAAAACTCAGTAAAGATTTCTTTTTTTCCATATTGGGCCTTCGTTAGGGCGCGGGGGCTTCAGAGCACACAGGCCCAGTAGTTAACCCACAGGCTCCAGAGTGCACACGCCCAGTGGTTGCAAGGCATGGGCTGGAGTGCTCAGACTCTGTAGTTGCACTGCGCCATCTCTGGAGCCCAGGCTCAGTTGCCCCAGGGCATGCAGATTCGGTCTCTTGATAGGGGCTGAACCTTCATCCCCTGCATTGGACTGTGGATTCTTTTTTTAATTATTATTATTTTTATAGATTTTTTTTTTTTGGCCACTTCTATTGGTCCTTCATTTATCTGTTTGCATCCATCTTTGTTCTTTGGCCTGTGTGGGCCTCCCATCGCAGTGGCCTCTGCCGCTGCAGAGCACCAGCTCTGGACGCATGCGCTCCAGAGCTCCAGCTCGGTAGTTGGACACATCCGTCCAGCCGCGGGATCTTCCCAGACCGGGGATCGAACCGACACCCCTTGCACTGCAAGGCAGTGTCCTTACCCACTGAACCACTAGGGAAGCCCTGGACTGTGGATTCTTAACCACTAGACCACCCAGGAAATCCCACAATGAAGATATTTTTTAAAGGATAATAATGCTCTGGGCAGGGCTTCCCAAATGGCTCAGTGGTAAAGAATCTGCCTGACAATGCCAGAGATGCAGGTTCAATCCCTGGGTCGGAAATATCCCCTGGAGAAGGAAGTGGCAACCCACTTCAGTATTCTTGCCAGGATAATCCCCTGGAGAGAGGAGCCTGTCGGGCTACAGTGCACGGAGTCTCAAGTCTCGAACATGACTGAGCAACTAAACCACCACCACCAATGTTTTGGGTAACGGGATAAGAGGGAAAGGTATTTTACTTTCTTCTCTGTACCATTCTGAATTTTCCATATGTCCATTAAAAAAAAAACAAAAAAACTTTTAAGTCAAACAATAGTTACGGAAATACTTGATGTTTGAAAAGAAAATCGCTGAACATACAACAGAATCAATGCTGTGGTTACAAAACACATAGAAGATTTACATGTTATCGACTGAGATTAGAAGAGAACAAAGATGAACAGCCCTAATAAAGCAAGCTACCACTTGACTTATTAAAGGCAATCGTGGATCACATGCAACAAAAATAATTTGCAAGATATCCATCTTTGTATAGTTAAATAAATCCTCCCTTCAAAGTGTTTTTTTTCCCTCTGAAATAAAATTAAAGCACACCACTCTAGGAGAAATAGGGACTAAAAACTTTTAAAGTCTGTCACAACCACCTCAAGAGGGGAAAAACTGACATGAATGTGCAAGGCCAAAAGTAAAGATCTCTGCTAGTGGGCTAATGCCAGAGGGAAACCCAGAATTGGACTACCCTTACTGTTTATGAGACTGGCTTAAGGCAACTCTTCCTTCTCAAGTACGGAGGATGTTTGTTCCGTTTTTTCTGGTAGAGGACCAACTAGTCTCTCAAAAGCTCACAGAAGGCAAGGTAACCCCACACCTTAAGTGACTGGCTGCATTAGTAAAGGCCTAGGCTGGAAAAGGAGAACAAATATGGCCTCTGGGTCTCTCAAGCCAGCTTTATTACATGTAGCCACATACCCAGTGGGTGGTTTCTTATCTCTATTTTCAATGTGATTAGAACTTTCCAAACTCCATCATACAGCGTTGGAATGCCTACCTCCCCTTATTTCAGAGTTCAGGCAAAAGGAAATGGGTTCTGCATTTAAAGTCAAACACATGCATGAAGGAAAAGCAGAAACTGGCCTCTCCTGAAAAGTAAAGTATAGGCCTAGAACTATTCCATTTTCATCAATGGGTTTACATATTCTGTAATTCACATCATGAATCAATAATCCCCTGAGAGAGGAGCCTGTCGGGCTACAGTGCACGGAGTCTCAAGTCTCGAACATGACTGAGCAACTAAACCACCACCACCAATGTTTTGGGTAACGGATAAGAGGGAAAGGTATTTTACTTTCTTCTCTGTACCATTCTGAATTTTCCATATGTCCATTAAAAAAAAAAACAAAAAAACTTTTAAGTCAAACAATAGTTACGGAAATACTTGATGTTTGAAAAGAAAATCGCTGAACATACAACAGAATCAATGCTGTGGTTACAAAACACATAGAAGATTTACATGTTATCGACTGAGATTAGAAGAGAACAAAGATGAACAGCCCTAATAAAGCAAGCTACCACTTGACTTATTAAAGGCAATCGTGGATCACATGCAACAAAAATAATTTGCAAGATATCCATCTTTGTATAGTTAAATAAATCCTCCCTTCAAAGTGTTTTTTTTCCCTCTGAAATAAAATTAAAGCACACCACTCTAGGAGAAATAGGGACTAAAAACTTTTAAAGTCTGTCACAACCACCTCAAGAGGGGAAAAACTGACATGAATGTGCAAGGCCAAAAGTAAAGATCTCTGCTAGTGGGCTAATGCCAGAGGGAAACCCAGAATTGGACTACCCTTACTGTTTATGAGACTGGCTTAAGGCAACTCTTCCTTCTCAAGTACGGAGGATGTTTGTTCCGTTTTTTCTGGTAGAGGACCAACTAGTCTCTCAAAAGCTCACAGAAGGCAAGGTAACCCCACACCTTAAGTGACTGGCTGCATTAGTAAAGGCCTAGGCTGGAAAAGGAGAACAAATATGGCCTCTGGGTCTCTCAAGCCAGCTTTATTACATGTAGCCACATACCCAGTGGGTGGTTTCTTATCTCTATTTTCAATGTGATTAGAACTTTCCAAACTCCATCATACAGCGTTGGAATGCCTACCTCCCCTTATTTCAGAGTTCAGGCAAAAGGAAATGGGTTCTGCATTTAAAGTCAAACACATGCATGAAGGAAAAGCAGAAACTGGCCTCTCCTGAAAAGTAAAGTATAGGCCTAGTTAACTATTCCATTTTCATCAATGGGTTTACATATTCTGAGTAATTCACATCATGAATCAATAATCACCATCCAGAGGTACTACTTAGGTTTTCTGTGGCGAACTGTCCTTGTGGCTCTACAGTATCAGTGCTTCAATACAATGCCAAATCCTGTGTTCACTAGTATCAGCAACACAAGTAACACAAGACCAAGAGCATAGGAAAAACAAAGTAAAGGAAAATAATTCTTGATTTTTCTTCTTTTTTTTTTAACTTTGGCCTCCAACTTGGTTGACTAAGAATTTCCATCACAGAGGCCATGAAAATGATTCTAAAGTCTGAGGAGGTGCAGATGCTGTATCAAGTATAACAGTGATAAATTGGTGCTAGAAGTGCTCAACTACTGAAGGAGTCACATTACTTCCGGCTTATACCATGTTGGGGATTTATTAACTGTGTGATTTAAGCCTCATGTCCATGTATGTATGTGTATGCCTTGTCTACAGCCAACACTCCACTAGGGTAACTTAAAACAAAGTAGGAATTTATTTACAATCGCAAAGGTGTCAAAAGTAACAGGAATAATATATAACAAATCCAAGAGTTATTTTATGAAAAAAGGCAAATAATACACACACAAAGTGAAACAAAATCCAAAAGGGCAATCTTAAAGTGACCTTAACAGGTGCACATGTGGCAAATGTTTTTTTTTTTCCAGATATGAATTACTTAAGTACTGCTGAGCCAGATCAACACACACTTTTCAGTCTTTTTTACTTGCTAAATCTTCCTCTGAATTCTATTTACTTTTGAGGAATGTAACTTTGGGGAGGCCATACAAGATTTATGAAGTACATATAGGCTATTTATATGTGTACTGGTTCACATTTCCAAAGGGGTAAAGTGGTACGAAAGTGAAGGTATAAACTGAGTCCCATTTCACCATCACTGCTTCCTTCTGGGGTTTATGTGCGAGTGTTGTCTACTACACAAAATTAATGCACCAGTAATCTTTTAAGTTCAAGTGCTCTAAAACAGTGCTTCCGAAACTTGAACACACATCAGAATCACATGTTAAGACATGCTAAGACACATGTCACTGACAGGATCCTACACCCAGTTTCTGATTCAGTGAATATGGGGTGAGCCCGAGAATTTGCATCTTTAACAAAGTCCAGGCGATTATAATCTGCCACTGCTACCAGGCCACAACTTTGAAAACACTGCTCTGAACTATCACACCCTTTTCAGATTTCAACTACTCAAGTTTTTCCTTATATGAAACCTAGAAATTGTGAGAAATAAAGGAAACTGTTAATACTGAGATTCCCAGAAAACAGAGCAGTACGTCGTCTAACTGGTTGGATCATAGACCAGTAAGATGTTATCTGTCAGGGGTTCTATTATGATTAAGTTTTCCAGCATGGGATATTTTTGTCTTTTTTATGGCTCTAGACAGTGACATTCACCATATTTTCTTCATCATTTACCTCAAATTTTGATTAGCGTTTCAACTATCAGTGAAACACTTGTTCCAACAGTTAAATAACTGCAAAATCACATCTTTAAAAATCAAAGATGATTCAAATTTATTTTATTATTTTCTTCTGACGTCTGATAACTTTAACCTGACTTCTGATTTTTATTATAGCAATGACCATTCTCTAGTATGTTAGTGTCTACTAAAGCTCTCCCAACTGGGCACATAAGGGTAGTTCTGCCTTGGAGGTGGGGACAACCCCACTGATTAAATGTGCAGTTGGAGTAATGTTGAAGTAAACTTTAAGTGCTCTCAAAAACCACTTTATGCATGGGAAAATTTATCTCAGGGAGATTCTAATAAAACAAATCCTTTATGTAAGAAAAGAATTTCAAGGATATGCTCATCAAAGGACTCACCAATCACCTTTATTTTAAGATAAAAGAAACATATGAATTCAAATAGTTCAAGATTTATGAAGTACATATAGGCTATTTATATGTGTACTGGTTCACATTTCCAAAGGGGTAAAGTGGTACGAAAGTGAAGGTATAAACTGAGTCCCATTTCACCATCACTGCTTCCTTCTGGGGTTTATGTCAGTGTTGTCTACTACACAAAATTAATGCACCAGTAATCTTTTAAGTTCAAGTGCTCTAAAACAGTGCTTCCGAAACTTGAACACACATCAGAATCACATGTTAAGACATGCTAAGACACATGTCACTGACAGGATCCTACACCCAGTTTCTGATTCAGTGAATATGGGGTGAGCCCGAGAATTTGCATCTTTAACAAAGTCCAGGCGATTATAATCTGCCACTGCTACCAGGCCACAACTTTGAAAACACTGCTCTGAACTATCACACCCTTTTCAGATTTCAACTACTCAAGTTTTTCCTTATATGAAACCTAGAAATTGTGAGAAATAAAGGAAACTGTTAATACTGAGATTCCCAGAAAACAGAGCAGTACGTCGTCTAACTGGTTGGATCATAGACCAGTAAGATGTTATCTGTCAGGGGTTCTATTATGATTAAGTTTTCCAGCATGGGATATTTTTGTCTTTTTTATGGCTCTAGACAGTGACATTCACCATATTTTCTTCATCATTTACCTCAAATTTTGATTAGCGTTTCAACTATCAGTGAAACACTTGTTCCAACAGTTAAATAACTGCAAAATCACATCTTTAAAAATCAAAGATGATTCAAATTTATTTTATTATTTTCTTCTGACGTCTGATAACTTTAACCTGACTTCTGATTTTTATTATAGCAATGACCATTCTCTAGTATGTTAGTGTCTACTAAAGCTCTCCCAACTGGGCACATAAGGGTAGTTCTGCCTTGGAGGTGGGGACAACCCCACTGATTAAATGTGCAGTTGGAGTAATGTTGAAGTAAACTTTAAGTGCTCTCAAAAACCACTTTATGCATGGGAAAATTTATCTCAGGGGAATTAGAGATTCTAATAAAACAAATCCTTTATGAAGATAAAAGAAAAAATGAATTTCAAGGATATGCTCATCAAAGGACTCACCAATCACCTCTTAACTTCTCTGAAATGTTACTTGCAAATCTGCAGAACTGAACTATTAGTAGTATTTAAATCCAAGTCACAAAATTCAAGGCGATCAAGCGTTTTGCATCTGATGCAGCATGTAAGGAATTAAGAAATAGGGAAAGGAAAATAATTCACTGCTTTTGATGTTTATTAGGCTTACAAAAACTGTACATTTTTTTTTCTTAAGAAAAAGCATTAACTTAGTACTGGTATCAAATAGACTAAACATTAACAGGAAAATATTCTGATTTTTATTTTTGCACGTTATTCTCAAGTACACAATTACAATAATGTCACACATCCCTATATGATTTTCTTTTTATGTATTTTACTTTTTTTTTTTTTTACAAAGTGTACACAGGGAGGGACATACAATATTTAACAGGATATTTCTACAGAACAATAACTTATATTATGTCCTTGTAAAAATCTGTACCTCTTTAAAACATTTAACTGAAAGATCGATTTTTTAGCTTTGCTAATCAAAACTGCTTTAAGAATTAAAACTAGGTTGTTTAACTAATGTCAGTACATAACAGTGACTACAATTTCACTTTCTCTTTATACAGACAAATACACTTTATCATATTCACTTGACCAAACCCTTAAATACCTTTTAAAGGTTTCAATATTGTGCTTTAAAAAGAAAAGAACTGTGTATGATTTCAGACCATGTAAGAGAAATATAAATTGTGTAAATTGCTGTGTTCTTTATCTTTCAGTTTATTTAAAAATATATAGTTAAATGATCAATTACTTATATCTTCTGTATTAATTTTTACAGGATTTTTTTATATTTAGTAAATTTCCACTTTAAGTGTTTTCTTTTACATTATTTTTGGGAAAAATAAAAATTAAGGGAGATTTTAAAGGTTCTCACAAGAAAACAGACAGAGCTTTCAATAGTACTGCAGAGAAATGAATCACACAATTTTAAGTTACTTAAAAAAAAAAAAAGCATATTATGGGGGCCAAAAGGACACAGGCATTCCTATGCCTTGGCTTTCACTGGCAGTCAGGATAGAGTTCATACCAGCCTAAAGCACTTGATTTAGAAATGGACTCAACCAATCTAGCACTTCAGAAACTTGCCAAACACTGAATATTAGATTTCTGATCCTATAAATATAACTCTTGCAAACAAGTATCAATGGCAAAGAGAAAGATGAAAGCTAAAGACCTAATAGCACAAAGGGGATGGAGCACCATAATGAAGTGGCAAGGCAGCTAACAAGTGGGGACAGAATCCCAAATTAGCTTACAAAATTTATTCTAAAAAACATTAACTTAGTACTGGTATCAAATAGACTAAACATTAACAGGAAAATATTCTGATTTTATTTTTGCACGTTATTTTCAAGTACACAATTACAATAATGTCACACATCCCTATATGATTTTCTTTTTATGTATTTTACTTTTTTTTTTTTTTACAAAGTGTACACAGGGAGGGACATACAATATTTAACAGGATATTTCTACAGAACAATAACTTATATTATGTCCTTGTAAAAATCTGTACCTCTTTAAAACATTTAACTGAAAGATCGATTTTTTAGCTTTGCTAATCAAAACTGCTTTAAGAATTAAAACTAGGTTGTTTAACTAATGTCAGTACATAACAGTGACTACAATTTCACTTTCTCTTTATACAGACAAATACACTTTATCATATTCACTTGACCAAACCCTTAAATACCTTTTAAAGGTTTCAATATTGTGCTTTAAAAAGAAAAGAACTGTGTATGATTTCAGACCATGTAAGAGAAATATAAATTGTGTAAATTGCTGTGTTCTTTATCTTTCAGTTTATTTAAAAATATATAGTTAAATGATCAATTACTTATATCTTCTGTATTAATTTTTACAGGATTTTTTTATATTTAGTAAATTTCCACTTTAAGTGTTTTCTTTTACATTATTTTTGGGAAAAATAAAAATTAAGGGAGATTTTAAAGGTTCTCACAAGAAAACAGACAGAGCTTTCAATAGTACTGCAGAGAAATGAATCACACAATTTTAAGTTACTTAAAAAAAAAAAAGCATATTATGGGGGCCAAAAGGACACAGGCATTCCTATGCCTTGGCTTTCACTGGCAGTCAGGATAGAGTTCATACCAGCCTAAAGCACTTGATTTAGAAATGGACTCAACCAATCTAGCACTTCAGAAACTTGCCAAACACTGAATATTAGATTTCTGATCCTATAAATATAACTCTTGCAAACAAGTATCAATGGCAAAGAGAAAGATGAAAGCTAAAGACCTAATAGCACAAAGGGGATGGAGCACCATAATGAAGTGGCAAGGCAGCTAACAAGTGGGGACAGAATCCCAAAATCTCCCACGATGTGCCAGATACTCATGTGCCGACAGTCAATGTAAGAGACCCCAAAACCTAATTTCTGTTCTCCAAAATTCACCCTAACCAAATTACAAGTAATCAAGTGACTCTGAATCTGAACTATTTGGTAAAAAAAGTTAAAGTGTCAGAAGAAAAACACAACTGTGAAAGACTTGGTGATGTTCCAAATAAGGCCTCAGATTTTTCTCATGCACTGAGAACACACCTTTACCTTCTAATCAAAGCCAACGTGTTACATTTTTGAAAGGTTGCTAGCTGTTAACGGAGAAGTAACAAGCAGACTCAACTGGCCAAGTGGAAGTCGTAATTAGCACCCATTCATGGAGCCACCGTTTCCTCAGTCCCCTCACTTGGTGACAGAGTCCCCTCATGGGCTTCTTAGAGAACTGAGGGATGTTATGTCTGGATTCTCATTAGCTTTTCAGAAAAATATAAAGGCATAGAGCTGAAGTTATAAGAAAACATTCTATGTAGAAACATCTTATCTTCTATTTTTCAGTTACCAAAGATATTTAAAGGAAAATACCTTTACTCTTTAAAAATACTAGTGTCCTTCTTTTCCTTCTAAGTCTTCACCTGAGTAGTCTCTCTGAAGAACATGACTTACAATATGTTCTCTCATGCATCCCTGCATCTTTCATGTTATTGTAAATGTAATACTTTTCATTATAGACTTTAAACAACTATTACTTGGGGTTGTGTGTATAAATATGTAAAATAAGCAATACACACAGATACATGTTATGTATATGTGCATATACAATAAGTTTTAATCAAAATTAACCAATACCTCTAGGAGATCCCAAATGCAGTCCTCAAATAAGTCCCCTCAGATCAGGATAGAGTTCATACCAGCCTAAAGCACTTGATTTAGAAATGGACTCAACCAATCTAGCACTTCAGAAACTTGCCAAACACTGAATATTAGATTTCTGATCCTATAAATATAACTCTTGCAAACAAGTATCAATGGCAAAGAGAAAGATGAAAGCTAAAGACCTAATAGCACAAAGGGGATGGAGCACCATAATGAAGTGGCAAGGCAGCTAACAAGTGGGGACAGAATCCCAAAATCTCCCACGATGTGCCAGATACTCATGTGCCGACAGTCAATGTAAGAGACCCCAAAACCTAATTTCTGTTCTCCAAAATTCACCCTAACCAAATTACAAGTAATCAAGTGACTCTGAATCTGAACTATTTGGTAAAAAAAGTTAAAGTGTCAGAAGAAAAACACAACTGTGAAAGACTTGGTGATGTTCCAAATAAGGCCTCAGATTTTTCTCATGCACTGAGAACACACCTTTACCTTCTAATCAAAGCCAACGTGTTACATTTTTGAAAGGTTGCTAGCTGTTAACGGAGAAGTAACAAGCAGACTCAACTGGCCAAGTGGAAGTCGTAATTAGCACCCATTCATGGAGCCACCGTTTCCTCAGTCCCCTCACTTGGTGACAGAGTCCCCTCATGGGCTTCTTAGAGAACTGAGGGATGTTATGTCTGGATTCTCATTAGCTTTTCAGAAAAATATAAAGGCATAGAGCTGAAGTTATAAGAAAACATTCTATCTAGAAACATCTTATCTTCTATTTTTCAGTTACCAAAGATATTTAAAGGAAAATACCTTTACTCTTTAAAAATACTAGTGTCCTTCTTTTCCTTCTAAGTCTTCACCTGAGTAGTCTCTCTGAAGAACATGACTTACAATATGTTCTCTCATGCATCCCTGCATCTTTCATGTTATTGTAAATGTAATACTTTTCATTATAGACTTTAAACAACTATTACTTGGGGTTGTGTGTATAAATATGTAAAATAAGCAATACACACAGATACATGTTATATATATGTGCATATACATAAGTCAGAGTACATTTACATATATAAAGTTGCAAAAGATCCTGTAAGCCACAAATTACCTCTAGGAGATCCCAAATGCAGTCCTCAATAAGTCTCATTTGTAGCACACAACCATTCGAACACAAAGCAGCACAGACAAAATTCAACAGGATCAAGCAAAATTTTTCAATAAAGTTCTCTAAAAGTTTGCTATGCTGACAGAAGATGTAAATACTCCAAAGAAAGCACCCTCTGAAAGGATATTTTGTCTGCTGAACAAAATGAGAGAAATCCGAACCCAGCCACTGCTCTTCACTGAGTGATGCCAGGGATGCAAAAGCTCAAATGGAAACTTTCATTGTCACATGGCCTGAAAATATTAAACAAGAAGAGTAAATGACTTCAATGCTAGGATAATTAGACCTGACCATAAAATCTCCCAGTCATGTTAGTAGATGTCTCTGACAATTTTATTGTGAGAAATTCTTGGGAAAAAATAAGTCAACATGAGCACTTTCAGAGTTACCAATCTAAAATTACCTTACATTAAATGGTCTTAGAAGAGTACCATCAAGGTAAGCAAGGTAAATATTTAAATAAATATAAAATTTCTAAGATAGAAAAATTCACTTTTCTATCAGGGATTACTTTATTACAAGCAACTTGCTTGTTGCTGTTTTTCCCCATTTATTAAACAAACTGAATAGAATTCAGAACACACTACTAAACAAAATGTAAAAAAAAAAAGTCAACTAGAAGCAATAATTCTGTTTGTACACGGCATAAATCAATATACAGTATTGTATATGAACGAGACTGGCTTTAAAATGATTTTTCTGCTTCAAAGCCAACATCTCTACAAAAGTCTGCAATAGTATTATTAGGGCAGGCCAACTTCTTTATGATGTCGCATTATGTGCTGGTTCTTCTCTGAAGGTCTTCGGAACCCTTTCTTGCAGTACTCGCAACGGTGAGGATAGTCTTTCGTATGAATGGAAATGACGTGCCGTTTGAAGCCTGAGGCATCTGTAGTGCTATACTCACAATACTCACACTGATATACTTTCCTGCCACTGTGCGTCTTCATATGCTTTTTAAGCTCATTCTGTTGCCTAAATCCCTTTCTACACCTCTTACACCTAAATGGAAGATCTTTTGTGTGAACTGAGAGAATATGGCGACTTAGAACAAACGGATCTGCAATCTTAAAGTCACAATGTCTACACTGGTGCATTTTTTTACCCTTGTGGGCAGCCACATGTTTCTTGAGTTCTGAAGGCCTGTGAAAGCCTTTATCACACATGTCACACTTATGGGGGTAGTCCTTTGTGTGAACTGAAATTATGTGTCGTTTCAAATCGCTTGAGTTCGAGCTTTTGTGGTCACAATGCAAACACTGGTGTGTTTTGCTTTCTTGGTGGATAAGAGCATGTTGCTGCACCTCTTTGGTATCCGAGAAAGTTAGAAGACAAATGTCACACTTGAATGGCATTTCTTTACTATGCTTGGTTTTTACATGCGTTTTCAAGTTAGAAGAGTCTGCAGATCTATATTCGCAGTACTGGCATTGGTACGGCTTCTCACCAGTATGGATTCGCATGTGCTTTTTGAGCTCTGATGGATGACGAAAACCTTTACCACATTCCACGCATATATGAGGAAAGTTCTTACTGTGGACCGCCAAAAGGTGGCGATTCAGTAACCCTTGTTCAGCTGTCTCGTATTCACAGAATTTACATTTGTGCATTTTATTGGCTCCTTTTTCCTTATGCACCATTTTGTGAGTAAACAAAGCCCCAGCATGAGAGAAATGCTTTCCACAATCGTCGTATTCGATAGCCTTTTCTGCCTTGCTGGTAAGCTTGTGGCTCTCCAGGTGGTTGTGTAAACTTATCTTCTTGTTGGTAGTGTAATCACAGTCAGTACAGCGGTACTTCTTCTTGGCAAGGTGTTCAGGATGATTTTTCATGTGCCTTTTCAAAAAACCTCTCGACTTAAACTTTTTCCCACAAATCATGCAAGGATAGACAGTCAAGGGATGTCCATCAGGGCCAATAATTATTGCTAAGAAAGGAAAAGAAAGGAGCATGAGTGATCAAACCAAGTTCTGTTTTGGTTTCTTCAAGAATTTAAAGTGTGTGTTCTGAACACTGTTGGGCAAGTACTCCTATGTTACACTATTTGTTACTTAACATTAACATTCCTTTCATAGTTTTCCAACATAAGAGATAGAGCTGCCTCATCATGAAGGGAACCTGGTCTGGCAACTCCATTCAGTATGACTGCACCAACCTTACTCCCTTCAGATTAGAAAAAGCTAAATGAATAAATATGTAACCTCTACCAATCAGCAACTGAAGCTGTATCAACTGAAAAGTTGCTGGGAAATTATTGATAAAAACAGTTTCATTATCACATTTACTGCTTTGGTTATTCTAACATAACTTATACCAATTTACAGTAAAGCTTAAATATGTCTACAAAATCTTTATATGCAAATCAGCATACAAGAATAGACAGGAATATGTCCATGAACTGAAGTACTGTCCTGCTGCTCTGTAAATTATTCCTGCTATGTGCTGACATAATCAGATTCTTTAAATATATTTAGTTGTTTTGAAAAAAAGTTAATGCTTGCAATATATATGAGGGATTTCTTTGCATATTCGCAGTACTGGCATTGGTACGGCTTCTCACCAGTATGGATTCGCATGTGCTTTTTGAGCTCTGATGGATGACGAAAACCTTTACCACATTCCACGCATATATGAGGAAAGTTCTTACTGTGGACCGCCAAAAGGTGGCGATTCAGTAACCCTTGTTCAGCTGTCTCGTATTCACAGAATTTACATTTGTGCATTTTATTGGCTCCTTTTTCCTTATGCACCATTTTGTGAGTAAACAAAGCCCCAGCATGAGAGAAATGCTTTCCACAATCGTCGTATTCGATAGCCTTTTCTGCCTTGCTGGTAAGCTTGTGGCTCTCCAGGTGGTTGTGTAAACTTATCTTCTTGTTGGTAGTGTAATCACAGTCAGTACAGCGGTACTTCTTCTTGGCAAGGTGTTCAGGATGATTTTTCATGTGCCTTTTCAAAAAACCTCTCGACTTAAACTTTTTCCCACAAATCATGCAAGGATAGACAGTCAAGGGATGTCCATCAGGGCCAATAATTATTGCTAAGAAAGGAAAAGAAAGGAGCATGAGTGATCAAACCAAGTTCTGTTTTGGTTTCTTCAAGAATTTAAAGTGTGTGTTCTGAACACTGTTGGGCAAGTACTCCTATGTTACACTATTTGTTACTTAACATTAACATTCCTTTCATAGTTTTCCAACATAAGAGATAGAGCTGCCTCATCATGAAGGGAACCTGGTCTGGCAACTCCATTCAGTATGACTGCACCAACCTTACTCCCTTCAGATTAGAAAAAGCTAAATGAATAAATATGTAACCTCTACCAATCAGCAACTGAAGCTGTATCAACTGAAAAGTTGCTGGGAAATTATTGATAAAAACAGTTTCATTATCACATTTACTGCTTTGGTTATTCTAACATAACTTATACCAATTTACAGTAAAGCTTAAATATGTCTACAAAATCTTTATATGCAAATCAGCATACAAGAATAGACAGGAATATGTCCATGAACTGAAGTACTCGTCCTGCTGCTCTGTAAATTATTCCTGCTATGTGCTGACATAATCAGATTCTTTAAATATATTTAGTTGTTTTGAAAAAAAGTTAATGCTTGCAATATATATGAGGGATTTCTTTGCATATCCACATAAAAATCACCCCAAGTTTTGAATGCTTCAAATCCATGTTTGATCCACTCACTGTTTTCCTCTTTTAATTCAAGGAAATCATTCATGAATATCACTGAATTCTTAAAATTATATTTTCAACTTCAATACACAGAAGCTCTATGTGGTCTAGGAGCTAAAATGCCATCACAACACCTTTATGAATACATACTAGAGTTTCATCTGAGAGCTCGCAAAGCACGCTGCGCTGTGGAACTCGTGTGCCCTCACCTGTTTGGTATTGCCTGGAATCAGGTCTTCTCCTTTTCTTTGGTTTTTGTTTAGCCAGTCTGCCAAGCCCAGCAGACTCATCTATGTGCAAGAGGGCACTTGCAGTGCCATTCCGGTTTTCAATTCCATCAGAATTATTACCTAACAATGCGCATTAAAAAACAAAATTATACAGTATTATAAATTATAAAGAATTAGGGACTCTTTATTAACTATAACAACGAAAGTAAGCCATGATACTCATGAATGACGGAAATTCCCCATTCTAGTTAATGGGTTTTATGACCACATTTATTATAGTAACACTGTAAGAAATGCCTAGCTTCCAAATCTAAAAAACACATGTCAGCATTTTGCCCCATGGACTCCCTTGTTGTCTCCCAAAATTGTAAAGTCATGGGCCACAGATAATCAAGATGAAAAGTTTCAGCTTAAAAGCCTGTGTACTTCTTGCAGTACTTCCTTTTACGTAATATACATGAAGGAAATTCCTGTCAAAAATAAAGACAAAAAGTAGACTTTATAATCTTCCCCTACTCTTATTCAAATCAAATAATCCTTACAGGGTGCTGGTATTTCAGATCTGTGAAACCGAAGACCTCAGAAACTGTTTTCAATCATGAATTCATGTTAAAGAGCCAACTCAATCCAAGAGCTGCAATAGGACTTACCGTAAGCTGCTGCCCATGCTATTGGCATGAAGGTTTTGATTTCACTGTCATCCATTTGCTGTTCATGGGCAGCAGCAGCTGCCGCAGCAGCAGCAGCATCCTCCTCTCCTACAATCACTTCCATATAAACTTCATCTGCAATTTCAGCAACATCTGAGTGGAGAATTATAGAAACTGCTGTGACCACATTTACAGAGATCATAGGAAAGATATTTTCACTTGAATTCAGTTAATAGACAAGCAGAAAGAAAAGTTCACATGTTATATTACCTAGAACATAGTAAGCACTCAATCATTATCTGTTGAACGAATCATACATTTCTTGGCTTTCAACACAATTTGCATTTTTATTTTGTTTTTCTATACTCTTTTCCATTATGGTTACTATAGCATTTTAAATACAGTTCCATACTTTGTTCTTAAAGTCACATTCTAAGCACACATAGTAAGTCACTGATGTTTCCTTTGGAATACGGCATAATAATACTCTATATAATAATGATACTTGTTTCCTCCAGTTACTGGCCATATTTTCAAAAAGAAAAGGCGAGAGAGAGGCGAAGACCTATAGGAACATACAATTCTCTCCCACAAAAAGGCCACCTACTTACTTATATCTTCATCTTCTTGCTGAGAGTCATTGACAGTCATATAAACCATCTTTTCCCTTGGCACACGAATACTGTTATTCTGATCAAGTAGTTCCACTCCATGATCATTCTCAGGCTCACTCTCCACAATGTCTACAGTGCCACCTATAAGGGAAGATGATAGCTGTAAGAATCTATGTGAAAACTTCGTTTCTATGTGTTTCACTTACTACATTTTACATACTTCTCTAATGCTGCATTGGAACGCTTGCTTAAAAGGTTATCTTCAGAAAAGATTACAAATATTCTCTGTCTAGGTCACCAAATAGCAACTAGGCTGAAGTGTTTGATCACAATGTATACTATGCTGAAGGTCTTCTCTTACCTAAGTCATCCTCTCCAGGGTCAGCTTTAAAAATGTACACCTTGATAACTTCAGGGCAAGCGCCATCCACTTTACAAGGATCAATTTCTGACTCTGCATCCATGGTCATTCCAGAGGAACCGTCATGTTCTTTTGCCCCTCCAAAAAAAAGCTTCACTGTCATCCATTTGCTGTTCATGGGCAGCAGCAGCTGCCGCAGCAGCAGCAGCATCCTCCTCTCCTACAATCACTTCCATATAAACTTCATCTGCAATTTCAGCAACATCTGAGTGGAGAATTATAGAAACTGCTGTGACCACATTTACAGAGATCATAGGAAAGATATTTTCACTTGAATTCAGTTAATAGACAAGCAGAAAGAAAAGTTCACATGTTATATTACCTAGAACATAGTAAGCACTCAATCATTATCTGTTGAACGAATCATACATTTCTTGGCTTTCAACACAATTTGCATTTTTATTTTGTTTTTCTATACTCTTTTCCATTATGGTTACTATAGCATTTTAAATACAGTTCCATACTTTGTTCTTAAAGTCACATTCTAAGCACACATAGTAAGTCACTGATGTTTCCTTTGGAATACGGCATAATAATACTCTATATAATAATGATACTTGTTTCCTCCAGTTACTGGCCATATTTTCAAAAAGAAAAGGCGAGAGAGAGGCGAAGACCTATAGGAACATACAATTCTCTCCCACAAAAAGGCCACCTACTTACTTATATCTTCATCTTCTTGCTGAGAGTCATTGACAGTCATATAAACCATCTTTTCCCTTGGCACACGAATACTGTTATTCTGATCAAGTAGTTCCACTCCATGATCATTCTCAGGCTCACTCTCCACAATGTCTACAGTGCCACCTATAAGGGAAGATGATAGCTGTAAGAATCTATGTGAAAACTTCGTTTCTATGTGTTTCACTTACTACATTTTACATACTTCTCTAATGCTGCATTGGAACGCTTGCTTAAAAGGTTATCTTCAGAAAAGATTACAAATATTCTCTGTCTAGGTCACCAAATAGCAACTAGGCTGAAGTGTTTGATCACAATGTATACTATGCTGAAGGTCTTCTCTTACCTAAGTCATCCTCTCCAGGGTCAGCTTTAAAAATGTACACCTTGATAACTTCAGGGCAAGCGCCATCCACTTTACAAGGATCAATTTCTGACTCTGCATCCATGGTCATTCCAGAGGAACCGTCATGTTCTATTTTGCCAGCATCATCCACTAAAAAGGCAGGAAATACATAATAAATAATAACAGCAGATACATAAATAAAATGTCACCATTTTCAAAGGCCCTTTTAACAAATATAATCTCTAACATGATTCACATAAAACTGGATATTATCTGAACATGTAGACATGCCAAACTCATTCTATCAGGTATTGGAAATGTGGTTGACTACTGAGCTGGAGCCAGGTCATGGTGGGATTTGTACAAGCAGGCAGAGGGGCTCAGACTTGACCCTGGTAAGCCGGTTTCACACTCTGGTCAGGTATTACAATCTCTCAGCAAACTTAAAAACACAGGCCCCGCCAAGTAGTTCTATAGAATCAGAATCTGCAGGGTGGGGCCTGATAGACAGATTTAGAGGAAACCTGCCCCAGGGATTCTGATCAGCAGTTTGAGAACTTCCGCTGTAGATGGTGGGAGAGTCTCAAGTAGAGCTGGCCTTCTCAAAGGTGGCTTCAAAGAGATCAAGACACAAAGCAGAGACACTACTTTTGAGTCTACTGCAATAATGCAGGTGACAGATGACAAGGCCTCAAAAATCAGGACAGAAGTAGGACGCATGGGGAAGAGGGTTACCCTTGATTTGTATCTTAGACTGAAATTGCAGAACCTGGTGCCCAATGGAAAACTGAACAAATGGAACTCTCCTATTGATAGAGCAGAATCTATTTTCATTATTCAGTCTTTTACAAAAGTAGAATTCACATTCAGTTTTTCACCTTGATCATGTGTCCTACTAACTCAAACTATGAAATTATTCTACATATAAAATATTACAGAAGTGATCCGCTTAAAAAAAAACCTTTTTGGTGGTCCTATTAAAGTACTAAAATTTTCACTGTGATTTTAAAGATACCATTAAAATGAATTTCTAAAAACAGACAAAGAAGGCTTTGATAACACTGAGTCATCATACATATGATTACTGCATAAGTGCCTCCTTCTAATATTGTAATGAAGAACCAAAGCTTCAGAATAAGGCCTCTCAAAATAGAAAAGCATAATTTCTGGAAATTAAGACCACTTCTAATAATAATTACCATCTGCATAGCATTTTGTGATTTCCTTATTTTTATACTCTGCATCCATGGTCATTCCAGAGGAACCGTCATGTTCTATTTTGCCAGCATCATCCACTAAAAAGGCAGGAAATACATAATAAATAATAACAGCAGATACATAAATAAAATGTCACCATTTTCAAAGGCCCTTTTAACAAATATAATCTCTAACATGATTCACATAAAACTGGATATTATCTGAACATGTAGACATGCCAAACTCATTCTATCAGGTATTGGAAATGTGGTTGACTACTGAGCTGGAGCCAGGTCATGGTGGGATTTGTACAAGCAGGCAGAGGGGCTCAGACTTGACCCTGGTAAGCCGGTTTCACACTCTGGTCAGGTATTACAATCTCTCAGCAAACTTAAAAACACAGGCCCCGCCAAGTAGTTCTATAGAATCAGAATCTGCAGGGTGGGGCCTGATAGACAGATTTAGAGGAAACCTGCCCCAGGGATTCTGATCAGCAGTTTGAGAACTTCCGCTGTAGATGGTGGGAGAGTCTCAAGTAGAGCTGGCCTTCTCAAAGGTGGCTTCAAAGAGATCAAGACACAAAGCAGAGACACTACTTTTGAGTCTACTGCAATAATGCAGGTGACAGATGACAAGGCCTCAAAAATCAGGACAGAAGTAGGACGCATGGGGAAGAGGGTTACCCTTGATTTGTATCTTAGACTGAAATTGCAGAACCTGGTGCCCAATGGAAAACTGAACAAATGGAACTCTCCTATTGATAGAGCAGAATCTATTTTCATTATTCAGTCTTTTACAAAAGTAGAATTCACATTCAGTTTTTCACCTTGATCATGTGTCCTACTAACTCAAACTATGAAATTATTCTACATATAAAATATTACAGAAGTGATCCGCTTAAAAAAAAACCTTTTTGGTGGTCCTATTAAAGTACTAAAATTTTCACTGTGATTTTAAAGATACCATTAAAATGAATTTCTAAAAACAGACAAAGAAGGCTTTGATAACACTGAGTCATCATACATATGATTACTGCATAAGTGCCTCCTTCTAATATTGTAATGAAGAACCAAAGCTTCAGAATAAGGCCTCTCAAAATAGAAAAGCATAATTTCTGGAAATTAAGACCACTTCTAATAATAATTACCATCTGCATAGCATTTTGTGATTTCCTTCGTATTTCTATATACTTTTACTCCATTTGATTCTTACCTTTTCCAGATAAAGAAAAGAAGCTTTGAGATAAGTGATTTGCCCCGTCAGTAAACAAGGGACGGGAGATACAGTGAGGTGTCTGCCTTTAGAACTTAGACCTCTGTCTGCATCTTCAGATTTTTAAAGAAATGTGTGTTCACTATATAAAATTTAGCATTAAAAAAAATCACCAATAGTCTCACTAACCAGAGATTGAATCATTAGTAAATTTTCTTCCTAGATTTTTACAGTGGCATCACAGTTCCCTCAAGTCTTATATAGTAATCAATGTTACATCTCATCTAGTATCTTAAACTTTAAAGCTAAAGAAAAACTTGATTTATCAACAATCTCATTAGCAAAAGCAAAACTATAGCAAAATACTGGCGTAATTTATTCTTAGGTCACATTTTCTCAAAACTTTGTAGATACCATTCCACTGTCTTCTAGCACTGAGTATTTCTGTCACTCCATCAACCTGAAAATAGAGACTGAATCTTTATTTCAAGTTCCTTGAAGATTCCAATCTTCATTTTGGAAAAATTTCTTCCATTATAAATATTTTTCTAGTTCAGTTAGTCCCTACTTCTGGAACTTCATTTATGTGCACTTGTCTATTTTATCTGTCTCCCATAACTATCCATCTTCCCCATAATCATTTGTATCTTTTTATTTTTAACCACTTTAGTTTTGTGATTTTCTGAGGCCATGTGTCCCTGTGCCTCTGATTATATAACAAGGCATAATTATTCTTACAACTGCTTCTACGGTGGCTTTCACCTTGATCATATTTTTATTTTCAACTTCTTTTTGAGTTCTGTCAGTTTACTTTCTATTTACCTCTACTGTCTTCTAATATCTTTTCTGAACCTCTGTATCTCCTCTCTGAGTTTTAAGAGATCACGTTGTTTGCAATTGCATTGAAGCTGCAGGTCAGTGCTAACCAAGAAAACTTTGTGATGATGAAAATATTGTATCTGCACTAGCCACATCTGACTACTAAGCACTTGCAATGTGGTTAGTGCAATACAGAAACTATATACCTAAAATTCGTCTCACAAAATATTAAATATTTCAGAGAGCTAAAGAATAAATCTTCAAAGGACTCACCATGCATGGTAACACAACATATAAAAAAAGACCCACACCTAACAGAACACAATCTATGATATTTCAGATCAATGGGGGTAAACAGATGATCTCTAAAAAGCTTAAGAAAAAGAATTATCTACAAAAAAATGATAATCAAAATGGTATTAGGCTCCTAAACCAAATGCTGGATGACAATGAAACATGCCACCACAAATTCTCAGAGGAAATTCACTGCAACCTGTATTTCCTTCCCTAATCAAGTTTTCAGTCAACTTTAAAGTTCACTGTTAGACGTCCCTCTCTTACCTTCCTCCTCAAGAACCTTTTTCCTGAGGCTAAAATTTCATCTGAATTTTATTATACAGTCTATAAAATGTTTCAAAGATCAGGTTATAATCTGATCTCCTTTAATTCTTAAAACTTTCCTAGAGAGGTTCAAAGGCTTTAGAGGAAGAAAGAGAACTGTCTACGGCTATATCACCCTGAACGTGCCCAATCTCATCTGAAGATGTAGAATTAAAGGATCAGAGCCATTCAAGTGCCTACTCTAAGTTAGAGTGATCTCCAACATGGCGTCAGAGATACAATTAATGAAAAATACTGGCCAAGTTGCACTGAATTGGTCAAAAACACAGTTAATCAAACCAAGTTAACCAAGAAGTGCTTTCTTCACAAAATTCAGGAGGAGGAGGAATGACTACTACAATCCCACCTCGTGCCTGCCTTTACCCCAAACTTCCCAATTAGACAAAAGGAAGGTCTTAAATGAACCGAGTTAGGGTTAGTCTTGCTAGCCCAGTAGATGCCACCAACAGAGAGACTACGTGGATGATTACAATGGCTAGTACTTACTGACAGGCATGTTTTGCGCTGGATGCCTGGTGTGCATGACCTCTAACTCTCACAACCACACTGTAGGTCAAGTAGTATTACTGCCTTTTCACAAATAAGACTTCAAAAATGTGAAATCAGTAACTTGCTCAGTCTACGGACATACCACCCTGAACACTCCTGATCTCATCTGGTCTCAGAAGCTAAGCAGGGTCAGGCCTGGCTAGTACTTTGATGGGAGTAACTTGCTCAAATTCATACAGCTCACGAGCAACAGGGATGGCATCCAAGTTGAAGACTGGCTGAATCTAACCTACAGGCACTATTTCCACACACCATGTTGCTTCTCTATGATCCCTATGAAAGGACAGGCATGTTCTCTCTTCCTCTCTCCTCCTTTCTATCCACTGACAAACTCCCGTTATCCCACCAAATAATCAGAGATCTGTTCCAACAGCAAGTTATTAAACAATTTTTGTCTAGGGTTCAAACAGATAAACAAACAATTAATACAAATCACAAGGTTAAACTAAAGCTCCAACTGCATCTAAGACTTTCAAGATGCAGACCTTTTTTTTTTTTTTAAAGATTTATTTATTTATTTATTTTGTCAGGGGCAGGGGAAGGAGGGGAGCAGGCGGGCCATTTCTATTGGTCTTTCATTTGTCTATTTTCGTCCATCTTTGCTCTTTGGCCCATGTGGGCCTCCCATTGCTGTGGCCTCTGTTGTTGCAGAGCACTGACTCTGGGTGCATGCGCTCCAGAGCTCCGGCTTAGTAATTGGACATAGTGGTCCAGCCGCTCCACGGCACGTGGGATCTTCCCAGGACAGGGATCGAACCGGTGCCCCTTGCACTGCAAGGTGGTGTCCTTACCCACTGGACCACCAGGGAAGCCCAATGCAGACCTTTTTAACCCATCTTTTTTGTGGTGGAGAGAAGGAAGGAGTACATCTTTATCTTATTTGAGCACTTTATTCCCTGGTGGCTCAGATGGTTAAAGAATCCACCTGCAATGTAGAAGACCCAGGTTTGATCCCGGGGTCGGGAAGATCCCCTGGAGAAGGAAATAGCAACCCATTCCACTACTCATGCCTGGGGAATCCCTTGGACAGAGGAGTCTGGCAGGTTATAGTCCATGGGGTCTCAAAGAATCAGATACGATTGACCATCACATAAGTTCAGCACAAAGATAATTATCTAGTGAAGATTTACTATTACCTATTTTTGTGTCACCAACTTGTTACAAATCTTCAACTAAAGAATCCTTCTTAGGATAAAAAAGCTTAAGCTTAAATATTTTTTTATTCATACTGACTTGATAACAATCAAACCACAACCAGAACCCTGAACATTTTTCCCCCAAAAGAGAACTATTAAAAACAATCCTCAGGGGCTTCCCTGGTGATCAAGTGGGTAGAGTCAGCCTTGCAATGCAAGGGGCACTGGTTCAATCCCTGGCCCAGGAAGATCCCACATATCACGGAGCAACTGGACTGGTGTGTCCAACTGTGAGCCAGTGCTCTGGAGCGCATGCACCCAGAGCTGGTATTCTTCAACAAGAGAGGCCACTGCAATGGGAGGCCCACAAAGGTCAAAGAATAAAGATGGATAAAAATAAATAAATAAATAAACAATAAAAGAGGCAAATTTTTTTTTTAACTTTTATGTTAAAAAAACAAACAAACAAACGAAAATCCTCGGGTTTTCCCAGTGGCTCAGTGGTAAGGACTTCACCTACCTGTGCAGGAGACAAGGGTTTGATCCCTGATCAGGCAAGATCCCACATGCTGTGGAGCAACTAAGTCCATGAACCAACTACTGACCCTGTGCTCTAGAGCCTCAGAGTCGCAACTATGGAGCCCATGTGCCACGACTACGGAAGCCTGTGTGTCCCAGAGCCTGAGTTCCACAAGAGAAGTCACTGCAACAAGAAGCCTGCTCACCTCAACTACAGAGTAGCCCCCACTCCCTGCAACTAGAGAAAAGCCTGTGGCAGCAGTAAAAACCCAGAATAGTGAAAAGTAAATAGATTTAAAAAATTAATCTGTTTTTTTTTTTTTGAGCACTTTATTCCTGGTGGCTCAGATGGTTAAAGAATCCACCTGCAATGTAGAAGACCCAGGTTTGATCCCGGGGTCGGGAAGATCCCCTGGAGAAGGAAATAGCAACCCATTCCACTACTCATGCCTGGGGAATCCCTTGGACAGAGGAGTCTGGCAGGTTATAGTCCATGGGGTCTCAAAGAATCAGATACGATTGACCATCACATAAGTTCAGCACAAAGATAATTATCTAGTGAAGATTTACTATTACCTATTTTTGTGTCACCAACTTGTTACAAATCTTCAACTAAAGAATCCTTCTTAGGATAAAAAAGCTTAAGCTTAAATATTTTTTTATTCATACTGACTTGATAACAATCAAACCACAACCAGAACCCTGAACATTTTTCCCCCAAAAGAGAACTATTAAAAACAATCCTCAGGGGCTTCCCTGGTGATCAAGTGGGTAGAGTCAGCCTTGCAATGCAAGGGGCACTGGTTCAATCCCTGGCCCAGGAAGATCCCACATATCACGGAGCAACTGGACTGGTGTGTCCAACTGTGAGCCAGTGCTCTGGAGCGCATGCACCCAGAGCTGGTATTCTTCAACAAGAGAGGCCACTGCAATGGGAGGCCCACAAAGGTCAAAGAATAAAGATGGATAAAAATAAATAAATAAATAAACAATAAAAGAGGCAAATTTTTTTTTTAACTTTTATGTTAAAAAAACAAACAAACAAACGAAAATCCTCGGGTTTTCCCAGTGGCTCAGTGGTAAGGACTTCACCTACCTGTGCAGGAGACAAGGGTTTGATCCCTGATCAGGCAAGATCCCACATGCTGTGGAGCAACTAAGTCCATGAACCAACTACTGACCCTGTGCTCTAGAGCCTCAGAGTCGCAACTATGGAGCCCATGTGCCACGACTACGGAAGCCTGTGTGTCCCAGAGCCTGAGTTCCACAAGAGAAGTCACTGCAACAAGAAGCCTGCTCACCTCAACTACAGAGTAGCCCCCACTCCCTGCAACTAGAGAAAAGCCTGTGGCAGCAGTAAAAACCCAGAATAGTGAAAAGTAAATAGATTTAAAAAAATTAATCTGATATTTAAAAAAAAATCCTCACTAAACAAACAATTATATCTTCTGATGGAAATGTCCATTGCCTCCAGGGCCATTAGAAGATGGGTCTGATGAGTCTGAGAGCATTCTGTACACATTAGGACCTGAACTCTTTCATGAAATACTAATTCAGATGGACTTAAATTATATATATATATAAAATATATATTTCTATACATTATACATAATATACATTTTATATATATATATATAGGCCACCATAACAAGAGTTTAACAATAAGCATTAGTTAAGAACTAATCAATCGAATGATGTATTAACATTCAGCTTTTATAAAATTAGTTGCATATTGTAGAAAGTACTGTTTTGAATACAATCTTATCTTAGTAAAAAAGTCTTTGGCCTTAGAATATGAAAACAACTAAGTGGACAGCTATGTTACTGCTCTACATTCACTGTCATCAAAAAGTTTTATTGGGCTTCCCTGGTGGTCCAGTGGGTAAAGACACCACCTTGCAGTGCAAGGGGTGCCGGTTCGATCCCTGGACTGGGAGGATCCCACGTGCCGCAGAGCGGCTGAACCGATGTGTCCAACTACCAAGCCGGAGCTCTGGAGCACGTGCGCCCAGACCCAGTGCTCTGCAGCGACAGAGGCCACCGTGATAGGAGGCCCACACAGGCCAAAGAACAAAGATAAAAAAAATAAATGAAAGACCAATAGAAGTGGCCAACAACAAAAAAAAGTTTTATTAAAGTTATGGTCTGCACCAAGTAAAATTTGTAAGTTCATAACTCTACAAGTATATTAGTTGTTTTCTTTGATGTTACCATAAAAGGTAAGCATATATCCACATATCATGGTTTTCCATAAGAACACATTATGTTGTCATCACTTATTAATTCTGCTAAACCTTTAAAAACTGACTTACAGATTTTTGCCTGGAATTTAAAATTCAGACTTTCACAAAATCATTACCCATCTAAGATGGTATGAAAAACAGTATAAGGTAGACACATATATCAATGGAAGAGAATTAAGAGTAAGGCAATTAACCCCTCATATTTACAATTATTTTCAACAAGGATGCCAAGAACATCCAATGGGGAAAGAACAGTCTTTGCAACAAAAAGTGCTTAGAACAACTGAGTATCCACATGCCAAAGAATGAAGTTAGCTCCTTACTTCATGCTATATACAAAAATAAACTGAAAATAGATCAAAGGCATAAATGTAAGGGCTAAAACTACACAATTCTTACAGGAAAATACAGATGTAAACCATTATGATCTTAGGTTAGGGAACAATTTATTGTATACGACACCAAAAACATAAGCCAAAAAAAAAAAATTATAGGCAGGCTTCATTTTATTGCACTTCACAGATAACTGTGTTTTTACTAAATGAAGGTTTTACTGGTAACCCTGGGTAAAGCAAAGTGATCAGTGTCATTTTCCCGACAGCATTTGCTTACAAATATTTTGCACCATGTGTAGTATATTTTGGTAATTCTCACAATATTTAAATTTTTTTCATTATTACATTTTTGGTAGCAAACTGTGATCAGTGATCTTTGATATTACTACTGTAACTCACTGAAGGCTCAGATGATGGTTAGCGTTTTTTGGCAATAACATTTTGTTAATTAAGATATGTACATTTTGGGGGGAATTTCCTGGCAGTCCAATGATGAGGAATCCATGCTCCCACAGCAGCAGGCACAGGTTTGATCCCTGGTCAGGTAACTACGATCTCATGTGTCATGAAGCACAGTCCCCATCTCCCCAAAAAAGGGGCTATTTTTTAAAGACCTAAAACTATTACACACTTAAACCATAGTACAGTGCAAACATAACTATTTTTTTTTTAATTTTGGCCTCTTTTACTGGTTCTTTATTTATTTATTTTCATCCATCTTTATTCTTTGGCCTGTGCGGGCCTCCCATTGCAGTGGCGTCTCTTGTTGCAGAGCACCAGTTCTGGGCACATGCACTCCAGAGCACTGGCTCCAATTGGGCACACTGGCCCAGCCGCTCCATAGCACGTAGGATCTTCCCAGGCCAGGGATTGAACCAGTACCCCTTGCACTGCAAGATTAACTCTTTACCCACTGGACCACCAGGGAAGCCCAAACCACAGTACAGTGCATAACTTTTTTTTTTTTAAAATTTTTGGCCGCTTTTATTGGTGTTTCATTTATTTATTTTCATCCATTTTTGTTCTTTGGCCTGTGTGGGCCGCCCATTGCAGTAGCCTCTCCTGTAGTAGAGCATTGGCTCTAGGCACATGTGTTCCAGAGCGCTGGCTCGCAACTGGACACACTGGTCTAGCCACTCCACGGAAATGGGATCTTCCCAGGTCAGAAATCAAACGGGCGCCCCTTGCAGTGCAAGGTGGACTCTTTACCCACTGAACCACCAGGGAAGCCCAGTGCATAACTTTTATATGCTCTGGGAAACAAATAATTTGTATGAGTTGTTTTACTGCAATATTTGTATCACTGTGATAGTCTAGAATTCACAAGCAATGTCTCCAAGGTATGCCTGTTTAGACAAATTTGACTTCATCAAAACTTAAAATTTTTGTGCATCAAAGGACGCTATCAAAAAATGAAGACAACTAACAGAATGGGGGAAAATATCTGCAAATCTTATATAAGGGAATTGCATCTAGAACATATAAAAAACACTTTCAGTTTCTGGTTCATACTCAGGTTTTGGCAACCAGAAAAAAAAACTATCAACTCAGTAATAAAAAGACAAATGTTGTCTTGTGTTAGTTTGTGTTGTGTTGGTTGTTCAGTCACGTCCAATTCTTTGCAACCCCATGGACTGCAGCCCACCAGGCTGCAGTCCACAGAATTCTCCAGGCATGAATACTGGAGTGAGCTGCCACTTCCTCCTCCACAACAAATAATTAAATTTCAAAATGGCCAAAAAAGGGGGGAAAATGTCAAAGGATCTGAACAGACATTTCTCCAAGGAATACATACAAATGGCCAAAAAGCAAAAGTTGCTTTATTGCCTCTTTATTGGTCCTTTATTTATTTATTTTCATCCATCTTTATTCTTTGGCCTGTGCGGGCCTCCCATTGCAGTGGCGTCTCTTGTTGCAGAGCACCAGTTCTGGGCACATGCACTCCAGAGCACTGGCTCCAATTGGGCACACTGGCCCAGCCGCTCCATAGCACGTAGGATCTTCCCAGGCCAGGGATTGAACCAGTACCCCTTGCACTGCAAGATTAACTCTTTACCCACTGGACCACCAGGGAAGCCCAAACCACAGTACAGTGCATAACTTTTTTTTTTTTTAAAATTTTTGGCCGCTTTTATTGGTGTTTCATTTATTTATTTTCATCCATTTTTGTTCTTTGGCCTGTGTGGGCCGCCCATTGCAGTAGCCTCTCCTGTAGTAGAGCATTGGCTCTAGGCACATGTGTTCCAGAGCGCTGGCTCGCAACTGGACACACTGGTCTAGCCACTCCACGGAAATGGGATCTTCCCAGGTCAGAAATCAAACGGGCGCCCCTTGCAGTGCAAGGTGGACTCTTTACCCACTGAACCACCAGGGAAGCCCAGTGCATAACTTTTATATGCTCTGGGAAACAAATAATTTGTATGAGTTGTTTTACTGCAATATTTGTATCACTGTGATAGTCTAGAATTCACAAGCAATGTCTCCAAGGTATGCCTGTTTAGACAAATTTGACTTCATCAAAACTTAAAATTTTTGTGCATCAAAGGACGCTATCAAAAAATGAAGACAACTAACAGAATGGGGGAAAATATCTGCAAATCTTATATAAGGGAATTGCATCTAGAACATATAAAAAACACTTTCAGTTTCTGGTTCATTCTCAGGTTTTGGCAACCAGAAAAAACCACTATCAACTCAGTAATAAAAAGACAAATGTTGTCTTGTGTTAGTTTGTGTTGTGTTGGTTGTTCAGTCACGTCCAATTCTTTGCAACCCCATGGACTGCAGCCCACCAGGCTGCAGTCCACAGAATTCTCCAGGCATGAATACTGGAGTGAGCTGCCACTTCCTCCTCCACAACAAATAATTAAATTTCAAAATGGCCAAAAAAGGGGGGAAAATGTCAAAGGATCTGAACAGACATTTCTCCAAGGAATACATACAAATGGCCAAAAAGCACATGAGAAGACCCTCAATGTCATTAGACATCAGGGAAATGCATATCAAAACCACAAGAAGATACCACTTCATATCCATTAGGATAGTTACCATCAAAAGGATAGTACTGGGGCTTCCCTGGTGGTCCAGTGGGTAAGGACACCACCTTGCAGTGCAAGGGACGCCGGTTTGATCCCTGGCCTGGGAAGATCCCACGTGCCGCGGAGCGGCTGGACGGATGTGTCCAACTACCGAGCCGGAGCTCTGGAGTGCGTGTGCCCAGAGCCGGTGCTCTGCAACAACAGAGGCCACCGCAATGGGAGGCCCACATGGGCCAAAGAACAGAGATGGATGAAAAAACAGATAAATGAAAGACCAATAGAAGTGACCCGCCTGCCCTCCTCCCTCCCCAACCCGACCCCCACCCACAAAAAATTTAAAAAAAGGACAGTACTGGGGCTTCCCTGGTTGCTCAGTGGTAAAGACTTCGCCTGCCAGTGCAGGAGACACAGGTTTGATCCCTGATCCGGCAAGATCCCACATGCTGTGAAGCAACTAAGCCAGTGAGCCACAACTATGGAGCCTGTGCTCTAGAGCCTCAAAGCCGTAACTATTAAGCCCGTGTGCCCTACAGTCCAAGTTCCACAAGAGAAGTCACCGCAACAAGAAGCCTGCTCACCTCAACTATACAGTAGTCCCTACTTCCTGCAACCAAGAGAAGAGCCTGTGGTAGCAGTGAAAACCCAGAATAGTCAAAAATAAAAAAAAAAAGGGGCGGTGGGGTGTTTCCCTGGTGGTCCAGTGGGTAAGGACACCGCCTTGCAGTGCAAGGGGCGCCGGTTCGATCCCTGGCCTGGGAAGATCCCACGTGCCGCGGAGCGGCTGGACGGATGTGTCCAACTACCGAGCCGGAGCTCTGGAGTGCGTGTGCCCAGAGCCGGTGCTCTGCAACAACAGAGGCCACCGCAATGGGAGGCCCACATGGGCCAAAGAACAGAGATGGATGAAAAAACAGATAAATGAAAGACCAATAGAAGTGACCCGCCTGCCCTCCTCCCTCCCCAACCCGACCCCCACCCACAAAAAATTTAAAAAAAGGACAGTACTGGGGCTTCCCTGGTTGCTCAGTGGTAAAGACTTCGCCTGCCAGTGCAGGAGACACAGGTTTGATCCCTGATCCGGCAAGATCCCACATGCTGTGAAGCAACTAAGCCAGTGAGCCACAACTATGGAGCCTGTGCTCTAGAGCCTCAAAGCCGTAACTATTAAGCCCGTGTGCCCTACAGTCCAAGTTCCACAAGAGAAGTCACCGCAACAAGAAGCCTGCTCACCTCAACTATACAGTAGTCCCTACTTCCTGCAACCAAGAGAAGAGCCTGTGGTAGCAGTGAAAACCCAGAATAGTCAAAAATAAAAAAAAAAGGGGCGGTGGGGTGCTTCCCTGGTGGTCCAGTGGGTAAGGACACCGCCTTGCAGTGCAAGGGGCGCCGGTTCGATCCCTGGCCTGGGAAGACCCCACGTGCCTGGGAGCGGCTGGACCGATGTGTCCAACTACCCAGTCGGAGCTCTGGAGCGCATGCGCCCAGAGCCGGTGCTCTGCAGCCAGAGAGGCCACTGTGATGGGAGGCCCACACAGGCCAAAGAACAAAAGACGGAAATAAATGAAAGGCCAATAGAAGCAGTCAAATAAATAAATAAATAAAAGGACAGTACCAATAACTACTGGAGAGGATGTGGAGAAAAAGGAATCCTCATTCACTGCTAGTGAGAATGTAAAATGGTATAGTTACTTTAGAAAACAGTCTGGGCTCCAGGTGCGGGAGGGCGGAAAAAAAAAAGAAAACAGTCTGGCAGTTCTTCAGAAGGTTAAAGATAGAATTATCATGTGATGCAGAAATTCCACTCGCACATATATACTTAGAGGAGATGAAAACATATATCCAACAAAAACTTGTACACAAGTGTTGATATTAACATTTTAACAGCCAAGAAATGAAAACAATCCAAAATTTTATCCACTGATGAACACACTATAATGTATATCCATACATTGGAATATTATTCAGTAATAAAAAGGAAAAAAGTACTGATACATGCCACAAAGTACATAAATGTTGAAAACATTATGCTAGGTAAAAGAAACCAGACACAAAGGACTACATATTATTACAGCATACCACTTATATGAAATGTCCAGAATGGACAAATAGAGAAAGCAGATTAGAGGTGGAGACTCAATTAGGTTGCTTAGAGTTGGAGAGGATGGAGAGGGATGATATGAGTGATACTTAAAAGCATATAGCTATAGATAAATCCATGTATGTATGTATAGCTGTAAACAACAAAACTCCGTAAAAGATAAAAAATAATTATATACATATATATAAAGTAATAGGGCTTCTCCTTGGGGAAATGAAGCAATTTCTAATTGTGATGATAGCTGTACAAGTTTATAAGTATACTAAAAATTGTTGAATTGCACACTTTAAATGGCTGAAGAGTATGGTGTATGTATAAAGCTGTTACTAAAAAAAAAAATTACTTTAAAACTTAAACTGAATCTAAGATTAGCAAGGAATACCTAACTCCTATTCATCTCCTATCTAACTGTTCTAATCAAAAGACATGAGAGATGTCAACAAAACCTACAGTGACATCTCATGGATCATATTAATATCAGAGGCATCCAAAGAATATTTTGTTTCCTGCAGCTGTTGTAAGGCAGTGCCTGACTCATCATCATTAGATCTTCTCTAACTTTCCCTATTGTGCAAACTAATGTTTCACAAAATAGCATCTTGACTATGCAGCTGCAAAGTGAAACTGTAGGAGGGTGAAGACCACTGCAAAGAAAAAAAGGATGTCTGGCAGCTGTCTCAGATTAACAGAGAACTTAAGAAATAATGTAATGAGTGGATGACTCAAATGCTCCACCTTCAGAGAGACAGAAAACTCCTAGGTGCCACTTCTGTGGACCCATTCCTCTTCTCTGAAACTTTCTCCACCTGTCAGTCCTTCACCTTCGGTCTCGGTTCAACAGTGTCCTGCACCTATAAACCTATATATGCTCAACACACTTCCACCATTCAGTCAACGATCAAAAGCTGTACCCACCCTTTTACTGCCCCTTCAGTGACCAAAATGTCAATTTATACAAACTGCTTCACCTACTCCACCACTTCCACCAACTTCTCAACTCATTATAATTTATCTCCTCTCCAATGACCCATGCTTTACTGAAACCATTCTAATTAAATACCAATAACTTTTTATACAATTTTTAAGATTCCTTCCCATTTACAATTCTTACAAAATACTGGCTATTTTCCTCATGTTGTATTATAGGTCCTTGAGCCTATAATATACCCAAGAGTTATAATTTAGAAAAGATTTTTAATTAAAAATTTAAAAAGGTGCCTTTCCACAAAAATGAAAACAAAATGGATGATTTAAAAAAAGATACCAATGACCTCCTAACTGCCTAACAAAAAAGCCCACTCCCTCCTCAGTGACTGACACTTAGAAATTCTTATCTTTGACAGTGCTAAAAACACTCAAAAGATTTCTCTGTCTCTTCTTCCTAAAACCTCTTGATTTTCATGGGCTCTTCTCTACCTACTTCTTAAATACCCAAAACACCAATACTTGACACTTTTATTTGATAAGCACTCTCTTGGATCTACGGTCTATAGCACTGCAAAGAGTTGGACACAACTGAAACAACTTAGCACACATGCACTCTGGGGACCACCATCCATTTCTGCATAGGAAAGGATACTATCTATATTCTCTCATTCCAAATTTCTTCCTCTCTAGTCACAAACTCTCTCAAAAGCACCCAAATGATATTTTCAACTTCCCATAGAAAGCATCCACCAGACTTCCCAGCAAACAACCCAAACTTTAAACGGGTTCTAAATCACTTTCTTTCCACCAAATCTATTCCTTCTCACAGGTAATGGCATAAGCAGGCAGACACCTTCCAAGGTAGAAACCTTAGGGTCCTCCTTGAATACTCTTTCTCCCTTAAGTCCCTACCCCTATCTATCACCAAACTGCATTCATTTTACTTGCTAGACTCTCTTAAATAAAGCTCCCCTTCTCTAGTCCCATTACTATGAAAGTACTTAGGATCTTCTTTGTGTCATCTAGGAACCATTTCAACTACCCTCTACCACTAACCGCTCCTTACCTATTCTTATTCCTTATTACTACCAGGATTATCTTCCTAAAATAAATTAAAATTTGAAACAGGGTATTAATTTTTTTCTTGTCAGAATGGCAAAAATTAAAAGAGGAAACAATGCCCTATGTTGGTCAGGTTGGAGGGAAATGGATATTCTCATAAACTTGGTGGGTGGAGTTAATATTAGGCCAACTATTAAGGCAAATATAATGAGACTTGTAAATTATATATACCTTTTGATTCAGCATACTAGTTCTAGAAATCTATTCCAATTAAACAGAAACTGTACAAAGATATACAACTACATCCTAAAGTTTCCATTATTCCCTGCAGAAGCCAACACCTTTTTTTTTTTTTTGACATACTATACCATTTGCCTGGAATGGCTCCCTCTGACCCACGTCCTTCTTCATCATGTAAAACTAGGAACTCATCCTTGAGTTCAAAGGTCAGTGACTCCATTCTGTCTCCACACTAATTTGGTCATATGTCTGCATCACAGCATACCTATCTTTCTTTCCCATTGTAGATTATAAGCTCTCCAAGAACAATGGTTTTGTATATTTTTTAATTTAGCATATATCTATATTGTTGGGCTTCCCAGGTGGCACATTTTACACCAAAGAATCCACCTGCCAATAACAGGAGACAAAAAAGGTTCAGTCCCTGGGTCAGGAAGATCCCCTGGAGAAGAAAATGGTAACCCACTCCAGCATTCTTGCCTGGAGCAGTCCCATGGACAGAAGAGCTGTATCTGAAACATAGTAGTTCTCAGTCACTCAGTCGTGTCCAACTTTGCAATCCTATGGACTGGAGCCCGCCAGGCTCCCAGAGGCACAAAAACCTATGTTTGAATGAAGGCATTCTCCTTCTCTTTATTCAAATAATTCTCTGATTTCCAAAATCGTAAGAACTTGTAAAAGGTTATTTCCTAGAACGCTGGTGGACTCCAATATGTTATCAAGCTAATTATAACAGGTATTCAAGCAAAGCAAACAGTCTCGTGAATTCAGCAAACAGTCTGTGAGTCTTTGAATTTAGTTCCTAAAGGCATGGGAATTTCCATACTGGATCAGAACTGTGGTCTATTCAACTGGGGATTTTATCTCTAAAAGTGGTACCAAGAAACAGATTGTAAGAAGACACAGTTGTCCTTCTAGATGTTAGAGGTGTGTTCCAAAACATGTTACTTTTCTTTGATAACCTAGTATGAGTCCATCATATTTGAAATCCTATTTTGGAATCATTTGTTTAAATGTAATGCCAGAGCTCTTTTCCATGCTGCTTTATAAACAGAATTTTACACACTGTATAAGCAAAGTATATAGGTATCACATAAGCAGTACTATACACCCACATATAAGAATATAAGTAGTTTGGTTACATATTTTTCTCCAAGTTGAACTCCTTTTAAGTTTCAAGAGGATTCCTAATTCTAATAAAGGCTGGTAACAACCTAATCACACCTTTCATGATTTTACAAAGTTCAGTTCTATTCCTTTCCATCTGTCTTTCTAAAGAAATTTCATCTTTCTATTGTGTCCTTTTAAAGAAATGACTCTACTCTGCACCATTTCACTTTTCTTAATTTTGAGTTATCTTACAGGCTCCAAACTGAAACAAAATGAAGGAAGGTCCATGAGATTTAATTTACTTTTACAGAAGTCAAGAAACTTTCACTCCTGAAAGACAACCTTTGAAAACACCTTTGACAATTAATGTACCCCAAGACTTACAGGAAATCATAAGGTAGTCTTCACAGTTGCTTTTGTCATCATCCTGCTGGTCCACAGGGATCCCATTGGCATCTATGACTGCCTCTGAGGCACAATCTGCTACCAATACTTCTTCTGACACTACGTCGGCTGTCAGAGGATCAGTGATGATTTCTGCCTCTACTACACTATCATGAACAACGTGTTCAACGTGTCCAACATCAGACACGTGTATGGATTCACTCGTCAAGACGTGTTCCGGCATAGACATTGAGGCTGAAGTAATATCAGAAGCTAAAACGTCATCTGGGACTGTGCAATGTGCTAAAGACACTTCTTCTGTTACGTCCGAATCTAGCACTTGCTCAGGAATGATGACCGTTTCAGATACATCTGCTTCCTCCATGATATCAGTACACTGAACATCTTCTATAACAACGTCCTCGATAACATCTTGGATTACAACTGAGTCTGGGTCATCAGGAACAAAGTTATGCACAGTTATGTCTGAATCCACAACATCTGAAACAAAAACAGTTTCTTGTACTTCCACAACAATCTGATCACCATCCATGTGTGTAGCATCAGCTCCTTAAAAAAACAAAAATTAAAATCACAAATTTCAGGTAGACCTGCACGACTACCTCAATTAACACAAATGTTACTTAAGTTCTACCGGGAAAACAGTCTAGCCCCTCAGTTGTCTCAAACATTAAGACAGATTAAAGAAATAAAGAGGGAATTGAATCACATCAGAAATAGAAATTCTTAACATAAGAACTTTTATACTCATCCCAAATCAATTAACAGATAAGGAAATAATAGAAAAACAAAGTAATTGAGATAGGCACACAAAAAAATATATTCAGAAAGTAATATCCTAGGCTGACTAAAATTAAGCCCATATGTATAGGTACTTAAGGGATAATTATAAAAATTAATAAGTAAAGCAACTTCAGGAGGTTAATACACCATTTCCTTCATTACACATTTTTCAGTTCTTCCCCTTCTTGCTCCCTATCTCTCTGAACTCATACTTTTTCTTCTTTCTATCTCTTCCATGTTTTCTTTTATTTCCCTTCCATTCCTTCCCCTTTCTCCTCTTTTTTTTCGAGGACAATATCCCATCAATATCCTCCACTTATGACTATGGAAATTCAGAAACTATCTTCTGAATCTAGAATATAAAAAGCATTGGGCCATAAATAAAATGAGGGCCAGAAAGTCACAGTTAAAGAGGAAAGACAACTGGTTAAGGAGCCTCTGGGACAGATAAGATGAGTAAAAGTGCAACTGCTCCGGAGCAGTGGAGGGTGAGGTTAGTTGCAGCGGGGCCTGACTAAACCTCACAAGGGTAGCCTGCCTCCATCCAGCTTCCTCCCATCTTCCCATATCCCAATCTCCCAGGCAGTTCCTCAGACTATAAGAAACCCTACTCTAGTCCACTCTACAGTTAACAAATGAAGATAGAGGGCTGAATCAGTTGAAGCCCAGTGAGATTAAATGACTTCACCAAGATCACACAGTTTGCACAAATTATGGTGCTCAGTAAATATTACTCTGAATGAATGCCACAAATGAGAATCAAAGGAAAAAAAAGATATCCTTGCCAAAAACATAATGTAAGATAAGACAAATCCTGTATCTTGGTTCCTGATACGCAGAGAAAAGCAAACAGTATTTTATAAAAGTCTTACCTAAAAAGCTATTCAGTCGATTAGTGCTCCTGGATGCGACTCAGACCAGGCTGAGTCCAAGCAGCTGCCTAACTCAATGACTGTGTGACAATGGCCAGGCCCGCAGAGACACACAGGGTTTTTTTTTTTTAACACAAATAATCAACAAGGGCCAAAGAACCTTTAAAAATGCAAGACATCTTAAAGCCAGTTAATATCCATTTTAATTACACCTAGATATAACAAAGTGTTTGCTTTAATTCCCATAGAACTTAGCACAAAATGCTTTATACTGTTTTCAGTATTCTCAATGTAACATCAAGCAACAGAGCACTGTAATCTCCATTTTGCAAGCATGAAGATGAAAGCATTTAGTGGCAAGAGTACTGGTTAAAAAAAATCTAAATCACAGCAGGATTTAGACACTTATTAGTTTTGTGACCTTGGGCAAGTTTTTTTACCCTCAAAATGCCATCTATCACTTCTTCCGATTTTCCTTCCCCTTTCTCCTCTTTTTTGAGGACAATATCCCATCAATATCCTCCACTTATGACTATGGAAATTCAGAAACTATCTTCTGAATCTAGAATATAAAAAGCATTGGGCCATAAATAAAATGAGGGCCAGAAAGTCACAGTTAAAGAGGAAAGACAACTGGTTAAGGAGCCTCTGGGACAGATAAGATGAGTAAAAGTGCAACTGCTCCGGAGCAGTGGAGGGTGAGGTTAGCTGCAGCGGGGCCTGACTAAACCTCACAAGGGTAGCCTGCCTCCATCCAGCTTCCTCCCATCTTCCCATATCCCAATCTCCCAGGCAGTTCCTCAGACTATAAGAAACCCTACTCTAGTCCACTCTACAGTTAACAAATGAAGATAGAGGGCTGAATCAGTTGAAGCCCAGTGAGATTAAATGACTTCACCAAGATCACACAGTTTGCACAAATTATGGTGCTCAGTAAATATTACTCTGAATGAATGCCACAAATGAGAATCAAAGGAAAAAAAAGATATCCTTGCCAAAAACATAATGTAAGATAAGACAAATCCTGTATCTTGGTTCCTGATACGCAGAGAAAAGCAAACAGTATTTTATAAAAGTCTTACCTAAAAAGCTATTCAGTCGATTAGTGCTCCTGGATGCGACTCAGACCAGGCTGAGTCCAAGCAGCTGCCTAACTCAATGACTGTGTGACAATGGCCAGGCCCGCAGAGACACACAGGGTTTTTTTTTTTTAACACAAATAATCAACAAGGGCCAAAGAACCTTTAAAAATGCAAGACATCTTAAAGCCAGTTAATATCCATTTTAATTACACCTAGATATAACAAAGTGTTTGCTTTAATTCCCATAGAACTTAGCACAAAATGCTTTATACTGTTTTCAGTATTCTCAATGTAACATCAAGCAACAGAGCACTGTAATCTCCATTTTGCAAGCATGAAGATGAAAGCATTTAGTGGCAAGAGTACTGGTTAAAAAAAATCTAAATCACAGCAGGATTTAGACACTTATTAGTTTTGTGACCTTGGGCAAGTCATTTAACCTCTGAATTTCAGTTCCTCATCAACAAAATGAGGATAGTAGTATCTGCCATGCATACCTCACAAGACTGTTGTGATGATCAAATGGGAATATATGGGAAGTGTTCTGAAAAACTGTAATGAAAGGTTTCATTATTATTAGGACATATGGAAATGGAGGCCCTGGCAGATTAAGTGACTTGCTCAAAGATAAACAAACACCATAAGTGTTAACAATCAGGGCTAAAATGCAGCAGCCCTTCCATCTATCCCTTAGCCCATGATCCAGGCTTGCATGCGGCAAGATTAAACTAGTAAATAGCATGCGTTTTTCTCCAAAGAGCTTAGTCTCTCTTCAAGCACATTAATTATATTTCATGTTCTAAAAAAGAAAGAATCATAACTTTGCATTTATCATTATCAAGCTGAAATTACCAAACATGAGTTAAGACTACCCTATATTGTTAAGAAAATTACACATACTCCCATTAGATTTAGAGATTAAAGAAAAGTTAAAGTTAAAAATCGCTAATATTTAATTTCCTGATAGTTAATTGCTATTTCTTTAATATATTACAATACAGTCGTTTTGAGTCCAATGGAAAACCCATTAACATTTTATTTATAGGGGTACCTACCTAGTTAGTGTGATACAAAAACATTTTACATCACAAAACCTAGCATAATCACTTCACTATGTTATATAACGGGAACCATGAGTAATCCAAAATTGTGATTAGTTTTTTCTATTTTTGGAACTTCATAAATTTAATTTTCCTTGTACAGTTTGGGGAGTGAGGTAAGACTCCATCTTCCTGAAACAAATGGTTCCTTTTGTTAACTTCTATGAGAGAGGATTTTAAAAGTAGGATGGGGGCTTCCCTGGTGGTCCAGTGGGTAGGGACACCGTCTTGCAGTGCAAGGGGCGCCGGTTTGATCCCTGGCCTGGGAAGATCCCACGTGCCGTGGAGCGGCTGGACCAATGTGTCCAATCACCGAGCCGGAGCTCTGGAGCGCATGCGCCCAGAGCTGGTGCTCTGTGACAACAGAGGCCACCGTGATGGGAGGCCCACAGGGGCCGAAGAACAAAGACGGATGAAAATAGAGAAATGAAAGACCAATAGAAGTGGCCCGCCCGCTCCCCTCCCTCACCACTCCCCCACAGATAAGATAAATAAATCTTAAAAAAATAAATAAATAAAAGTAGGATGGGGTCAGAAAATGGAGCCCCTTAGGTTTATACTTTACCTGCTGGGTAATGGGAAACAAAGAAATGACATGAATCCACATGTTATTTTATGATGAGTACTCTGCTGGGCTAGACAAAAAAGACTAAAGGGAAGGAAAAGAATTTCAAAGTTACTGAAGACTAAAACTGAGATGAAAGAGTTGGTCTATGTAGAAGAAAAGTATAAAGAAGAGATGTAAGCAAGGAATATCTTTGAAGAGAGAACTTGAACAGAACTTAGTATTATAAGTGGACGAGAATAAGGTACACAGTAAGGTTTTCATCCTGTGCCGTTACTGACAAGAACATGAGTGATGGTTATGATGGGAGTCAAATTTTTAAGGAGGGAAATAATAATGTACTTTAACATTTGTAGGCTTGACAGGATAAAAAAATACCTAAGCGTGAATATCAATGAGAACGTCTAGCAATTTGTCCACTTGACAACCAACTCCAAGTCTAGTAGTTGGGAAGTGGAGTAACCCAAGTAGTTTTACCTGTTGTATCAAAAATGAGTTTGGTTCTTGTGGTTGTAATTCAAGTCCATCTTCATCCATGGTCTTTAATTCTCATCAGTCACAGCTCCTAAATTAGGGGAAAAAAATAAACCAAGCATTAGTATTTTTAATATATTTTATATCATATATTAAAAATGTCATTTGTTACATGACAAATGTTACATATTACATTTCTGAAACACTCAAAATTATGTGACAAATTAACATCTATCAAAAATGTATCTAGCTGAAATAAAAGGAAAGAATTAAAAGTAAATTGCCAGAAACATAATGATATATAGGCATGTATATGACAAAGGTAGATAAATAAAAGTTGACTTTGCTAGACTTTGAGATCCAATGTGTCCAATCACCGAGCCGGAGCTCTGGAGCGCATGCGCCCAGAGCTGGTGCTCTGTGACAACAGAGGCCACCGTGATGGGAGGCCCACAGGGGCCGAAGAACAAAGACGGATGAAAATAGAGAAATGAAAGACCAATAGAAGTGGCCCGCCCGCTCCCCTCCCTCACCACTCCCCCACAGATAAGATAAATAAATCTTAAAAAAATAAATAAATAAAAGTAGGATGGGGTCAGAAAATGGAGCCCCTTAGGTTTATACTTTACCTGCTGGGTAATGGGAAACAAAGAAATGACATGAATCCACATGTTATTTTATGATGAGTACTCTGCTGGGCTAGACAAAAAAGACTAAAGGGAAGGAAAAGAATTTCAAAGTTACTGAAGACTAAAACTGAGATGAAAGAGTTGGTCTATGTAGAAGAAAAGTATAAAGAAGAGATGTAAGCAAGGAATATCTTTGAAGAGAGAACTTGAACAGAACTTAGTATTATAAGTGGACGAGAATAAGGTACACAGTAAGGTTTTCATCCTGTGCCGTTACTGACAAGAACATGAGTGATGGTTATGATGGGAGTCAAATTTTTAAGGAGGGAAATAATAATGTACTTTAACATTTGTAGGCTTGACAGGATAAAAAAATACCTAAGCGTGAATATCAATGAGAACGTCTAGCAATTTGTCCACTTGACAACCAACTCCAAGTCTAGTAGTTGGGAAGTGGAGTAACCCAAGTAGTTTTACCTGTTGTATCAAAAAATGAGTTTGGTTCTTGTGGTTGTAATTCAAGTCCATCTTCATCCATGGTCTTTAATTCTCATCAGTCACAGCTCCTAAATTAGGGGAAAAAAATAAACCAAGCATTAGTATTTTTAATATATTTTATATCATATATTAAAAATGTCATTTGTTACATGACAAATGTTACATATTACATTTCTGAAACACTCAAAATTATGTGACAAATTAACATCTATCAAAAATGTATCTAGCTGAAATAAAAGGAAAGAATTAAAAGTAAATTGCCAGAAACATAATGATATATAGGCATGTATATGACAAAGGTAGATAAATAAAAGTTGACTTTGCTAGACTTTGAGATACTGCTTACATACATCATACATACAGCAAACATCCTGATGAATTCTGCCACATGAATAAAACTGTGTAATCACTATTCTACCCAGATCAAAACAGAGAACATTTCCAGCACCCCAGCATTCTTGTCTCCTCTCAGGGGTAACTGGCTTTATTAAGATTCAACTTACACTCTGTAGCTTACTGGGAGGAAATTCTTACACAATTTTCTTATTACTTCTCTAAATTTAACATAGTCTATCTTTTCAATCAATACATTAAACAATGGTTAAAAATTCAATGAGGAATACCTTTTGGGATTTCTGCCTAACTTACAATTAATCTCTTAACAAGTAAATTCCCATGGTCCATTTATACTCTACTGGCCATAGCTGATTGGCACTAACTATAAAACAGTAAAAATAAGTTCATCTTTGAGCACAATAAAATCAAAGCCCTATCCCTGAGAATCAAAACCATGAACAAAGGTCACTCAGTCTATCGTTTCCTCTCCCTTTTCTCCTCATGGCTAGAACAGAAGAGGTGAGGAAGACTATTTTCCAACTTCGGCTTAAACTAGTGAGATAAAGTTTACAAAAAACAAAAAGAGGGCTTTCCTGGTAGTTCAGTGGTGAAGAGTTCGCCTGCCAATGCAGGTGATACGGGTTCAATCCCTGATCCGGGAAGATCCCACATGCTGCGGAGCAACTAAGCCTCAGAGCCACAACTACTGAGTCTGTGCTCTAGAGCCTCAGAGCCACAACTATTGAGCCCGTGTGCCCTAAAGTCCAAGTTCCACAAGAGAAGTCACTGCAACAAGAATCCTGCTCACCTCAACTAGAGAGTAGCCCCGACTCCCTCCAACTAAAGAAGAGTCTACAGCAGCAGTGAAAACCCAGAATAGCCAAAAATAAAAATTAATAACAATAATAAAAAAAGAATCCAGTGAATGTCTTGAGAAATAGAGAGAGCAGAGAAGGGAAGCTTACCAATAATAGCTTTTTAGCTCCTGGTTCTAGACCTTTCTGAGATCCAGCTACAGTATGCCTTGAGTTTATGTAAGCCACCCCGATGACTTTAATGCTCCCTTTTCTACTTAAGCCAAAAAATTACAACAAAAAAATTAACCAATCAAATAATATACTACTTAATACTAATCACAGCTTCAAACAAGCAGACATCAGGGATTAGGGCTTACTCATGTTGCAAGTATTACATAAACCTCCTCTTTATCGTTACTTTCTCACTTTCTAATCCAACCTAAATGGTAGCATTAAATGCATCTTTCTTCTACTTTTATCATCTTTTGCTGATGATCAAAGTGCTGCATGATGCTTGCTAAAATTTCAAATAACAGCAACAAGAGTCACTTTTCTACATCAACAGCTAGGTGATATCAGGCCGCTGTTCAAAAAATGTTTAATGGCTCCCTGGTGCCTTCAAACAAAGCTGAAACTCCTGCCTTCGTCTAAGTTCCAGTTGCAAATTATCTTTCTCTCATTATCTTCCCTAAGTCTCCTTCAAGCAGTTCCCTGGACCACCACATGCACACACTTCAACCAAACAAAAATGTTCAATGTCCACATAAGACCCAAACTTTTTATTTGGCTCAGAATTTCTTCTACAGGGAACACCTTTCCCCCACCATCTGTTTGGACCTTCTCCCAAGCCCCCTTTCACACACCCAAAAAAGAGAAGGATGAAAATACTCTACCCCTCCCTTTGAACTGCTACAGCACTCTACCTTTCTCCCCTCTTTCTGACTGTACCTGCTTGCTGTAAATTATTTATGATTATTTTAAGATGCTAAATTTGCATTTATATACATATATATATAATCTTTACAAAATATCCATGAGAAACTCAACTAACATTAATAAATAGATTTTCAGCTTGTCAATTCTGAGACACATTCTACTCATTTTCAGGAAAGAGACTGTTTCATGCTATTTACTCGAAGTGCTTTAAATTAAAAAGATCAAGAAACAAAATTTTCTGTTAAGAGTTTGACAGGTAATTCCCTTGATTTTGACATTCTCTCCTTCCTCAATTTAAGTGACATTCTAATCCTCTTCCCATTTTCCCAGCTGCTGGTCCACTCTGCCAGCTCTCCCCTTACTGCAGCCTTGCCCAGGGTAGGACACTCAGCTCTCTTCTCTCTCTTTATTCCAGAGTTTCAATTACCAATTACACAAAGATGATTTCCCAAGTCCAATACTCAGGGTAGTACCTAACACTTGCACTAGACTGTCTGCTGAAGATTTTCATCAGAAGAAAACCTTGCCTTTTCCTTCTTCCCCGTTTGTATTTCATCAAGTTGTCAGACTGTGTCCTTTCCTTCTCCACAACTTCTCAGGAACCTGTCCCTTTTTATTCCCACTGTCACCATTCACTCTCGGTTTCGTATTTCCTGATCCCCAGGGGACAAAAATAGCCTCTCAACTGGCCTTTTGCTTTCTGCCACTCCCACAACAAATGACCAGGGACCTACAAGTAAGGGCTGGTGTCAAATGCCAGACGGTTCTTGCAATCGGTGGACAAACTAATGATCAGAAGTACTGTTTTGCTATAGGCACTCCCCTGCTCAGAAAGCTTCAGAAGTTCCCCCCAAATTCAGGGTGCTCTAAAATATTAACCCAAGTTACCATAATAAGACTTATTTGCTTTTATTCCCAACATTTCACATCATAGCCATTTCCTCAGACATATACAGAGCAGCAATGGAGAAACAGCCATAGAGAACAGACTTATGGACATTAGAGGGATGGAGGGGAATATGCTTCAAGACTAAGGAAACTCAAACAGGGGCTCTGTAACAACCTAGAGGGGTGGGATGGGGAGGGAGATGGAAGGGAAGTTCAAGAGGGAGGGGACATATGTATACCTATGGCTGATGCAGGCTGATGTGTGGCAATAAACAAAACTCTGAAAAAGATAAAAGTTTAAAAATGAAAAAAAAAAAGAAAAGAAATCACTCTGATAATCAGAATGAAACCAATGTTCTTAGAATGGGACCTACAAGTTCTCAGGATTGTGATAAGGTAGGTGGGGGCACACACTGACAATGTAATTTAAACTGCCCCTACCTTTGTTACAAGAACTAAGTCCAGAAACAAGCTGATTCTGAAGACAAGCAGAATGGTCCAGAAAACCAAGAACTCAACAATTTGAGTGAACACATATTAATAGTTTGAGGATGACTATCAAATGCCCTCAAAGTACTTCAAGGACTCCACTCTCACCTTAAGCTCAATGAAATATTCCCTTCCTGGATCCAAGAGTCATGACCCTAAAAATGCCATGGAAGAATTTGCGGCAGAAAAATGTACCATTTTAAAAGAAATAAAGGTTGAGAGAAACTCAGGAAATTCACAAAAATTTTCTTACACTCTCCAAAATAAAGCAATAAAAACACCATGCCAAGTTAAAAGGTATATAGCAGCGGCATCTGTCTTAAATTAGGGATAAAGAATATAATTTATTTCTGTTTTATATCTTTTGATACCTAGACACTGTCACAATCTTCCTCTTGGACAAATTAACAGGGTACTTACATATTCACTCTGCTTTTTGCCATAAGCATACATGAATCACTTGTCTGCTCTGGTCTTCCAAAAACTCAGTACCTTTTAATTTTATGACTTGACTCTAGTTCTTCTCTCTAAGACATGCTCAGAGACTCAAACTGTATTATACATATTAGATAGAGTTGCTCAAGCTACAGGAAACATGAAAAGCAGACCCATTTGTAACAGAATTTTTCCTAGTTAAATTTTACATTTAAATCCTAACTAATAGTCTCCCTCTTAAGCTGTATTTTTGTTCCAAATTTTCCCCCACATTGTTCAATGCAGGAAAAGCAGCAATCATTTCTTCAGATATCTAACTTTAAAATTTGGAACGCTATTTCACTTCCCTCACCAATTCAGCCCTTAGATTTGTCTCACAGCCAGTCACTCTTAAACTCATCATGTCCCCTTTATTTTCACTGCTACCACTCTTATAAGCTCTGGTAGGCACACCTCCAGAACTCAGTGGGAATCTTCCAATCAAAAGTTTGAGCCCCTCCGCCCCAAAAAAAGTTTGAGCCCTTTTTGAACTCAAGAAATTGTCTTGTTTCTACGCTTTCTTCCATTTTCTCTGTTCATTCTTACTAGCATTTGTATTATAGAATGCAAGAACTCCTAAATCTAGCCTCCATATTGGTTTAACCTTTTCTCCTGTATTTTTTTTTCCCCATAAAGCTGTTTATTACACACCTACAAAACTTGAGAATTACATGTGCTACTCGCACTTGTGTGGGTTTCTTTTTTCCTTCATTGTTCACACAACAGCAGCAGAAGAGAAAAACGCAGGAGGCCGTGGAGCCTGGTGCCAGGGTCCAGATCAGAAGGGAGGAGGGAGACGGGCAAAGCTGCTACTGCGGGCTGGCCCCGGGCTCTGGCCCGTCACTCCCTGGAGCGAGGCCCCAAGCCCCGGGGGAGCAGACGGAGGGCTGGGGAGGGGGGGGGGGGCTGCCCCTGTCCTCAGGCGGCCACCCTGCGGCAGCGGGCTGCAAGCACCGGAGGCTCCTGTGCTTGGAGGCCTGGTCTCCAGAGCACAGGCCCACGGGGACCAGGCGGAGGGAGGAGGTGGGAAGGGCCGGCACAGAAGGTCGGTGAGTTCTAGCGGGGTCCCCCAGGGCCCAGGGGGCGGGGGCGGTCAGGGTGCGTTCCTGCTCGTCAGCCAATCAGCTTCTTCAGGAAGGCCTCCAGCTGGTCGTCATTCTTGATGCCCACAAACTTGTCCACCACGTCCCCATTCTTCATGGCCAGCACGGTGGGCACAGCCGACACCTTGTACTCCAGGGCGAGGTCGGTGTGGTCGTCGATGTCAACTTTGGCCATCACCACCTTGCCGTGCTGTTTGGCCACCACCTTCTCTAACCTCGGCCCCAGGATCATGCAGGGACGACACCACTGCGCATGGAAATCCACAACCACTGGTGTCTCACTATTGACAACTCGGTCTTGAAAGTCAGGTCCGTCCTGGATGTTAAAGGTCGTTGTGCAGACACTGGTGGTGTGTACAGACTGGGCTTGGCAGGGTGCTGCTTTCAGGTCCCCAGAACTGCACTGCGGGGATTGCAGGGCCCTGGAGGCGAGAGGTGCCCACCGACTCTGAGAGGGCTTCCCAGAGATTATGGAGGTCAGGAACCTCCTCAAGAGAAGTCACTGAGCCATCTTTCTGCAGCCAGAGAGGAGGCTACACAGCACAGCCCTCCATACCGCTCAAGGGCACTTCTGTCCTCTCCTGTATTTTCTATCCTTGTCTATTACATTTTCAGAATACCTAAACCCTTTCTCCTCAGCTAATTTGATCTTCACTCCATCTATTCATTTTGACTTAAAATATTGTGTTCTGGCGCTTTTCTGGCAGTCCAGTGGCTGGGACTTTGCTTTTAATGCAGGGGGCAGGGGTTCCATCCCGGGTCAAGGAACAAAGATTCTAGAAGCCATGTAGCATGGCCAAAACATTTTTTTAGAAATCACGTTTTAATTCCAAAATAAACTTTTTTCAGAGCAGTCTTTTCTTTTTTTTCAGTAGATACTGTATCTTCCCAAATATCTCTGAGGATTTAAAGTTTATTCTGTACCCTGTATTAAATTGTCTCCTCTGCTGTTTCATTATTCACTTGGTTGAATTTGGTTCCTCTCTTTCAGACTGAATGTATTCCTCAAAAGCACTGTTCTTACAGGTTGTCCACACGTATTTGTAGATTAGGGTCTACACTAGAGTTACATTCTGATAGCTGGGCTGTATTTTCTCAGTCCAAGTGAGAATCCCTGTTTGCCTAGCAATGAACCTAAGTTCTGACCAAAAGAGTCCTGTCTAGAATAAGGCCAAAGAAAAGAAAGAAGCCATGTAATTAGCCAGGCTTTCCTTTATGGTAGATGAGTATCCCATCATGCAGGTACTGGAGGTCCAATACCCTGACGATACCTATAAGCTACCTAAAGCACTGCCCTTAACTTTCTCCCCACAATACCCACATTGGAATTTTCTACGGATGAATTTGCAGTTCAGAAAGTCAAACTTTTAGCATTAGCTCAGAAGGAAAATCAGTACAGACATCTGTACTGATTAAGTGACTTGGCTTTCAATAACTTTAATTACCTGGTTGTGCCCATGGCTTGCTCTTTCTCCTAGGATGCCCCCAGTTTTGATACTGGGGTAATACAGAATGACAATTTGGGAATGGTTCTTCCAACTTTTCTAATAGGAATACAGGTTCACTACGCTCTCTTAAGGCTTTGTCATTAATTGATTCGCAACTGCTTTATTCAATCAGAAATTTATCATATTCTGGGTTACAAGTAGAATACCTCTCAGGTTTCTTTTTTCTCTGTATACTTCTTCCTCAATGTGATTTCAACAGAAAGTAAAAATAAATGTGTGTTCTGCAGTCTATCTTGAATTTGAAGTCATTACAAATTTGTTATGTGTCTAATAAAACAGCATGGAAATATGTAAAAGCCAAAAAAAACCTATGAGATAAAATTTGAAGAAAAAAATCAATAGTAGTGAAAAGTTACAACTTTTATCAACACCTGAGAGATCAAACATTCAAAACATAAGGAAAGATACATATATAATTAATAATATTAAACCAATAGCTTTAATTCAAACTGCACTCTCCAATATATATTTTATTTTTAAGAAAGTTTTTCCTTTTTTGCCTCCAAGTCACCGTTTATTTTTCATCCATCTCTATTATTCTTTGGCATGTGTGGGCCTCCCATCGCAGTGGCCTCTCCCGTAGCAGAGCACCAGCTCTGGGCGCACACACTCCAGAACGCTGACTTGCAACTGGTCACACCAGTCCAGCAGTTCCACGGCACATCGGATCTTCCCAGGCCAGGAATCGAACTGGTGTCCCCTGCACTGCAAGGCAGACTCTTTACCCACCCTATTTTATTTTTAAATAACCTTGTCCACCCTCTGTGTCAAGAAGAAAAAACTGCTTGCTATTGTAAGTGTCAGAGCCCCTCCTTCCTTGCCCTGTCCTATTTGGAACTTTTGCACATTTTGCTCAAAAATTTAACACCAAGTTTTTCTTACAAATTACAGTTTCTTTCCATAAAACCATTTGAGTCAATTAGTAATTTTAAGGGTTTTCTGGTTAAACTGTTAAGAGTTCAAACTTGCAAAATCTATTAAAAGTTGGTGCTGGGCTTCCCTGGTGGTCCAGTGCGTAAGGACACAGCCTTGCAGTGCAAGGGGCGCCAGTTCAATCCCTGGCCTGGGAAGGTCCCACATGCCACGGAGCTGCTGGATCCATGTGTCCAACTAGGGAGCCAGCACTCTGGAGCGCATGTGCCCAGAGCCGGTGCTCTGCAGCCAGAGAGGCCACTGTGATGGGAGGCCCACACAGGCCAAAGAACAAAGATGGAAATAAATGAAAGACCAATAGAAGTGGCCAAGGAAAAAAAAAGTTGGTCCTAAAACTAACACAACACTGCATATTAACTATACTTCAATTAAAAAAAATTTTTTTTAAGAGCTTTTAAATAGGAAAAAAATTGGGACCTAAAATGACAAGCCTTCTTAAAATCTTGTTCTTCCCAAGCCCCTATTCATGTTCAGATTAAGAACTGCCAAAATATCAATATCTAAATGTTTACTGGCAGATGAATGTATAAAGAAAATGTGATACATACATACAGTGGGATATTATTCAGTCTCAAAATCCCATCATTTGTGAGAACATGGATGAAAAAGGACATTATGCCAAGTGAAATTAGTCAGGTATGGCAAAAAAAAAAAAAAGTATTCTGCATAATTTCACTTATATGACTCTAAAACAGTCAAACTCAGAAAAGCAGAGGGTAGAATGATGTTTCCCCAAGGTTAAAAAGGACGAGATGTAGGAGAGATTATGGCCAAAGGATACAGAGTTCTGGAGATTCTCCATATAGCATAGTATTTATAGCTAATAATACTGTACACTTAAAATCTGCTGAAAGGGTAGATCATATGTTAAGTGTTCTTACAATAAAGGAGAAAGAAGGGAAGAGGAAAAGAGGAAGACAACGACGATAAGATTCCACTAACATGAAGTGTAAAAAATAGGCAAATCCATACAGAGAGTAGACTGTCAGGGGCAAAGGGTGGGAAGTGATGGCTAACTGGGTACAGGGTTGCTTTCTGGGGTGATAAAACGTTCTAAAATTACTGGTGATAGGAGCACAACTCTGAATCTACAAAAAATTCACTTAAGTGTACACTTTTGAAGGGTGTATTTTGTATCAGCTTTCTTTCAATAAAGTTGTTTTAAAAAGTAAACAAGGGGCTTCCATGGTGGTCCAGTGGGTAAGGACACCGTCTTGCAGTGCAAGGAGCACCAGTTCGATCCCTGGCCTGGGAAGATCCCACGTGCCATGGAGCAGCTGGACCGATATGTCCAGTTACAGAGCCGGAGCTCTGGAACGCATGCGCCCAGAACCTGTGCTCTGCGACAACAGAGGCCACCACGATGGGAGTCCCACACGGGCCAAAGAACAAAGATGGATGAAAATAGATAAATGAAAGACCAACAGAAGTGGCCTGCCCGGCCCCCCCTCCTCAACCTGCCCTCCTCCCAAAAAAATAAAATTAAAATTAAAAAAAAAGAAAAGTAAACAAGTATATACAAGAAAAGCTATGACAAATTTAGGGTATTAAAAAGCGGAAACATTACTTTGCCAACAAAGGTCCATATAATCACAGCTATAGTTTTTCTGGTAGAAATGTACGTATATGAGAATTGGACAATAAAAAAGGCTAAGCACCGAACAAATGATTCCTTCAAACTATGGTACTGAAGAAGACTCCTGAGAGTCCCTTGGATAGGAAGATCAAATCAGTCAATCCTAAAGGAAATCAACCCTGAATATTCACTGGAAGGACTGATGCTGAAGCTCCAATACTTTGACCACCTGATGCAAAGAGCCGACTCATTGGAAAAGACCCTGATATTGAGAAAGATTGAAGGCAGGAGGACAAGGGGACAAGAGAGGACGAGATGGTTGGATGGCATTACCAACTCAATGGACATGAGTTTAAGCAAACTCCAGGAAATAGTGAAGGACAGGAAAGCCTGGTGTGCTGCAGTCCGTGGGGTTTCAGAGTTGGACTCGACTTAGCTACTCAATAACACATGCATATCAACTAGTTCATGTTATAACATGCATTTTTAAATAGGAAGCTGATACCAGTATCACTTTATAACAAAAAGATATATACTAAAATTAAGATGAAACACTAACAAGTATTTCTTCTAGTCAAACTTTTAGGACAAGAGTGCCCACTAATACAATTATTATTTAAGACTATTAGGGCTTCCCTGGTGGTCCAGTGGGTAAGGACACCGCCTTGCAGTGCAAGGGGCGCCAGTTCGATCCCTGGCCTGGGGAGATCCCACGTGCCGCGGAGCGGCTGGACCGATATGTCCAATTACCGAGCCGGAGCTCTGGAGCGCATGCGCCCAGAGCCGGTGCTCTGCGGCGACAGACGCCACCGCAATGGGAGGCCCACATGGGCCAAAGAACAATGACGGATGAAAATAGAGAAATGAAAGACCAACAGAAGTGGCCCACCTGCTCCCCTCCCTCCCCACCCTATCCCCCTCAAAATAAATAAATAAATATTTTTTTTAAAAAAAGACTGGGCTTCCCTAGTGGTCCAGTGGGTAAGGACACCGCCTTGCAGTGCAAGGGCCGCCAGTTTGATCCCTGGCCTGGGAAGATCCCACGTGACGTGGAGCGGCTGGACCGATGTGTCCAATTACCGAGCCGGAGCTCTGGAGCGCATGCGCCCAGAGCCGGTGCTCTGCGACAACAGAGGCCACTGCAATGGGAGGCCCACACGGGCCAAAGAACAAAGATGGATGAAAATGGATAAATGAAAGACCAACAGAAATGGCCCACCCGCCCCCTCCCTTCCCACCCCATCCGCGCCTCACCTCACCCCAAAAATAAATAAATAAATAAATCTAAAAAAAAGACTATTATGGGAATTGATACCCAAGGTAATAAGACAATGAAATGAAAGATACAATTATTGTTTGAAAGAAATTATATTTATTTACATATGGCTTACATAGGAAATTCAAGAGAATCAACTAAAATCTTAATTTCATTGAATTCATAAAGTGTGATGATATAAAATTAATATATTTGAAGACAAAACTTTTTTAAGACAAAAGCTTTCTTATGCAACACTTAAAAATGTGAAATACCGGGCTTCCCCTGGTGGTCCAGTGGGTAAGGACACTGCCTTGCACTGCAAGGGACGCCGGTTCAATCCCTGGCCTGGGAAGATCCCACATGCCGTGGAGCGGCTGGACCGATGTGTCCAATTACTGAGCCGGAGCTCTGGGGCGCGTGCGCCCACAGCCGGTGCTCAGCAACAACAGACGCCACCGCGATGGGAGGCCCACAGGAGCCAAAGAACAAAGATGGATGAAACTAGAGAAATGAAAGACCAATAGAAGTGGCCCGCCCGCTCCCCTCCCTCCCCACCCCATCCGCGCCTCACCTCACCCCAAAAATAAATAAATAAATAAATCTAAAAAAAAGACTATTATGGGAATTGATACCCAAGGTAATAAGACAATGAAATGAAAGATACAATTATTGTTTGAAAGAAATTATATTTATTTACATATGGCTTACATAGGAAATTCAAGAGAATCAACTAAAATCTTAATTTCATTGAATTCATAAAGTGTGATGATATAAAATTAATATATTTGAAGACAAAACTTTTTTAAGACAAAAGCTTTCTTATGCAACACTTAAAAATGTGAAATACCGGGCTTCCCCGGTGGTCCAGGGGGTAAGGACACCGCCTTGCAGTGCAAGGGACGCCGGTTCAATCCCTGGCCTGGGAAGATCCCACATGCCGTGGAGCGGCTGGACCGATATGTCCAACTACCGAGCCGGAGCTCTGGAGCGCGTGCGCCCAGAGCCAGCGCTATGCGCCGACAGAGGCCACTGCAATGGGAGGCCCACATGGGCCAAAGAACAAAGATGGATGAAAATAGATAAATGAAAGACCAATAGAAGTGGCCCGCCCATCCCCCTCTCACCCCAACCCGCGCCCCTAACAACAACAACAAAAAAGAGTAACAAAAGCAAATGGCAGAACTTAGGAAGATGGTGGAAAATAAAAATGTTTAAAAAAAAAAAAATCAATCTTGCTCTTGAATATATTGGATCAGTTATTAACTCTCTTTGATTACTTCAATCAATTAAAATCACAACACACTCGTGTTGTAAATAAATGGACCCTATATACGTATGTCTACTTTCAGACTATTCTGTTCCATTGATCAACCTGGCCTTGTACCCACTATATGAATCACTGTAACTTTATAATAAGCCTTGATATATGGTAGTGTAAATTTTCCAACTTTTTTTTTAAAGACTGGCTTTGGGGGAATCAGCCTCTGGACCAGAGTCAGCCAGCCTCTGGACCAGAGTCAACCCTCCCCTGCTCCAGCTGCCAGCTTCTGAAATAAAGCAAACTTTCCTTCCCATCAAAACAGAAAAAAAAAAAAAAAAAAAAAGACTGGCTCTGCTATTCTAGGCCCTTTGGATTTCCATATAAACCTGATATGGCCTACAAGAAGAAAAAAAGTCTACTGGGGTTTTGATTGGGACTTCACTGAATCTCTGTATGTCAAAACTGACACGTTTATATAATACGAACACTTGTGATCCATGAACACTGTATCTCTCCACATTTATTAGTTCTTTCATTTGTCTCAATAATACTTTTACTAAAGATCTTGGTAAGATGTGTTGAGTTTATTTCAAAGTACTGGATGTTTTCTGATCTTACTATAAATTGTGCTACTGGCTTTTAAAATAAAAATGTGAAAAAATCAACTGTACTGGCTTTTAAATTTGATTTTCAAATTGTTTGTTAGTATAGAGAAATACAATTTATTTTTGTGTTAATAAATGTTTCCCAAGTATAAAGCAACAAAATCAGAAATGTCACAGAGATAGTTAACACGCTGAAAAAAAATTCCCATAAATTTGAAAAGTCTCAATAATTCAATAGGCAACAGGAAGATTATAAAAATCACAATATATTTAGAACTAAATAACAGAAAATCAATTCACATCAAAATCACAGTATCCAGTTACAGTTTAGAGAAAATTTTAGTTTTTTTGTTTGTTTGTAATTCTAATCTTTATTTGTATTCTTCAAAGAACTTAAAAGAGTAACACTAGTATTTAACATAACTTGTGTACATAACTTGTGTTATGTGATTTGTATGAGCACCTCTTTTTTTAACTTTTATTTTACTTTTTTAAAGTTTTTATTATTTTCAAATACTATTTGTAGTTGTTCACCAGCAAAATACAGATAATATTCTTTTTTTTTTTTAAACTTTTATTTTACTTTCAGACTATTCTGTTCCATTGATCAACCTGGCCTTGTACCCACTATATGAATCACTGTAACTTTATAATAAGCCTTGATATATGGTAGTGTAAATTTTCCAACTTTTTTTTAAAGACTGGCTTTGGGGGAATCAGCCTCTGGACCAGAGTCAGCCAGCCTCTGGACCAGAGTCAACCCTCCCCTGCTCCAGCTGCCAGCTTCTGAAATAAAGCAAACTTTCCTTCCCATCAAAACAGAAAAAAAAAAGAAAAAGACTGGCTCTGCTATTCTAGGCCCTTTGGATTTCCATATAAACCTGATATGGCCTACAAGAAGAAAAAAAGTCTACTGGGGTTTTGATTGGGACTTCACTGAATCTCTGTATGTCAAAACTGACACGTTTATATAATACGAACACTTGTGATCCATGAACACTGTATCTCTCACATTTATTAGTTCTTTCATTTGTCTCAATAATACTTTTACTAAAGATCTTGGTAAGATGTGTTGAGTTTATTTCAAAGTACTGGATGTTTTCTGATCTTACTATAAATTGTGCTACTGGCTTTTAAAATAAAAATGTGAAAAAATCAACTGTACTGGCTTTTAAATTTGATTTTCAAATTGTTTGTTAGTATAGAGAAATACAATTTATTTTTGTGTTAATAAATGTTTCCCAAGTATAAAGCAACAAAATCAGAAATGTCACAGAGATAGTTAACACGCTGAAAAAAAATTCCCATAAATTTGAAAAGTCTCAATAATTCAATAGGCAACAGGAAGATTATAAAAATCACAATATATTTAGAACTAAATAACAGAAAATCAATTCACATCAAAATCACAGTATCCAGTTACAGTTTAGAGAAAATTTTAGTTTTTTTGTTTGTTTGTAATTCTAATCTTTATTTGTATTCTTCAAAGAACTTAAAAGAGTAACACTAGTATTTAACATAACTTGTGTACATAACTTGTGTTATGTGATTTGTATGAGCACCTCTTTTTTTAACTTTTATTTTACTTTTTTAAAGTTTTTATTATTTTCAAATACTATTTGTAGTTGTTCACCAGCAAAATACAGATAATATTCTTTTTTTTTTTTAAACTTTTATTTTACTTTTAACTTTTACAGAGTTTTGTTGTTTACAGATACGTATGTTTCCAGATTAGTCATATGTATATCCACCCCCCCCATCCCACCCCTCCAGACTGTCACACAGCACCCCTGGAAATTTTAGTTTCAAAGGCATATAACAATAGAGACTAAAAATTAATGAGCTAAACGTTCAACTTAAATTTTTTAAATGTCAGACAAAATGCCAATAAAATAGAAATATTAACCATGTGAGCAGAAACAAAGTCAGTAAAAAGAACTATTTTTAAAGCCTTAATATAGGCAAGTTACTGGTAGTACTCATCAAAAAAAGGAACAAATTAATGAAATTAGATACTTTAAAGTCATTAGAGAAGACTATATTTTATACCAATATATTGAAGTTCTTCGCAGAATACTGTTTATTTTGTATAAAGAACAAAAACTCAAGAAAAGTCAAAAAGACTTACCACCATGAAAAAAGCTATTAATCAAAAAACAATTCAGAAAAATTTAAAAAGACACCAGGCAGAGTTTCATAGTTGAATTCTAACTTTCTAGAAACAGATCATCTCTGTTAAACACAAGTTGTTTCAAAAAAGAAATATTCCCCAATACATCTTAATAAGTTAGCATAAAAAGAAAAGTATATGCAGTAACAAAAGGATGCAAATATCCAGGGACTCTGAGAACAGCTTAAAATATAAAATCTATTAACACATTTCATCACACAGATAGATGCTGCAAAAACATTAAAAAATCAATTCCTGTTCATAACAAAAACTCTAAAATGCTAGGTAGAGAGAACATGAACTAAAAATCTAGTATCTCTTCCCTCCAAAAAAAAAAAACCACCTAAACACAATTTTTAATGATAAAATATTAGAAGCACTCCATTAAACATTAAAGAACCTAGACAATGATGCCTGTCGTCAATATTTTCATACAGTTCTGTGCTAGAGGCGTTAGTCAATGAAGTAGAAGAAAAAACAAAAAGGAAAGAGGAGGCAAAAAAGAATGGAAAAGAAGAAATAAAATATCTTTATGCAAAAACACACCTAAAACACGCACACACACACCCCTAAGTATTTAGAAAATACAAAAGAATTATAAACGCCCCCATTTCACTGAATCTAAAGAACAGAAAGATGCATCCTTCTCTTCTCTACAACTAAGAAAAATATACTGCCAATTAAACAGATACTACACTTTATTTCTATAAAACTCATTTTAGATTCACCAAGACAATTCTTCTACTTATTTAGACATATTTTAACAGAAGCAAGAAGAATTGGTAAGGTACTCCTAAAACTTCACTTTCAAGGTCCTACTATGCAATACATTTCTACCCAAAGCTATGCAATCTTTCCTAACAATACTGTCCTTTGCCAACAAGAACACTGGTGATGCAAGATTTCTTAAAATGCTCCATTATTATCTATGGGATTTTCCTTCTAGTATGACACTCACTTCACAATTCCTTATGCCTTCAGTTGTACTGCTGAACGTGAAATCACAACAAAACAACGCACATACTCATTTGAGTGATGACAAAATGAAGAGGCCATATGTATACCTATGGCGGATTCAGGTCGATGTGTGGTAATAAACAACAAAACTCTGTTAAAAATAAAACAAAATAAAAAATAAATAAAACAAAATAAAATGAAGTGTCCTGACCAAGTGTGTGTATTATAAAGACAATAACTATATCATGACTGCTACCTGGACAACAGTGATTATAGGATGCCATCAGTTGAAGATATACGTGAATCTCTGAGATATTAAAATGGAGGGGGGAAATACACTTCAGAAACTATGAAGTATGGTAAAAGTTCAGCAAGGGTACACAAATCAATACATTAAGTCCATAATACTCCCTATGCATCAGCAATAACTAAAACATAACCAAGTAACTAAAAAGATATTATTCACAATACAAAAATTGTAACAATCATTTCTAGCAAAAAGTCTAACAAAAGCTACGCAAGAGCTTTATGAAAAGCAGCAGAATACACCCCAGACTCAAATCCCGGCTTCACTAATTAGCATATATCTATATTTATCTATATATTATTCTATAAATTTGATGCAAATACAGTAAAAATTCAACAGTTTTTCATACAAACTGACAAACTAACATGAAAATAAACAAAAGAAGGAAAATAGCTTGAAAACTCTGAAAAAGAACACTTATAAGACCACAATAAAAATGTTTTTGGTGTAAAAAAATAAATAAAATAAAATCTAGTAAGAAAAAAGATTTAATTATAAAGCCATCATTGTTAAATCAGAGTGGTACAGGTATACAGTCAAACAGACCAAGGAAGCCAGAAGAAAGTAGAAACAGATGTATATATGTGAATATACAATAAACTTCAGGAGTTGCATTACAAATTGATGAGGAGAAAGGCTGAACTAATTGGCAAACTCATATTAAAAAGAGAAAATCAGATCCTTACATAACACAAGAGAAAAAAATTCCGGAAGAATTAATGACCTAAATATAAAAAAGTACAGTATCAGTTTACGACCTTGGGGCAAGGGAAGAATTTCTTGCTGATATAAGAAAACATAAACGAGAAAAAAAAAAAAAACTGAGATAACTACTTTCTTATTAAAAAGTCCTACACAAAAATTATTCCATAAACAAAGCTAAAAGATCAGCCACAGACTAGAAAATGGTGTTTTCAGTGTGCAAAATCACAAGTCATTAATATTTGGAATATAAAAAGAGTAACTATAAACCAGTGAGAAAAAGGCAACAATCCAATTAAAAAATGGACCAAGAATAGGCACAAGCAAGTCACAAAAAACTCAAACAGCCAATAATACATGGCAAAAGAAACTCAACAAAATGAGTAATTTAAGAAATGCAAAACGAAAACAGTAATGAGATATCATTTATACCAAAAAGACTGGAAAAATCTGCAAAGTCTAATCTTTTGGCAGTGGTCTAGAGAAACAGGCTCATACACAGCCGGTAGGGGCGTCAAATGGAGCACAAATAGACAATTCCCAGTAACACTGACAAATGCACAGACTCTTGAATGTAGCCAGTCTACTTCTACAATCCCAAAAGAGAAGAACTCCCTACAAGGATGCTCACAGCAACAGTGTTTCAATTTGCAGAAAACTACTTAACAACCTAATGGCCCCTCCCTAAGAATAGACATATAAACCACAGTATTCTTACACATTAAAATACGAGTAAAATGAACGAAGTAGGTGAGTAGTTTTCAAACTTGGGACCTCTTTACACTCTTAAAAATTGAAGTCCTCCAAGAGTTTTTATGTAGATTCTACCTAGACACATTTATATTCAAAATTAAATCCAAGACATCTTAAAAAGATTTACTACTTCATAGAAAAATCAACCAACTATATGTAAACATGAACATTGATTTCGAAATAACTATTTTTCAAAAGAAAAAATTGTGATAAGAGTAGCATTGTTTTATATTTCTGCAAATCTCTTCAAAGACAGGCTTAATAGAGGACAGCTGGATTCCCATAACCGCGTCTGTGTTCCATCTATCATGACATCATGTTTCGTGGTGCCTCTGTATAGTACTTCTGCAGTGGACAAAAGAATGAGGCTGGAAGAATCTCAAGGATCCCTGGGAATTCCTGGAGCATACTCTGAGAACCGGTAAACTAGATTCACATACAGCATGAATAAATCTCAAAAACCACTGGCCAAGTGAAAAAATATATATATAATGATAAACACAGTATGGTACCATTTATGTAAAGTTAAAATACACAAAGTAGTTTATCATATTGTTTCTGGTACATACATAATATGACAGTGGTTATTTCTGTCCTATTAGATAGGAATGGGATAAGGAAGCACTCTTTAATCTGTGAGGTTTTCACAGAAAGTTATGAAACAAATAGGTATAAGATATTTAAGATCTGCTAAATCAGGGTGACACTTGCCTTTCAGCAATTCTGAAATATTTCAAAATTTTAAAATTTTAAATATTTTTTCAATTCTAATGGCTGTATTTTCAAGGTCATGTAGCTTCCTTGAAATGTATCTCCCTCTGAGTTAAAATATGATTACAAGATTCCTGGATTTTATAAAAAAAAAAAAAAAAAGTTCTTTGGAAAAATAATTTGACAGGAATAAGAAGAGACTGGCTATATTAACTCCAAGTTTAAGCAATGGGGGGTTACTCAGCTTATGTGGTATATCTTACTACGTATACCCGCTGGTCAAAGAACATAGTAACTAGACAGATGCTTGAATACTTGAAAACTATCCAACATAAAATTCTCTGCACCCAATAATTGAGATAACTGTTTTTAGGTAACTGTCATTACTATTTGCCAGGTAATGCTCTGGGACAAGGATAAATGAAAACCTGTCTCTACATTCAGAGTTTAGATAACAAAAATATAAATACACAGCTAAAATATAATAGGTTAAACGCTAAATTAAAACATATCCACATTGCTACATGAGACAGAAGAATGAGCCTGGAAAAATGATGGTGTCGTAAAAGAAAGAAAGCTAGAAGCAGGAGTTATTTTAGGGGCTCTGGGTTTAAAAATAAATAAATAAACAATTTCAAATACAGAAACATGACTATGTTTCAGATAAAATCTGGTTTCAGCAATGTCAGACACCTGAATGGAGGTGGCTGATAGTAACTGGAAATGCCAGATGAGCAACTAGGAGAGAGGGTGGGCATGGTATAAAGGGCACAAAAACCGTGAGAGAAGGTTCAAGAGAACAGCACAGACAACTGACCCGGGGGAAAATTCCATGCCAGAAGAGAAAGAAGGTACAGCGCTTCTGAAATACACAACACTTTTATAAGACACATGTGCTGACATGCTGTGGAAGTTTCCGAATTTGGGAAATGTCGGATCTAGGAAGAGTAGGATAAAAAGAAATTGAAAGGGCAGGTGAAAGGGAAGACAGCTGAGGTTTCTGTAAGATGAGCAAACCTAGGAATGTTGATAGGGACAGGGAAAGGCGCCAGCCGAGTGAGAGGGCAATGATGCAAGTGGCAGAATCACACTAGCAGAGCTCCATCTTGGGACCATGGATCCCACAGGCAGAGCATCTGGGCCTCAAGGAGGCCAATTCTTCCCGCAAGCGAAGAACAGGACAGCCTAAGGAAAGACAAAGGAAGAGCATGAAGGGGCAGGAAGGAAATTCAATGGCTTAGATAGCATGGTCGTCTATCTTTCTGGTTTCAGTTAAAGATTAGGTAATCTCTGCTGAGGCCGAGGCGTTTAAAGGACAGGTCGAGGAGTTAACCAGTAAAAAAGAACAGTTTGGAATTGTTGGTGTTCACAAATACAAATAATACAGACAAGGTCATCAGTGGCAGCACAAGTCCAGCTGGATTTAGAGAAGAACCATTTACAAACAACAATGTGAAAAAGGTTTTCTTCAATGCATTGTGACCATGCTTAAAAAAAAAAAAAACTTGCATACATCTGAAAGATACACAAATTAAAAATGAACACCTCATTTACCTAATATGGCTGGTGTACCACCAGTTTTAAACCATAGACAGACTTCTCTTAACGATACAACTTGAGTCCAACTCTGAATCTTAATCATCTACTGTTACTTTTACTGGAACATCTACTGCTGCTGTACTGCATGTGCAGTAATACAATTTTCTTTTTTAGAGTTGAATGTCTTTCCCAGCTGTCAAAAGTATAAAGCAACTGGTTCTTTCAAGTTTACCGTTTACCTTTACCATCTGAACAACCACAGCCCAGCTCAGCAACTTGCTTTTGATCAGCCTTCTACAACGCACTGTCTCAAACTTTTCTAAACCATAGCCTTTTACAATCAACATGAGACAACAGTTCCTTCCCTTCCTCTCATGGAGCAATCACTGCTCTTGACCTGTTGTAGTCCAGGAAAAATGGAAAAACTGAAACAACTTACTAGTGAATATTTACGCTACCTATAAATTTACGTATCATAACATTCTAGGAAACACATTTCCAAAACACGCATCTAGACTAGTTCAAATATTAATCAAAACATGCGAAGACTTATAGCTTAACTAACAGCCTTAGTTACCCTCTTAATCAAAAAAGTGGTTCCTCTTACCAGGCAGAAGAGGGATTCCAAACAGGCCATCTGAAGGCTGCTGCCTTTTTCATCACCACGCTTCTACTTTTCAAAACTGACTTCTTTAAAAATTACCATGGGAATACTTACAGGTTCATTCTTCCCTGTAGTAAAGTAACCCACGGCACTGGTCCTGTAATGTTCAACCACGGTAAATGAAAAGCTAGAAGTCCCACCCCATTGGTTTTCTACAGAAATTACAATAACTCTTGAGCAAAAGGTTATTTGGAGAAATTAGGACAGGAAAAGCAGCAGCTGCCTGTAAGATATACATTACTGAAAAAGTAGCAAAATTGGCTGAACTTCAAAACATTCTCGATAATCATTCCTGTAGTGAAACACTGGTTAACTTGCTACTCTCATTATTTCTCAACTTTGAAACTCTTCCAAGGCCAACTGAACGGCCAAGCCAGGCTCAGGTGCGTCATCACTGACACCTCAGGGCTCCCTGGCCTTCCTCATTCAGTATAAGCCCCTCTACCTGCAAAGCAAGCTCCATCTACCTCATTTAGCCACCGCTCCCCTACCTACACCATCTACTCCAGCCAAATATATACATCCTTGCTGTTTTCTGAAGAAGCTTCACCCTTGAAATGCCCTTTCCCCACCCCCATCTGTCTAACCAAGTCCCACCTATCCTTCAGTAATCTCAAAATGTCACCTCCCCCTGCTTTCCTTCGTAACCCCAATAACTGGTTGTACCTTTCCCGCAGCACCTCAGTACTGATCACCTCATCTCATCTGCCTCTGAACAGTGAACTTCTTGGAGTCGCCGTTTAATCTCTCGTCGCACCTGGCACGGGGCTCCGAGTTCACGGGAGAGCAGTAAGAGTATGTCAGCAAAACAACTTTAAGCGGTGGAACTGCACCGTAAAATGTTTCATATCAAATGGAGAAACTAAATACCATACCAGGTACAGGAACGATCGTGCATCACTTTGTTGTCCTTAGGCAAGAAAATAAAACTTCAAAACTTCAGCCTTTCTCTAACTCTTAAGAAAACCTACCAAGAGATCGCTAAGAGCTTAGAGCTTAAGTGCATCTTTTCTATTAAGCTGTTGCCGACTTAAATGAAATTCAAGCGACTCCGTAAAATGTTTATTGCTCCGTTTCCGTGCTGTGTAATTTGCATCTTTCCCTTACTGCAGAACACTGGTGAGAACTTCTTTCCTGCCATTTTTTTTTTTTTACTCCTTTATTTATTTACTCGGGAAAACAGTGATTATTGGAAAACAGCTGCATCTAGGGCACCCTAACAGTCTCGTGTGACTTCGATGAGGTAAAACTTTCTAAAAATGTCTTGGGTTCCATTTTGCGTGATGAGTCCACGTAACTGGGAGGCCGCCCGTCCGGACGATCCTCAAGTGACTACGAGCGCGGGGAAAGGCGCAGGGCAGAGGGCCTGAGGGACGAGATGGCTCCGGCACCCTGGCGCCAGCCATGGCTGCCTGCGGCAGCTCAGTTAAAATGCAGCGGAAGCAGCAGCCAGTCACGGGGCTGCGGGAGGAAGGGCAGGAAGGTGGCGCTGCCTCCGAGCGCCAAGAGCCCGAGCGCCCATCATGGCGGCGAGGGCAATGGCCGCTGTGGGGAGCGAGCACGCCCCCTCCGCGCGCACACGCTGCCGTGCCGGGGCTCCGGGACCCGTCACCGGAGCCTCCGCCGCCGCCGCCCGCTCTCCGACCCCCCCTCACGGGCTGTAGCGGAATTTTCTTCTCAGACGCCGCCTTCAAGATGGCGGCTCCCCCTCCCGGCAACCCCCTCAACCGTCCCCTGCAGCAGGCGCTGAGGCGCCGCCATCTTGTCCCCCGTCCCTCCCCCCTCCGTCGATATTTACATAGCGAAAATCGGCCCGGCCGGCCTGCGGCCTTCACCTCACGCCTGCAGCCTTCGCCTCCTTGCCAGGCCTCACCCCAGCGCGGTGCCCCGAGGCGGCCGCGGCGCCGACCCGGGGCCCCTCAGCCGCCTCCCGGGCCACCGGGCAACCCTCCCCCAATCCCCGCCCGTTGGCGGAGCGCGCCTCCGCCGCCGATCGGGGCAGCCGGGCTCCTCCCTGGGCCTAACTGCGGCCTCCTTGGGGCCTGCTCGGCGCCGCGCGCCACGCCGCCCGGCCTAGCGCGGAAGGGCGCCACACGGGCCGCCGACCAGGCCCGGACCAGGCCCCTGCGCGCCCTCTAGGCCCTGCGGCCGCGGCGGCGCCCGGAACTCACCGGACGGGCGTGCAGGCGGTCGGCGACGGTGGCGGGTGCTGCAGGCCGGCCTTTCTCTGGAGCACTGGGCCGGGCTCCGGCTGGTGGGGCGGGCGGAGGGAGGGAGGAGGGGCCGAGCTCGGAGCTGACAAAAAGCGGCCCAGCTCCCCGGCACGGGCCCGCCGTCAGCACGTCACGTCACCGTCGGGGAGAGAGACCCAGGAAAATGCGGAAGGCTAGATAGGCCCCCTCCTTCGCCCGGTGTGTCCCCCCCTGGCGCCCCGGTGGGCGCGCTCACGCCCCGCGACCGGGGACTCCAGTGGCCTCGCTGCGGCGGGGTCTCCGGCGGCCGGAGTCTCCGTGACAGCGCCCCCCTTCTTTCCACCTTCGCGCTCCCGCCCGCCGCCGCTACACACGCGCCGCTGCCGCCGCCTCGGCCGTAAAATCGGCGCGGGGCCGTGGTCCGCCGACCCCGCGGAGAGGCAGGCGGCCCGCACTGGCCCGGCCACCCCCTACCATCTCCCGAAGGCCGCAGCCGGCCCCGGGGCCCTCCCCGGAGACCTACCGTCTCTCCGCGCCGGTCCTGGCCCAGACGCGAGGACTAGTTGTTTGCAGGCCCTCAGACCCCCGCCCGCAGTAAATGTGTTTTCTTCAGCCCTGTGGCTGGAGAAGAAGATAAATATAGCAAGCCCCGCTGTCCCCTGCCTTTGATTTAAAAAAAAAAAAAGGAAAGAAAGAAACTTTGAAACAAAATGAAACTAGGCTTGCCAGTCTAAATGGATGTGTGGGCAAAAGGAGGGGGAGAAGGGCTATCCTAGAGCACCTACCAAACCGTTTAATTTTTTCTTTTAAATAGACGTTCAGTCAGAGAACCTACTCGATTTTATTAGTTTACTGCGAAAGGCACAAAAGGCATGCAATGAAGGATTTTAGTACCCTTGGGGCCTCCGCCGCCGATCGGGGCAGCCGGCTCTCCTGGGCCTAACTGCGGCCTCCTTGGGGCCTGCTCGGCGCGCGCCACGCCGCCCGGCCTAGCGCGGAAGGGCGCCACACGGGCCGCCGACCAGGCCCGGACCAGGCCCCTGCGCGCCCTCTAGGCCCTGCGGCCGCGGCGGCGCCCGGAACTCACCGGACGGGCGTGCAGGCGGTCGGCGACGGTGGCGGGTGCTGCAGGCCGGCCTTTCTCTGGAGCACTGGGCCGGGCTCCGGCTGGTGGGGCGGGCGGAGGGAGGGAGGAGGGGCCGAGCTCGGAGCTGACAAAAAGCGGCCCAGCTCCCCGGCACGGGCCCGCCGTCAGCACGTCACGTCACCGTCGGGGAGAGAGACCCAGGAAAATGCGGAAGGCTAGATAGGCCCCCTCCTTCGCCCGGTGTGTCCCCCCCTGGCGCCCCGGTGGGCGCGCTCACGCCCCGCGACCGGGGACTCCAGTGGCCTCGCTGCGGCGGGGTCTCCGGCGGCCGGAGTCTCCGTGACAGCGCCCCCCTTCTTTCCACCTTCGCGCTCCCGCCCGCCGCCGCTACACACGCGCCGCTGCCGCCGCCTCGGCCGTAAAATCGGCGCGGGGCCGTGGTCCGCCGACCCCGCGGAGAGGCAGGCGGCCCGCACTGGCCCGGCCACCCCCTACCATCTCCCGAAGGCCGCAGCCGGCCCCGGGGCCCTCCCCGGAGACCTACCGTCTCTCCGCGCCGGTCCTGGCCCAGACGCGAGGACTAGTTGTTTGCAGGCCCTCAGACCCCCGCCCGCAGTAAATGTGTTTTCTTCAGCCCTGTGGCTGGAGAAGAAGATAAATATAGCAAGCCCCGCTGTCCCCTGCCTTTGATTTAAAAAAAAAAAAGGAAAGAAAGAAACTTTGAAACAAAATGAAACTAGGCTTGCCAGTCTAAATGGATGTGTGGGCAAAAGGAGGGGGAGAAGGGCTATCCTAGAGCACCTACCAAACCGTTTAATTTTTTCTTTTAAATAGACGTTCAGTCAGAGAACCTACTCGATTTTATTAGTTTACTGCGAAAAAACAAGGCAAAGGGTCACATGTGGAAACTGGTTTCGCATATTGCAATGAACAGGAATTTTTAATGTATATTTTCTCTGTGTTTCAAAGTTGGGGAGTCTTTGTAATACATATGTGACTGTTTCATAAATAATGAATTTTTCACATTCTTTAATAAACACGGAGCAGCAGAATTGTGATATGGGTGTTTTCACAAACTACTTAAGACTTTCAAAGTTTAAAGACACTTAGAAAAATATGTATTTCAGTAAATAAGACACTTACCAACTCCCAAAATGTGTATTTTGCATTTTTGTTACTAAAATGTGTATGCTCTTTCCATATTGAACTTGGAACCCAAACTATGTTTAAAACTTACTAGTTAAACACGAAACATTGTTGCTTTTACCGTGAGATACTGTAGCCTTTACATTAACCCGAATCTGATACTTTGTTTCTTTGTTCAGTTCGCTGAATGTTAGATAAAGATACTTCTAAACAGTAAAGAACACAAAAAATACAGAGGGCTTCTATTTTAGTTTCTTGTTAAGACTTTATAAAATTCCCGGAATGCAATTTCTCCTTTCCTTCAGACAGCTTGCAACTATAAACTTGCTTTCAAAAAGAAAAAGCAGGGCTTCCCTGGTGGTCCAGTGCATAAACAGTCTGCCTTGCAGTGCAGGGGGCACCGGTTTGATCCCTGGCGGAGGAAGATCCCACGTACCTAGGAGCTGCTGGACCCATGTGTCCAATTGCGAGCCAGCACTCTGGAGCGCATGTGCCCAGAGTTGGTGCTCTGCAACGTGAGAGGCCACTGCAATGGGAGGCCCACACAGGGCAAAGAATAAAGATGGATGAAAACAAATAAAAATCCAATAAAAGAGGCCAAAATTTAAAAAAAAAAAAAAAAAGGAAAAGCAAAGGTACACTTAGAAGTACTCTCTGACAATGTACTTGATGGAAATTTCCTCTCAAGGCTTTAACCTTAATTTTTTTTCAAGCAATTAAATGATAAATGATATGGTCCTCATTATTTATAGAAAATTCCACTGAGCTGAGATATTGACTATTCACGGAAAGGTAAATAAAGCTAATATTTTTTCAAGTGAAAAATAGCTTGTATACACACACTAATATGATTTCAAAATACTGGTAACCAGCACTTAATAAGTACTTTCCAAGAGCCTTCTTTTAATGCTATGACATGTCAAAAACAGGGTCTCATCAATCATAAAACTGAGCAACATAGAACACAACCTAATGTCAATATTCTTGTTCTAGTTCTTCCATAATTACCATCAAAAGCTTAATTACATCGAATAAGTTCACTAGCACTTAAGAAAAAAGTGCCAAAGAACTCAAAAAAAGATGTTTGCTCACTTTTAAAAGTCAAAGGCAGTTTAGGTATTGATATTTTTAAAGAGCCTTTTGCCATTACCTTTCATCCATAAAAAGACTATTAGGGGACTTCCTTGGTGGTCCAGTGGCTAAGACTCCGCGCTCCCAATGTAGGAGGAATGGGTCTGATCCCTAGTCAGGGAAGTAGATCCCACAGGCCGCAGCTAAGGCCTAGCACAACCAACAATAAGTATTTTTTAAAAAGAGAAACTGTTAACTTTGATGGGAAACAAGGAAAGGATGGCCTACTTTTATTAATTATATTCAATAAACCATTACTGAAGTCTATCAAAGATTATTCTATGAATGATTGTACAGATGAGATCAGCTATACTTTTTTCGCATTTTTTAAAAAGGGAAAATAGTTTGTACTTGATTTATGGACTTCTAAAAAACAGTGTATGATAAAAATCATTTTACTGGAAGTACATTTAATACGAAATTCTTGTGATAAAAGTGAAGGCTCAAAAGAAGTATGAACAGCCGCGATAAGAAATTGTTTGATAGTTCAATGTTGGGACTTCTCTGGTAGCCCAGTGGCTAAGGCTCTTTGTTCCCAATGCTGGGGTCCAGGATCAGGGAACTAAATCCCACATGCCACGACGACGAGTTCCAGTGCTGCAACTAAAGATCTCACATGCCACAACCAAGACCCAACGCAGGTTAAAAAAAATAAAAAAAATTTAAAAAGGATACTGTTCCATGTTGTAGAAAACACAAAATATAGGTTGTGAAAATATACTAGACATTCACGGAAAGGTAAATAAAGCTAATATTTTTCAAGTGAAAATAGCTTGTATACACACACTAATATGATTTCAAAATACTGGTAACCAGCACTTAATAAGTACTTTCCAAGAGCCTTCTTTTAATGCTATGACATGTCAAAAACAGGGTCTCATCAATCATAAAACTGAGCAACATAGAACACAACCTAATGTCAATATTCTTGTTCTAGTTCTTCCATAATTACCATCAAAAGCTTAATTACATCGAATAAGTTCACTAGCACTTAAGAAAAAAGTGCCAAAGAACTCAAAAAAAGATGTTTGCTCACTTTTAAAAGTCAAAGGCAGTTTAGGTATTGATATTTTTAAAGAGCCTTTTGCCATTACCTTTCATCCATAAAAAGACTATTAGGGGACTTCCTTGGTGGTCCAGTGGCTAAGACTCCGCACTCCCAATGTAGGAGGAATGGGTCTGATCCCTAGTCAGGGAAGTAGATCCCACAGGCCGCAGCTAAGGCCTAGCACAACCAACAATAAGTATTTTTTAAAAAGAGAAACTGTTAACTTTGATGGGAAACAAGGAAAGGATGGCCTACTTTTATTAATTATATTCAATAAACCATTACTGAAGTCTATCAAAGATTATTCTATGAATGATTGTACAGATGAGATCAGCTATACTTTTTTCGCATTTTTTAAAAAGGGAAAATAGTTTGTACTTGATTTATGGACTTCTAAAAAACAGTGTATGATAAAAATCATTTTACTGGAAGTACATTTAATACGAAATTCTTGTGATAAAAGTGAAGGCTCAAAAGAAGTATGAACAGCCGCGATAAGAAATTGTTTGATAGTTCAATGTTGGGACTTCTCTGGTAGCCCAGTGGCTAAGGCTCTTTGTTCCCAATGCTGGGGTCCAGGATCAGGGAACTAAATCCCACATGCCACGACGACGAGTTCCAGTGCTGCAACTAAAGATCTCACATGCCACAACCAAGACCCAACGCAGGTTAAAAAAAATAAAAAAAATTTAAAAAGGATACTGTTCCATGTTGTAGAAAACACAAAATATAGGTTGTGAAAATATTCACAGTACGACCTTGAAGACAGCTAAAATCACTGAAAACATTTGGTAACCAAGCACTAAGTGATTAAGCACCTGATGCCTTGCATTTAAAGGACCTACTATATCCTCTCTTGCATAGATACTTGGTTACTTGTTTTAGTGTTAGGGACCTAGAGAATTCTGGCCACAGGGAGTCGTAAGATGTGCTGTTTGCCCCTGGGGAACTCGGAAAAAGGAGGCTGTGTATGCCTGAGTACAAACATTCTTAAGTGCTTTCATTTTCTCACTTAAATAAACATACAATAAAGTGAATTTTTATTTAGGGAGACTGAGAGCAGAACTTTTCAAAGGCATATACTGTGAATACAAACTACATGGTTTCAAAGCATGGGATTTTGGTTAAGTGCTAAAATGTATTTGTTCCTTCGAGCTGTTAATGTGTATCAGATAGTTAAAAGCAACTACTCAAGGTTTTGACACTGTTTTAATAACTGAACTAAAACTCCCTGACATGTTTACTGGTCCCTGAGCCAGGACTAATATAAGGCCTTTCAATCATCTTTCCAGAAAAAAAAAATTTTTTCAGAAAAGAAGGTGTTCAAAAAAGAAGAAAAAAAGCTGTTGCTTTTCATTCCTCATCACTAACTGATGGAAATCCAAATAACAATAAATCACTAGCTTATGAGAAATATAGACCTTCTTGTAAAAAGCTGTGGTAATTCATTATATTATATAACCCAAAGGTTAAAAAAGTATTTACTTTGCGCTAGAGAGATCCTAGTCTCATTCAACTAAACATGCCCTGTAAAAATTTACCATTTATCTGGTACTTGATACTTGAGTTTTCTTACACTTATCTTAACATGAGCAAGTTGCATCATGTTGGAATTCAGCTGACTATAATTAATGCCAAGTAAGAATTTTTACTCTGAGTCTTTAAACCACCCTCCCCAAGGGAAATAATTTTAAAATAAACATTGACTGACAATTAGGTGGTTTTCTAACAGCATTTTTCACGCAGATCATCAGATGAATAAGACATTGTTTAATTCCTGAAAATCACCAATAACTAAATTTTACCTAATGGATTATAAATCACAGGAGAAAACAAATTAGCTCCACTAAAGAGGTAAAAATCAACATATGAGGTCCAGAAACAATAACCAGTAATAATGAGCACCTCAGGCACCCAGACTGGGATCTCTGTATATAATTTTCCACTACAGTAACCAGGGTTTCTGGGAGAAATGACTGATTCCTGGGCTGGAGCAGAAAAGTACAAGATGAACCAGCGATATTGTCTCATGAAAGAAAGCAAGAAAAGAAAGTGTCAAAAGGTCTCAGGATCCAGTTTAAAGAGGCTCCAGCTGGCAAAAGATGAAAAAAATTTGAATGTTAAAAGAATAATTGCTGTGGATCAAAACACATCAAGTATGTCTGTGATTTTATAATGAGGCTTTTAAAAATGATCAACTAGTGGTGATGGTTGCACAGCTTTGTGAATATACTAGAAACTAGTGAATTGTATGCTTTAAAGGGTGAATTTTATAGCACATGAATTATATCTTGATATCTAAAATATGATCACCTTTAGAGAATACTAAAGAACCAACTATTATTTTAAAAACTAGTAAAGGGAAAGATCAAGTACTTACCCTGTTTGAACTATACTTCTGGTTGAAAAAAATAGTTGATGAAGGGAATATTCTTTTAATAGAAGTGCATTTCCTACTTATACATGAAGAAGACTTGTAGAATATCACCATTTTGCAACCACTAAGAAATCAATGGATCTGAGCAATGATCATAAATAGCTGCTAACCAGAGTAACACCAGACATGCCTCATGGACAAAAAACTCAAACCTGAACCTTATCAGCCCACTAGCTCTTTCTGCCAATTTACAGGAAATAAAAGAATGGAGAAACATATCAATGAAACAACAGGAGTGTTATCAACAAAATCTGGAAGATGGGAAACGCTATGGGATCTTCTTTCTTCCATAAATAAATTAAAAGGCAAAAAAAATGGAGGGAAAACCAACAGATAAGAAAAGACATAAAAGATATGTCAATCAGTTGAAGTGTACTAACTTTATCTGATATTTCAGTCAAAAAAGTATGAAAAATGAGACAATTAGAGAAATGTGAATACTGACTGGATTGCTATCACCATTAATTAGATAAACGCTGCCATAAACAAATTATTGTTAATCTGGTTTAGGTGTAAAGATGGTGTTATCCTATCTTTGAGTCCTTATCTTTTAGAGATACATTATCAAAATATTTACAGACAAAATGATATGCTTCAAAGTCGGAGTGTGAGAGTAGTTAGTGCTCAGTCCTGCCTGACTCTGTGCAACCCCATGGACTGTAGCTCACTGGGCTCCTCCGTCCATGGCATTTTCCAAGCAAGAATACTGGAGTGGGTTGCCATGTCCTTCTCTAGGGGATCTTCCCGACCCAGGGGTCAAACCTGGGTTTGCCACGAGTTGTGGGCAAACTCTTTACCATCTGAGCCACCAGGGAAGCCAAGGTTAAGTGAGTAGTGGATATAAGTGAAAGAAGATTGCCCTTGAGCAGACAATCATTGAAGCCGTATGATGAACACATGAGGGGCTTGATGCATTATTCGCTTCATGTATATATTAGAAATTTTTCATACCAAGTTAAAAAACTAACACTAATAAACATACCAAGAAAAAATTACCTTCAAATTTCAGAGTCTTTGGAGTAGGGCAAATAGTACAGATATTATTTGCTTCTTTTCTCACTTTTCTGTGGACCAGATAATACCACTTATTTTCCAAAGAATTAGACTAATTAAGCAATAGAAGAAATAAAACTAAGACTACATATTAGGAAAACAGCAATGCTTTTCAAATTTGGAAAGGAACACATTGTTAAAGATGTGAATTCCTGGGCCTCATTTCCTAGAAATTCTTATTTTTACTAGATACAGTATACGGCTGAGGAATTTGCAGTTTAACCAGGCACGCAGGTGATACATAAACAAGTGGCCCACATGCCAATAGTGCTTTAAGAAATACTAGTACCTTCTTTAATACCTCTTTGCCCACATTTATAAAACTTTCTCTTGGAGTATAAAGAAGTAAAATTGCTGAATGTGGCACATTTTCAATATTACTTTTCAAAATAAAAAACAAAAAGATTGAAATTTGTGACTAACTTTATCTGACAGTCAAAAAGTATGAAAAATGAGACAATTAGAGAAATGTGAATACTGACTGGATTGCTATCACCATTAATTAGATAAACGCTGCCATAAACAAATTATTGTTAATCTGGTTTAGGTGTAAAGATGGTGTTATCCTATCTTTGAGTCCTTATCTTTTAGAGATACATTATCAAAATATTTACAGACAAAATGATATGCTTCAAAGTCGGAGTGTGAGAGTAGTTAGTGCTCAGTCCTGCCTGACTCTGTGCAACCCCATGGACTGTAGCTCACTGGGCTCCTCCGTCCATGGCATTTTCCAAGCAAGAATACTGGAGTGGGTTGCCATGTCCTTCTCTAGGGGATCTTCCCGACCCAGGGGTCAAACCTGGGTTTGCCACGAGTTGTGGGCAAACTCTTTACCATCTGAGCCACCAGGGAAGCCAAGGTTAAGTGAGTAGTGGATATAAGTGAAAGAAGATTGCCCTTGAGCAGACAATCATTGAAGCCGTATGATGAACACATGAGGGGCTTGATGCATTATTCGCTTCATGTATATATTAGAAATTTTTCATACCAAGTTAAAAAACTAACACTAATAAACATACCAAGAAAAAATTACCTTCAAATTTCAGAGTCTTTGGAGTAGGGCAAATAGTACAGATATTATTTGCTTCTTTTCTCACTTTTCTGTGGACCAGATAATACCACTTATTTTCCAAAGAATTAGACTAATTAAGCAATAGAAGAAATAAAACTAAGACTACATATTAGGAAAACAGCAATGCTTTTCAAATTTGGAAAGGAACACATTGTTAAAGATGTGAATTCCTGGGCCTCATTTCCTAGAAATTCTTATTTTTACTAGATACAGTATACGGCTGAGGAATTTGCAGTTTAACCAGGCACGCAGGTGATACATAAACAAGTGGCCCACATGCCAATAGTGCTTTAAGAAATACTAGTACCTTCTTTAATACCTCTTTGCCCACATTTATAAAACTTTCTCTTGGAGTATAAAGAAGTAAAATTGCTGAATGTGGCACATTTTCAATATTACTTTTCAAAATGACTGTACTAACAGACATTCCCTCCAGCAGAAGAGAATTCCCAGTTCCCCATTCCTTGGCCAACTCTTGATGTGCTTGTGCTTTTAAATATTCACCAAGAACATAACTATCTTACAGAATGACCTTTCATCTAGCAACATTTGTTAAAGCAGCTCTTGAAACAGTTTCCACATTTTGAACAAAGACTCCTCTATAATGACATAACAACTTTTCACCCCCGAATACATTCAACCAATATGCTAAAAAGAAACGATAATTCAACCTTAAAGCAAAAATATTCTTAGCGACTACAGGGCATTAGAATTGTTGGTCAGAGAATCTCATATGGAACAAATTTGAATTGTGCTCTGTGTTTACATAAACCACAAATGTTTTTTGATTGTTTTTGCATACAGACATCAAGCAAATAGAAACAAACAGCTCAAATTGAGAACAAAACAGGAAGAAGCATCTGGCAGAAATGTGGAAAGTTTTGTAATTCTCCAAAAGGTGAGGAGAGCCAAGGACATAGAAGGAATCTGACCTAGTAAAATTAAAGTTTCAATAAAGTGTGAATTGTGCATATAAGATTCCTGTTCCCTGACAATGGAGCCCCCACTTTATGGTAGTAACATTACATTAAAGGAATATTCCCATGAAGATGAAGTAAGCAGTAAAGAGAACATGACATGATCTGGTCTGGTGTGGAGTCTGGGAAGTTTTTGCTGTAAAGAATGACTCGTGAGTAGACCTCCCACAACAACAACAAAAAGAAAGGGACTATGACTAAAAGGGTTAAAGTATCCTGAGCTCTGGAGCCAGCTTCTCTTAGCACACAAATAGCCTGGGGATGTTGTGAGAAAGGCTCCCTGTGATGCAGTGGGTCCAGTTTGGGGCCTAAGATTCTGTGTTTCCTACTAGCGCCCAGGCTAGGCTTGAACATCAGGGGTCTGTGGGACCTTGCAGAGCTGTGCTCCTCCCCCTGACTGCCTGAAATCTGTCACTGAGAAGTTGTATATAGCAAGTACCTGCTGGTACTGCTGCTGGAAAGAGGCAGGCCCTGGCTCAGGAAATAGTCGAAGCCCCATTTCCTTGGGAACAACCCTGAGGCCAGGGAGTTCATCCCTCCAGGCCTTCTGTAGCCCAGTGAGACTGGGTGTAGAAGAAAGGAGTCAACAACTATGGAAATTAACATTGCCACCCACATCCTCGCCTCCAGGAACTCATCAGACAAAGGAAGACAGAGATAATAGATACGAAGAACAGAGAACAGAACAGAGCGAACAGAGCATCAGCACCAGTGCTCAAGGACTCACTGTTCCCTCCAAGGCCTGCGATGAAAGATCTTTGAGAAGAAGGTCTTCCTAAGATGGAGGAAGATCTGTATCTGAACTGAAAGAACTTGCCATGGTTCACAGAAAGTTAACTACCTGCACACAGAGACATTGGGCAACAACTTTTAACAAGGTGCGGGGTGTGTGTGGAGAGAAAGCCCTGCCATCATTCAGGGAGGAGAAAACAAGTCATCATTAACTGAGGGCTTGAGTTCCACATGCCACATGGTACTTCCGTGAATTCTCTCATTTAACCCTCATAGCCTTCCAATAACATGGTGCTGCTGGCCATTAAGTGGGACCGGATTCAGCAACTTGGACCATCTTGTCAGGATCCCTCTGCCCTCCAGCTGCCTCAGCTGTCTCACTGCATGTGGGAGCAGGCAGGCTTTCCCCAGACACACAGAGGCAGCTCCGGGCTCACAGTGTCCCTGCTCAGCTGCCCCAGAAGAAGACAGAGCCCCTCTTCCGGTTTCACCACAGAAGGACACCAGTTGTCTTTATGTTCTACTCTCACCCTTGGATCCATCATGGTGGCCAAGAGGATGGAGTAAGATAGTTGAGCCAGGGCTGGGGGTACTAAGACTAGAAGTTCCACCAGAACTAAAAGGTTAGAGTGAGAAGGATCAGAGAAAGAAAAGAAAGGAAGGATGGTCTGGCTAACAGATCCAAAGGGTCCACGACAGGGAGGACTAGGAGCTGCCCCACTTTACAGAGGACAACAGTAAGGATCAGACAGGATCAGAGAGGTCAGGTCGCTTGCCCAAGGTCACACATCCAAGGTAAGCTGAAGAGCCAGGACACAATACGAGGCGGTCTGACCAGACCTCTTAACCACTGTGCTAGAAGGCAACAAAGCCAGTTTGGTTTCACACTTTTCTGTCACATCGGTTTTCGGAAGAAAATGGAGCAACAGCTAGATTTCCGGGGGGGAAAGATTATAACCAAAGATTTGTGTGCTCTGCCAAATTGTCTTTCACAAAAATAGGGAACAAACACTAAACACGCACTGCGTGACAGGCACTGTTCTAAGTTCTAAGGGGACTTCTGCACTACTCTCCCTGATCTGGGGAAGGGGAGGATCATAGTCCATGTCTCCCAGAGTGACACATCTGCTCCAGAGGAGGGTAAATGGGCAGAGGTCGTAGCCCCTTGTCTTCTCATCTCACTCCTCTGATACGGAGCCTTTGCCCTATGAGCAAACTAGAGCAAGAATAATGGGGCCCGTAGTGCACAGCCTGCTGCACATGTGTAGACCTTCTGCCCAGCCATAGAGCCTGGACAGGGGAGAGTGTACAAATGCTCTGCCCTGCCCCTGTCTGGATATACCTTCTGCAACACAGAGCTGGCTGTGATGAGAGGTGGCACTGGCCTGCCTCCCTCGAGTGAAACCAAAACTCTAGACCAAGAGATATGAGGGAACGGGCCCCATCATTTTGGCTCTATTTTCCAAGACCAGAACTTCCATCACACTGAGTTGGAGGTGAGAAGCAGTTCTTGGTTCAAATGCTACAGATTCCCACTGGGTTCTTACTCAGGTCTGTAGTAGATTTTCTTTAATAAATGCTTCTCTATTCTTTGTATGTCCTTAGAACAAATTCCAGATACTTTAAATAATACTTTCTAAAATATTTTTTTACCAGTTGAATGGTTATTTCACTGGAGAGAGTATCTTCCAACCTCCTTATCCCACCATTTTGAAAGTCAGCTACAGTGACCAAGGTTTGTTTTTTTCTTTTTTTTAAGGCAAATATAAGTTAATTTGGTAGTATGATAAACTCATGATTCAAATATATTTAAAGCGTTTCAACCACTGCTTTTTTTACAGTCTAGATTTTTAAAAAAACATTATTCTCTTGGAATTTTTCTTCTTTTTTTACAATTTTCTTGACTGATTTATTTATTTATTTTTGGCTATTCTGGGTTTCACTGCTGCTGCAGGCTCTTCTCTAGTTGCAGGGAGTAAGGGCGACTCTCTAGTGGAGGTGAGCAGGCCTCTTGTTGCGGTGACTTCTCTTGTTGTGGAACTCAGGCTCTAGCGCACATGGGCTTCAGTAATTGTGGTAGATGAGCTCAACAGCTGCAGCTCTGAGGCTCTAGAGCACAGGCTCCATAGTTGTGGCTCATGGGCTTACTTGCTCCACAGCATGTGGGATCCTCCCAGATCAGGGATTGAGCCTGTGTCTCCTGCATTGGCAGGCGAACTCTTCACCACTGAGCTAGCCCCTCCACTTTTTTTTTTTTAGCAATACTGCACCTATGCTGCAGGATCTTAGTTCGCTGACCAGGTATTGAACCCAGGCCTGAAAGAGTGAGAGCTTGGAGTCCTAACCACTGTACGTCAAGGGATTTCCCTAATGCAGTCATTTTTATTGATGTTCAAATTATCCCAACTGTGGCTACAGGGAACTTCCATAGACCCACAGAATGCTTTTGAAAAGCTTAAAAGTCATAGTTATCAGGGAATTCCCTGGCAGTCTAGTGGTTAGGATGCCACACTCTCTCTGTTGACAAACAGGGGTTCAATCCCTGGTCAGGGAACTAAGATCCCACAAGTCACATGGTACAGCCCAAAATTAAAAAGTCAAACTTAGCAGTATCAAAAGTAATATACATTCCTTCCATAGAAGCAAAGATAAAAGCAAACACTCAACAGAGAAAAATAAATTTAAAAATCATAAAGCAAGTAAAAAATGATCATGCACATGCTCAGTTGCTAAATTGTATCCAGTTCTTTGCAATCTCATGGACTGACAGATGGATTCTTTACCACTGCACCACCAAAAAATGAAAAGGAAACACCAAAGTAGCATAGAAAATGAAATGAATAATCAAACAAATTTATTAGTGATCATGATAAATATGGAATCTACTCCCTTACTAAAAATTAAGATTCACAAATAGAATTAAAGTTTAATTTTATACAATTTAAATGAAGTACAAGATGAAACAAAAAGATTAATGCAAAGGAAGAGGAAATATATAAAACAAATACAAATTAAGAAAAATCAAATATGAAAAACATGAGTATAATTTGACGTTTAAAAAATGACACTGAAATCTAAAAAGAACCCACTCCAGTATTCTTGCCTCAAGAATCCCTTGGAGAGGGCTTTCCCTGGTGGTCCAGTGGGTAAGGACACCGCCTCGCAGTGCAAGGGGCGCCGGTTCGAGCCCTGGCCTGGGAAGATCCCACGTGCGGCGGAGCGGCTGGACTGATGTGTCCAGTTACCGAGCCGGAGCTCTGGGGCGCATGCGCCCAGAGCCGGTGCTCTGCGACGACGGACGCCACCACGATGGGAGGCCCGCAGGAGCCAGGGAACAGAGACGGATGAACATAGAGAAACGAAAGACCAATGGAAGTGGCCCACCTGCTCCCCTCCCTCCCCAACCCGACCCCCGCCCCAAATGAATAAATAAATAAATCTTTTAAAAAAAAAAAAGAAAGAATCCCTTGGAGAGAGGAGCCTGGCAGTCTACAGTCCATGGGGTCGCAAAGTTGGACATGAGTGAAGCAACTTAGCGCGTGTATACACATAGATAGAAGGATAGAGAAACACTAAACAAAAGTCCAAGACCAACGGCTTCACTGAAGAATTCAATCAAACATATGAAGACTAACTTATACCTTTTTCAAACTATTGCAAAAAAGCTGAAGAGTGGGAAACACTGCCAACATCACCCTGATACCAAAACCAGACAAAGACACTACAAAAAAAAAGAAAAACAAAATTACAGGTCAGTATCTTTGATGAATACAGAAGCAAAAATCCCTAGAAATATTAGAAAAATGAATTCAACAATGTGATATAGCACTTTAACAAAAGGAAAGATAAAAACTACATAATCATTTCAATAGATACAGAAAAAGCATTTAACAAAATTCAACATCCATTCATGATAAAAATTCTGACCAAAATGGGTATAGAGGAAACATATCTCAACATAAAAAACAAAGCCATTTACAATAAACTCATAGCCAACTTAATACTCAATGATGTAAAGTTGAAAGCGTTCCTGTTTAGTTCAGGAACAACACAAGAATGCCCACTCTCACCATTTCTATTCAACATAGTAGCATTGGGGAAGTTCATAGTGTTGGAAGTTTTAGCCACAACAGTCAGACCTGAAAAAGCAACTAGAGGTATTCAAATTGGAAAGTTAGAGGTAAAACTGTCACTATTTGTATATGTCATGATATATAGATAAAACCCTAAAATCTTCACACACAATCTATTAGAACTAATAAATATATTCAGCAAGATAACAGGATACAAAATCAACATGTGGAAATTCATTGCATTTCCTTACACTAATAATGAAATGTCGAAGAGAAAGTAAAAAACAATCCCATTTAAAATCACATCAAAAAATAAAATAAAATAAAATATCTACCCATAAACTTAATCAAAGAGGTGAAATACCTATACATTGAAAACTATAGAACACTGAAGATGATTCAAAGAAATGGAAAGAAACCCCATGCTCTTGGATTGGAAGAATTAATACTGTTAAAATCACCACACTACCCCTAAGCAATCTACAGATTTAACGCAGTCCATATCAAAATACTCATGACATTTTTCAAAGAACTAGAAAAACTAATTCTTCAGTTATATAGAACCACAAAAGGCTTGCCAAAGCAAGTCTGAGTAAAAAGAACAAGACTGGGGACTCCCCTGGTGGTCCAGTGGTTAAGATTCTTCCTTTCCACTGCAGTGGGCAAGGGTTTGATCCCTGGTCAGAGAACTAAGATCTCTCATGCCATGCTGTGCAGCATTCCTTCCCCACCAAAATAGAACAAAGCTGGAGGCATAACCTTCCCAGACTTCAGACTATACTACAAAACTACAGTAATCAGGGGTTTCCCTGGTGATCCAGTGGGTAAGGACACCGCCTTGCAGTGCAAGGGGCACCGGTTCAATCCCTGGGGAAGATTCCACGTGCCGCGGAGCTGCTGGACCAATGTGTCCAACTACCGAGCTGGAGCTCTGGAGTGCATGTGCCCAGAGTCCGTGCTCTGCAACGAAGGGCCACTGAGATGGGGAGGCCTACACAAGCCCAAAAAATAAAAAGAAAAGATGGAAATAAATGAAAAACCAATAGAGGTGCCCCCCTCCCCCCAAAAAAGCCTACAGTAATCAAATAGTGTGGTCTTGGCACAAAAACAGACATGTAGATCAATGGAATAGAAGACAGTGCCTAGAAATAAACCCACACCCCTACAATTAATTAACCTATGACAAGAAGGCAAGTGCATACAATCGAGAAAAGACAGTCTCTAAAACAAGTGGTGCTGGGAAAGCTGTACAGCTGCATGTAAATAATGAAATTAGAATACTCCCTCATACCAAATACAAATATAAACTCAAAATGATTTAAAGACCTACATGCAAGACATGACTAAAAAAGCTTCTATAAGAGAACATAGGGGGCTTCCCCTGGTGGTCCAGTAGGTAAGGACACCGCCTTGCAGTGCAAGGGGTGCCGGTTCGATCCCTGGCCTGGGAAGATCCCACGTGCCGCGGAGCGGCTGGACTGATGTGTCCAATGTGAGTCTGAGCTCTGGGGCACATGCTTCCAGAGCTGGTGCTCTGTGACAACAGAGGCCACTGCGATGGGAGGCCCACAGGAGCCAAAGAACAAAGACGGATGAAAATAGAGAAATGAAAGACCAATAGAAGTAGCCCGCCCGCCTCCCTCCCTCCCCACCCCACCCCTCAAAAGATAAATAAATTTTTTAGAAAATTAAAAAAAAAAGAGAGAACATAGGCAAAACATTCTGTGACATAAATCATAGCAATATTTTCTTAGATCTGTCTCTCAAGGCAAAAGAAACAAAAGTGAAAATAAAGAAATGGGATCTAACCAAACTTAAAAGCTTTAGCACAACAAAGGAAACCATCAACAAAAAATGAAAAGGAAGCCATCAACAAAAAACCGAAAAGGCAGGTTTCCCTGGTGGTCCAGTGGGTAAAGAGTCCACCTTGCAGTGCAAGGGGCACCGGTTGGATCCCTGGCCCAGGAAGATCCCACGTGCCGCATAGCAGCTGGACTGGTGTGTCCAGTATGAGACGGTGCTCTGTGGTGAGAGAGGCCACTGCAATGGGAGGCCCACACAGGTCAAATAATAAAAAGATGGGTAAAAATAAATAAATGAAAGACCAATAAAAAGAGGTCAAAAAAAAAAAAACCGAAAAGGCAACTTGTGGAATGGGAGAAAGTATTTGCAGACAATGCATCTGATAAGGAGCTACTATCCAAACTACACAAACAGCTTATCCAATTCGATGTCAAAAAAACCCCAAACAACGCAATCAAAAAATTGGCAGAAGATCTAAATAGACATTTTTCCAAAGAAGACAGAGATGGACAACAGGTACATGAAAAGATGTTCAACATTACTAATCATTAGAGAAATGCAAATCAAAACTACAATGAGGTACCACCTCATATCATTCAGAATATCCATCATCAAAAAGTCTACAAATAATAAATGCTGAATAGGGTGTAGAGAAAAAGGAAATACACCGCTGGTGGGAATTTAAAATGGTGCAGTCAGTAAAGAAAATGGAATTTTGGAAGTTTGTTAAAAACTAAAAATAGAGCTAGTATATGATCTAGCAATTGCACTCCTAAATATACATCTGGAAAAAATGAAAACTCTAATTTGAAAAGCTACATGCATTTCAATGTTCACAATGACACAATTTATAATATCCAAGATATGGAAACAACTCAAGTGCCCTTCAACAGATCTTTGGTTTAAGATGTTTGATCCCTGGTCTGGGGAGATTTCACATGCCTTGTGGCAAGTAAGCCTATGTGCCACAACTACTGAGCCAGAGCTCTAGAAACTTTAATAGCCGCAACTATTAAAGCCCGCATGGCTTGGAGCCTGTGCTCCACAACAAGAAAAGCAACTGCAATGAGAAGCTGGAGCACCACAATCAGAGAGCAGCCCCGCTTCCCACAACTGGGGAAAGCCTGCATGCAGCAATGAAGACCCAGCAGAGCCATAAATAAATAAATCTTTAAAAAATAATAGAATCGGAAACTTTTTTAAAAATGTCACCATGCTGTGCATTGGCTTCCCTGGTAACTCAGCTGGTAAAGAATCCGCCTGCAATAGAGGAGACCCTGGTTCAATTTCTGGGTGGGAAAGATCCCCTGGGCAAGGGCATGGCAATCCACTCCAGTATTCTTGCCTGGAGAATTCCACTGACAGAAGAGCCTAGCAGGCTACAGTCCATGGGGTTGCAAAAGGGTCAGACACGACTCAGTGACTAAGCACATGCTGTACATTACATCCTCATGACTTGTTAATTTGTAACTGAAAGTTTATACCTTTTGACCCCCTTCACTCATTTCGCCCACTTCCCACCCTCCCCCCCTGGGAACAAGCAGTATGTTCTCTGTATCCATGAGATTGAAAACACTGTTTTTCAGTTTCTTAGCAACTTTGTACCCTACCCTCTTCAGTAAAGCTAGGTCATACATTTCAATAGATTATTTTGCACACTCTGAGATCACAACCAAGGTGATTTTTTAAAAATCTGCATACAGTACAGTTCATTCCTGGTGGTGTACCGTTCTACCGGCTTTGATAATTGTAGTCATGTAGCCACTAATGCCCTTGTGCAGCCTGCTATGTACTCAATCCTTCCCTTCCTCCCAGTCCTTGGCAACCACTGATCTGCTTTCCATCCTGTTACAGACTAAATACTGATATGTTCTTGGGCTACCCTGGTGACTCAGATGCGAAGAATCCTATGAGAGACCTGGGTTCAATCCCTGGGTTGGGAAGATCCCCTGGCGAAGGGCATGGCAACCCACTCCAGTATTTTTGTCTGGAGAACTCCATAGACAGAGAAACCTGGCAGGCTGCAGTTCATTGGATCACAAACAGTCGAATACGACTGAGTGACTAAGCATGCAGGGCTTCCCTGGTTAAGAATCTTCCTGCCAATGCACGGGACATGAGTTTGATCCCTGGTCCAGGAAGATCCCACATGCTGCAGGACAACAACTATGTCCTTGTACCACAACTACAGAGCCAGTGCTCTAGAATCTATGAGCCATAACTCCTGAGACCAGGCACTACAACTACTGAAGCCCATGCCCTATAGCCTGTGCTCCACAAGAGAAGCTACTTCAATAAGAAGCCTGTGCAACACAACAAAGAGAAGCTTGTCACAACTAGACATGGCCCATGCACAGCAACAAAGACGCAGTGTAGCAAAAAATAAAATAAACAAATAAAATAGTGATACAGAAAGATATCCATATCCTGATCCCCATGACTGTTGAATATCATATCATAGGACAAAAGTGATTTTGCAGATGTGACTAAATTTAAAATCTCATGATTGGGAGATTACCCTGGATTATCCAGGTGGGTCCTAAATGTAATAAGAAAGATCCATAAAGAGGGCAGCAAGACAGTCATAGGAGATGCTAGGAGACCTGAGAATGGAAGCAAAAGGTTGGAGTGATGTAAGGGAAGAGTCACAAGCTAATGAAAACAGGTGGCCTCCAGAAGATAGAAAAGTCATGGAAAACAAATTCTCCCCTAGAGGTTCAAGAAGAAACCAGTCCTACAACACCTTGACTTTATTTAGCTTAGTGAAACTGATTGCAATTTTCTGGCCTCCAGAATTGTAAGAGAATAAATTAGTGTTAAATTTCTATAGAAGCAATAGGAAACTAATACACATATCTTTAGTTTTGCCTTTTTCAAAATGTCATATGAGGACTTCCTTGGTAGTCCAGCGGATGGGAATCTGCTTGCCCATGCAGGGGACATGGGTTGGAGCCCTGTTCTGGGAAGACCCAATATGCCATGGAGCAACTAAGCCTATGAGCCATAACGGCTGAATATGTGCTCTATAGCCCATGAGACCCAATCACTGAGCCCAAGTGCCATAACTACTGAAGCCCAGTTGTCCTAGAGCCCATGCTTCACAACAGGAGAGGCCACTGCAATGAGAAGCCCATGAATCACAACTGGAGAGTAGCCTCTGTTCTCCGTAACTCAAGAAAAAAGCCCTCGTAAAGCAACGAAAGCCCAACACAACAACAACAACAAAGAAATCATATCAATAGCATCGTATGGCACTTTTGGGTTTTTGGAGTCTGGCTTCTTTTGCTTGGAAAAATGCATTTAAGATATTCATCAATACTTAACATTATGCATATTTTACCATTAAAAATAAATATTCATTCATATTGTTGAGTGAATAAATAGATCTTTCCTTCTTATTATGGACTACAATTCCACTGTATGCATGAACCAGTCTGTTTATGGTTTTCCCAGGTGGCTCAGTGGTAAAGAATCAGCTGGCCAAGTAGGAGAGGAGAGTTTGATCCCTGGGTGGGGAAGATCCCCTGGAGAAGGAAACAGCAACCCACTTCAGTATGTTTAACTGGGAAATCCCACGAACAGAGAAAACTGGCAGGCTATATAGTCCATGGGGTCACAAAGAGTCAGACATGACTTAGCAACTAAACAGCAACAGGAGGAACCAGTTTGTTTATCCATTCACCTGTTGAAGGACATGTGGTTGTTTCCAGTTTTTGATAATGATGCTATAAACATTTGTATACACATTTTTGTGTGTACATAAATATTCATTTCACTTGGCTATTAAAAACAACTCATAGGTATTCATAGCTTTTAGGACATGGAGATGTCAATTTAAATAGCATTACCAGGGAAATATATTACTAAATAATACAAACAAAAAAATTACAGGCTTTTTAAGGCCAAGGTTACATTCACAAAGTAAGCCATAAGTTCTCAGTTCCAGATATCTCACAAGACTCTTTTGTTACAAATAACATTTTAAGGACATTTTAAGAAAGCAGAATACTGTCTTCTTATTCTGTTGCTGGGACTTCTTACAACAGCATTTAGGAGGGCCTGTGGTTTTTCAGACTAAATGCTGAAATTTCATTATTTAGAACTGTGAGAAACAAGGACGATTCTAAGAAGATCAAAACTACTATGGGGCTTCCCTAGTGGTCCAGTGTAGGTAAAGAGTTTCGCCTTGCAGTGCAAGGGGCACCAATTTGATCTGTGGCCTGGGGAGGATCGCACATGGCATGGAGCGGCTGGACCTGTGTGTCGCATTATGAGCCAGCGCTCTGGAGCGCAGGCATCTAGGGCTGGTGCTCTGCAACGAGAGAGGCCACTGCAATGGGAGGCCCACACAGGCCAAAGAATAAAGATGGATGAAAACAAATAAATAAAAACCCAATAAAAGAGGCCAAAATTAAAAACAAACAAACAAAAAAAAACTACTTTGGAAAGGAAAGGGGCAAAACAGAACTACAAACAATTAGAATAGGAGCATGTAATGTTATCCATTCACAGTGTAAACAGAAAAAAATTAACAATGAATGTTTGAATTTCTGATTTATGATACTGGCAATCCACTCACCCTTAGTCCTCAGTATTGTTTGCTATGAAACTTTTTCAAAAGGTTTCATTAAGTCATTAAAATTTACCCGTTTTTTCCAACAGATACACAGTAACAATTCTGCCAAGGGAGTTTTGCCTGAATAGAGAAAAAATAAGACATTCAAATACAAAAGTAGCACCATTTTCCCCTAAGGCATCAAAACCTGAAAGGAAGAACTCTGAGTTGCAACCCTCAATGCAAAATCAGGTTCATGTCACATAATACGCAAAAGGCTTGTAAAGCCAAGGGCAAAATATTTAACAAATATTTGTCAGGGGATGGGATTGTCTCCTACTTACAAGCTAACAAGTTAGTGTGTCTGTTACTATTTCCTGGATGCCAACAGCACCATAAGCAGTAGGAGCATCATTAGCATATTTGTGTGGGTTCCTCACATCCCCAAGCCTGAAAGAGGGCTGTGCAGAGAGGCTGGATGGACATACTAGCTGCACAATGGATGTATGCATCACAGCCAAAGGATATTGGTCTTGGGGAATTCACATCTTTTATAGAAAGCTTGCTCTTTACCTCAGAAGGAAATATCACCTCTCTCGAGGCAGCTCCTTGTACACATAGCCCTGAGAAACGAGTCAGATAAAGAGGTCAAAGGCCTTGCATTCTGGCATATAAAGCAAGAACAAGAAGGGACACTCTCAGCTGTGTCAGATTGTATCTCTCAATTATACTATGCCCAGAGAGAAAAGAAGCCACCTCTCCTCCCACTTGAAGTCAACAGTTTAAGATGTACTGCCAGAAGTTTTGTCCCTAGAAATATTTTCTTTTACCACTGTCTTTCAGGGATCAGAATGCCACTATTTGCTGCTGGTGCCAGCAAACTGCAAAAACCAGACCTGTGCTTTTTCTCTGTTAACCAGTCATAGAGAACTCTCACGAGGCCATAAATGTGGATTAAGTGAGAAATAAATCGATAGAGGCAAGTGCCATAGGAGTTTAAAACACCTCTCGAGGTAGTTTCCTGGTGCCTTCTGACTAGCCGGGACTCAATCGTATATAAACCATTATCATTTTCAAACAGAATACCGCTGTCACATCTGACTTTATGCTTCCATGGAGTACAGAACCCCTAGTTTCTAGTGGTCCTTTCATGTGGCATATCTCACTCTCCTTTTGCCTTCCAGATCTCCTACCCATGCTCTCCAGTGAGTGAAATTACCCAGGAGCCAGAGGACAGGGAAACTTGTTGATATAGTTCCTTCCCAGGGCACAGGGGAGGCGTAGAGGGTGGAGTGAATCTGGAAGGGCAATGGAAGATATCCAGCACAGCCCATAAATGGCATCGATGTCACTGGTGTGGTTTTCTAAAACATTAAACTATTCTTGGTAAAGTTCCAAACAAAACAACACACACTCCTTTCAACTGACACAGTAGTTCCGTTCCTGGAAAATTCTAGGATATTAAAACTGCTCAAAAAATACTTTGAGCTATGCTCACTTCAACAGCAGTATACGAAGATGGGAATTATTCAGATAAGCGTGGCCCCTGCACAGAATGACACGCACATGGGTAAAAGCATCCCATATTTTTAAAAGTAAATTTTAGAAAAAAAAAAAAGTACTTTGACTTTACATGTAAAATGAGGTTAGGTTTAGGCCTGGACAACTAGAGATAGGTTTTTCGTACACACGAATGGCTAGAGGGACATTTGAAAATTATGTAAAATGGAGGAACATTCATCCCTGTACGAATATCACAAGCACGGAAGGACACATGACATTCTTGGCTCCTACCCTCTAACTGCCAGGAGATGCCTGCCAGGGGATTCCTGTCAATCACTGTAACAACCAAAATAGCCCCAGGAATTTTCAAAGTATACCTTTGATGGCACTGCCCCCCAGGGAGACCCACTCTCCTAAGGCGAAACATTCATCCTTACAGAATTTGAGTTTGATATCTCAACTCTCAGTGGCTGGGAGAGACAACAAATGGAAGAAATGACTTCTCAGTTCATGGGTCTTTGCTCAGTCCAACATAAAAAAGTCTCTGACCCAGCCACCAAACACTTGCTGCCATTTCCAGCAACACGTAATTGTGAACTTGAATTTTATGATTTAGTATAAATAAAAAGTAAGAAAATAAATGCATACAAAGCTGAAGCTTCACATGGAGCCAGGTTAAAGTTTACAAATAATCACAATTCATGTTACTTGAAATTGAACTACAATATTTTTCTACTTTTAACTTACACATTTTATTTTACTTATTTTTTTCAGCCATGCCATGGTGCATGTGGGGTCGAACTTGCACCCTCTGCTTGGGGGAGCATGGGGTCTTAACCCCTGGATCTCCAGGGTAGCTCCTTAACTTACACATTTTAGGTAACACATACACGTTATATAAAATTACAAACTCTAGACATAAAAATTAAAAGTAAAAACATCATACTCTGTGGAAGACAGAGTAACAGCCCCCTTCAAAGATGTTCATGACCTAATCCTTGGGACCATATTTACACGGCAAAAGGGATTCTGTTGATGTGACTAAGAGAAGGATCTTTTTAAAACAATTGGAGGATAACTGCTTTACAATGTTGTTTTAGTTTCTCCCATACGACGTGAATCAGCTATATATGTACATAAATCCCCTCCTCCTTGAGCCTCCCTCCCACTCCACCCTCCCATAAGTGAAGGATCTTGAGACAGAGAGATTACACTGGATGGATGATCCATGTGCGCTCAATGTAATCACAAGGATTTTTATAAAAGGGAAAGAGGGGGATCAGAAGGCCTCCAAACCTGTAAGAGAGTAAGTTCTTAATTGTTTTAAGTTACTAACTTGTGGTAATTCATTTCAGAAATAATAGGAAAATCATAAACATCCCCTCACCACCCATCACAGAGCTCCACCGTTGTTAACACCTCAGCACTTGTACTTTTGAGAGATTTTCCTATACTATTATGTGTATATGTGTGTGTACTTTTTTTTTTAAGGTTTTATTTTATTTTTAACTTTTACAGAGTTTTGTTGTTTACAGATATGTATGTTCCAAGATTAGTCATATGTGTATCCTCCCCATCCCACCCCTCCAGACCGTCACACAGCACCCCTGCAGGAGTGTGTGTGTACTTTTTGCAAGGATGGATCACAGTGTACAAGCTATTTTATAACCTCCTTTTTTAAGGCACGAACTCCATCTTTCCATTTCATCAGATACCTAAACTGTATTAAAAATTTCCCAAATAATACAAAAAAGCCCTTATCAGTTGTTTCATCCAAATCATTATCTGTTCAAGGACTACCCACAGCATATAATCTTTAGGGTTTTTTTTTTTAATAATGTTGACTATCGAAGAGGCGGTCCTACAGCTGTTTGGAACAAAATGCTACCTTCTGGGTTTGTTTAGTTTCTCTCTTTTAACATCATTATTAAATCATGGGTTTTCATAGAATTCATTTGTTTCCATTAATTGCCACCATTAGTCTTTGTAATGTTCTAAATGTTATGACCATGGCCAGTGGCATATAAACACATTGATCTTTGAGAACTTTATGGATTGTGAGCACAACAAAATGTCCCTAGATCTCTTTGTACTTTCCTTGTCCCAGATCTGGAATAAGCTATTTCTCCAAAAGGACCCAGCTTCCCTTTAATGGGGAATGGTCTTCAGAGGCCACAACCTGAAATTGAGGGAGTGTTTGTTATTACTGAGGTGACATTGCTTTTAGTTAATTTTAATGCACAGAGCTAAAAAATGTATATACTTATTGTGGCAGAGAGACTCTAGGGTGGCCCCCATGATCCCTATCTCCTGGTGTTCGTACTTTTGCGTGCCTCCCTTCTCCTAAAAGTGGGAAGATGAGTTGCTTCTAGTCAGTAGTATATACCAAATGCGACAGGATGCACATATATATATATGGTCATGTGAGATATATATATATATATATAGTATGTATGACTAATGCCAATCTTGCAAGGAAACTATCTCTCTTGCTGGCTTTAAAGAAGCCAGCTGTCATGTTGTGAGCTACCTAGGGAGAAGGCCACTTGGTAAGGAACTAAGAGCAGCCTCTGACTGACAGCCAGCAAGAAACTGAGGCCCTCAGTCCAGCAGCCTGCAAGGAATGAAAGGCTGTCAACAACCATGTGAACATGGAATTAGATGTGACCGTAGCCCCAGGTGACACCTCGATTGAAACTTTTAGTCCCTGAAGTGGGGTATCTAGCTAAGCTATGCCCAGACTGCTGACCCATGGAAAGTATAATATGATAAATGTGTCTTGTGTTAAGCCTCTAAGTTTGTGGAATTGTTGTATAATAGATAACTAGTACACTATTTAATCATGGATTTACATGAATATTTTCAATCCAATTTTAATATTACAATGGTTTCCTAAATTTCTTGGATTTTATCCTAGTATTTTTTTTAAACCAATAATGGAGCTACTAGTCCTGTTCCCTAGAGGACGGCACACTAAATTGTGAATGCAAAGTTGAAAATGAGGGATGTCTTGTCTATTTTTCCATTTTCCCTCTCTTTGAATGGGAAAATTTATTCATTTATATTTTTTCTCTTCTAGCCTTACTAATTTACGTAAACTTAAGTCTATGAAATCACTTCATAACACTTTTTGCCCTGGGATTCCTTTAAATTGTTACTACAAATTGCAATGTTTCCTGATAATATAGTACTTAATGGTTTAAAACAAATTTTTTCATGTATAAGTTTCTATAATAAATTTTGGAATAGTATTCAATTCACAACCATTTGATTTAGGTAAAATTATCATACAAATTATTTGCTTCTCACTAACAATGTTTATTTCCTCAAATAAGGTACATCTACACTTCAAAAAAAATACTTTAACAGTTAATACACAGTTAGTGTCTTCATATTTTTAATTCACATATTAAATAGAAATTCAAAGTCCAAGATCTGAACAACCATTTATGGTAAATAAAGATGTTCCTAATCTAAGCCAACCACTTCTTTTTTGGAATATTTACTAACAAATATTTAATTTTTAAAATTATACAAGTACATTTGTATTTCTATTAAATTAAATGCTGTCAAATGTCTTCTTGAAATGATGCTATTAATACTGATAACAGAAAAAATACTCTGATTCATTTTGAATACTTGTCTATTACTTTCAAGTTCAACACAGTATGTTACAGAATAATTCATCCTGACAAAATAACATTTCCTAGAAGCACTATTTCCAGTAACAAGTTGTCCACTGAATACAACTTGACAGTAAATATTGTAAACCATTTCACAACCACCCAGCACATAGATCAATAAATATTCTATATCATATTTTATAGAAAGTAGCAGTACTAGCTTTATAGAGGTTTGAGGAACAAATTTCTCCTCACCAAAAATATCACACCCACTAAGAAAGAAATTGTTATTTAAATCAAAGACCTTGCTGGCACAGCTTCACATGTGCCTTAAAACACTCTTCTACATCATGGATCTAATGAATTCTAATCCATCTTCCCTGAATTAATAATGCATTGAGGAGGAATTCCCTTGTGGCTCAGTGGGGAAGAATCTGCCTACCAATGTAGGAGACACAGGTTTGATCCCTGGCCAAGGAAGATCGCACACACCATGGGGCAACTAAGCCTGTGCACCACAACTACTGAAGAAGTCAATGCAACTGGAAAAAGCCCTCATGCAGTGATGAAGGCCCAGCACAGACATAAATAAATAATAACTTTTTTAAAAAATAATGCACTGAAGAGACTAAGGGAACGAGAAAAGGGTCTGGGTTTTATTTATCTCTGTCCCCTAGTCTAGTATAGAAACTGGCATATTAATTCAGTTAATATTACATTAACGAATGGATAGTTCAGGGAAGGAAGGAGGGGAAATGATCCAATGAGATGGCCTTAAGAGCTTTGAGTTACTTTGAAATATATTTAAACACCTTAAAAGGAATAAATATCAAGCAATTAAGGACTGAAGGAAGCTAGCCAAAACCTTAGTGAAAGCTGCAGACTTCCCTGAGTCAGTGAAAGAAATAGAGGTTAATAGGCTATAAATCCCGAAATGAGGATTATGTGGTCTGTAGATACAACTTTTACTTTGAAATTTTGGAATTCATGTTATTTTATCTATAAAAAGGGAATTAGTCTAGCCTTTGAGTTCATGAGAAACTAGATCTACAGCCCAGATCTCACAACCTAGCCTGTGTCTGGTCAAAAGCAACCTCAGTCAAGCGACAATTATCTCAAAAGTGCACAGGTTCAACAGGGACAATACTGCCCTCTAGGGAGAATTTTGGAAGTTTGTGAGTACTTTTTCTAGACACTGGAGTGAAGCTTCAGAACATTCATGATAAAGGAAATCTCGAAAGCCACAAGAGAAAAAAACCACTAAGAAATGAAAATCAGAATATTAGAAGACTTTGTATCAGCAACAACTGATACCAGAAGACAGCGGATTGATATTTTCAAACTGAAAAGGGGAAATTATTAGCAACGTAGGATTTTATATCTAGGTAAATTACCATTGTAGAGGCAAAACAGAGACGTTTACAGATGTACAAAGAAGTAAGTTACTTCTCATAGACTCTCACTAAAGAAATATTGTGGATGTACCGACTTCTGGTACCAGCCATAAAAAGAGTAAGCCCACTACAGTCTCTCTGTCCCACTTTAAACAACTAAAATTTCTGGGTGGGAGGAAACCCAAAACACAACAAGTAACTACTTAAGAATCCTGAAAAACAAGCAAAGAAGGTGAATTAAGAATAGAAGTCAAAATAAAGGTTTTTAAAAAAGAAAAATAAAACAGAAAAAAAAAAAAGAATAGAAGTCAAAACTTAAAGAAGTGACTTTTACAGGGGTGAGTTACCAGTTTGATCTATATTCTATCTCAACACTGATCAGAAGAAAAGTCTCTAGCAGAGCTACCGTAGACAGTACAAGAAGAACTCCAAGGAACCCAATTCTTTAGGCCAGAGATCTGAGAAAACGTGCCCACAGAAAGCTTTAGAGTGCAGAAGGAACCGCTTAAAAAAAAAAAAATCATCCATCAGAGGACTTTAACAGGATCCAGATTCTTACTTTAGGTTCGAAATATTCGGTATACAATCCAAAATTACTTGACATACTAAGAATTAAGAAAATGTGACTAGGGCTTCCCTGGTGGTCCAGTGGGTAAAGAGTCCACGTTGCAGTGCAACGGACACCGGTTTGATCCCTGGCCTGGGAAGATCCCACGTGCAACGGAGCAGCTGGACCAGTGTGTCCAGTTATGAGCCAGTGCTCTGTAGTGCATGCGCTCAGAGCCAGTGCTCTGCAATGAGAGGGGCCACAGCAATGGGAGGCCTACGCATGCCAAAAGAATAAAAAAACATGGATGAAAATAAATATAAACCTAAAAAGATGCATGATGGGGGGAAAAGTCTTAAAAAAAAATGTGACTAATTCTCAAGGAAAATGACATTCACTGGATGCCAAATCCAAGATGATTCAGATGTTGAAATTAACAAAGACTTTAAAACTGTTATAATTATGCTCTGTGAGAAATACACCCTTCAAATACATAAAAAGATAGTTTTCAGCGGAGTAAAAAGAAACTATAAAAACTAACCAAATGGAATTCTTTTTTCAAATGGAAATTTTAAATAATAAAAATGCAATATATGAAATTAAAATTTCACTCAATAAGCTTAATAGAAGCAAATGTGTAATACGTGCATATAAAATACACATGTATAAAGTTATTGTTTTATATATATATCACATATCTACTTTTTTTGAACTCATTTCATGCATTATGTTCATATAAAATGAGGATTATGTAGGATATATTCTTACTTCAATATTTTAGAATCCACATCATTTTGTCTATAAAAAGGGGATTAGTCTAGCTTTTGAGCGCATGAGAAACTGGAGATCTATAGCCCAGATCTCACAGCCCGGCCAGTCTCTGGACAAACAGCAAACTCAATAAAATGAGATAGCAATTATCTCAAAAGTGCTATGGGCTCAAGGGGACAATACTGCCCTCTAGGGGTCATTTTGGGAGTTTGTGGGGTTTTTTTTTTTTTGATACCTGGCATCAAACCGCAAAACATCAATGATAAAGAGAATACACATATGGAGAGAGAGAAAGAGAATGATTGATTTTAAGGAACTGGCTAATGCAATAGTGTGTGGGTGTGTGTATGTGTATGTGCTCAGTGATTGTCCAACTCTTTTTGACCCCATGGACTATAACCTTCCAGGCTACTCTGGAATTTTCCAGGCAAGAATACTGGAGTGGGTTGCCATTTCCTCCTCTATGGAATCTTCCTGAAACAGGGAACAAAGCTATGATTCCTGTATTCACAAGTGGATTCTTCATCCCAACACCACCTGGGAAGTCCAATGTTATTATTGTTATTACAATAACAATGACAGAGTTGTTATTATTCAGTCACTAAGTCATGTCTGACTCTTTGCAACCCCATGAACTGGAGCACACCAGGCTTTCCTGTTCTTCACTATCTCCCTGAGTTTCAATTCAGTTCAGTTCAGTTGCTCAGTGGTGTCTGACTCTGCGACCCCACGTCCTGCAGCATGCCAGGCTTCCCTGTCTTTACCATCTCCTGGAGTTTGCTCAAACTCACCTCCATTGAGTCGGTGATTCCATCCAACCATCTCGTCCTCTGTCACCCCCTTCTCCTATTGCTCTAAGTCTTTCCCAGCATCAGGGTCTTTTCCAATTAGTCAGCTCTTCACAACAGGTGGCCAGAGTATTGGAGCTTCAGCATTCCAATGAGTGAAGTGTTAATCCCTCAGTCATGTCTGACTATTTGCAACCCATGGACTGTAACCCGCCAGAGTCCTCTGTCCATGGGATTCTCCAGGCAAGAATATTGGAGTGGGTTGTCATTTTCTTCTCCAGGGGATTTCCTGATTCAGGGATCGAACCCAGATCTCCTGAATTGCAGGCAAATTCTTTACCATCTGAGCCACCCAGGAAGCCACTTCCAATGAATATTCAGGGTTGATTTTGTTTAGGATTGACTGGTTCGATCTCCTTGCTGTCCAAGGGACTCTCAAGAATATTCTCCAGCACCACAGCTTGAAAGTATCAGTTCTGGGGGGTCCAGGGATATGCATATGAATGATCTGGGAACATACATGTCGGTGAACAACAAAACTCTGTAAAATTTTTAAAATAAAGAAAAAAAAAGTCAAAAAAAAAGAGAAAGTATCAGTTCTTTGGCACTCAGCTTTCTTTATGGTCCAAGTCTTACATCTATATATGACTACTGGAAAAACCATAGCTTTGACTACACGGACCTTTGATGGCAAAGTGATGTCTCTGCTTTTCAATACACTGCCTAGGTTTCCCCTGACAAAAAAAAATAATAAGTCAATAAAACAAAAAAAAAAAATCAGCAGAGGAGCTAAACAGACATTTTTCTAAAGAGGACATATAGATGGCTACCAAGCATATGAAATGATGCTCAACATCATTAATTATTACAGAAATGCAAATCAAGCCCACAATAAGATATCATCTCACACTATCAAAATGGCAGCTATCAAAAAGGCCAAAAACAACAAGTATTGGCAAAGGTGTAGAGGAAAGGGAGCCACATACACTGTTAGTAAGAACATAGTTCTTCTGCCACTATGGAAAAAAGTATGAATATTGCTCCAAAAATTAAAAACAGCACCATCACATTATCTAGCTATCCAACTTCCGTTTATTTATCTTAAGAATACAAGAACAGGGCTTGCCCTGGCGGTCCAGTGGGTAAGGACACCGCCTTGCAGTGCAAGGGGCGCCGGTTCGATCCCTGACCTGGGAAGATCTCATGTGCTGCGGAGCGGCTGGACCCATGTGTCCAATTACCGAGCTGGAGCTCTGGAGCACATGCGCCCAGAGCCGGTGCTCTGTGATAACAGAGGCCACTGCGATGGGAGTCCCACATGGGCCAAAGAACAAAGATGGATGAAAACAGATAAATGAAAGACCGATAGAAGTGGCCCGCCCATCACCCTCGCTCCCCGCCCCACCCTCCCCCCAAAGAAAAGAATACAAGAACACTAATTTGAAAAGATACATGAACTCCTATGTACATCACAGCATTCTTTACAATAGCCAAGATATGAAAACAACCTAAGCACCCATCAGTGGACAAATGGATAAATAAGACATGATACACACACACACACGCACATACAGATAATGGAATAGTATTCAGCCATAAAATTATGAAATCTTACTACATACAAGAACACGGGTGGCTTCCCCTGGTGGTCCAGTGGATAGGGCCACCGCCTTGCAGTGCAAGGGACGCCGGTTCTATCCCTGGCCTGGGAAGATCCCACGTGCCACGGAGCGGCTGGACTGATGTGTCCAATCACCGAGCCAGAGCTCTGGAGCGCATGCGCCCAGAGCTGGCGCTCTGCGACAACTGACGCCACCGCGATGGGAGGCCCGCAGGAGCCAAAGAACAAAGACGGATGAAAACAGAGAAATGAAAGACCAATAGAAGTGGCCCGCCCATCACCCTAGCTCCCCGCCCCACCCTCCCCCCAAAGAAAAGAATACAAGAACACTAATTTGAAAAGATACATGAACTCCTATGTACATCACAGCATTCTTTACAATAGCCAAGATATGAAAACAACCTAAGCACCCATCAGTGGACAAATGGATAAATAAGACATGATACACACACACACACGCACATACAGATAATGGAATAGTATTCAGCCATAAAATTATGAAATCTTACTACATACAAGAACACGGGTGGCTTCCCCTGGTGGTCCAGTGGATAGGGCCACCGCCTTGCAGTGCAAGGGGCGCCGGTTCTATCCCTGGCCTGGGAAGATCCCACGTGCCACGGAGCGGCTGGACTGATGTGTCCAATCACCGAGCCAGAGCTCTGGAGCGCATGCGCCCAGAGCTGGCGCTCTGCGACAACTGACGCCACCGCGATGGGAGGCCCGCAGGAGCCAAAGAACAAAGACGGATGAAAACAGAGAAATGAAAGACCAATAGAAGTGGCCCACCGGCTCCCCTCCCTCCTCAACCCAACCCCCGCCCAAAATAAATAAATAAATAAATCTTTAAAAGGAAAAAAAAAAGAACATGGGTGAACCTTGAACACATTATGCAAAGTGAAATAAGTCAGACGGAGAAAGACTAATACTGTATGATTTCAGTTATGTGGAATATAAGAAACAAAAAACTTAAATAACTGAATAAACTAAATAAAAACAAACATATAGATGCAGAGAACAGAGTAGCGGTAACCAGAGGGGGAGGGTGCAAGGGTGAGATGGGGTAAAAGGGATCAACTATACAGTGATGAAAGGAAACTACATTTTTAGTGGTGAGTACAGTGTATACAGAAGTTGACATATAATGTACACATGAAACTTATATAATGTTATAAACCAATGTTATCTCAATAAAGAATGACACACAAAAAAATGTTCAACATCATTTAGCCATCAGGGAATGCAAATCAAAACAATAATGAGGGCTTCTCTGGTGGTCCAGTGGGTAAGGACACTGCCTTGCAGTGCAAGGGGTGCCGGTTCGATCCCTGGCCTGGGAAGATCCCACGTGCCTTGGAGTGGTTGGACCGATGTGTCCAATTACCGAGCTGGAGCTCTGGAGCACATGCGCCCAGAGCCGGTGCTCTGTGATAACAGAGGCCACTGCGATGGGAGTCCCACATGGGCCAAAGAACAAAGATGGATGAAAATAGATAAATGAAAGACCGATAGAAGTGGTCGCCCCCTCCCTCCCCAGCCCGCCCCCCACCCCCGAAAAGAAACAATAATCAGATACCACTTCTCACTCACTAGGACGGCTGGAATCAAAAATAAGCAACATGAACTCTCATTCATTGCAGGTGAGAATGCAAAATGTACAGTCACTCTGGAAGATGGTTTGGCAGTTTCAAAACTAAACATACTCTTAGCATATGATTCAGCAATTGCTCTCTTTGGTATTTATCCAAATGAATTGAAAACTTATGTTCACACACAAAAAGTCTGCACATGAGTGTCTACGGCAGCTTTATTCATAATTGCCAAAATGTGGAAACAATCAAGATGTCCTTTAATGGATGAATGAATGAGCCAACAGTGGCACATTCATACAATGGAATATTAAAAAGAAATAAGCTATCAAGTCAGGAAGACATGGAGGAACTTAAATGCATAATGCTGAAGTGAAGGATGCTAACCTGAAAAGGCTATATACTATACAATTCCAACTATGACATTCTAGAAAAGGCAAAACTATGAAGAGTGCAAAACATATAGATGCAGAGAACAGAGTAGCGGTAACCAGAGGGGGAGGGTGCAAGGGTGAGATGGGGTAAAAGGGATCAACTATACAGTGATGAAAGGAAACTACATTTTTAGTGGTGAGTACAGTGTATACAGAAGTTGACATATAATGTACACATGAAACTTATATAATGTTATAAACCAATGTTATCTCAATAAAGAATGACACACAAAAAAATGTTCAACATCATTTAGCCATCAGGGAATGCAAATCAAAACAATAATGAGGGCTTCTCTGGTGGTCCAGTGGGTAAGGACACTGCCTTGCAGTGCAAGGGGTGCCGGTTCGATCCCTGGCCTGAGAAGATCCCACGTGCCTTGGAGTGGTTGGACCGATGTGTCCAATTACCGAGCTGGAGCTCTGGAGCACATGCGCCCAGAGCCGGTGCTCTGTGATAACAGAGGCCACTGAGATGGGAGTCCCACATGGGCCAAAGAACAAAGATGGATGAAAATAGATAAATGAAAGACCGATAGAAGTGGTCGCCCCCTCCCTCCCCAGCCCGCCCCCCACCCCCGAAAAGAAACAATAATCAGATACCACTTCTCACTCACTAGGACGGCTGGAATCAAAAATAAGCAACATGAACTCTCATTCATTGCAGGTGAGAATGCAAAATGTACAGTCACTCTGGAAGATGGTTTGGCAGTTTCAAAACTAAACATACTCTTAGCATATGATTCAGCAATTGCTCTCTTTGGTATTTATCCAAATGAATTGAAAACTTATGTTCACACACAAAAAGTCTGCACATGAGTGTCTACGGCAGCTTTATTCATAATTGCCAAAATGTGGAAACAATCAAGATGTCCTTTAATGGATGAATGAATGAGCCAACAGTGGCACATTCATACAATGGAATATTAAAAAGAAATAAGCTATCAAGTCAGGAAGACATGGAGGAACTTAAATGCATAATGCTGAAGTGAAGGATGCTAACCTGAAAAGGCTATATACTATACAATTCCAACTATGACATTCTAGAAAAGGCAAAACTATGAAGAGTGCAAAAGAATCAGTGGTTTCCAGGAGATGGAGGAGAAGGAGGAAAAGAGGTATGAGCAGTGAAACAAGGGGAGTTTTAGGGCAGTAAACTATATGATAAATGTAGTTATACAATCGTCAAAACCCATAGAATGTATAATACAAAGAGTGAATCATAATATAAATCACAGACTTTAGTTTTTTTTTAAAAAAAAACACAACCTGTTGTAAACAATGTAAAATTATGACCCAGTAATTTCACACCTAGGTATATACTGAAAAGAAACAAAAACATACGTGTACGCAAAAACTTGCATACAAATGTTTATAGCAACATTATTCATAGGAGCCCAAAGGTGGAAAGTCAAACGTCCATCAACGGATGAATGAATAAACAAAATGTGGTATGTCCATATGATAGAATATTATTTACTAGAGACAAATGAAGCATTTATGATAGATGCTACAACACGGATGAATCTTGAAAATATGCCAAACCATGAAAGAAATCAGTCACAAGAAGTCCACATATTATGAGTCTAGTCAAATGAAAATTTAGAATATAGGAATCTATAGGACGCAAAGTAGATTAGTGGTTGCTTAGTGCCATGGTGGGGAATAGGAGGAAGGAACCTATCAAGGGGAGAGGATGATATAGCTAGAGGGTACCAGGTTTCTTTATGAAGTGATGAAAAGATTCTAATATTCACTGTGGTATTGATTACATATATGCATGAACATATTAAAAACCACTAATTTGTATACTCTAAATGGGTGAACTGTATGGCATGTGGATTATAACTCAATTAAGTAGTTTTTTTTAAAAGGAATGAAGTGTTGATGCATGCTATAGCATGGATGAATCTCAAAACTATTATGTTAAGTGAAAGAAGCCAGACACAAAGAACTACATATAATTCCATTCGTATGAATGCCCAGAGTAGAAAAATCTATAGCCACAGAAAGTAGATGAGCAGTTATTAGGGCTGGAGAGTTGAAGAACAAGGGAATGGGAGTGGATGGGAGATAGCTAAAGAGTATGTAGGCTTCTTTTTTGAGGTGATTCAGATGTTTTAAAATTTACACTGTGGGGCTTCCCTGGTGGTCCAGTAGGTAAGGACACCGCTTTGCAGTGCAAGGGGCGCTGGTTCGAGCCCTGGCCTGGGAAGATCCCACGTGCCGCGGAGCGGCTGGACTGATGTGTCCGATCACCGAGCCAGAGCTCTGGAGCGCATGCGCCCAGAGCTGGTGCCCTGCAACAACAGACGCCACCGTGATGGGAGGCCCACAGGAGCCAAAGAACGAAGACGAATGAAAATAGAGAAATGAAAGACCAATAGAAGTGGCCCGCCCACTCCCCTCCCTCCCCAACCCGACCCCCACCCAAAGTAAATAAATAAATAAATCTTTAAAAAAAAAAATTTTACACTGTGGTGATGGTTGCACATTTTTATGAATATACTAAAACAATGAATTTATATTTCAAATGGGTGAATTGTGTAGTATGTGAACTATATCTCAATAAAGCTGGTTTTTTTTTTTCAAAGAGTAAATTTTTTAAATTACAAAGTATTTATAGCTGAATTAGAATTTAAGTACTATATACCAGAATGTATGGGGTATAGCAAAATTAGTATTTTGAGGTAACTTTTTGATTCCTAAACGAATTAATTTTAAATAAAAAAGGAAAGTTCCAAAATGGCTGATTCCAAATCTGCAAAGGAAATCTACAAGGCAAGCCTGCAACAACTTGTAAAGATGCTATGAGGACAGCGCAGAAAGGGGTCCCACTGGCTAAAAAGAATGAGAGAATTAGAAATTCAACATTTTGCCACTACTAATAAAGTTATGGATTTATGTTACAATTACTAGTGAAGGTTAAAACCTCTAGATGAGAGGTGAGAGGGGAATCTTATAATGGAGAGGTCACACTGAGAGCACCTAGGGAACCAATACTTAATGTACAAAGATTAAATGTTTTCCTCTTACAAGTCATGGAACATCAAAGATTGCCCGCCAACCATAAGAAGTAAGGCAAGCAGCTCGGAACAGATTCTCCTTCACAGCCTTCTGGAGGAACCATTCCTACGACACCCTCATCTCAGACCTCTAGGCTCCAGAATCATGACAATAAATTTCTGTTAAGTCACCCATTTTGTGGTAACTTGTTATGTCAGCCCTAGGAAATGAACACAAGTACTGATACACACTATAACATGGATGAATCGTGAACACATTACACTAAATGAAAGTTAAGTGTAAAAGGCCATATATGATATGATTCCATATATGTTAAATGTCTAGAATAGGCAAATGCATAGGAACAGAAAGTAGATTCGTGGTTGCCAGGGGCTGGGGCTGGGAATGACTGCCTAATGGGTATGGGGTATGCGGCTCCAGGTTTGGGAATGAGAGCAGTGCTGGTTTATACAACCTCATGAATATACTAGGACCCACTGATTCACACTTTAAATGAATGTGTTTAACAATATGTGAATTATATTTCAATAAAAAATAAATGCCCTGACCCTCAAAGAACAAGACAGTTCCAGTGGCTGGTCCTGGAGAAAGGGCTTGACTTAAAAAAAAAAATGTTGCAAAATCGAAAACAGTAAAGCCTGAGAATAAATGAGTTCCAAATTCAGTTCAGAAAGCTGGGGTGAAGAAAGCAGCCCCCCAAAAAGCAGAAAGATTAATACAAAAATATAACAGCAGGGGCGTTCCCTGCTTCCCTGGTTAGGACTCTGTGCTTTCACTGCTGAGGGTGCAGGTTCAGTCCCTGATCAGGGAACTTAGAGAAGAAAAGAAAAATATAAATATAAGAGCAGAATTTAATGATAGAAAAAATGGTAAATGATAAAACCAAAATGTTGTTCTGTGACAAAATACTAACATACAAAAAAACTCCAGTCTGCTCATCAGAGACAGAGATGAACAACAGAGAAAATAAACAACTTTAAGAACAGGAAATGAAGTATAACAATCAGTAACAGTAGATATTTTTAATAACATATGAGAACACTATGGACAACTTCCCTGGTGGCTGAGGTGGTAAAGAAACTGCTTGTGATGCAGGAGACTTGGGCTTGATTCCTGGGTCAGGAAGATCCCCTGGAGAAGGGAATAGCAACCCCCTTCAGTATTCTTGTCTGGAGAATTCCATGGATAGAGGAGCCTGGTGGGCTACAGTCCATGGGGTTTATAGAGTCGGACACAATTGAGAGATTCACACACACACACACACACACACGAATAACTTTATTCCAGTACATTTGAAAACTAAGAAGACATGGTGAGATTCCAAGAAAAATATAAATTACCAAAACTGGGACAGACAATCAAATGTCTCCCATGATAAGAAATACCAAGCCCACACAGTTTTCCTAAAATGTTTTACCAAATCTTTAAGGGAAAAATAATAAAAACAATGTATTTCATAAAACAGAAGAAATGGAAAAGTTATGCAGCCCATTTTATGAAGTGATGTAAACTTGATATCAAATCCATAAAACAGTAAAAAAAAAAAAAAGTAACATTTTAGATCAATCTCACTTATTAAAATATATGCAAATCTTCTGAATAAAATAGTAACACATATTTAAGCAGTGCATTAAAGAAAGTAATGTGTAGAAATTCCCTGAGGTCCATTGGTTAGGACTCCACATTTCCACTGTAGGGGGCAGAGGTTTGAACTCGAAAATCCCATAAGACACATGGTGCAGCCACAAAGAAAAAAAAAAAAGTAATGTGCTGTGACCAAGCAGAACTTCTCGAGGAATGCATCAAGAAGAATTCAACGGCAGAAATCTTAGTAATATGATATTTTATAAATTAAAGGCAAAAATGTAATCATTGCATCAGATATAGAAGAGACAATGAACATTTATTCATTATTTAAAATGAAAATAGGAAATTCCCTGGCAGTCCACGCAGCATGGCCAAAATAATAATAATAACAAAATAAAATAAAATAAAAACCCTTAAGAGAAATATAATTAAAAGCAAACTTCTTTAACCTGGAAAAATAAAGTTACTTAAAAAAAAAAAGATTGTAGTAGAGAAGAGAAGGTGGAAAGCAAATCCTTCCCTAGGAAAGCAACCTTGGATAAAATTAACAGGGACCACTTCAGTGTTCTAGAAATTGACCAAAAAGGAGAAAGGGAGGGAGGACACAAACTTCCAGTATTAGGAATGAAACGGGATATCACTACAGACCTTGGAGACATAGAGATTCAGATGATAAAGAGACAAACATCTCTACACATGAAAACTTGACAACTAAGAGGAACTGCCCCAATTCCTCAAAAACACAAACTACTACAAGGCACCCAGTATGAAATATATGACTTTAATAGTCCTATACCTCTTTCTTTTTCTGTAGCTCTTTAAAAATTGAATTTTAATCTTAAAAATCCCCAGTAAAAGAAATCTCAAAGTTCAGGTGGCTTCCATTAAAGAATTTTACCAAACTTTTAAAGAAGACTTAAGATCAACTACACACAATCTTTTCCAGAAAACAGAACAGAGAACAGTTCCCAGTTCATGTTATGAAGCTAGTATTTCCCTGACCAAAACCAGAGAGATGATACAAAAACTACTGCCAATATCTATTGCGAATACAGATGTAAAATCACTAACAATACTTTGCAATGTATAAAAAGAATTATGTAATTTCTAGTATCGGATTATATATAAAAACCTTCTATAACTCAACAAAAAAGACCCACTGAAAAAATGAACAAAGGAGTGTAATAGACATTTCTCCAAAGAAGATATAAACATAGCTAACAAGCATATGACAAATTCTCAACATCATTAATAATAAGAAAGTGCAAATCAAAATCACAATGAGACACCACTTCACACCTATTAAGATGACCATAACAACAAGCACAAAACAAAATAACAAGTATTGATGAGGATGCGAAGAAACTCGAACCCTTCTTCATATATTCCTGGTGGGAATGTAAAATGGTGCAGCCACTTTGGAAAAGAGTTTGGCTGCTCCTCAAGAAGTTTAAACACTGAATTGTCATATGACCCAGTAATTCCACTTTTAGGTAAATACCCCAAAGAATTGAAAACAGGTGTTCAAACAAAAACTTGTACATGAAAGTTCATAGCACCACTCTCCACAACAGCCGAGAGATGGAAACAAATCAAATGTCCATCAGCAAATGAATGGATAAACAAAATATGGCATATTATTCAGTCATAGAAAGGAATGAAGTACTGACACATGTTTTGACATGGATGAACCTTGAAAACAGTATGCTAAGTGAAAGAAACCAGACACAAAAGGCCACATATTGTATAATTCCATTTATATGAAATATGCAGAATTGGTAAATCTCTACACATGAAAACTTGACAACTAAGAGGAACTGCCCCAATTCCTCAAAAACACAAACTACTACAAGGCACCCAGTATGAAATATATGACTTTAATAGTCCTATACCTCTTTCTTTTTCTGTAGCTCTTTAAAAATTGAATTTTAATCTTAAAAATCCCCAGTAAAAGAAATCTCAAAGTTCAGGTGGCTTCCATTAAAGAATTTTACCAAACTTTTAAAGAAGACTTAAGATCAACTACACACAATCTTTTCCAGAAAACAGAACAGAGAACAGTTCCCAGTTCATGTTATGAAGCTAGTATTTCCCTGACCAAAACCAGAGAGATGATACAAAAACTACTGCCAATATCTATTGCGAATACAGATGTAAAATCACTAACAATACTTTGCAATGTATAAAAAGAATTATGTAATTTCTAGTATCGGATTATATATAAAAACCTTCTATAACTCAACAAAAAAGACCCACTGAAAAAATGAACAAAGGAGTGTAATAGACATTTCTCCAAAGAAGATATAAACATAGCTAACAAGCATATGACAAATTCTCAACATCATTAATAATAAGAAAGTGCAAATCAAAATCACAATGAGACACCACTTCACACCTATTAAGATGACCATAACAACAAGCACAAAACAAAATAACAAGTATTGATGAGGATGCGAAGAAACTCGAACCCTTCTTCATATATTCCTGGTGGGAATGTAAAATGGTGCAGCCACTTTGGAAAAGAGTTTGGCTGCTCCTCAAGAAGTTTAAACACTGAATTGTCATATGACCCAGTAATTCCACTTTTAGGTAAATACCCCAAAGAATTGAAAACAGGTGTTCAAACAAAAACTTGTACATGAAAGTTCATAGCACCACTCTCCACAACAGCCGAGAGATGGAAACAAATCAAATGTCCATCAGCAAATGAATGGATAAACAAAATATGGCATATTATTCAGTCATAGAAAGGAATGAAGTACTGACACATGTTTTGACATGGATGAACCTTGAAAACAGTATGCTAAGTGAAAGAAACCAGACACAAAAGGCCACATATTGTATAATTCCATTTATATGAAATATGCAGAATTGGTAAATCCATAGAAACAAAAAGCAGATTAGTGGTTGCCAGGGACTAGAGGAAACAGGAATGGGAAGTGATTGCTTAATGAGTATGAGGTTTCCTTTTGAGGCAATGAAAATGTTCTGGAATTAGACAGTGGTGATGGCTGAACAACATTGGGAATGTATTTAGTAACAATTAGTCATACACTTTTATATGGCTACAATGGTAAATTGTATGCTATGCGTATTTTGCCGTAATATTAAAAAAAAAAAATATGCCATGACAAAGTGAGGTTTATTCTCTGGATGTAAATCTAGTTTAATATTCAAAAATCACATCAACAAGCTACAGATAAGTCACATAACCCACTGATGCAGAAAAAGTATTTGCCAAAGTCAACACCCATTCCTCATTAGAAAATTTCAAAAACACAGGGATAGAAGGTAACTTCTTCAACTCGATAAAGAAAATCTACAAAAAAAAAATCTTATAGCTAACATTATACTTATTGATGAAAGACTGCTTTCTCCTTAAGAAAAGGAACAAGGCAAAGACATTTGCTCTACTCACTTTATTCAACACAGTACTAGAAGCCCTAGTCAGAGCAACAAAACAAAAAAGAAAAAAAAAAGGCAACTTGCTTGTACAGGGAGAAATAAAACTGTTCCTATTTGCAGATGACATGAATGTCTACATAAAAGCAATCTGTTACAGAACCCCTTGAACTTATAAGTGAGTTCAACAAAGATGCAGAAGACAAGATAAACATATAAAATCAACTGTATTTCTATATGTTAGCAACAAACACGTGGACACCAAAACTTAAAAGACACTACCACTTATAATCAGTCAAAAAATGAAATGTTTAGGTGTAAATCTAACATACATATATAGGACTTGTTTACTGAAAACTACATAACACTGATGAAAGAAAAGATAAATAAATAGATATTCTGTGTTCATGGGTTGGAAGATTTAACAGAAAAAAGATGTCAATTCTCCCCAATTCACATATAAGTTTAATACAATTTCCAACAAAATCCCAGCGATGTTTTTTTATAGATATAACCAACTTTATCCTAAAATTTATATGGAAAGGAAAAAGAATGCTAATTGCTAAATCAATTTTGGAAAAGAGGAATCAAGTGGAATGAATCAGTCTACCCAACTTCATGACTTGTTGAATAGCTACAGTAATCCAGATTGTGTGATATTTGCAGAGAGAGAGACACAGATCAAGGCACAAATATACACCCAAGTGATTTTTGACAAAGATGCAGAAAGCAATTGAGTGGAGGTAGGAAAGCCTTTTATAAACGCTGCTTGATCAGCTGAACACTGATAGGCAAAAATATGAACCTTGGGTTTCCCTGGTAGCTGAGTGGTAAACAGTTCACTTGCCAATGCAGGAGACACAGGTTCGATCCCTGATCTGGGAGGATCCCACATGCTGTGGAATAACTAAGCCTGTGAGCCATAGCTATTGAGCCTGTGCTCTAGAGCCTCAAAGCTGCAACTATGGAGCCCATGTGCTGCAGCTACTGAAGCCCATGTGCCCTAAAGCTCTAGTTCCACAACAAGAGAAGTCACCTCAACAAGAAGCCTGATCACCTCAGCTAGAGAGGAGTCCCTACTCCCTGCAACTACAGAAGAGCCTGCAGCAGCAGTGAAAACCCAGAATAGCCAAAAATAGATACATAAAAGTAAAAAAAAAATGAACCTTATTATCTTATATTAATACAAAAATTAACTCAAAATGGTATGCCCTTAAAATGTAAAACATAAAACTATAAAACATTTTAGAAAAAAAATAGAAGAAAATCTTTAGCACTTAGGGTCACACAGTGTTCATAGACTTTAACACCAAAATCACCATACAAGGAAAAATGAGTAAGTTAAATTTCATCAAAATGTAAAATTGTTAAGTGTGAAAAACTAACTAGAGGATGAAAAGCCAAGCTACAGACTGGGATAAAATATTTGCAAAGCACACATCTGACAAAGGATTAGTATTACAAATTCAACCGTAGAAAAGTAAATAATCCAGTTACAAAATGAGGAAAAAACACGAACCGACATTTCACCAAAGAGGATATACAGATGGCAAATAAGTCCATGAACAGATGTTCAATATCATTACCATAAGAAATACAAATTAAAATAATAATGAGATATCACTGCACGCTTACCAAAATGGCTAAAATAAAAAACAGTGACAACATCAAATGCTGGTGAGAATATGCAAAAACTGGCTATGTGACAGATAGGAAAATAGAAAAGTACAACCATTCTGGAAAAAAGTTCAGCAATTTCTTAAAAACGAAATATGCAACTGCCACATGATTCAGTGACTGTACTCCCAGGCATTTATTCTGGAGAACTAAAAACTGAAGTTCACACAAAGACCTGTACATGAATGTTTACAGAAGCTTTACCTGGAATAGGCAGTAACCAGAAACAACTAATGTCCTTCAGTGGGTGAGCAGTTAAACTATGGTACATCCATACCACAAAATACTGTTCAATAATAAAAAGGAATGAATTACTGAACTATTGGTATACACAATAACTTGGATGAATCTCCAGAGAGAAATGCAGAGTTTAAAAAAAAGAGAGAAGCCAATATGAAAAGGTATGACTCCATTTATATAACATACTTAAAATGACAAAATTATGAAAATGGAGAACACCTTAGTGGTTACCAGGGCTTAAGAACTGAGGGAGAGCAGGGAAAAAAGCATGGATGGTTGGATAGGGGCAGTATGCAAGATCTTTGGTGATGGAGAGATCCAGTATCTTGACTCGATCAATGTCCATATCTTGGTTGTGACATGGTACCATAGCTTTGTTAAGATGTTATCAGAGAGAGACCAAGATGGTGGCGTAGAAGCATGTGCACTCATCTGCTCTTGCAAAAATGCCAAAACAGTGGGAAACTGCTGTATAACACAGAGAACCCAAGCCAGTGCTCTGTGACAACTTAGAGGGGTGCAGTGGAGGTGGGTGAGAAGGAGGGAGATTCAAGATGGAGGGAATAAATGTATACTTATGGTTGATTCACATTGTTATACAGCAAAAATCAACACAACGTTGAAAGGAATTATCTTTCAATTTAAAATAAAATTTAAAAAGTTACTATATTGTATAACAGAAACTAACACAGCCCTGTAGGTCAATTACACTTCAGAAACTAACTTAAAAAAGAGGAGAGAAATCAGATTTGTGGCCACAAGAGGTAAGGGTTGAAGGAAGGGGGATTGGATAAAAGCAGTGAAAAGGTACAAACTTCCAGTTGTGAGTCAGCACTAGAGAGGTAATGTACAACATGATAAATAATAATTAACATTGCTGTGTATTATATATGAAAACTAAGAGAACAAATCCTTAGAGTTCTCATCACAAAGGAAAACATCTCTCTCTGTGGCTTTAATTTTGTATCTATAGGAGATGATGGATAGTTACTGAACTTCTTGTAGTAATCACTTCAAGATGTAAGTCAAATCACTATGCTGTATACCTTAAACTTACACAATGCTATTATAGCAATTATATCTCAATAAAAATGGAGGAAAAACATAAACTATATCAACTGCAAAAGAAAAGAGAAAGAAAATTAACTAATTTTTACATATGAGCAACAACCCAAAAATTAAGAAAATAATTATATCCATGAGCATCAAAAACAACTAAATAGGAATAAATTTAACAAAAGAAGTACAAGATTCCTTGCACTAGTACAATGAAAACTAAAAAACATGACTGTGAGAAAGTTAACATAAATTAAATGAATGGAGAGAAATCCATATTTGTGAATTATAAGAACCAATATTGTTGTCAGGATAGTACTCCCCTTCATGTGATATCTATAAATTTACTGTGATCCCTATCACAATTACAGCAAACTTTTCTGGAGAGACTGATAAGCTGAACCTAAAATTTATGGAAATTCAAAGGACTCAGAATAGTTAAAGCCAATTTGAAAAAAAAAAAAAGGACAAAGCTAGAGTATTTCATTTTACTTATTTATTTTTAATTTTTTTTTTTTTGGAGTATAGTTGCTTTACAATGTTGTGAAAGTTGGAGGATTTCTATTACTCGATTTAAAAACTTACTGTAAAGTCACAGTTATCAAGACAGTGTGTCATACAGATCAATGTAAAAGAATTCAAGAAATCAACCGTTATACCTATGTAAACTGCTTTTCAGTAAAGGTACCAAGACAATCCACTGGAGAAAACAAATATTGGGAAAACTGAATATCTATATAGGAAAAAAAAATGAACCTCATGCCATAAAAAAATTAACTCCAAATAGATTAGACATAAATGTAAGACAAAACTATAAAACTTCTAGAAGAAAACACAAGAGAAAAAAGTCTTTATGAGCTTGGGGTAGGAAGAATTCTTAGATATGACACCAAAAGCATAATCCATAGAAGAAAAAAATAAATTGGACTTCACCAAATTTTAAGAAACTGCACTTCAAAAGATGCCACTGTCTAAAGACAAGCCACAGAAACGGAGAAAATATTTGCAAATCATGTTTGATAAGGGATATATATTGAAAATATACAAAGAACTTTTAAAGCTCAGTAATAAAAGAATTCAATCAAAAAGTGGGCAAAATATTTGAATACACCTTTCATCAAAGAAATATGAATGGCTAGTAAGCACATGAAAAGATGCTCAACATCATTAGTCACATTCAACTCTTTGTGACCTCATGGACTGTAGCCTGCCAGGCTCCTTTGTCCATGGAATCCTTCAGGCAAGAATACTGGAGTGGGTTGCTATTTCCTTCTCTAGAAGATCTTCCCCACCCATGGATTGAACCCAGGTATCCTGCATTGCAGGCAGATTCTTTACCATCTGAGCCACCAGGGAAGCCCAAAATACTGGAGTAGGTAGCCTATCCTTTATCCAGAGGATATTCCCAACCCAGGAAACAAACTCGGGTCTCCTGCATTGCAGGTGGATTCTTTATCAGTTGAGCTACAAGAAAATGCAAATTAAAACCACACTGAACTCTGTAAATACAAATTTTTTAAAGTTAAATTAAATTAAAAAAAAAACACCCACATTGACATACCACTGTATATCCATTAAAACTGCTACAATAAAAAACTGATAATACCAAGTGTTGGAAAAGATGTGGAGAAACCAGAACTCCCCTATACATTGCTGATGGGAATATAAAACTGGCAGAGCCACTATGAAAAACAGTTTAGTAGTTTCTTAAAAACTGGAACAAGGACTTACCATAGAATCTACCATTCCATTTCTAGGAAATCTACTCAAGAGACATGAAAACATACAAATACATGTTTATTTACGGCAGATTTATTCTTAACAGCCAAAAAGTGGAAATAAACCAATTGTACATCAACTGGTGAATGCATAAACAAAACATGGTATTATCTTTACAGTGCAATACTATCCAGCAGTAAAAAGAAACAAACTACTGAATCCTACTTACTTAACTTATATGCAGAGTATATCATGCAAAATGCTGGTCTGGATGAAGAACAAGCTGAAATCAAGATTTGGGGGAGAAATATCAATATGCAGATACACAGAGGACACCACCTGTATGGCACAAAGCAAAGACGAACTAAAGAGCCTCTTGATGAAGGTGAAAGAGGAGAGTGAAAAAGCTGGCTTCAAAAAACTACGATCATGGCATCTGGTCCCATCACATCATGGCAAATAGATGGGCAAACAATGGAAACAGTGACAGACTTTATTTTCTGAATCTCCAAAATCACTGCGGACGGTGACTGCAGTCATGAAACTAAAAGATGCTTGCTCCTTGCAAGAAAAGCTATGACAAACTTAGACAGCATATTAAAAAGCAGAGACATCACTTTGCCAAAAAGGTCCGTTTTGGTCAAAGCTATGGCTTTTCTAGTAGTCATAAGATGTGAGAGTTGGACCATAAAGATGGCTGAGCTCTGAAGAAATTATGGCTTTGAACTGTGGTGTTGGAAAAGATTCTTGAGAGTCCCTTGGACCTGCCTTGCCATGTTTTTCTAAGTCTAATGCTTTGTTACTGTTTTTTATCTTGTCACTTGAATTATATAAGGTAGCTATCAACTGACAGCATGCCACCAAAATTTAAAATGTATATATACAGAGATAGATTGATAGTATTGTTTCTTCACATGTACATACATATGAGATCAAACCAGTCAATCCTAAAGGAATCAACCCTGAACGTTCACTGGAAGGACTGATGCTAAAGCTGAAGTTCCAATACTCCAATGCCAAGAGACAACTCATTGAAAAAGACTCTGATGCTGGGAAAAATAGAAGGCAGAAGGAGAAAGGAACGACAGAAGATGAGATGGTTGGATGGCATCACTGAGTCAATGGACATTAGTTTGAGCAAACTCCAGGAAATGGTGAAGGACAGGGAAGCCTGGTGTGCTGCAGTCTATGAGGTCGTAAAGAGTCGGACACAACTGAGCATGAACTGAACTGAATTCAAACACACTTGAATTCAGATGCTGAAGACTCGCTGACATGGGAGAATGGACATGCTCTATATTTTGTTTGGGCTGAAAGGATACTGAATCCTACTTACTTAACTTATATGCAGAGTATATCATGCAAAATGCTGGTCTGGATGAAGAACAAGCTGAAATCAAGATTTGGGGGAGAAATATCAATATGCAGATACACAGAGGACACCACCTGTATGGCACAAAGCAAAGACGAACTAAAGAGCCTCTTGATGAAGGTGAAAGAGGAGAGTGAAAAAGCTGGCTTCAAAAAACTACGATCATGGCATCTGGTCCCATCACATCATGGCAAATAGATGGGCAAACAATGGAAACAGTGACAGACTTTATTTTCTGAATCTCCAAAATCACTGCGGACGGTGACTGCAGTCATGAAACTAAAAGATGCTTGCTCCTTGCAAGAAAAGCTATGACAAACTTAGACAGCATATTAAAAAGCAGAGACATCACTTTGCCAAAAAGGTCCGTTTTGGTCAAAGCTATGGCTTTTCTAGTAGTCATAAGATGTGAGAGTTGGACCATAAAGATGGCTGAGCTCTGAAGAAATTATGGCTTTGAACTGTGGTGTTGGAAAAGATTCTTGAGAGTCCCTTGGACCTGCCTTGCCATGTTTTTCTAAGTCTAATGCTTTGTTACTGTTTTTTATCTTGTCACTTGAATTATATAAGGTAGCTATCAACTGACAGCATGCCACCAAAATTTAAAATGTATATATACAGAGATAGATTGATAGTATTGTTTCTTCACATGTACATACATATGAGATCAAACCAGTCAATCCTAAAGGAATCAACCCTGAACGTTCACTGGAAGGACTGATGCTAAAGCTGAAGTTCCAATACTCCAATGCCAAGAGACAACTCATTGAAAAAGACTCTGATGCTGGGAAAAATAGAAGGCAGAAGGAGAAAGGAACGACAGAAGATGAGATGGTTGGATGGCATCACTGAGTCAATGGACATTAGTTTGAGCAAACTCCAGGAAATGGTGAAGGACAGGGAAGCCTGGTGTGCTGCAGTCTATGAGGTCGTAAAGAGTCGGACACAACTGAGCATGAACTGAACTGAATTCAAAAACACACTAATTAGAATTCAGATGCTGAAAGACTGCGTACTATGGAAGCATGGGAGAATGGACATGCTCTATATTTTGTTTGGGCTGATGGATACATGGGTGTATAAAATAATCAAAACTCATCAAACTGAGCACTTGAGATTTATGCATTTCACTGAATGGAGATTATACCTAAATAAACAAAAATTCATTTGATTCTGCTATACAAGTCCCAAGTGAGAAATGCTTGACATTCAATGCTTATATTAGAAAGAAAAAATGCTAAAAGAAAATTGACAAGTACTTACTAAAAATTAGTGCAATAAATCCAAAGAAAGTAGAAGAAAGGAAATAATGAAGACAAAAAAATCAATGAAATAAAAAGTACAAAAGACTCAATAAAGTCAAGAACTGGTCCTTTGAAAAGGTCAATAAAAGTTTTTAAAAAATTGACCATGAGTCATAATAGTAGTTGATGAGAAACTTTTGAGACAAATGATTATTGGAATAGTGTGCTTTTTAGAACACAAACCAAAGATTAATGGGTTTTGTTGTATTTTTTACAACCCTTTGGAGAAGGCTGAAGATGACTTAAATCATAGATTTCCCAAGACTTAAGAGAATTTGAAAGGAATAAAAGTTTTCTTTAAGTCTGAGCTATAATCTGTATCTTGCCATCATAAAATGCATTCCTGGTTAATTGACGCTCCTACTGCAACACATTACAAAGGGTTGATTTTTAATTCTTCTGGAGTATACTACTTACAATTAGCATTTCTGCTGTCTTTTTATATCTTCTGCCCAAAACTTGGCACAATAAAGAGGACAGAAATGGTAGAGACCTAGTAGACACTTTAGAAATCAAGACAAGATGGAAAGGATAGACTGTACAAAACCCATCTAATGAACTGGATTACTATGATGGTGTGGTCATTCACCCAGAGTCAGACATTCTGGAGTGTGAAATCAAGTGGGCCTTATTAACTACTGTTATTAAGGCTAGTGAATGCAATGGAATTTCAATAGAGTTATTCAAAATCCTAAAGGATGATGCCATCAAGATGTTGCACTCAATATGTCAGCAAATCTGGAAGACCCAGCAGTGGCTACAGGACTGGAAAAGGTCAATCCTTATCCTAATTCCCAAGAAAGGTAGCACTAAAGGATGTTCTAACCATTGGACAATTGCACTCATCTCCCATGTTAGTAAGGTCATGCTTAAAATCTTGCATTCTAGGCTTCAGCATTATGCAGACCAAGAACTTCCAGATGTACAAACTGGGTTTAGAAAAGGCAGAGGAGCCAGAGATCAAATTCCAGCGGTAACTCTCTGGTGGTCCAAGGGCTAAGACTGCGCTCCCAATGCAGGGGATCCAGGTTTGATCCCTAGTCAGAGAACTAGATTCCACATGCCACAACTAAGAGTTCAAGTGTTGCAAGTAAGAGTTCGAATGTCACAACTAAAGATCCTGCATGCCACAAATAAAAGAACACACATGTTGCAACACAAATTGAAGCTTCCACACGCAGCAACTAGAACCTGCCAAATAAATAAGAAAAATAAGTTTAAAAGTGTCCCTGTAAATAAAAACATCAATAATGACAAATTAAAAAAACACTGTACTATTTTATACTTCTCACCAACAATATAGCCTCCCCAACACTGTTTACTATTATCTTTTTAATTTCGGCCCATTTTAATGAATGAAAATGAGTTGTATTCTTAGTTCCACGTTTCTTACTACTAGATAGGCGGAACATTTCACAAATGTGTATTGAATATTTGTATTTCTTAAAAGCCTATACATATTTATGAGATGGATTTTTACAGCTGCCAAAAAGTTTAAGCCAGACATATTGTCCCATAAAGGTTCTTTATCCTTCAGAAGAGTGTGACTACTCTGTGATCCAATGTTTGTAAATATTCCCTTAAACGCAAGCATTAAGAGGAATATTTAAGTCCTTCCTGAATAGTGGTATGATCCCTGACTATAAAAGTCAACAGGGCTTCCCCTGGTGGTCCAAGTGGGTAAGGACACCGCCTTGCAATGCAAGGGGCGCCGGTTCGATCCCTGGCCTGGGAAGATCCCACGTGCCGCGGAGCGGCTGGACCGATGTGTCCAATTACTGAGCCGGAGCTCTGGAGCGCAGGTGCCAGAGCCTGTGCTCTGCAACGACAGACGCCGCCGTGATGGGAGGCCCACAGGAGACAAAGAACAAAGACGGATGAAAATAGAGAAATGAAAGACCAATAGAAGTGGCCCACCCACTCCCCTCCCTCCCCAACCCGACCCCCGCCCAAAATAAATAAATAAATCCTTAAAAAAAAAAAAGTCAATAGCCCAGCGCACAAGTAATTATCTCTAATCTGGCCCGAATTACCTTCTAAGAGTAACTGGTAGCAGCATAGCCCTTCCCTTTAGTGGAGCCCGAGGCAGAAAGAAAACACCATGGAGATGAGATGCTGCTTCTGCTTCCGCCTGTGGGACTTTGCTGCCAGTCACTTCCATCTTTGCCCAGATCATATCAGCGGCACTCTGTGCTCCTGAGTCTACACAAGTCCTCTTCTTGCTAGTCATTAGCCCACCTAAAGTGATGCAATAAGCATTTTGTCTCATTTCTAGTCTATCTTATGGTTCTGTACTAGGAATATTAGTACATTCACATCACAGTAATCCAAGTCTATGCCCCAAACACTGATGCTGAAAAAGCTGAAGTAGACCGATTCTATGAAGACCTACAAGACTTTCTAGAACTAACACCAAAAATGATGTCTTTTTCATCATAGGGGACTGTAATGCAAAAGTATGAAGTCAAGAGATACCTGGAGCAACAGGTAAGCTTGACCTTGGAGCACAAAATGAAGCAAGGCAAAGGTTAACAGAGTCTTGTCAAGAGAACACATTGGTCAGAGCAAAACAGCCTCTTCCAACAACACAAGAGATGACTACACATGGACATCACCAAATGGTCGATTCTGAAATCAAATTATGTTCTTTGCAGCCAAAGATGGAGAAACTCTATATAGTAAGCAAAAATAAGACCTGGACATGACTATGGCTCAGATTATCAGATCTTTAGTGCAAAAGTCAGGCTTAGAGGCTTTCCTGGTTGCTCAGTGGTAAAGAGTTCACTTGCCAATGCAGGAGACACAGGTTAGATCCCTGATCTGGGAGGATCCCACATGCTGTGGAACTACTAAGCCCGTGAGCCACAAATATTGAGCCTGTGCTCTAGAGCCTCAAAGCTGCAACTATTGAGCCCATGCGCTGCAAGTATTAAAGCCCATGTGCCCTAAAGCCCAAGTTCTACAACAAGAGAAGTCACCTCAACAAGAAGCCCGCTCACCTCAACCAGAGAGTAGCCTCCACTCCCTGCAGCTAGAGAAGAGCCTGCAGCAGCAGTGAAAACCCAGAATAGCCAAAAAGAAATAAACTTAAAAAAAAAATGCTGCACTCAATATGCCAACAAATTTGGAAAACTCGGCAGTGGCTACAGGACTGGAAAAGGCCAGTTTTCATTCCAATCCCAAAGAAAGGCAATGCCAAAGAATGTTCAAACCACTGCACAGTTGCACTCATTTAGCATGCTCAAAATCCTTCAAGCTAGAATTCAGCTATGTGAACTAAGAAATTTCAGATATACAGCTGGGTTTAGAAAAGGCAGAGAAATCAGACATCAAATTGCCAACATTTGATAGGTCATAGAGTAAGCAAGAAAATTCCAGAAAAACATCTAGTTCTGGTTCATTAACAACACTAAAGTCTTTGACTGTGTGGATCACAACAAACTGTGGAAAATTCTTAGACAGAAATACCAGACCACTTTACCTGTCTCCTGAGAAACAGGAGGTCAAGAAGCAACAGTTAGAACCAGACATGGAAAACAGACTGGTTCAAAATTGGAAAGGAGTAAGACAAGACTGTATACTGTCACCATGCTTATTTAACTTCTATGCAGAGTACATCATGCAAAATGCCGAGTTGGATGAATCACAAGCTGGAATCAAGACTTGGGGAAGAAATATCAACAAACTGAGATATGCAGATGATACCACTCTAATAGCAGAAAGTGAAGAGGAACTAAAGAGTCTCTTGATGAGAGTCAAAGAAAAGAGTGAAAAAGTTAACTCGACATTCAAAAAAACTAAGAGCATGGCATCTGGTCCTATCACTTGATGGCAAATAGACAGGGAAACAATGGAAACAGTAACAGATTTTCTTTTCTTGGGCTCCAAAAGCAGAGTGGACAGTGACTGCAGCCATGAAATTAAAAGACGCTTGGTCCTTAGGAGAAAAGGTATGACAAACCTAGACAGCCTATTAAAAAGCAAAGACATCACTTTGTCAACAAAGGTCCGTATAGTCAAAGCTATGGTTTTTCATGCAAGGATGTGAGAGTTGGATCATAAAGGCTGAGCACTGAAGAAGTGATGCTTTTGAACTGTGGTGCTGGAAAAGATTCTTGAGGGCCCCTTGGACTGCAAGGAGATCAAACCAGTCAATCCTAAAGGAAATCAACCCTGGATATTCATTGGAAAGACTAACGTTGAAGCTCCAATACTTTGGCCACCTGATGCAAAGAGCCGACTCACTGGAAGACTCAAGCTGGGAAAGGCTGAAGGCAGGAGAAAGGGATGACAAAGGATGAGATGGTTGGATGCCATCACCAACTCAATGGACATGAGTTTGAGGAAGCGCTGGGAGATAGTAAAGGACAGGGGAGCCTGGCATGCTGCAGTTCATGGGGTTGCAGAGTCGGACTTAATGACTGAACAACAACAAAGGAATATTAATCTTTCACATTTCATGTAATTTTATTTTCTCTATCATCTTTTAAACTGTAATCTCCTTGGTGCTAAGTTTCAAACTTTTTATGTATCAGATCTACCAACCTTTCCTTTACTGCTTTTGGATTTGTTTTGCACTCCTCATCTGAACTATTAAAATAAACTCCTAAGCTATCTTTGTACACACTTGTAACTTCATTTCAGTAAAATGAAATCTTAAATAAGACTTTAAATAAAAGATCTTTCACCCTCAAATCTGGACAAAAAGTCTATGCTTTTCCTCATTGACATAAAATCTGCCTATAGCATGTATTGATTGACCTATCTCTGTTATCAATACCATACTTCTTATATTGCAGCTTTATTTTATTTTCTAGAACATTCCAACTTCTAAACATTCTAATTCTTCTTCAGTTTATTTACTATTCTACCACTCCTAAGAACATTTACAATTTTTCCTTATTTGGCTTGTTTGTGGGATCTTAGTTCACAGACCAGGAACTGAACTCTCAGTCAAGAGTCCTAAACATTGGACTGCCAGGAAATACCCATGTCTTTACTCTTCTTGTGAATCTTACTTTTCCAAATCTTTAATATCAACATGACAAGTTCTTTATATATAAAAAAAACTTACTTAAGTTTTTACTCATACCACACTGAATGTATAAAGGGGAAAAAGACAGTCACCGGTACAATATTGAGTAGTCTCATTTTAGAATATTCCCTATTTCATTACTCATGTATTCTCTCTTGTCCTTAAACAAAGGTTAGTCTTATTCATATATATCTTGCATAATAATCTTGTTAAATTTATACCTGGTAAGCTTATACCCATTCCATTTTTTTTTCATTCCATTTTTTGATTTGTGTGTTGTGTAAACTATTGTTTCATGTCACTGGTCATGTCACTGGTCAGCGTCACGTCCAAACTTGCAGCAGTGCAAGTTTTCAGTTTCTGCATTGTATTTTCTAGATAGACAATCTTATACCTTGTAAGTAACGTTCTGTCACTTCCGTTCTCAATATTTCTATCTCATTTGCTAAGACCCACAGAACATTACTGTAGAATTCAAGTGGTAGCTGATACTCTTGACTTATTCCAGACCCTAATGAGAATATACAGAAATCAAACAATAGTATGAATTCCAATGCAATACAATTGATGACTACTTTCCAATCCTCTGAACTTACCCTTGTTATTTTGTTAAGCTCACAACCCCACATTTAACCAACTGAAACTTTATCCCACATTATGTGAGAATGTTACTGTGCTCCAATGTTTCACCATTAAACACCGATTCTGATAGTTCTCTAAATACAGCAATTTTTAAGTTTCCTTCTGTGTATTACCTACATTTAGAATTCTTTGAGTTTTATCAAATACGTCTTCAAGGTATGCTTTTTTCATTCCACTAGTAAGATTCGTGTACATACAAGAATGCATTACTCTTTCAATATAATGCTGGAGTGATTTTACTGGTGTTTTAGTATGGATTTTGTAACTTGAGAATTGCCTCTAGTAGCTTGCTTTTGCTTTGTTTGTGGTAGTATTCTCTCCAGGTTTGGGCAACAAGTATGTAATTAATGAATCCGAATGTCACCTTTTTTACTTCCTTTTTGTGTCCTACATTCTGGAACAATAACAGGAATTACCTATTCAATGAAATCTGGCAGAATGTGTACTGTGAGTTTGTGGACATTTCTGCAGAGGTAATTTTTTAATAACCTTCTGTTTCTTATCAGTATTTTAAGAGTATCTGCTTTGTGTCTGGTAATTTCAAAAACTTTTATGTATTTCCAAAAAGCATCCATATTCCTTTGCCATATTAAATTTTCCTGTAAGTAGAATTTCAGACATTTTATGAGAATGCAGCTATTTGCACTCATATTTAAAAAGATTTTTGCTCTGCAAAAACCAGAAACACACACACACACACATTGTCTTTGGAAGTTACATACAGAGTGAAATAGTGGAGTGAGCTTTATAGATCAGCCTGGGAATTAGCTGGATCATGTCAAACCTAGTATCCTCATGCTCCCCATATCCATGAGATGAACTTCGCAGTTTATTAGGGTTTTATTGGCTTGGCCAGAAAGTTTGTTTGAGTTTTTCTGTCCAACATTATGGAAAAACCCAAATATTTTGGCCAACCCAATAAATAGCATTCTCTCTCACAAAAAGAGTAACTCTGCCTGCATTGAGAACAGACTGCAATGGGGGAGAGTGGAAAGCAGGAGTTACAGGGCTATTCCAGGTGAGAGCCACAGGTGGCTAGGACAATAGCAGTGAAGATGGTGAGAACTGTAAAATATCTTAACCAGAGAGACAACAAGATCTACATATACATGTACTTTCATCAGTAACCTCGCATTATAGGCAGATTCTCAACCAGGTACAACTTTGCTGAGAATCACTGTGTGATTCTATGTGATTCTAGGTTCTATGAAAATAAGGCCCACTGTTTTCATATTAGTGGATCCCCATTTACACTAAGCACAGTGCTTTGGAAATTTGTTGAAACTCATGTGGATGTCTGAAACAGAACAGACTTCTAGTTTCATTTCTGACAGGAGATTACAATAAATTAGTCAACTTGGGTCTTTTGGTACTCTAGAATTTCTGGTAGAAGGTGCTTACAAAACACATGGGTACGTATTAGATATAAAATTAACATTTGGATTAAAACCTTGCTTCATTTAAGTGTGTTCCTCATGCTATAACACAACCCTTCAAAGTCAAGCAAGTATGTAACATTAATATGCTTCCTCAAAACTTATAAAATTATATAATGACAAGTCACAGCTTCTAAACTTTCACATGTCAGCAGGTCCAATACCCCAAAGCACACAAGGCTATAAATGTGGCAAAGTCCTATATTAAATGCAAATTTAAGAAAAGTAAACTGAAGAGTATTTATCAGATTACCCCAACTTAGTAAGAGTCTGTGGTATTTGATAAATGTACTTAACTCCAAGTTTAGTTCATAAAGGAACTTTAAAAAATAGCACCTGGGTTCCACCCAAAGCCAATTAAAACAAGAATTTCCATACAGCATCTCTTTTTTTAAGCTTTTCCAACAATTCTGTCAGCCTGAGTTACGAACCACTGCTTTAAAAGAATTTTATAGGGCTTCCCTGCTGGTCCAGTGGATCAGGACACTGCCTTGCAGTGCAAGGGGCGCCGGTTTGATTCCTGGCCTGGGAAGATCCCGCATGCGGTGGAGCAGCTGGACCCATGTGTCCAATTACTGATCCGGAGCTCTGGGGCACACGTGTGCAAAGCCGGTGCTCTGCAACAACAGAGGCCACTGCGATAGAAGGCCCACACAGGCCAGAGAACAAAGATGGATGAAAATAGATAAATGAAAAAGACCAATAGAACTGCCCCACCCCACCCCCAAAATAAAAGAATTTTACAAAACAAAAAATAAACAAAAATCAAAATGCACAGCACAGAAGTGTAGGACCAGGGAAAGTAAGTGAAAAGTCAAAGGGCTCACCCTTTGCTAACATCTTTTGCCTCCTGAAACTACCAAGGATTACTAATATTAGGGTCTACACCATAACCTGATCAATTAAGCAGTTAAAACACAAAATAAAGCCTGAAACGATCTTTGCTACTTAACTAAAATCATCTGGTGTTTACAAATTTTCCAACGGTGGGGTTTCAAGCGTAAAGCAATGCAGAGACAATCACAGGGCACAACAGAGAGCGGGTGAGAACTTAGGGCTCTAATTTCCTGTGTTCTAGTCCAGAAATACTTAAAGGTGAGAGAAAAGTGTGTCCAAGGAAACAAGCCCTCATGCCTGAAACGATAATTTCATTAGAATCTATTAGCTTGGGCTTCCCCTGGTGGTCCAATGGGTGGGGAGCCGCCTTGCCGTGCAAGGGGAGCCAGTTCGAGCCCTGGCCTGGGAAGATCCCACGTGCTGCGGAGCGGCTGGACTGATGTGTCCAATCACCGAGCCGGAGCTCTGGAGCGCATGTGCCCAGAGCCGGTGCTCTGCGACAATAGAGGCCACCGCGATGGGAGGCCCACACAGGCCAGAGAACAAAGATGGATGAAAATAGATAAATGAAAAAGACCAATAGAACTGCCCCACCCCACCCCCAAAATAAAAGAATTTTACAAAACAAAAAATAAACAAAAATCAAAATGCACAGCACAGAAGTGTAGGACCAGGGAAAGTAAGTGAAAAGTCAAAGGGCTCACCCTTTGCTAACATCTTTTGCCTCCTGAAACTACCAAGGATTACTAATATTAGGGTCTACACCATAACCTGATCAATTAAGCAGTTAAAACACAAAATAAAGCCTGAAACGATCTTTGCTACTTAACTAAAATCATCTGGTGTTTACAAATTTTCCAACGGTGGGGTTTCAAGCATAAAGCAATGCAGAGACAATCACAGGGCACAACAGAGAGCGGGTGAGAACTTAGGGCTCTAATTTCCTGTGTTCTAGTCCAGAAATACTTAAAGGTGAGAGAAAAGTGTGTCCAAGGAAACAAGCCCTCATGCCTGAAACGATAATTTCATTAGAATCTATTAGCTTGGGCTTCCCCTGGTGGTCCAATGGGTGGGGACGCCGCCTTGCAGTGCAAGGGGAGCCAGTTCGAGCCCTGGCCTGGGAAGATCCCACGTGCTGCGGAGCGGCTGGACTGATGTGTCCAATCACCGAGCTGGAGCTCTGGAGCGCATGCGCCCAGAGCCGGTGCTCTGCAACAACAGACGCCACTGCGATGGGAGGCCCACAGGAGCCAAGGAACGAAGACGAATGAAAATGGAGAAATGAAAGACCAATAGAAGTGGCCCGCCCGCTCCCCTCCCTCCCCAACCAGACCTCCACCCAAAATAAATAAATAAATAAATCTTTTTTTTTAAAAAAAAAGAATCTATTAGCTTTTCACTCAAAATTAAAAAAACAACAACAAAAAAGGGCAACATAAAACCTGGGGCAAAGGGAAGTTGGTCTTCAAGAATTTGTCTTAAGTTTTTACTGATACAATAATCCTTAAAGCCTAGAGCTACTCAAAGATGAATCATGAAAAACAAGAACAAAGACTTTATTTCAAACAGGTTCAGTGGTATGTGTATTATAGTGAAGTATGGTTGTAGCCAACAGTTTCCTTTCAAACCTGTATTGATGCATAAATTAGACACTATTTGGGAATGATTAATTTCTGGTAAAATGTAGATTCAATCCAATATGATGCTAATTTTTACATTTATTGTGGACTATTTCAGTACTAGAGGTCAAATTTTCATCACAAAAATAAGCATAACCTTACTTCGCTACTGCTAAGGTAATGAGTTGTGAAATTAATTCCCCACGGTTGCTCTGAAAATACCCCTAGGTTGTTAAGAGAAATTTCAACTTCTTCAGTCATCATCTACAGTTGGCTTGATTGTCACTCCTCTTCTTATTTGACCCCAACCAATTAAACTGCAAAATGAAAATAAAAGACATCATGAATTTGACATTCATTTCATTATTATTACCACATAATCACATGACACAACTAGTTCTACTTGCCTATCTGCTCAAATTGAATGTGTCATAGCCCCAGAGATGGGCTCTAGCCAGAAGGAATGACCGGAAAAGCAACCAAAAAGTTGCTACTACTAAAAAAAAAAAAAAAATACCTATCCCTTTAGAACTACTAATGAAGAACATTTCAGTCTGCCCAAGGAGCATGCTGACATACAAACCACCTCAGTCTGATTTTTTTTTTTAAATTTATTCTTTTTTCCTTGTTGGAAAAAAGTTTTTTTAAAAAACCATTTACTGCACTTCAACAGATCACAATGGTTTTATCAAGAAGACGATGACCTAGAGGACTAGTTAATCTATAAACAGATTACTCTCCAGAGCAGAGGGATTTCTGCTCCTTCTCTCCTTCAATGTCTGCTCTGGTCAATGGCCAGACCAGACCGTTATATCAACTGAAGCTTCTAGAACATAACTTACCTAAGCATGGGTTAAAAACAACAAATCTAAAGAATAAGGATCATTCAGATATCCTCATTTCTTTTACCAACTTTAATACACTTGGAATAAGCAACATCTAAAATTTCATTTGGACAGAATTTCTTATAATATTAGTTGAGAGACAGATACAATAATCCTTAAAGCCTAGAGCTACTCAAAGATGAATCATGAAAAACAAGAACAAAGACTTTATTTCAAACAGGTTCAGTGGTATGTGTATTATAGTGAAGTATGGCTGTGGCCAACAGTTTCCTTTCAAGCCTGTACTTATGTATAAATTAGACACTATTTGGGAATGATTAATTTCTGGTAAAATGTAGATTCAATCCAATACGATGCTAATTTTTACATTTATTGCAGACTATTTCAGTACTAGAGGTTAAATTTTCATCACAAAAATGAGAATAATCTTACAGCTACTGCTAAGGTAATGAACTGTGAAATTAATTCCCCACTGTTGCTCTGAAAATACCCCTAGGATGTTAACAGAAATTTCGACTTCTTCAGTCATCATCTACAGTTGGCTTGATTGTCACTCCTCTTCTTATTTGACCCCAACCAATTAAACTGCAAAATGAAAATAAAAGACATCATGAATTTGACATTCATTTCATTATTATTACCACATAATCACATGACACAACTAGTTCTACTTGCCTATCTGCTCAAATTGAATGTGTCATAGCCCCAGAGATGGGCTCTAGCCAGAAGGAATGACCTGAAAAGCAACCAAAAAGTTGCTACTACTAAAAAAAAAAAAAAAATACCTATCCCTTTAGAACTACTAATGAAGAACATTTCAGTCTGCCCAAGGAGCATGCTGACATACAAACCACCTCAGTCTGATTTTTTTTTTTAAATTTATTCTTTTTTCCTTGTTGGAAAAAAGTTTTTTTAAAAAACCATTTACTGCACTTCAACAGATCACAATGGTTTTATCAAGAAGACGATGACCTAGAGGACTAGTTAATCTATAAACAGATTACTCTCCAGAGCAGAGGGATTTCTGCTCCTTCTCTCCTTCAATGTCTGCTCTGGTCAATGGCCAGACCAGACCGTTATATCAACTGAAGCTTCTAGAACATAACTTACCTAAGCATGGGTTAAAAACAACAAATCTAAAGAATAAGGATCATTCAGATATCCTCATTTCTTTTACCAACTTTAATACACTTGCGAATAAGCAACATCTAAAATTTCATTTGGACAGAATTCTCTTATAATATTAGTTGAGAGACAGAAATCATTCCTTTCTTTTAAAATACACTGGGAAAAAGAAAGATAAATAAAAAACACTGGAAATAAGTGTCCCTATAACAGCAAATAGTATAATCACATAAGAGTAAGTCAAGCAGGCATAAATAACCACAAAGCAGGATTTACTTAAAAGAAAATAGAAAGTTTAACCCTGTCTAAATTAGAGAGTAATAATTCAGATCTTCTGAATGGCAAATGATTAGACCATCCTAAGGCACTGTGCCAGGGAAGCCTTAATAAGGGAGGTAGGTAGTGAGAAAAAAATCAAAACTAAACCAAAGGTGATTTAAGTAATTATGGGGACAATCAGGAGGGTTTATATTGAGACAAAGCACAAGAAACGTAAAATGCATTCAAGGAGACTTCCAGAAAGGTCCTGAATCAGACAGTGGGAAGTTACTACAAACGACCAAGAATAGCAGGAAAAAACATTTAGGAAGATAAATTTTTTACTTAATGCTTAAATAACAGTAAAATGGGCAAATTAGCAATCTTTTGCAGTAATTTTTAAGTGTGAATGATGGTATGGGCTACAAAGGGGTCACATAGAACAGAAAGGAAAAGGTAGATTCAGAAACTAACCAGGAAGAGAAAAGAGACAGGAGTCAATGACATGTTGTTTCCTAGCTCTATCCACTCAGAGGGGCCCAAAGAAACAGCACCTTAGGAGCAATAAGCACACCTAGCACCCAGATCTTCATTTCTAATACCATTTCCCACAAAGAGGAACCAGGGCTCCCTGGAGAAATGGTCAACTCTAAACTGGAGCAGGGGAGAGACACAAGATGACTCCAGAACACCTTTTGCCAGAAAGTAAGAATCTATCACAAAACAAATCCAACAGAGAGATACTGAGGTTTGTGCAGGTCCCAAACTCTCCATGGGATTGCTATGTTTCAGAAAGCAGAGGGTTTGTCTTCTGGGAAGACAAAAGTCATCTTATCTGAAAAAGTCTGTTACATGGTTGGCTTTGGAATCTTCCAGAAATAAGGAGGGCAAGGATTGAGGCCCTGAGTCTGGGTTTTCAGCTAGGGTAGGAAGAAGACAGTGGCTATTCCTGGAAAGTCCAGAGTGGGCTGTAGTTACTTCCAGAACATGTCACTGTTAACCTAGGATGGACTTCATGACAGTCATAGAGATGGATCCGTTAATAAAACAATCGGTTAAATAAATGGGGAAATACCGACAGGACATAGGAGCCAGCTTGTTTACTGGACAACAATCTGGACATCAAAATAAATCAGGACAGTAATGAATCATAACCTGCTGAATAAAACAGGACTCTATAAGTGCATATTATAACTAGGTAAGTAAGTAACGGGGAAGAAAGAATGTCAAATGAGGTGTGGTATGAGTTGGGGGATGGTAATCACCATTTTGTAACCACTACAATCAAGCTTAATTCAGACCAAAAAAAAAAAAAAAAAATCAGTGGATGCTAAAGCCCCAGGGGGTATAATGTGACGAGGAGCAGACTACTCGCACAGTCTCCCCACAGAATACTAATTCGCAAAGGTAAAAAAGAGTAACTATAGGGTGGAGAAACTGGTTAATGTCTTGCCTGCAAGATCAAAATTAACCTCAACAAGGAGCAATCAGATATGTGTCTCTGGCCATGACTCCCTGAAGAGACATCACCAGCTACATCCAAGTATTCTAACCAAGAATACATAATCTGAATCTAATCTTAGGAAACATCAAATAAACCGAAACTGAGGAACAGTCTAGAAAGTAACTAGCTTGTATTCTTCAAAACTGCCACTGACAGGTAAGACAAGGAAAGGTTGAGGAAGTTCCAAATTAGAGATCAGAGCCATGAAAACTAAATGCAGTGCATGACCCTAAGACAGGAAGGACAGAGGACATTATTGGAACAAGTGATAAAACTGGAAAACTGACTGTAGACTTCAGTATTTTAACAATGTTATGCTTATTAAAGTGGTTATATAAGAGAATATCCTGTTTTTAAGAAACACACACTGAAGTATTAAGAGATCAAGGGGCAACCTATTCCTCAAATGGTTCAGAAAAAGATAGGGAGGTATTAAACCTAAATTCACTCATTTCTGCATAGGTTGTGTCTATCACAAATCAAGCGTAGAAATACAGATTTCAAAGCCATCCGAATAAATAGTAGAGAGTTGAAACCATGGTACAGTAACTGTGTTCAAAGTAAATTGTGCTAAGGAAACTTTCTTTATTAGACATTGACAAAGGCTAATAAACTTACCGCCAGTGTTTCTCAACTCTTCGGCTAAGTGCAATTTTTTCTCCTACTTCTGTACACACAGGATTAGTCAAAACGATTTTGCCCAAATCAGCCTTGACTGCACTAACTCTTCCTCCTGTCGACAGGGAGCCTATGTTCACCATAAGCACTTCATTCTTAGACAGCTTTTGCACCTAGGGAAATCAAGTGGAGAAAAAATAAACACCCAAAGCAATAAGATGCTTTCCAAATAACTGTTTATTTTCCTACCACCTTACTAATAAAAGACGTCAGCAATTTTCCATCTCTGTCAACCTGATCTCAGTAAGACTTTTAAAAGATCATACAGATAACAGGAATTCTCACGTCACTGTTACACAGGACATACTGTTTCCTGTTTTGTTTTCGACTGCCATAGAAGTTCTCAATTTTTGGGAAGTCAAATTTATTACCCTTTTCTCTTTTCTTAACCTCACATGAACTAAAAAGCATGAACCTCAAAACTGATCTTAACATCACTGTCATTTAAAGCACTTACTTTTGCTGCTTTCTTGTCTCCTTCAGTGCGTACACCTAGAAGCCGTCTAAGCAGGAAATAGGAAATTTCCAATTCGGTGAAGATCTCAGGTAAAGCTCCAACTGCACCAAGTACCTGCCCCACCATTCTGTCAGCACGGCACAAAGTGGGGTCAATTTTGGTTCCAACTCCTGATAGAAAATAAAATAAGATATATATGGTTCAACATTTTATTTCCTATAATGCTGTTTACCCAAAAAACACAAACTAATATAGTACATACCAACACATTTTCATACACATTAATATTTTCATAGGAATAGTTTGCAGGATATTTGCCTGTCATTTCTCCCCTGAAAAGCTGATCAAAAAGATAGCTTAAACATTTTATGATTCCTGGGATCCACTTAAAAATATTTTAGCTGTATGCCTTTCAAAAAGGAAAGAAGATATAAAGAGGAAGCAAGAAGGGTTAAAGTATAGGGAATTCCCTGGCAGTCCAATGGTTACGACTTTGCATTCTGACTGCTGTAGACCCAGGTTTGATTTCTGGTTGGAGAACGAAGATCCTTAGTTATGTGCTAAGCCATGGAGCATGTTCTCCCTAAGAATGAACTGTATAGTACTGATAATGGTTGAAGTTAGGTGGTGGCTACATGACCACACATTACACTACCTCACACTATTCTCTTTACTCTTATGTTTGAAAAGTTCCATAAGCTAAATATTAAAAGGCCCTTGAGTTTCCTTGTTTACAAAACAAAGAGGATAAAATTATACACAGTAAATTCCTAATTACAAGATACAATAGAAAAATTAATAAAATAGTCAAACACCAAAGTACAAAAAGATGAACTCCTTCACACCAAACATTTTCTTCCTTAATCCAAAAGTTGTAACACCTTTAATTCTCATTGTATCGTGTCCTTTTCTGGGTATCTGGTAATACACTACTGTATGAGACCAGAAAAGCCATAAATTATCTCAGTAATTCCAACATACTGGAAGTTACAACCGTTAATTCCAACGCAGGTTTAACTATAATCTGATATGATTCAGTTGACATTTGTAGGTAACTCTCCATTTGAAAACCATACAAAAACAATAAACCATGCTACCCCCAAACCATGTAAAACACAACACACACACAGAGGTATTTTTACATGTAAGGCCATAAAACTTATTTTGGTACTGCTAAAAAGGAGCTACTTTTAAAATTAAACTGAAATTCTTATTTATGTTTAAAAATAATTTTTACAAACACATGAAACCATCGTATGACCTAAAATCAACAGCTTAACCACTTACATGTTCCCCTATCTCATTTGATCACTAAACATCCAATTAAAAACCTGTATATTTATGAGTAATCTGTTTTCCATGAAAAGCACCATAAATGCCCATATATTAAAAGAGTAGAGGGCTCCCTGGTGGCTCAGATGTAAAGAATCAGCCAGCCAATGCAGAGGACACGGGTTCAGTCCCTGGTCTGGGAAGATCCCACGTGTCAAGAAGCAACGGAGCCCATATGCCACAACTACTGAGCCTGTGCTCCAGGGCCTGGGAGTCACAACTACTGAAACCTGTGTGCCCTAGAGCCTGTGCTCTGCAACCAGAGAAGACACCTCAATGAGAAGCCTGTGCACCACAACTAGAGTAGCCCCTGCTTACCGCAATTAGAGAAAAGTCCACACAACAACGAAGACCCAGGACAACAACAAGTGTAGGGATGAAAAGAAAAGCCTTACCAATAAGACCTCCTGGAGCAGCATACTGAAGATCATTATGCTCTGCGAAAAGTGATACAATTTTGGAAAAGATGGGTTTACACATGAGTTTTCCTTCACTGTCTTTGGAAACAATACCAGGTCTCACTTCTATCTCCTGGCCCACCTGTAAAAATATAAATTAATAATGAGAATCTGTGGGACAACACCATTTTCATTACATACAAAAAGTTCTAACAGGAAGACCACATAACTGAAAAGCCATCCTTTATTTCAAAGATCATTAAGAGATCTTCAAAGCCAGAACCATCTAAATGTTTTCAACTACTTACTATATAAGCCTATCACCATATAGTGTGCTCCATATTCATAGAAGCCTATAAAGTTTGACATCAAACACTCAAAAGATATACTAGTAAACAAATCTATATCAAGTAATAGACACCATAAAGAAAAAAATATTTTTCCATTGGGAGTATCCATACTATTTCTCTACTTAGGACAAGGGAAAAACAAACAAAATAAAAACACAACAATTAAAACACAGTTTACCTTTAATACTCCTTTTAGAATACTACCACCAGCTACACCCCCCTTAAGGTCATCGACTTCACAGCCAGGTTTGTTCACATCAAAGGATCTAATAACTAAAAGAAAAGAAAACAAATTAAAGCAAATTCAATTCACTTTAACTTCAGAAAATTTGATTTTTGTAAGTTAACTTTTCTTAAACAGTAGACACACAAGATTTACAGAAAGGGGACTTTGTGACAAAGTCTAATATTGCTACAACCCACTCCAATAATCTTGCCTGGAAAATTTCATGGACAGAGGAGCTTGGTGGGCTACAGTCCATGGTGCCGCAAAGAGTCAGACATGACTGAGAGACCAAACAACAACAAAATATACTGTAACCTTAGTTAGATGGAAAAAACAGAAATAACTTCAAAGTACATGGATGGGAGGTATATTATGGCACACTCGTAGTATGGAGTATGCTGCTATCAAAAAACTGTTAAGAGGGAGAATGGATGCATGTGAATGTATGGCTAAATCCCTCTGCTGTCCACCTGAAACTACAACATTGTTAACTGGCTATACCCCAACATAAAACAAAAAGTTAAAAAAAAAAAAAGTTAGAACATATGAAATAATGTGGAAGGATAACCTGCTGCTTTATCCTGTTAAGGAAAAAAGAAAAAGCTAGTTACGCATAGTATGATCCCACTTCCACAAACAAAAACAAAGAACATGTATGTGTTTATATATGACGATATGAACAAAGAAGAAGGTGCACTAATAGTACACACCAACTGTTAATTTAACTTCAGGTCTAAAGGGTGAGGCAGGTAACTTGTGGACCTTTCTCTTCATATACTACTATATGATTTCTGCAACAAAGACTTAGTTTTAAAACTTCAAAACCACCCTAGGATGATGTGACCTGCACTTAGGTCCTGAGAGTGGTGACCATTAACAACGGGCACTCATCATAACCACTCAAGAGAATATTTATTTCCCGTAACACAAAGGGAGGGGGCGGGGTAGGGAATGGGTGAAGGCTCAGAGGGGTTCACATGTCTGTTTTGAAAAGGTTCCTACATCTCTATAGAAATCACGAGTTTAAATGATCAAATTATACCAATATTGGTACCATGAAGTTAAATAAGTGAAAGAGAAGAAAATCTTCATTAATGGTACAATGAAACCATTTGTATGTAAGTCCTAATAGCCTGTTTCTGATTAAAACGTTAATTCCATACCACAGTCTGTATTAATCCATTTTGATCATGTAACATACCACATACAAGGTTAAAAGTTGTGTCTGTATTCATGACTCTCTCTCAACCTACTATGCAATCTAACTCTGCTAATATAATCTCAGAATTAACTGATCCCCAAAAAAGTTTTTTATAGAGACTGTAATTTGCTATCACCTCTGCAGAAATCATTGGTGATTCCCTTAAAGAGGAGTGAGCAATGTGGAAAAGATGAGACAAAAATCATTATTACTCACCAATAAGCCGTGGTTCTGAAATAAAGTCTCTTGGGGGTACTGGAATTTTCTTTACTATGTACTCACAGACAACTTCAATATTGTACTTCAGCTGAGCAGAAATTGGAATAATAGGAGCTCCTTCTGCTACTGTACCTATAAGACAAAATTTCCAAAAGATCCAAATTCTTCAGTTTTACAGATTTTATTCTCTACATAATACAGGAAACAGTTAAGATTGCTAAATTAGATGCCTAAACATTTCCTCACAAGCGTCAGCAACAGGTAGAAAATAATAATTCCTTTTAGAAAAGTGTCAGTATTCTGTCTGGTTTTACTCCTGAAAATGAAGATTATTGCATTAAAGGCAGAAAAAAGTCAAAATTTATTAAAAGATCTATTTAATACACCAAAATGATAAAAAACTATTCAAAGGAATAAAATACTTCCACTCCTGGGAAAGAGCACTCTGTTAGTTGAAAGGGTTCTATTAACATACAACTGACCTCCCAATAAATGTGTCAAGACAAAATTGTAGACTCTGCTAATCGAAGACTAACGGAATGTATAATATTTACTCCTTATTAACTGTCAAACAGGCTCATGAAAGAAATGGACCAAACACAATTAGATTTTAATCAAAATGACATTCAGTTTCAATTCTAAAAGTAGCTATTCAGTAAGGATAGTTTAAGACTGAAGTATTTTTATGGATTTAATTTTTTTTTTTGGCATGCCACACAGTTTAAGATCTTAGTTTCCCAATCAGGGATTGAATACGTGCCTTTGGCAGTCAAAGCACAGAGTCCTAAGCACTGGACGGACAAGGAATTCCCAAGACCAAAGTTGTTCTTTTTTAAAAATAGTTTTATTTTACTATCACTGAGGATAGTATGGCTTCTTACCTTGTACAAATGCAAGGATCTGTTCATACTGTTCTTTTGCCTGGCTTTCTTTTACCAAATCAATTTTATTTTGTAGAATCAAAATATGCTTCAGTTTCATGATTTCTATGGCAGCCAAATGTTCAGAAGTCTGAGGCTGAGGACAAGACTCATTACCAGCTAGATAATAAAAAAACAAAAAAGTTGCATGAGAATTAGCTAGAACTATCTGTCAGAACAGGCAAATCTGTAAAATGCAGATTAGTGGTTGCCCAGGAGTGAAGCGATGGGGGATTAGGGCGACTTCTTAATGGGCACAGGGTTTCCTTCTGAGGCGATGAAAATGTTCTGGAACTACACAGTGCTGATGCTTGTACAATACTTTGTAGATTTTTTTTGGGGGGGGGAGCATAGAGAGGGAGGGGAGCGGGTGGGCCACTTCTATTTGTCTTTCATTTGTCTATTTTCATCCGTCTTTTGTTCTTCGGCCCGTGTGGGCCTCCCATCGCGGTGGCCTCTGTTGTCGCAGAGAACCGGCTCTGGGCGCATGTGCTTCAGAGCTCCGGCTCGGTAACTGGACACATTGGTCCAGTTGCTCCGCAGTACGTGGGATCTTCCCAGGCCAGGGATCGAACCGGTGCCCCTTGCACTGCAAGGCGGTGTCCTTACCCACTGGACCACCAGGGAAGCCCTGTACAGTACTTTGAATGTACTTAATATCACTGAATTATATACTTTAAATGGCTACAATGCTAAACCTTATGTTGTATGTACGGAACCACCAAAAAAACGAAAAACTAGCTGACATCTAAAAAAGGAAATGCTTGAATGACCTAATCCAAATCAAAGCAAAAGTCCTGGATTGTTGCCAAGCATCCAACTTTTGCCCCAGCTTGTGTGCCTGCATTCAATGGAGCCTCCTGACCACTGGGCTGTCCTTCCTGGTCTTAAGCAAGAAACTTAATCTCAGGGTCTGCCCCTGGCTTTTGTTCAGGCATAATGTACAACCTTCTAGCTCTATCCAGCCTAAGAGAGATGTTCTGGCCTAGTCAACCTCTTGAGAGGAAGAGAGTAATTAAAGGAAGACACTTAACACAGTCCATGAATTTAAACTACTATCAGAGACTACTCCCTAACAAACAGAGGAAAGAGAACTAAAAATACTATATCCACCTGGCCTACTTTTAAAACATTATATCCCACAGCAATGATATCTCTTGACGGCTCACATAATGAAAGTGGCACAACTCCAACCTTAAAAACCTCAATTCAACTAGACTTCAGCACATACTATGAATGAAATTTGCATTTAAATAAAACCTATACACCAATGTTGCAACAGACAGTTCAAAGATATACACACAAAAATATAAAACTAAAATATCAAATTATTTCATGGGATCTAAGGGGAGAAAATGCACTACTGACTTTTTCAAATATATACTATCATAAGAATTCTCCCAAGATCAGTTCAGGGTCTATCGTTAGTGTTTTGGTGTTTTGTGATAGCTGGAAGACAAGGATGTCATCCTGGTTGACATGTTAGTTCCCATCTCTATCACTTTTAGAAAATGGATGAGGCCCTTAAAGGCTTTAGTTTCCCTTTAAGCATCTCATCTTGGAACTGCTCCACAGTGATCTGTCTGAACCAATTTTGATGCATTTACCTATTAGCAGAAGAGCGGCATCCATCACTGCGGCACCGTTCAGCATTGTAGCCATCAGAATATCGTGGCCCGGACAGTCAACAAAGGAAACATGCCTAACAAATTAAAAAATAACCATCAGTCCTAAGATCAATCAATACTTTAACATTTGAGTTAGATTCCCTAAAATTAAATCCTTCTGAATACACAATGTCAATATTATGACAGAATGTCAATAATATGAATATGAAATAAGAATATGGAAATAATTCTTATTTCTGTAAAGTCAAGTGGTTATAGGACTTGGTGTTTCCAGACTTTAGAAATAAAATCACTTACTGGCTCAATTATATGTCAGAAAAAAAAATTTCGTAGAAAAAGAAATCAGATTTGTAATGACCAGACCAGTGGTGGGTTTGGGGGAAGATGGAATCAAATGAAAGCTATTAAAATGTTCAAACATTCAGTTATAAGATAAGTAAGTACTAGGGGTGCAATGTGTTATGCCATGTTTAATCGCTCAGTTGTGTCCAACCTTTTGCAACCCCATGGTCTATAGAACGGGAGGCTCCTCTGTCCGTGGGATTTCTCAGGCAAGAATACTCGAGTGGGTACCCTACCCCTTCTCGAGGGGATCTTTCCAATCCAGGAATAGAACTGGGGTCTCTTGCACTGCAGGCAGACTCCTTACCAGCTGAGCTACCAGGGAAACCCAGGGGTGCAACATACAATAAGATAAATATATTTAACACCACTGTATGATTACTAAACTTACTGTGAAAATCATTTCACGATGTATGTATGTCAAATCATTATGCTATATACCTTAAGCTTATATAGTGCTTTATGTCAATTATATCAAAATAAAACTGGAGGGGAATAAATAACATATAAAAAGAACAACAAAAATTACCTACTGGCTAAGAGTAAAATCACAGATTAGAAAGCAAATGAAATTAGCTATGTATAGAAATAAATGAAGAAACACAAACTCCCAAATCCAATCTAGGTAAATATGGTATAAAGTATAGATTGGGAATGTCATTGACTTGAAAGCTATAACAGTGTTAACAGAAAATCCATGATGAACAAAGTATCAAAAATTTAAATGAAAAGAGGTTCAGCAACAATGCCATGCCAAAAGCAAAACAAACAAAAAAGCCCAGTGATAGCAAAAAGAAAAAAACAGCAATTTGAGCCTTTCTTTAATTCCCTGCTGATCCAGTGGTTAGAGTTCCAAGCTTTCACTGCAGGGGGCCTAGGCTCAATCCCTGACCACGTGTCACAGGCAAAAAAAACTTTTTAAGTTTAAAAATAAATAAAGACAGAATGTCAATAATATGAATATGAAATAAGAATATGGAAATAATTCTTATTTCTGTAAAGTCAAGTGGTTATAGGACTTGGTGTTTCCAGACTTTAGAAATAAAATCACTTACTGGCTCAATTATATGTCAGAAAAAAAAATTTCGTAGAAAAAGAAATCAGATTTGTAATGACCAGACCAGTGGTGGGTTTGGGGGAAGATGGAATCAAATGAAAGCTATTAAAATGTTCAAACATTCAGTTATAAGATAAGTAAGTACTAGGGGTGCAATGTGTTATGCCATGTTTAATCGCTCAGTTGTGTCCAACCTTTTGCAACCCCATGGTCTATAGAACGGGAGGCTCCTCTGTCCGTGGGATTTCTCAGGCAAGAATACTCGAGTGGGTACCCTACCCCTTCTCGAGGGGATCTTTCCAATCCAGGAATAGAACTGGGGTCTCTTGCACTGCAGGCAGACTCCTTACCAGCTGAGCTACCAGGGAAACCCAGGGGTGCAACATACAATAAGATAAATATATTTAACACCACTGTATGATTACTAAACTTACTGTGAAAATCATTTCACGATGTATGTATGTCAAATCATTATGCTATATACCTTAAGCTTATATAGTGCTTTATGTCAATTATATCAAAATAAAACTGGAGGGGAATAAATAACATATAAAAAGAACAACAAAAATTACCTACTGGCTAAGAGTAAAATCACAGATTAGAAAGCAAATGAAATTAGCTATGTATAGAAATAAATGAAGAAACACAAACTCCCAAATCCAATCTAGGTAAATATGGTATAAAGTATAGATTGGGAATGTCATTGACTTGAAAGCTATAACAGTGTTAACAGAAAATCCATGATGAACAAAGTATCAAAAATTTAAATGAAAAGAGGTTCAGCAACAATGCCATGCCAAAAGCAAAACAAACAAAAAAGCCCAGTGATAGCAAAAAGAAAAAAACAGCAATTTGAGCCTTTCTTTAATTCCCTGCTGATCCAGTGGTTAGAGTTCCAAGCTTTCACTGCAGGGGGCCTAGGCTCAATCCCTGACCACGTGTCACAGGCAAAAAAAACTTTTTAAGTTTAAAAATAAATAAATAATAGTATTTACTTTGATTACTTACGTGATTTTTCCTTTGGAGAATTTACACATAAGTACCTTAAGGTAGATTTAAATATTTAACTTTTCAAATTATGGCCATATGGACCAGAAAAACAAAATAATGGAAAAATATAGCCATCTAACAATTACATTCACTATTTGATATCTCAATCAAATATTTCAAAAAGCACAAACCACATGACAACAAAATATAAAGCGTTAAGTCCTTTCAGCACAAAAAAGATCACCTGACTAATTTGAAGTTCCCTTTGGTCCCTGGAATGTCTGTAGGAAACTCATCAGGTGTACTGCTTCCACAGGATCTATAACATTCTGGCCGAGGACAACTTGGGTCGTCAAGTTTATAAATCTGAAAGTTTCAAAGAAAAAAAGGCTTGGATTTGATATCTGCACATTCAACAATTAAGTTTAGTTTCTAGTTTCACTGTAGATAGCTCACCTTAGCATTAGCATAGCCAAGTTTGATTGTAATGTTTCTTTCTAGTTCATTTTTGAACCGGACAGTGTGGACTCCAGAAATAGCTTTTACAACCGTAGATTTCCCATGAGCTACGTGACCAATTGTACCTATGGAAAAATTACAAAGCTTATTCATGTGCATTTAGTGACACCACGCATTTTTTCAATTTTAGAGTAGAAAACCTAAAATCATAACTCACTGTAAACATCAACGGAAAACCAACAGTGACTCTGATTTTTCCTCTTAAATATTTGATTATAAAAAACTTATTGACTGAAAAGAACTTTCCATATGACTGACAACCTTGTTTTACACCATACTCAGCATGATAAAAGTTATCCATTTTATGTTTTTAATCAAAGAAAAGAGTGCCTTCATTTAAAATAAACACTTGGTTAAAAAAAAAAAGTACATAAAGTCTTATATATCAATATACTTTTCAGCATTTTCAGAGTGAAGTAAGTAAGTACCAAGAGCCCTGACACAACAAAAAGGAATCCATGGAAACAAGAAAATAACTCAGGAATCATTATAATAGTGCTAACAATTTTTCAAGTAATGCTTATAACTTTTCAAGAGTCTCAAGGCAGAGTCTTACTATTTTAATGAGGTTTTACTGTTTTTGTAGACTCTCAAACACCCCCAATTTACACTCAGTCAAAATAACTTCTCTAAAGTTCAAGATGTCAATTAAGGGGAAAAAAAACCCAGTTAATTACAGCTTACATATCAAATAAAACTTCCACAAACTCTGCCCCTGCAATAAACCTGTGTGGCAAGTACAGTCGCATTTTGCCCTCTTCTTTAAACTCTTACATGACTACACACCATCTTATGCTATTAAAGTGTTTTATGTCTTTACCTTTTCTTCTCACCTAGTCTGTAAGCTAGACACAGGCAACATGGGCCTCCCACCAAAAATCTAGCAGGTGCACTGCTCACAAGAGCTCAACATCTATTACCCGAATATCTGCATTTTCATGTAATTCAGGTAACACATAAAGGGAGAGCTTAAAATTACTTGCTGGAAATCAGGAAGTTAAGTCTCCAAGTTATCTTACCTATATTAATTGTGGCTTGTCTGCTGATAACTTCATGTGAAAGTGGCGTCAACTTGGAAACATCCTGCAATCAAACATTGTTCTGTTAAATCACTATACGTAAGACGAGTCACAACTGAGTCTGTTACCTACATTATTACCACTTGAATAGTTCTCCTCTACTTTTAAAGCGCTTTTCCTGTACAATCTTGCACCCTGATAGCTGGGGAATGCTAAACGTCCTTCATTCTTACACACTTACGGGAGATGTGGAGGCTCGGGTCATCCAAACTCGAAAGCATTAGCACTATGTAATGTGCACGTACTCCCTTACCAGGTCTTCCGAAGTGAAAAGCCTTAATGACACTTAACACTGTGGCTTTCTAACCGAATCATTCGGGAAGCTCCGGGCCTCACAACCGCACGGCCACAAGTCCAGCTCCCCGACTGACAGAAGCGCGTGGGGCGGCGCGAGCGCGCTTAGGGTGCCCGGCTCCAAGTCTCTCTCCTAACCCATGCTCCCGACAGCCTAGAACCGTTTCGTCATAGCCTGCCGGGAGGCCTGGTCATCTCCACTCCCTTAAGCGCATTCCGCATCCTCCCAGATAGATGCCTTACCAAAGTGGTGAGATCTTGCCGAGAAAGGTGCGGCTGCCCTAAAGTCACACCAGCCTCGCCCCCCGCCATCTTGCCCGGAGAGGAAGGAAGTCGGCCGAGCGTTTGCCTGACTGCTCGCAGGCCCCCTCGCGCAGGGCGGGGCAGCGGCGGCGGGAGGGCTGGCTAGGGCCCAGGCCTGGGAGAGGAGGATGGCCGGAGGGGCGGAGGCCTCACTGCTTAGACTTGTCTCCCCATGGGTTTGTATAGTACTTGACGGCAGGCTGATTAAAAAACACAAGGCCAAGTTTCGGGATCTACTCGCGGCAGACCTATTGGATATTTGTTCAGGCAAGGGTGAAGGCAGGCCCACCGAAGGCCCCTGACGAGGCGGGGGCTGCCACCGAGGCGCGCGCTGACGCGGGTGTACCCACTTCCGGTTCCCGTGGGGATGGCCGAAAGAGTTTCCCGGAAGCTGAGAATCTTATCTGGGGTGTGGGTCAGACAGTTGGAATGTCCTTCTTTAGCGATTTCTATAATTTAATAAAGCGAAATCAGCTCCGGGTCCGGCCCGCCTTGACGAGGCTCTTGACCAGCAAGTGGCCGCGTACCGAGCTGGCGGGCGGTGGGGAGGGCGCCCTCAGGCGGACGTTTTGCGACCCAAGGGTGGTCAAAGCAAAGTCTCTAACTTGTTCTCGGGTTTTTAGAGCCTGGGAGGTGGTCCATGGTGGCGCTAAAGGATTTTCCGCAGGAAAGAAGTTAGGTGTTAAGAGAGCGCTCAAAGGTTTCCTTTTTTTTTTTTTTTTTTTTAGCCTATCCGAATTTCCATCTCTTTTCTTTACTCTTGTTTCTAAATATTCAATGCCCTTTTACCTGCAGCTGATGAAAATTGAAGGTCTTCAAATGTCATGTTTGAGAGTACAGACCGTATTGAGTGGAAATTGGGAGTCATTAATATATTTTTAGGTGTACATATGTCCCCTCCTATAACCATATTTACACCTGCGGTTAATTCATGTTGATGCCTGACGGATATCAAACCAATACTGTAAAACAGTCAATCAATTAAAAATAAATTACAAAATTTTTTAATCCTAAAAACAATCCGTACACATATATTTTGTGTTAACCTTAAATGTAAGGTAAATGAAAATGTAATTAAAAATCAGGCACTCTAAAATCAAACGTCAAATTATTTTTGGGGGGATATTTTTTAAAAAAAGTCAAAAGCAAAGCGTAGTGAAAGCACTAAAGATACTTATAATTGATTTAATATACTTAAATTGTTTTCTGTTAAAAACTATTGCTGTTTTGTATGACTTCCTGATTTTCAGTAAAATATGTATATAACAACAATAAACTATTTTGTGTGGAAAAAGAAAAGATCTGAGAAAGCCCATTTCTTCACTGGAACCAATAAATCGGTATTTTAAAATTTAAAGATTTTTGAGACTTTAACCCTTTGTTCATTGTGTTAAAAAGAATTCCAGTAAGTTTCATTTCTCTCTTAGCATTTCTACAGTTAATAAGTTTTCTATCAAGTGTAGGTCTTCATTTCTAGCCAGAAAAAAAAATGTAAGGAAAAATGAATAATTATTTAGGTTACCTGTGGTCACTGAATATGTAAGCAAGATTAAAATTAGTATGTTTTCTATCAGAGAAAGACAAATACCGCATGAGACCACTTATATGTGGACTCTAAAATATGACAAATGAACTTACCTATGCAACAGAATCACAGACAAAGAGCCAACTTCTGGTTGTCAAGGGGGAAAGGGTGTGCAGGAGGGACGGTTTAGTAGCTTGAGGTGGTCCATGGTGGCGCTAAAGGATTTTCCGCAGGAAAGAAGTTAGGTGTTAAGAGAGCGCTCAAAGGTTTCCTTTTTTTTTTTTAGCCTATCCGAATTTCCATCTCTTTTCTTTACTCTTGTTTCTAAATATTCAATGCCCTTTTACCTGCAGCTGATGAAAATTGAAGGTCTTCAAATGTCATGTTTGAGAGTACAGACCGTATTGAGTGGAAATTGGGAGTCATTAATATATTTTTAGGTGTACATATGTCCCCTCCTATAACCATATTTACACCTGCGGTTAATTCATGTTGATGCCTGACGGATATCAAACCAATACTGTAAAACAGTCAATCAATTAAAAATAAATTACAAAATTTTTTAATCCTAAAAACAATCCGTACACATATATTTTGTGTTAACCTTAAATGTAAGGTAAATGAAAATGTAATTAAAAATCAGGCACTCTAAAATCAAACGTCAAATTATTTTTGGGGGGATATTTTTTAAAAAAAGTCAAAAGCAAAGCGTAGTGAAAGCACTAAAGATACTTATAATTGATTTAATATACTTAAATTGTTTTCTGTTAAAAACTATTGCTGTTTTGTATGACTTCCTGATTTTCAGTAAAATATGTATATAACAACAATAAACTGTATTTTGTGTGGAAAAAGAAAAGATCTGAGAAAGCCCATTTCTTCACTGGAACCAATAAATCGGTATTTTAAAATTTAAAGATTTTTGAGACTTTAACCCTTTGTTCATTGTGTTAAAAAGAATTCCAGTAAGTTTCATTTCTCTCTTAGCATTTCTACAGTTAATAAGTTTTCTATCAAGTGTAGGTCTTCATTTCTAGCCAGAAAAAAAAATGTAAGGAAAAATGAATAATTATTTAGGTTACCTGTGGTCACTGAATATGTAAGCAAGATTAAAATTAGTATGTTTTCTATCAGAGAAAGACAAATACCGCATGAGACCACTTATATGTGGACTCTAAAATATGACAAATGAACTTACCTATGCAACAGAATCACAGACAAAGAGCCAACTTCTGGTTGTCAAGGGGGAAAGGGTGTGCAGGAGGGACGGTTTAGGAGCTTGAGATTAAATGCACAGTGGGTAAAGGATTGGCCTGCGACGCAGGAGACGCAGGCAAACGTGAGTTTGATCCCCAGGTCGGGAAGATCCCCTGGAGGAGGGCATGGCAGCCCACTCCAGTATTCTTGCCTGGAGAACTCCGTAGATAGAGGAACCTGGCAGGCTGCAGTCCATAGGGTGGCAAAGAGTCAGACATGACTGAAGCAACTAAGTACATACACGTTATACAGTGGATAAACAACAAGGTCCTCCTGTATAGTACAGGGAAGTATGTTCAACATCCTGCGGTAAGCCATAATGGAAAAGAATATGAAAAAGGTGCTTCAGTTGGTTAAGAGTGTGCCTGTAGTGCAGGAGACCCGAGTTCAATCTCTGGGTTAGGAAGATGCCCTGGAGAAGGAAACGGCAACCCACCTCAGTATTCTTGCCTGGGAAATCCCATGAACAGAGAAGCCCGATGGGCTACAGCCATGCTGTTGCGGAGAGTCAGACATGACTGAAGAGATTAAGCAGCAGACGCATATATGTGTATAATTGAATCATTTTGCTTTGCAGCAGAAATTAACACAACATTGTAAATCAACTATACTTCAACAAAATTAATTTATATATATTTTTCTTTTTTAGTTTATTTTTCATTGAAGGATAATTGCTCTACCAATATCATGTTGGTTTCTGACATACATCAACATGAATCAGCCATAGGTATACATATGTCCCCCTTCCTCTTGAACCTCCCTCTCACCTCCTACCCCACACCACCCCTCTATATTGTCATATATTTTTTGCTATCATAAAAGTTTTGGGTACAACAGTTTACCTAAAATAGGAAGTTACATTTCAATAAAGTACACATTGGTTAAGTGATGGTAGAAACTGTACAATATATTGTACATTTGGTTCCTAAATTTATACAAGGAACCAAATGCCTCCATCCAAATATAACTTCTAAATTTGTAAGTTCCTAAATTTAGAATTTTTATCTTATATTCTAAATAGTTATACTGTACCAGCCAATTCAGAAAGCCTACTGAACTAATAAAGATGTGGAAGTAGTGGCGATGATTATACAATTACAAATATACTAAAAACCAGTGAATTGTATCATAACAGGGTGACTCTTATGGCATGTGAATTATATCTCAATAAAAAATATAAAAATTTGTTGGTAATAATATACAGTATGTTTCACTGTCATAAACTTTTATTGGAAACAGAAATGTCACTGAAAATAATGCATTAATAATAATAGTATTAATATTGGCTCTAACTTGGGAAATTCTCTGGCAGTCCAATGGTTAGGATGCAGTACTTTCATTGCCAGAGCTTGAGTTCAGTCCCAGGTCAGGGAACTAAGATCCCATAAGCTGCAAAGAGCAAGCAAAAAAAAAGGATACAGTTCCATGATTTGTTAGTAAATTTACAGAGTTGTACAGAGAATTCCATGGACAGAGGAACCTGGTGGGCTTCATGTAGTCTGTGGAGTTGCAGAGTCAGACAAGACCTAGCGACTAACACACAGAGAGTTGTGCAACAATCACCAAATCCAGATTTTGGACATTTCTATCACTCCAAAGAGATCCCTCATGTCAATCCCCATATTCACTTCTGTCCCCAGAAATGATCTTTCTCTATATACCAGTTTGCCTTTTCTGGACATTTTATATAAATGGAATACAATATGTGGTCTTTTGCTTCTGGCTTTTTTCACTCAGAGTAAGGATTTTGAGGTTCATCCATGTGGTAGCATCTATCAGTGGTAGTTTATTCCTATCTACTGCTGAATATAATTCCATTGGACAGACCTTGTTTCCACTTTTTGGGTATTGTGAATAATATTCCTACAAACACTTCTATACAAGTTTTTTTATGAAAACACTTTTATTTATCTTGGTAAATATCTAGTTGTGCAATTGCCGAGTCCTATGGCAAATCTATGTTTAACATTTTGAGGAACAGCCAAATTTTTCCAAAGTAGCTGCACAACTTTACATTCCCACCAGCAATATATGACACTCCAGTTTCTCCATACCCTTACCAATGCTTGGTATTGTCTCTTCTTTTTATTACAGACATTCTTGTGGATATAGTTTAAATTTGCATTTCTCTAATATGTTGAGCATCTTTTCATATACTTAATAGCCATTCAAATATCTTCTCTGGCAAAATATATATTTAAATCCATTTTAAAATTGGTTTGTTGGGGCTTCCCTGGTGGTCTAGTGGATAAGGACACTGCCTTGCAGTGCAAGGGGCACTGGTTTGATCCCTGGCCTGGGAAGATCCCACATGACGCGGAGTGGCTGGACCGATGTGTCCAACTACCAAGCCAGAGCTCTGGAGAGCATGCGCCCAGAGCTGGTGCTCTGTAGTGAGAGAGGCCACTGCGATGGGAGGCCCACAAGCCAAAGAACAGGCCAAAGAACAAAAAGATGGAAATGAAAGACCAACAGAAGTGGCCCCCCCCCCCAAAACTGGGTTGTTTATTATTGAGCTGCAAGAGCTTTGTATATTCTGGATACAAATCTTCATCAGATGCATGATTTGCAAATGTTTTCTCCCAGTTTGTAGCTTGTCTTTTCATTTTCTTAATAGTGTCCTTAAAGAACAAAAATTTCTACCTTTGATGAAATCCAATTTATTTCTTTTATGAATTTTGGTTTGGGTGTCAAATTTAATAACCCTTTACCTAACCCAAGGTGATGAGGATTTACTCATATGTTTTCTTCTTAAAGGTTTATGATTTCAGCTATTACCTTTTGGTCTGTAATCTATTTTGAGTTAATTTTTGTGTATAGTGTGAGGTAAGATTTTAACTCTATATTTTTGCGTGGAGATTATTCAACTGTACCAGCACTATATATTGAAAAGACAATCCTTTTCCCTAATGGAATTGAGTTGACATGTTTGTAAAAAATAAACTGACCATAAAAATGTTTATTTCTAGACTCTCAATTCTGTTTCATTGATGTATATGACTATCCTTATGCCAGTACCACAATGTCTTGATTTCTGTAATCTTACAGTACATTTTGAATTTGGAATATGTAAGTCCTTTAACTATGTTGTTTTTCAAAACTGGTTTGGCTCTTCTGGAGCCTTTGCAGTTCCATATAAATTTCAGGGTCATCTCAATTCCTGCAATAAAGCTTGCTGTGTTTTTGAGAGCGATTGCTTTATTTTGGGGGTGGATTATATCTTTTGATTCCTTTGGATGCTCTCATCTTCCTAACTACCCCCAAAGTTTTAGTGTATATTTCTTAGTAATAATTACTGTTTACCAGGCACAATGCTCAGTGGTTTAGCGTCATTTCTGCATTTGTTCCTTACAAGTGCCCTTGGAAATTTTCTATATCCTTGGAAAGGTGAATTTTTTTTGATGTTTACAACGACATGTATTTTTCCACAAACGTTTGTTGGCTGCTATGGCAGAATGGATAGCGTGAGGCAGGAAGATTCTGGAATCAAAATTTACCTTCTGGGTGGTGGAGGAGGGAGGGGGCCAGGGATATACATATGACTAATCTGGGATTATACATATCTGTAAACAACAAAACTGTGTAAAAAGAAAAAGTAAAATTAAAAGTAAAATAAAATTAAAAAAAATTTTCCAAAAGAAAAAAAATTAACTTCTTCATTTTCCATCTGTGTACATTTAAATCAGGTACTAGCTACTCTGAGTGTCAGCAACTTAATCTGTACAATAATCTCAACTGCGAAGAGGATTAAATGAGATAATATACGTCAAACATTTGACAAAAGTAAGCATGCATTTGACAAAAGAAGTCATGTATACCAGGCTTTATTCATAACTTTCTTTGTCAAGAATCCTGGAGTAACTGATCAGAGCAAGGGTTAAAGGAAATGAAGCCTCAGGACAAACTGAGCATAGTCTTACTAATTGTAAATATCTTTCCTCTAAATATTTGCTTGTTTATCTTTACTTCAATCTTTGTGCTGCTGGATGGAAAGGTAAAATTAACATGTACTGCTATATTTAAAATATATAACCAACAAGCATCCACTGTATAGCACAGGGAACTTTGCTCAATATTCTGTAATAACCTAAATGGGAAAAGAATTTGAAATACATTTGCAAAAGTAGGAAGTCAAGAGACACCTAGAATAACAGGTAAATTTGGCTCTGGAGTACAAAATGAAGCAGAACAAAGGCTAACAGGGTTTTGCCAAGAGAAAGTGTTAGTCATAACAAACATCCTCTTCCAACAACACAAGAGATGACTCTATACATGGACATCACCAGATGGTCAATACAGAAATCACATTGATTATATTCTTTGTAGCCAAAGATGGAGAAATTCTATACAGTCGGCAAAGACAAGACTGGGAGCTGGCTATAGCTCAGATCATAAACTCCTTATTGCAAAATTTAAACTTAAATTGAAGAATGTAAGGGAAACCACTACGCCATTCAGGTATGACATAAATGAAACCCCTTATGATTATACAGTGAAAGTGACAAACGGATGCAAGGAATTACATTTGATAGAGTGCCTGAAGAACTATGGACGGAGGTTAGTAATACTGTACAGGAGGCGGTGATCAAAACAATCCCTAGGAAAAGAAATGCAAAAAGGCAAAATGGTTGTATGAGGAGTCCTTACAAATAGATGAGAAAAGAAGAGAAGAGAAAGGCAAAGGAGAAAAGGAAAGATACACCCATCTGAATGCAGAATTCCAGAGAACAGCAAGGGGAGACAACAAAGCCTTCTTAAGTGAACAATGCAAAGAAACAGAGAAAAACAATAGCATGGGAAACACTAGAGATCTCTTCAAGAAAATTAGAGATACCAAGGGAACATGTCATGCAAAGATGTGCACAATAAAGGACAGAAACAGCATGAATCTAACAGAAGCAAAAGATATTAAAGAGGTAGCAAGAATACACAAAAGGGGCTTCCCTGGTGGTCCAGTGGGTAAAGAGTCTGCCTTGCAGTGCAAGGGGCACCGGTTCGATCCCTGGCCCAGGAAGATCCCACATGCCGTGGAATGATGAACCAGTGTGTCCAATTATGAGCCAGCACTCTGGAGTGCATGCGCCCAGAGTGCTCTGCAATTAGAGAGGTCACTGCAATGGGAGGCCCAACAGGCCAGAGAATAAAGATGGATGAAACTAAATAAAGAACCAATAAAAGAGGTCAAAATTTTTTAAAAAATCTTAAAAAAGAATACACAAAAGAACTATACAAAACAGATCTTAGTGATCCAGTTAAACACGATCGTGTGGTCACTCACCTAAAGCCAGACATCTGGAGTGTGAAGTCAAGTGGGCCTTAGGAAGTATCATTATGAACAAAGCTAGTGGAGGTGATGGAATTCCACCTGAGCTATTTCAAATTCTAAAAGATGATGTTGTTAAAGTGCCTCACTCAATATGCCAAGAATTTGGAAAACTCAGCAGTGATCACAGGACTGGAAAAGGTCAGTTTTTATTCCAATCCCAAAGAAGGGCAATGCAAAAGAACATTCATACTACTGCACAATTGCATGCATTTCACATGCTAGCAAAGTAATGCTCAAAGTCCTTTAAGCTAGGCTTCAACAGTATGTGAACTGAGAACTTCCAGATGTACAAGCTGAATTTAGAAAAGGCAGAAGAACCAGAGATCAAATGGCCAACATCCACTGGAAAAAGCTAGAGAATTTCAGAAAAACATCTACTAGTTCATTGACTACACTAAAGCCTTTGAATGTGTAGATCAAAACAAATGGAAAATTCTTAAAGAGATGGGCATACCAGATCCACTTACCTGCCTCCTGAGAAACCTGTATGCAGGTGAAGAAGCAGCAGTTAGAACTGGACATGGAACAATGGACTGATTTCAAACTGGCAAAGGAGTACATCAAGGCTGTAGATTGTCTTTCTGCTTATTTAATTTATGTGCTGAATGAATCATGTGAAATACTGGGCTGGCTGACTCACAAGCTTGAATCAAGATTTGGGGAAGAAATATCAATAACCTCAGATGAAACCACCCTTACTGCAGAAAGTGAAGAGGAATCAAAGGATCTCTTGATGAAGGTGAAAGAGGACAGTGAAAAAGATGGCTTAAAACTCAATATTCAAAAAATGAAAATCACAGCATTTGGTCCCATCACTTCATGGCAAATAGGTGGGGAAACAGTGGAAATAGTGACAGACTTTTCTTGGGCTCCAAAATCACTGTGGATGGTGATGGCAGCCATGAAATTAAAAGACACTTGCTCCCTGGAAGAAAAGCTATGACAAACCTAGACAGCATATTAAAACGCAGACACTACTGACAAAAGTGTATAGTCACAGCTATGGTTCTCACAGTAATCATGTATGGATGTGAGAGTTGGACCATAAAGATGCTTTCAAACTGTGGTGTTGGAGAAGACTCTTGAGAGTCCCCTGGACTGCAAGGAGATCAAACCAGTCAATCCTAAAGGAAATCAACCCTGAATATTCATTGGAAGGACTGATGCTGAAGCTGAAGCTCCAATACTTTGGCCACCAGATGCGAAGAGCTGACTCACTGGAAAAGACCTTGATGCTGGGAAAGAATGAAGGCAGGAGGAGAAGGGGACGACAAAGGATGAGATGGTTGAATGCCATTACTAACTCAATGGACACTAGTTTGAGCAAACTTTAGGAGATAGTGAAGGACAGGGAAGCCTGCTGTGCTGCATTCTAAGGGGTAGCAAAGAGTCGGACATGACTGAGTGACTGAACAACAACAAAGGCATAAAGCAAAAAAGTGGAGGTCTAGGATTTGAACACGCATGCAGTAGGACCCAGAACCCACATGTTGAAGCACCAAGCTGCACAGTCTCCTACATGGCTCTCTGGTGAAGCTGACCAAAATGCCACAGGCACATGGTGTTTACTTGTATAAGGAGAACACTTCTGATAGGGATAGATTTTTTTTTCAAAAACTATAGATTTTTGTTGTCTATCCTTTTTTTTCTCTTTTTTTGGCCACTTTTATTGGTCTTTCATTTATTTTCATCCATCTTTGTTCTTTGGCCTGTGTGGGCCTCCCATTACAGTGGCCTCTGTCGCTGCAGAGCACCGGCTCTGGGCACAAGCGCTCCAGAGCTCCAGCTCGGTAGTTGGACATATCAGTCCGGCTGTTCTGCAGCACGTGGGATCTTCCCAGGCCAGGGATTGAACTGGTGCCCCCTGTACTGCAAGGTGGTGTCCTTACCCACTGGACCACCAGGGAAGCCCTTGGCTTTAAATATAGCCATATGTAAATAATCTTCCCAAAATCTTTAACTATCCCTTCTCCCCCTGCAACTATGAGTTTGTTTTCTAAGTATGGGAGTCTCTTTCTGTTTTGTAAATAAGTTTATTTGTATAATTTTATTTTAGAGTCCACATATAAGGGATGTCATATATTTCTCCTTCTCTGTCTGACTTACTTCACTCAGTATGACACTCTCTAGTTTCAACCATGTTGCTGTAAATGGTCTTATTTCATTCTTTCTAATGGCTGAGTAATATTGCATTGTATGTACGTACATCTTCTTTGTCCATTCCTCTGTCGATGGACATTTAGGCTGTTTCCATGTCTTGGCGACTGTAAACAGTGCTGCAATGAACACTGGAGTGCATGTATCTCTTTGGGCCATATTTTCCTCTGGATATACTCCCAGGAGTGGGATTGCAAGGTCATATGGTAGCTCTATGTTTAGTTTCTTAAGGAACCTCCAGACAGTTCTCCATAGTGGCTGTACCCATTTACATTCCCACCAACAGTGTAGGAAGGTTCCCTTCTCTCCACACCCTCTCCAGCATTTGTTTGTGGATTTTCAATAGGGCTACTTTTGTGTGTGTGTGTGTCTATGTTCAGTCAACTCGTGCAACCCTATGGACTGTAACTTGCCAGATTCCTTTGTCTATAGGATTCTCCAGGCAGGAATACTGGCATGGGGTGCCATTTCCTACTTCAGGGGGTTGTTTTAAATCTGTGGATAAACTTTAAATAACCATCTTCAGGACCTTGAGACTTCCATTCCTAGCGGGCCATCCTGCCCTAGTTATGCGTAACATTCCAACGCCCCTCCCTAGTCATGATTCCAGGACAGTGGGACTCTCAGTTATCCTTTCAGTGAGGCCTGGGCCCTAGCTGTTCACCTGTGCCCTACACCCACCCGCTTCGACTCTAGCTACCCCTGTCCCAAGATGAGAAGTCCAGGGGCTTCCCTGGTAGCTCAGTGGTAAAGAATTGGCCTGCCAATGCAGAAGACATGGGTTCAATCCCTGTCCTAGGAAGATCCCACAGGTTGCAGAGCAACCAAGATAAGGAGACCAGACCTGACTTACACAAGTCCCTACATGCTCTGTACGGACAAAGACATTTTGTCCCAAGACAGCTATGCAATTGCTGTTTGTTTTTTTTCTTCAAAGAATTTAAACCAATAAATAACCTCAGAGCCTAGATTCAATCCCATCTGTATCCTCAACCATAGTCTCCAAACCCTAAAGCTGTGCTTCTAGCTACAGTCATTAGTGGAGGCTTTTCTTCACTTCTTTCATCAAGCAAACACCCTGGAGTGCCTCTTCCTGGCTCCCACTCACCCCAGCTCTGGCACTCACACTTACAATGGGTGTGTGTTTGCATGCATTGAAATGCGGAACAGGTGAACATGTGGCTTGTATCCTGAGGCTTCTCAAAAGGAGTGGTGCTTTTCACTGATCCATAAAAAAAAAATAAAAATGATTAATTTTAGGGAAAGAGTTCATTCTTTTTAACATTTTCATTTATAAAGGGGCATTGTCTATATTGTATTTCAAAGTAAATATATTTCATTAAAAAGAGGACATTAATAATTTTATCTTTGCTTAATAGTGGGTGTTTAACAAGTTACAGTCCTTCTCTAGCCAGATTAGCATACCACAGTCTTTGTTTCACTTTTATCTCTCTGGCTACTCCTCTGTCTCTGCTGCAGCTCTCTATCTCCGCCTGGTTGATTCCCAGGGCCCCAAGCCCAGACCTTGCTCTACTGTCCTCATTCCCTTGGTAAGCTCTCAAACATGTCATGAATATCTGGCTTTCCGTGCTGAGGCTTCTGAAACCTAGTGCCTAGTGTTATTTTTCACTGGTTTGTAAGAAACACAAAAAGTAGATTAATTTCTCTGAAAAGGTTATTCTTTTTCATGTTTTCATTTTCAAGGGGGCTTTGTCAACACACTATTTCAAGATAAATATGTTCAGTTAAAATGAACCTAGAGGTTGTCATACTTTCTGAAGTCAGACAGAAAAAGACAAATATTATATGAGATCAATCAATTATATGTGGACTGGTACAAATGAACTTATTTACAAAACAGAAACAGAGTCACAGATGTAGAAAACAAGCTTACGGTTATCTGGAGGGGATGGAGGTGGTAGGGATAAACTGGGAGATTGGGACTGACATATACACACTACTATAAGGGCTCAGATGGTAAAGAATCCGCCTACAATGTGAGAGACCTGGGTTCATTCCCTGGGTTGGGAAGATCCCCTGGAAGAAGAAACGTCTCTCCAGTATTCTTGCCTGGAGATTTCCATAGACCAAGGAGCCTGGTGGGCTACAGTCCATGGGCTCGCAAAGAGTTAAGTCACACCGGAGCGACTTTCACTTTGCATACTCTCACTACTCTATAAAATAGGTACCTAAAACAGTCTACTATATAGCACAGGGAACTCTACTCAATAGTCTGTAATGACCTATTTGGGAAATTAATCTAAAAAATGAGTGGATGTATGTATATATATAACTGATTCACTTTGCTGTACAGTAAAAATGAAGACAACATTGTAAATCGACCACTCCAATAGAAATTAATATAAAAAACGATGACATTCACTGTGTCTTTTATTGATGGCAGATGTTTAGCAACTTATGGTACCCATCTCTCTAGCTTCTACTGCACCACACTCTAGTTTTCTAGACCAGATCTCTGGATGGCTCCCTACTCTTGGTAGGCCCCAGGTTTTACCTCTTGCACCTTCTCCTTTTCTCCCATTCTCTTCAAACCTGCTCCTTAAATTCTTCCACATCTCAGGAAACGAAAATTCCATCCTTCTGTGCCACCTCTTTTCCCAGCGCCCCCAGCCCAGACCTTGCTCTACTGTCCTCATTCCCTTGGTAAGCTCTCAAACATGTCATGAATATCTGGCTTTCCGTGCTGAGGCTTCTGAAACCTAGTGCCTAGTGTTATTTTTCACTGGTTTGTAAGAAACACAAAAAGTAGATTAATTTCTCTGAAAAGGTTATTCTTTTTCATGTTTTCATTTTCAAGGGGGCTTTGTCAACACACTATTTCAAGATAAATATGTTCAGTTAAAATGAACCTAGAGGTTGTCATACTTTCTGAAGTCAGACAGAAAAAGACAAATATTATATGAGATCAATCAATTATATGTGGACTGGTACAAATGAACTTATTTACAAAACAGAAACAGAGTCACAGATGTAGAAAACAAGCTTACGGTTATCTGGAGGGGATGGAGGTGGTAGGGATAAACTGGGAGATTGGGACTGACATATACACACTACTATAAGGGCTCAGATGGTAAAGAATCCGCCTACAATGTGAGAGACCTGGGTTCATTCCCTGGGTTGGGAAGATCCCCTGGAAGAAGAAACGTCTCTCCAGTATTCTTGCCTGGAGATTTCCATAGACCAAGGAGCCTGGTGGGCTACAGTCCATGGGCTCGCAAAGAGTTAAGTCACCCCGGGAGCGACTTTCACTTTGCATACTCTCACTACTCTATAAAATAGGTACCTAAAACAGTCTACTATATAGCACAGGGAACTCTACTCAATAGTCTGTAATGACCTATTTGGGAAATTAATCTAAAAAATGAGTGGATGTATGTATATATATAACTGATTCACTTTGCTGTACAGTAAAAATGAAGACAACATTGTAAATCGACCACTCCAATAGAAATTAATATAAAAAACGATGACATTCACTGTGTCTTTTATTGATGGCAGATGTTTAGCAACTTATGGTACCCATCTCTCTAGCTTCTACTGCACCACACTCTAGTTTTCTAGACCAGATCTCTGGATGGCTCCCTACTCTTGGTAGGCCCCAGGTTTTACCTCTTGCACCTTCTCCTTTTCTCCCATTCTCTTCAAACCTGCTCCTTAAATTCTTCCACATCTCAGGAAACGAAAATTCCATCCTTCTGTGCCACCTCTTTTTCTTTGTCCCTAACATTCAGAAATTCTGTTGGCTCTACCTTCAAGAACATTTGCAGGGTCTGATCAATTCTCATGTCTCCCCTGTGGCTTCCATTCAACTCCATTGGTAGAAGAGTCTCCTTACTCATCTTCCTGCTTCCACACTTGTCTGCTGAATTCTTTTTTTAACTGCCCATTTTGGGGTGTGTGTGTGTGTGTGTGTGTGTGTGTGTGTGTATTATTTTACAGTGTTTTTTCCCTCTTTTCTGTTTTATTGAGATGTAACTGACATACAGCAGTATGTAAGTTTAAGGTATACAGGATAATGACGTGACTTACACATATATTGTGAAATGATTACCACAGTAAGTCTATTTAACATCCATCAGCTCATACAGATATAAGAGGGAAAAAAAGAAAAAATGCTTTTTCCCTTGTGATGAGAACTTTTAGAATCTACTCTTTAAGTAACTTTCAAAAATATACCATCCACCAGTGTTAACTATAGTTGTCACATGTTGAATATTACATTATGCCTAAAGTCTATTTTTACACAATGGCCTAAGTGTTAATCACATTATTCTTCCTCTCATAACCTTCCAGAGGTTCTTAATTTCTCAAAGGCCAAAGACATTATAAATGCCAATAAGGCTCTGCATTGTCTGGTCCCTTATCTCTTTCAAGTCAAGGCTAAAATGACCACCCAATCATCCTAGTTAAAATGGAAACACCTCTCCTTCTTGATACTCCTCATCTCGTTATCCTGCTCTGTCCTTTCCCATATGGTCACATTCTAAGAGAGCAAATAATCTGCTTATTTGTTTATTGTTTGACTTACGTAGGCTGTAAAAAGGTAAGGATTTTCATATTTTTGTCACTGATAGATTTCAAGTGCTTACAACAGGACTTAGCACATAGTAGGCACTCATACACAGAAGAACTATACAAAAAAAAGAAAGATCTTAATAACCTGGATAATCATGATAGTGTGATCACCCACCTAGAACCACACATCCATCCTGGAGTATGAAGTCAACTGGAAGCATTACTAAAAAAAAACAAAGCTCCCTGAACATTAAATTCTTCCACATCTCAGGAAACGAAAATTCCATCCTTCTGTGCCACCTCTTTTTCTTTGTCCCTAACATTCAGAAATTCTGTTGGCTCTACCTTCAAGAACATTTGCAGGGTCTGATCAATTCTCATGTCTCCCCTGTGGCTTCCATTCAACTCCATTGGTAGAAGAGTCTCCTTACTCATCTTCCTGCTTCCACACTTGTCTGCTGAATTCTTTTTTTAACTGCCCATTTTGGGGTGTGTGTGTGTGTGTGTGTGTGTGTGTGTGTATTATTTTACAGTGTTTTTTCCCTCTTTTCTGTTTTATTGAGATGTAACTGACATACAGCAGTATGTAAGTTTAAGGTATACAGGATAATGACGTGACTTACACATATATTGTGAAATGATTACCACAGTAAGTCTATTTAACATCCATCAGCTCATACAGATATAAGAGGGAAAAAAAGAAAAAATGCTTTTTCCCTTGTGATGAGAACTTTTAGAATCTACTCTTTAAGTAACTTTCAAAAATATACCATCCACCAGTGTTAACTATAGTTGTCACATGTTGAATATTACATTATGCCTAAATTCTATTTTTTACACAATGGCCTAAGTGTTAATCACATTATTCTTCCTCTCATAACCTTCCAGAGGTTCTTAATTTCTCAAAGGCCAAAGACATTATAAATGCCAATAAGGCTCTGCATTGTCTGGTCCCTTATCTCTTTCAAGTCAAGGCTAAAATGACCACCCAATCATCCTAGTTAAAATGGAAACACCTCTCCTTCTTGATACTCCTCATCTCGTTATCCTGCTCTGTCCTTTCCCATATGGTCACATTCTAAGAGAGCAAATAATCTGCTTATTTGTTTATTGTTTGACTTACGTAGGCTGTAAAAAGGTAAGGATTTTCATATTTTTGTCACTGATAGATTTCAAGTGCTTACAACAGGACTTAGCACATAGTAGGCACTCATACACAGAAGAACTATACAAAAAAAAGAAAGATCTTAATAACCTGGATAATCATGATAGTGTGATCACCCACCTAGAACCACACATCCATCCTGGAGTATGAAGTCAACTGGAAGCATTACTACAAACAAAGCTAGTGGAGGTGATGGAATTCTAGATGAGCTGTTTCAAATCCTAAAAGATGATGCTATTAAAGTGCTGCACTAAGTATGTCAGCAAATTTGGAAAACTCAGCAGTGGCCACAGGACTGGAAAAAGTCAGTTTTCATTCCAAATCACAAAGAAAGGCAATGCCAAATGATGTTCAAACTATGGCACAATTGCCCTCATTTCACATGCTACTAAGTTAATGCTCAAAATCCTTCAAGCTAGGCTTCAACAGTACATGAATTGAGAACTTTCAGATATACAAGGTAGATTTAGAAAAGGCAGAAGAACCAGAGATATATGGCCAACATCTATTGGATAACAGAGAAAGGAAGGAAATTCCAGAAAAACATCTACTTCTGCTTCATTAACTACGCTAAAGCCGGGCTTCCCCTGGTGGTCCAGCGGGTAAGGACACCGCCTTGCACTGCAAGGGGCGCTGGTTTGATCCCTGGCCTGGGAAGATCCCACGTGCCGTGGAGTGGCTGGACTGATGTGTCCAATTACTGAGCCAGAGCTCTGGAGCGCATGCGCCCGGAGCCGGCACTCTGCGACAGAGGCCACCGCTGCGACAGACGCCACCGCGATGGGAGGCCCACAGGGGCCGAAGAACAAAGACAGATGAAAACAGAGAAATGAAAGACCAATAGAAGTGGCCTGCCCATCCCCCTCCCTCCCCACCCCACACCCTCAAAAAGATAAATAAATAAAATAAATGTTTAAAAAAAAAAAAAAAAAAAAAACTACGCTAAAGCCTTTGACTGTGTGGATCACAACAAACTGTGGAAAATTCTTAAAGAGATTTCTACATCTACCAGATCACCTTACCTGCCTCCTACAAAACCAGTACGTAGGTCAAGAAGCAAGTTAGAATCCCACATGGAACAATGGACTGGTTCAAAACTGGAAAAGGAGTACATCAAGGCTGTATATTGTTGCCCTGCTTATTTAATTTATATGCAGAGTACATAATGCGAAATGCAGGGTTGGATGACTCACAAGCTGGAATCAAGATTGCCAGGAGAAATATCAGCAACCTCAGATGTGCAGATGATACCATTTTAACGGGAGAAAGCGAAGAGGAACTAAGGAGCCTCTTGATGAGGGTGAAAGAGGAGCGAGAAACTCAACATTCGGGTTTCCCTGGTGGTCCAGTGGGTAAGGACATTGCCTTGCAGTATAAGGGGTGCCAGTTTGATCCCTGGCCTGGGAAAATCCCACATGCTGCGGAGTGGTTGGACCAATGTGTCCAACTACTGAGCCGGAGCTCTGGAGTGAATGCGCCTGGAGCCGGTGCTCTGCAGCGACAGAGGCTACTGTGATGGGAGGCCCATGTGGGCCGGAGAACAAAGATGGATGCAAATGGATAAATGAAATAGAAGTGTCCCAAAAAAAACAAAAACAAAAATAAAAACTCAACATTCATAAAAATGAACATCATGGCATTCGGTTCCATCACTTCATAGCAAATAAAAGGGGAAAAAGTGGAAACAGTAACAGATTTTATTTTCTTGGGCTCCAAAATCACTGCGGATGGTGACTGCAGCCATGAAATTAAAAGACGCGGGCCTCCCTCATGGTCCAGTGGGTAAAGAGTCCGTCTTGTAGTGCAAGGGGCACCGGTTCGATCCCTGGCCTGGGAGGATCCCACATGCCGAGGAGAGGCTGGGCTGGTGTATCCAATTACGAGCCAGGGCTCTGCAGCATGTGCACCCAGAGTTGCTGCTCTGCAATGGGTGGCCCACACAGGTCAAAGAATAAAGATGGATGAAAAATAAATAAATAAACAAGAGGCCAAAATTTAAAGAAAAACCCAATAATTAAAAAAAGAATTAAAAGACGCTTGCTCCTTGGAAGAAAAGTTACAAGAAACCTAGAGAACTTTAAAAAGCAGAGACTTCACTTTGCCTATAAAGATCCATATAGTCAAAGCTATGTTCTTTTTCCAGCAGTCATATATGGATATGAGAACTGGACCTTCTTTATAGAAGGCTGGGTGCCAAAGAATTGATGCTGTCTAACTATGGTGCTGAAGAAGAGTCTTGAGAGTCCCCTGGACAGTGAGGAGATCAAACTAGTCAATCTTAAAGGAAATCAACCCTGAATGTTCATTGGAAGGACTGATGCTGAAGCTGAAGCTCCAATACTTTGGCCACCAGATGCGAAGAGCTGACTCACTGGAAAAGACCTTGATGCTGGGAAAGAATGAAGGCAGGAGGAGAAGGGGGTGACAGAAGATGAGATGGTTATATGGCATCACTGACTCAATGGATGTGAGCTTGAACAAATTCTGGAAAATAGTGAAGGACAGGGAAGCCTGGCGTGCTGCAATTACTGGGGTCACAAAGTGTCACATGCAACTTAAATGACTGAACAACAACAAAGGCACTCATAAATATTTATGGCATGAATAAGTAAATGAGTATAGTAGATAAGTGAACAATTTACTAAATTAACTGGGAGTAAAAAATGCTACGGTGTGAAGATCATTTAATATCTTAATTAGTAATAATAACATAATGGACTTCCCAGGTGGCTCAGTTGGTAAAGAATCCACCTGCCAATGCAGGAGACACAAGATTCACAGGTTTAATCCCTGGGTCAGGAAGATCCCCTCGAGGAGGAAGTGGCAACCCACTCCAGCATTCTTGCCTGGAAAATTTCATGGACAGAGGAGCCTGGTGGGCTACAGTCCATGGGGTCGCAAAAAGTTGGATACCACTAAGCAACTGAGAACACATAACATACTATAATGGAAAAAGCACGAGGTGAAAGGCAACACAGGAGGGGAGAAGCCCTGACTGCCAAGGTCTACAGATGCCAGTCTTTCTGATTTTGGCTTCTTTTTCCTCTCCCCTTCCTTTACACAGGTCAGATGGATGAAAAATAAATAAATAAACAAGAGGCCAAAATTTAAAGAAAAACCCAATAATTAAAAAAAGAATTAAAAGACGCTTGCTCCTTGGAAGAAAAGTTACAAGAAACCTAGAGAACTTTAAAAAGCAGAGACTTCACTTTGCCTATAAAGATCCATATAGTCAAAGCTATGTTCTTTTTCCAGCAGTCATATATGGATATGAGAACTGGACCTTCTTTATAGAAGGCTGGGTGCCAAAGAATTGATGCTGTCTAACTATGGTGCTGAAGAAGAGTCTTGAGAGTCCCCTGGACAGTGAGGAGATCAAACTAGTCAATCTTAAAGGAAATCAACCCTGAATGTTCATTGGAAGGACTGATGCTGAAGCTGAAGCTCCAATACTTTGGCCACCAGATGCGAAGAGCTGACTCACTGGAAAAGACCTTGATGCTGGGAAAGAATGAAGGCAGGAGGAGAAGGGGGTGACAGAAGATGAGATGGTTATATGGCATCACTGACTCAATGGATGTGAGCTTGAACAAATTCTGGAAAATAGTGAAGGACAGGGAAGCCTGGCGTGCTGCAATTACTGGGGTCACAAAGTGTCACATGCAACTTAAATGACTGAACAACAACAAAGGCACTCATAAATATTTATGGCATGAATAAGTAAATGAGTATAGTAGATAAGTGAACAATTTACTAAATTAACTGGGAGTAAAAAATGCTACGGTGTGAAGATCATTTAATATCTTAATTAGTAATAATAACATAATGGACTTCCCAGGTGGCTCAGTTGGTAAAGAATCCACCTGCCAATGCAGGAGACACAAGATTCACAGGTTTAATCCCTGGGTCAGGAAGATCCCCTCGAGGAGGAAGTGGCAACCCACTCCAGCATTCTTGCCTGGAAAATTTCATGGACAGAGGAGCCTGGTGGGCTACAGTCCATGGGGTCGCAAAAAGTTGGATACCACTAAGCAACTGAGAACACATAACATACTATAATGGAAAAAGCACGAGGTGAAAGGCAACACAGGAGGGGAGAAGCCCTGACTGCCAAGGTCTACAGATGCCAGTCTTTCTGATTTTTGCTTCTTTTTCCTCTCCCCTTCCTGTCCTATTGTGATTCTACTATAAATTTTCAGCTATTCTCTAACTAAGGTGCCTGGCTGCCTCTTTCAGGCCTGGAAGACACTGTCCTGTGAGTGTCCTTTATCATCTTCCTTTGCCCCTTACCTCCTTCCCTTTGAACTGGACTTAGCAATCACCGCCTCTAAGTAGCTTTGCTTGACCCACTGAACCCCAGACTGCATCATCCCATTTGTGCTTGCTCACACATCACTCCATGGTGTCTAAACCCGTCACCATGTGTTAGGGACTCTGAAACCAAATCTGAATGGTTTTGAATCCTTGTTGGCTGACCACAGGTGCAAAGCAGTTCCTCTAACAACTGCTAGCAGAGAATTGTTTGCGGGGATTTAAGGATGGAAGTGCAATATGAAGAAGCACTGGATCCTAGAAGAATCAATAGTATTGACCATAAAGATACAAAATGGTCACTTCATTTTCCTTGTGGTGGCTCCCCATGTTAGTGAAATGACACACGTGTAAATATTTCGGATGCAGTGTGTCATGAAGGGAGGGCCCTTGGAAAAGCCTTTGCTTGTTTTTGCGTCCACAACCCTTTGGATTTTTAGAGATTCTGTATTCTGCTAGTTGGGTCCAGGGGATGAGTCTAGGGGCTCATGAGATTGGGGGAAGGAGAGATAGGAAAAACACCTTATATGCTTAAGAACGTGTTCACACCAAATAGTCCAGATCTGATTTTGAGATGACTAAAGAGAACAGATCTGTGCAAGGATCTCTAGAAGCCATGACCTGTTTAAAGAGACTGAGTCTCCTGATAACCAGTGACAACCCAGATGGGGAAACATGAACCAGGATTCTTCTGACATTCATGAAAACACCGATTGTTTAATCTGTCTGCAATGTGGGAGACTTGGGTTCGATCCCTGGGTTTGGAAGACTCCCCTGTAGGAGAGCATAGCAACCCACTCCAGTATTTTTGCCTGGAGAATCCCCATGGACAGAGGAGCCTGGTGGGCTACAGTCTATTAGGTTGCAAAGAGTTGGACAAGACTGAGTGACTAAGCACACAGCACAGCACATGCAACATAAAGGCTCAAGTTATTCCTATTTGGCTGTTAAAATAACAAACTTTCAACGCTGGAAAATTTTGGGATCCTCCGATTGTGTTTTGAAGGCTCCACCTGGGATAGGGTTTCCACAGGTGGCGCTAGTGGTAGAGAACCCGCCTAGCAATGCAGGAGACATGAGACACAGATTTTATCCCTGGGTTGGGAAGATCCCCGGAGAAGGACATGCAACTCACTCCAGTATTTTTGCCTGAAGAATCCCATGGACAGAGAAGCCTGGTGGGCTACAGTCCTTTGGGTCACAAAGAGTCAGACATGACTGAGTGACTTAGCAGGCATCTGGGAGAGGGACTAGGAAATAATGCTTAGGACAATGGCCACCATCCTGTTGAATGGGTCAGTGTACAGGTCGTCATGTGGATCCACAGAGGAAGTTTGTATGGATTTAGGGGGTACTGCTGGGTACTGAAGGTAAGAAATAGACTGGACCCCACAAGATAACTTGGCAAAACTTTTCGAGAGAAAATAAAACGCATTTCCTGAGGGTGTAACTCTTTGATTCGGTGTGAGAGAGAGAGAAGTGGCTAAAACTCGGAGCTCACAATGGAGACTCTGAGCTCACAATGGACGGGGCCTGAGTTTGATCCCTGGTCAGGGAACAAGATGCCACAAGCCAAAACTAAGAGTTCACATGCTGCAGCTAAAGATCTTGCATGCCACAATGAAGATCCCTCGAGCTGCAACTAAGACCTGGCACAGAAAAATAAAGAAAGAAAAATTTAAAAGACCTCTTTAAAAAAAGAAAAGAAAAGAGGGAGGGGAGGGGGTATACAGTATCCTACATCTTAGGAAGGCCTGCTGGGAATTTCTTTCCAACTCCACTACCACTCTCAGTGCCTAGCCTCTAGCATGCCTCCGGACATCTCTGGATAGCTAGATACTGGGCTTAAGGACTGTATTCTCAAAAAGTAAGCCAGCTGGTTAGGAAAAGACAGACAACTGTCACTTCCCCCATGGGGCTCTATCAATGTGAAAGGATGCCCTCAAAGCATTTAGGAGCTCCTATTCCTATTACTTTCCAGTAATTGCTGGGAAAAATAACTGAAGACAGGAATTACCTGGAGGAGTTAATTTAAAAGATGTGGTTTTACTTTGCTTGGTCTTGGAGAAGCAGAATGCTTATTATACTAAGACCTTTCCATAAAATATTCACTTTTAAAAATTTGTTTCTTTTTTAATTTTCAAAAAATTTTGTTTAAAAACGCATTTTTTAAAAAAGGATTTATTTATTTGTTTACTTTGGGCGGGGGTCAGGTTGGGGAGGGAGGGGAGTGGGCGGGCCACTTCTATTGATCTTTCATTTCTCTATTTTCATTCGTCTTCGTTCTTTGGCTCCTGTGGGCCTCCCATCGCGGTGGCGTCTGTCGTTGCAGAGCACCGGCTCTGGGAGCATGCGCTCCAGAGCTCCGGCTCGGTGATTGGACACATCAGTCCAGCCGCTCTGCGGCACGTGGGATCTTCCCAGGCCAGGGATCGAACAGGCACCCCTTGCACTGCAAGGCGGTGTCCTTACCCACTGGACCACCAGGGGAAGCCCTAAAAACGCATTTTTAAAAAATGATAGTGAAGGAGGCATCAATGAGTAAAGATAAGACACCGCTCAATTTCAGAAAATATATACACACATTCTGGACTTCATGAAATTTCACAAATGAAACCATGGAATGTCATAATGAGTGTACTGATGGGGTTCCACTGGTTAAAGAATTTGCCTTGTAATGCAAGAGACGCGGGTTCAGTCCCTCGTCTGGGAAGATCTCACACGCCTGGGAACAACGAAGCTTCCATGCAACAACTACCAAGCCTGTGCTTACAGACCAAGAGCCACAACTACTGAAGCCCGTGGGCCCCAGAGCCAGTGCTAGAGAGGCCACTGCAATGAGAAGCCTGCACATGCAACCAAGAGTAGCCTCTGCTAGGCAAAACTAGAGAAAGTCCATTGCAGCAACGGAAGACCCAGCATAGCCAAAAATAAATAAATAAATCCTTTTTTTTCTTTTTTAAAAGAGTGTACCGAAAACAACAGCTCATGATGTCATTCACTGCAGATGTCGCACTTGCTACTCAGAACACAGACACATTTCAGTCCCGCTTGAATAAGGAACAGAAGTTTCTCTCAGACAGCTCAATGCCAGTCTATGTATTGCAGTTTAAAATGCATGTCAGCTAACGTACAAAAATAAAAATCCAATGCTTTTGGATGTTTGAAGTTGAATCTCTACCGTCTTAAAGTTATTTCCTGACTTACAGTTTTTAAAAGCTGGTTTTATAGTTTAAATCGGAAAAGGGACGCAAATTTCCCTATTTTCAAAAGATTTGGGTGATTCTCTATTTTTTCCCACGAAGTAGACTACGTCAGCAAAATAATACACCGTGCACTACTCTGGCCTCTCAGGAAACATGACAAATTCAAGTTTGCCAGAAAGAGATTAATGATCACTTTCAGTCATACATCTCCCTCTTACTTTTTAGGGATACTGGTCTGGAGAGAAAATGGCGGCGGGGGGGTGGGAGCAGGAGAAATTCGTTACTTTAGGATCAGAAATGGGCAATGAATGCCTTGTTAGTTACAGAACCGTTGGCCTCCATTTATGTTTTTCTGTCAAATTACACTTTCCCCCACAAAGAGATTTCAAAAAAATTTACAAAACAGACCTCCACTATAGTTTTAAATCCTTAAACCAAGAGAAGGTGGTATGTAAATAGCATTAGCTACAACTCTTAGAGCCGGTTTGTCAGAAATGAACAACAACCGTTAAATTCAATTCTTTCTGAATTCTAGTTCTTGCCATCTTATTTTGACGCAAATAGAAACGGAATAGCATTTTTAGATTCGGCATTTCTGTGTGGTGCAGACATGCTGGTTTCTATGAATCTTCTCACCTCTGGGAAATGTACTTCTGAACTGTGTAAGTGTGCAACTAGCCAAGTGGAAGTATGACGCAACAGTCCCCTGCAAATTGCCTTTAAAACAATGATGTCATTTGGCGCAGATGTAGTCACGTTTATAACACAGGTAGCTACTGCAAAGCTGCCTCCACATCGTCCGATTCCCCCACCCCCACCGTGTGCAAGACGCCGAAAGACATTTTCCGGGTTTCCTAACCCTCAACTTATGGAAGGTGGGCGCACCACAGTGGCTCGAGCCCACCGCTCGTGCAGATGAAGTGGGACCGCGGCGAGGGGATCAGCATTGCCGAGTTCCCAGCCCCGACGGCGAAGCCGCGGGGTAAGCCGTGTCGGGCCGGGCCCCCGGCCGCAGCGCCGAATGCCTTCTTCCCTCCGTGAGGCTGTTTGATGTTTGAAGTTGAATCTCTACCGTCTTAAAGTTATTTCCTGACTTACAGTTTTTAAAAGCTGGTTTTATAGTTTAAATCGGAAAAGGGACGCAAATTTCCCTATTTTCAAAAGATTTGGGTGATTCTCTATTTTTTCCCACGAAGTAGACTACGTCAGCAAAATAATACACCGTGCACTACTCTGGCCTCTCAGGAAACATGACAAATTCAAGTTTGCCAGAAAGAGATTAATGATCACTTTCAGTCATACATCTCCCTCTTACTTTTTAGGGATACTGGTCTGGAGAGAAAATGGCGGCGGGGGGGTGGGAGCAGGAGAAATTCGTTACTTTAGGATCAGAAATGGGCAATGAATGCCTTGTTAGTTACAGAACCGTTGGCCTCCATTTATGTTTTTCTGTCAAATTACACTTTCCCCCACAAAGAGATTTCGCAACAAATTTACAAAACAGACCTCCACTATAGTTTTAAATCCTTAAACCAAGAGAAGGTGGTATGTAAATAGCATTAGCTACAACTCTTAGAGCCGGTTTGTCAGAAATGAACAACAACCGTTAAATTCAATTCTTTCTGAATTCTAGTTCTTGCCATCTTATTTTGACGCAAATAGAAACGGAATAGCATTTTTAGATTCGGCATTTCTGTGTGGTGCAGACATGCTGGTTTCTATGAATCTTCTCACCTCTGGGAAATGTACTTCTGAACTGTGTAAGTGTGCAACTAGCCAAGTGGAAGTATGACGCAACAGTCCCCTGCAAATTGCCTTTAAAACAATGATGTCATTTGGCGCAGATGTAGTCACGTTTATAACACAGGTAGCTACTGCAAAGCTGCCTCCACATCGTCCGATTCCCCCACCCCCACCGTGTGCAAGACGCCGAAAGACATTTTCCGGGTTTCCTAACCCTCAACTTATGGAAGGTGGGCGCACCACAGTGGCTCGAGCCCACCGCTCGTGCAGATGAAGTGGGACCGCGGCGAGGGGATCAGCATTGCCGAGTTCCCAGCCCCGACGGCGAAGCCGCGGGGTAAGCCGTGTCGGGCCGGGCCCCCGGCCGCAGCGCCGAATGCCTTCTTCCCTCCGTGAGGCCCGCTGGCGTGGCGGGCGGAACGTGGGGCCCCGCGGGCGTGGGACAGCCCTGCCCCCACCCGGCTCCCACACCCGCTCCCGCTCCCGCAGCGCCGGAAGTGACGCGCGCTGACTGAAAGATGGCGGCATTGGCGCTCGACCAGGGGGAAGGTAAACACCCTCCAGGCCGCTGCCCCGCGCGGGCCCCCTCGAGGCGCCGGCGGGGGGCGAGAGTGCCTCCCGGGCCTGCGTTTCAACTCTCCGCTTCCTACCATTCGACCTCTCTACCCGCGTGGCAGGTTTCGGCGTAGCGACGACGGCGCACGGGGCCCCCTACTGGCGGGCCCCGCCTCCCTGGGCGGGCCCCGGGCGGCTCCCGCGGCCCGCAGGGGGCGCGCGGCCCGGAGCGGCCCCTGGCTCGTGGCCCCGCAGGCTCCACCTCTTTCCCGCCCCTTTCCCGCCTTCCTCCACCCCCGGCGTGGGTGATCCTGAGGCTCGGCGCGCTCCGGGGCAGAAGCTCCGAGACGCCGTCGTCGACGTCGCCACCGCCGGTGCTTCTGCAGCTCGCCGCCCCCCAGCCCCTCTCTCCGCCCCAGGCCCCGCGTCTGCCCTCCCGCCGAACCCCGCCGGGCGCTGCGAAGCTCCTGGCGTTGGTAAGGCGGGGACCAGCCCCGACGCCGCTCCGCCTCGCGCAGAGTCCGAGTGTCTCGAATCGCTTCACAGCGCTGTCTTCTTTCCCAGGACTGGTTTCGTGGGGGCCGCAGGCGCGCAGACTCGCCCCCCGCCGGAGCGCCCCGGCTCGGCCCGGGAGCGGCCCCTTGTAGACGTTTGAGGAGCCTGCCGAGTGCCGTCCCGGCGCCCTATCGCCCACCGCCCGGCCCGTTGGCCCGCTTGTTCCTGATGCAGACTGCCGTCCACTAGAGGCTGGACAGACCCCCGAGGTGCGTAGCCGCCCCTGGCCCTCCGGCCTGCGGGAGCCCGGGCTTCGCGGCTCCGCGCAAGGCACGGATTCGGTAGCCCTTCTGCACCGACTCGAGTCACACATTTGATTGACGCCGGGATCTAATTTGTCTTTGAGTTTACTTAAATTGTTTGAAATCTATTTTTTTCCCCCAAGGAGAAAAAAAAAAGGAAGAAGCATAATTCAGCCATTTTTTGCACCACACAGCTGCAGGTACCATGATTATTTTCTCCCTAACCCGCTCCTACCCTTTAAAAATGCTATTTATGCCCGAAATAGAACTATGCGAAATGCGAGGTGTAAAACGCGGAATCCGAAGGTCTGGGTTCGACTAGGTGACTCTGAGAAAATCGCTTACCGAACCTCGGTTTCTTATCTATGAAATCGAGTCGGTAATAGCCACATCACAGGGTAGTGAGGACTGTATGAGGTCATATATGTGAAAATAATCCGTAGCTGTAAAGTGTTGTAAAATGCAAAGCAATTTTTAAAGTAACCTTTGCCAGAGTGGTGAATGTGGTAGTGGCTAACTGTTGCTGCCGCTTTTTTTCCGGTATTATAGGTGTAAGCGATAAGGACGGAATTAGTAAAACAGTGCTCCCAATCGATTAGGTATATAATAGTCACGTTGCTTGGTCTTCTTCCTCCGAAATGCTAACTGCTTATTTAAATAACGGTATTCTTTATTTCAAATTTAACGTTACTGAGGTGCTTTGGTTTTCATTTTTCTAGGCCGCTTGTGCCCTTTTGCTTACTCGGAATATTAAACACCTTGCATTTGTTTGGTCTTTTCTGTTTTTCGAATTTACATTTTCTTTTGTTAATCTTGATAAAATTGTCATTTGGAAAATGCTGTTAAGATATATATCCCAATTTTAATGCCTGTTTTTCGTCTAGGAAACAAGATGCCTGAGTATCTCTACTAATTTGAAAATTGCTTTTGGAGAGCTTATACATGCGTTCATGTTTCTGTAATTAATAGATTTAGAAATGTATAGAGGATTTCAGGTTTTTAACGGTTAATATAATGTTTGTATAATTGATAATTCTCCTTTATTCATTACACTTAGTAGGGGCTTAGAACCAGATTCTCTGTGGTAAAGGAGGTTAATTTGCACTTTTTATTGCTGATTAGCTTGGGAGGATAATAAAATATATAAGCCATAAATATTTGTGGTTTGAAAATTGGAATTTTTTTGTCAATTTATAATATATATATGCAATATCAGTATGGAATCATTCTTATTTGGCACATCATAAATATATGGTTTGGCTTTTTAAAATAGGCCACAAAAAAGTGAAAGAGAAGCTTTTTAAAAATATATGTATTGTTATTTTTAGCTAACAAATGGGTTTTCTTGAGGTTTTTTTCCTAAAATGTTTTATTAGACTTATAGTCCAATGCCAGTTGTCTTTCTGAATATGCTTTTGTTTTTTTTAAAAGGCTGAATAATGCAAGGCGGGCATGATTAAATTAGCAAAAGGAAGAGCCTACTTCAATGTGCTATAGGTTTTATACATTGAACTATTTGTCCTGAAGATAAAATTTTAGCAAATCAGTGCTTTATTGGGAATTTCAAGGTTTGGCCTTCTGTGTGTTTTGATTTGGAGCTAAAATCTTGGAACTAGGACTGATGTGGCTTCATGGGTGTCCAGAAGACTCCCAAACTTGGTTTAATAATCAGCGCGTAAAACTGGTATTGTACAATATAAAGGTGAACAGTAAAATTCATGCTAATGATGTAAACTTATTTTTTTGACTTAGAATGCATTAAACAGTAGATTAAAAAAAACGCCATGACATGTCGAGAGAGACTTCAGAAGAAAGGAGAAAACTTTATACTTTAGTACCTTTAATGACACCTTTTTCCAGCTTTTGTACAAAGGGCCCTGCGTTTTCATTTTGCCCTAGGCCTCCTAGATTATGTAGCAGGCCTGTTGTCAAATTTGCCATTTCCCATTTTAAATGTTTTGAGAGTGAGAAACATTAACTGTGAGGAGAATGAATCTATAGCTTAGGAGAGGTTGGGTTAATTTATTAGTATGTATTTCCTTTGAATTGGAATGCTGCAGTCTGGGCTTTTTTTCCCCTCTAATTTTAAGAAAATTTCAGCTGTGCCAAACTGCATGTGAAATTCTAGTTCTCAGACCAGAGATCGAACCTGCACCCCTGCATTGGCAGTGGGGAGTCTTAACCTGTGGACCTCCAGGGAAGTCCTGGTGTGGGTTTTTTAACTGAAGAAATGAAAGGCAGTTACTGCTGCAAGATTTTGCGATACTGGTTAAACTCCAAGGCTCTGAAGTCAGACTGGCCCCATCTTATTAGGAATCATACAGCCTTGAGCAAGTTACTTAATCTGTGTGAGCTTTGATTTTTCTCATCGGTAAATCAGGGATGGTTATAGAACATGGAGGGTTGTGAGAGTTAAACTTATCTATTAATCCTACAAATATTTATTAAGCACTTATGTGGCAAGCATCGTTCCTAGAAAGGTTCTGGGAATTCAACAGTCAGTGAATACAAAACAAAAGAAAAACAACAGAAAAGTAAACTGAGCAAGGAATATAGCCTGTATCTCATTTCGTGTACCATAGAGAAAAATAAAAACAGAAAAGGAAAGATTTTCCTGTTGAGTTGGGTGGATAGGTGGTTTTCTATTTTAAAGAGGCGGCTTGGGGGAGGCCTCACCTAGATAAGACACTGGAGTAAAGACCTGTAGGCAACTATGTATGTTGGGATTGGTGATCCAGGCAGAGGGAAAGGCAGGTTTAGGGGCTTTAAGGTGGGTGTGTGTCTGGTGTTCAAGAAAGAGCAAAGAGGCCAGTGTCTCAGGGTGAACAAGGGGGATGAATTAGGAGATAATTATTGCTGTTCTTGGAGTCACTAGAGGAGCTCTCATAGTTCAAGTTTGCAGTGGGTATATAAATATATATATAGCGCTGCTGGTCTGAAAGTGGAAGGCCTCTTCAGAATTAAAATTTTTAACTTTGAAATAAAAAAACTAGAAAAGGCAAAATATTCCCTCAGACTTTCTTTTGGGGGGGGGGGCCTCTTTTATTGATTTCTTATTTATTTATTTATTTTCATCCATTTTTGTTCTTTGGCCTGTGTGGGCCTCCCATTGCAGTGGCCTCTCGTTGCAAAGCGCCGGCTCTGGGCGCATGCGCTCCAGAGCGCTGGTTTGTAATTGGACACACCGGTCCAGCCTCGCCACCGCACGTCAGGTCTTCCCAGGTCAGGGAACGAACCAGTGCTCCTTGCACTGCAAGGTGAACTCTTTACCCACTGGACCACCAGGGAAGCTCAGACTTTCTGTTTTTAATATAAGGCTTTTAAAATTCATCAGGCTGAATCATTGAAGCAGATAGAAATGAATAGAAGATTTATTCTTTGTCTCTGATAAGGTCACTGAATTTAGTTAATGATTCTGCATCACTTAAAGATTTGCAGGAAATCTGTATCATACCATTAGGACCTTCCAGAAGGTTCAGTTGTTTACTTTTTGTGTAAAACTAAGATGTTAGCTTAGTATTGATGATTTCATGTTAGAAAGTAACTTAGAAGATTTGTGGTTTTATTCCCCAGTAGGAGCTTTTCCTAGAATTCTCACTGAATGTGGTCTCTACAGGCTAGGAAAGCTGTTTTCCATGACACCACTCTTGGACTACTTTTACATGTGAGGAATAAGCAGAGAGGAGCATTAAATTAAAATCTTCTGATGAAAAAATAGCATTGAAACAGGAGTGGATTTTTTTCTCATAAGGCTTCTTTTTATTATAGGATGACTAAATGCTAAACATACCTGAAAAATGAAGTAATTTAGATAACAGATGCCAACTGTGAGGCTGGAGGACCCAGAGCCTTCCTAAAAGCTTAGTTAAATGGTTATTTGCAGTTTGGTACTGAGTTATAAAAGCATTTTGATGGCCAATAATTTCCAGAATTTCCAGTACCAAACAAATTAGTTAACTTATGCAGCCTTTCCTCTAATATTAGATTTAATTATTTCTCAGTTTGAATAGTGTATCTCAGGGTGAAAAGACTGCAAATAGAGCTAATGAAGTTGATGTGTTTTTTAATTTTTCTTTCATTTTAGATCAAGTTGGTCCCTTTGAATTTGTTGAATGAAAGAATTTTACTTTATAGGTTATAGAAATTGGAAGAAATTTTGTGACTCAAATTAATTCTGTTTTTATTTGTAATAAGCCTTGCATTTTCTTTTTAGTATGCAAGTAAGGCATTTTCTGCATAGGGATCAACATTGGTAGGCAACAGTTTGAGGATGAAGGTAATATGAAATAATTTCAAATTTTCGTTGAAGATATGTATATCAGCCTCTGAGAATCTAGTTTTGAATTGAATAAATTAGGTTTTTGGATGAATTTTCAAGCAGCTCTGGGGATAATGTGAAAGCAAATTATTGCTTATGGCATAATCATGGAGGTTAGTTAATTTTGAAACATCTTCTACTTGCCTAGAATTTTCCCGTCCAGTGAGAATGACAGCCTTCTAGCTGAGAAGGAAGGATTTAATTTCTTTGCCTTTAATTTTCTGTCCAGTTTTACCCCCACCAGACTTTCTTTGCTAGTCACTAGTTTGAACTGTTAGAAATTTCTGTGGTATAAGTAGTAGTAGTGGTCTTTCAGAGCAGAGGTAAGAAGAGGTTGCTTTGTGTGTGTGTGTATGTTGTCATTTATCTCGTACACAGTCAGTGGTACTTAATTTTTTGGTTTCAGAATGTCATTATACTCTTATACGTCGTTGGAATCTCAAAGAGCTTTTGTTTAGGTGGGTTGTCTCTATTTATATTGACCATATTAGAAATTAAAATTGGAAAGTTTGAAAAAAATATTGTAATTCATTCTAAAAATCCATTATACCTGTTAATTCTAGAATGTATTTTTAAAAAAAATTTTTTTGGCCTCTTTTATTGTTTTATTTATTTATTTATTTTCATCCATCTTTATTCTTTGGTCTGTGTGGCCCTCCCATTGCAGTGGCCTCTCATTGCAGAGCACCACTCTGGGCGCATGCACTTCAGAGCTCTGGCTCTGTAGTTGGACACATCGGTCCAGCCGCTCCGCGGCACGCGGAATCTTCCTGGGCCAGGGAATGAACCGGTGCCCCTTGCACTGCAAGGTGGACTCTTTACCCACTGGACCACCAGGGAAACCCTACCTGTTAACTTTTTTTTTCTGACCTCACCACCGCATGTGGGGTCTTAGTTCCCCACAAGGAATCAAGTCTGAATCCCCTGCATTGGGAGTGCAGACTCTTAATGCCCAACCCTAGAAGATCATTTTCTTTTTAGTATGCAAGTAAGGCATTTTCTGCATAGGGATCAACATTGGTAGGCAACAGTTTGAGGATGAAGGTAATATGAAATAATTTCAAATTTTCGTTGAAGATATGTATATCAGCCTCTGAGAATCTAGTTTTGAATTGAATAAATTAGGTTTTTGGATGAATTTTCAAGCAGCTCTGGGGATAATGTGAAAGCAAATTATTGCTTATGGCATAATCATGGAGGTTAGTTAATTTTGAAACATCTTCTACTTGCCTAGAATTTTCCCGTCCAGTGAGAATGACAGCCTTCTAGCTGAGAAGGAAGGATTTAATTTCTTTGCCTTTAATTTTCTGTCCAGTTTTACCCCCACCAGACTTTCTTTGCTAGTCACTAGTTTGAACTGTTAGAAATTTCTGTGGTATAAGTAGTAGTAGTGGTCTTTCAGAGCAGAGGTAAGAAGAGGTTGCTTTGTGTGTGTGTGTATGTTGTCATTTATCTCGTACACAGTCAGTGGTACTTAATTTTTTGGTTTCAGAATGTCATTATACTCTTATCGTCGTTGGAATCTCAAAGAGCTTTTGTTTAGGTGGGTTGTCTCTATTTATATTGACCATATTAGAAATTAAAATTGGAAAGTTTGAAAAAAATATTGTAATTCATTCTAAAAATCCATTATACCTGTTAATTCTAGAATGTATTTTTAAAAAAAATTTTTTTGGCCTCTTTTATTGTTTTATTTATTTATTTATTTTCATCCATCTTTATTCTTTGGTCTGTGTGGCCCTCCCATTGCAGTGGCCTCTCATTGCAGAGCACCACTCTGGGCGCATGCACTTCAGAGCTCTGGCTCTGTAGTTGGACACATCGGTCCAGCCGCTCCGCGGCACGCGGAATCTTCCTGGGCCAGGGAATGAACCGGTGCCCCTTGCACTGCAAGGTGGACTCTTTACCCACTGGACCACCAGGGAAACCCTACCTGTTAACTTTTTTTTTCTGACCTCACCACCGCATGTGGGGTCTTAGTTCCCCACAAGGAATCAAGTCTGAATCCCCTGCATTGGGAGTGCAGACTCTTAATCACTGGACCACCAGGGAAGTCCCTAAATAATATTTTTTTAAATGAAAAATAACTACTTTCCCAAACAACAAAAAACTTAGAAGAATGGCATCGTTTTACATTTTTGCAGATCTCTTTAATGTCTGACTTAATAAAAGACAATGGGCTTCTTATGGCTTCTAGTTCATTTCGCATGTAGTTTCTGGAAAGAGAATGAAATTAGAGAATGAAAGTAAAAAAGAAAAATCACTTTTACATTATTATTACGAAAGTTGTTTTGATCTCACAAAGTCCTCTTCGTGAATTGAAGCCCCTGGACCACACTTTGAGAAACACTATACCACTCATTCTCATGCATAGAGAATGTGAGGCTTTCTTTTTTCTTTAGTCAGTGCGAAGTTTATGAAACAGGACAAATTCCAGTATTTCCCTATAGTATAAGTCTGTCTTCTCATTTAGTTTAAGTTGGTTCCCCTTTTGAGAAAACCTACTGTTTGAAATTCTAAAGGCCAAGTGTAGAATACAGAAGTGTAGAAGGCCAAGCGTATGCAGGCTTATAAACCATTTCTCTTAATCTGATGATCTGTTTTCATGAGTAAGGATACATAATTTTTGTGCACTGAGCATTTTGAATATTAGTAAATAACTTCTCAGAGCCCCTTAACAGACTTTTTTCTCTAACCCTCATGGACTTAGTTATTTGATTTTGTTTACTTTTACAGTGATTATTTCTTCTTATTATTAATTTATTCCTTAAATTGCTATAATTATCTGTGTATAAATTTTGTATATTTTTCTTTTTGTATTCTTCTTACACTTTTATTTGTTTACATGAGGATCTTTTTGTGTTATTTTTGTTTTAATTTAAGCCTCACTTTTTTTTTTCTTTTCTTTATAACTTTCAGGTTATTGATTGTGAACAAATTGGTTTTGTTTCGTGTGTTTCATGTGTTCATTTGTAAGTTTGGTTGTTTGATGTGTTGAACATTTAGTTATAGATCCGTGCTGTCCAATAGAATGTAATGCAAGTTCTGCATATGTAATTTAAAAATTTCTCGTAGCCACAGTTTTAAAAAGTTAAGAACAGGTGAGATTAATTGTGATGTTTTATTTAACTCACTGTATCCAAAATATTATTCCAGCATGCAATCAGTATTAAACATTTGTATAATGAGATATTTTCCCTTTTTTTGTACTAAGTCTTCAAAATCTAGTGTTCCTTTTTACACTTAAAGTACATCTCAATTTGATCTAATCATATTTGCAGTGTTCAAAAAGCCCCATAGATAGTGGCTTTCATATTGAAAGGCACAGAGTAGGGCAAGAGTATTCTTGTTAGGGCAGAAAAGCTAGAAAGTTATACTTGTGTGAAAAGAAAACATGGAAAACAATGTCATTGCAAATGAGGTCCAGTGTCGTGACTACCAGTACATTTCCTCATTTCTTATAAATTTGTGTTGTAGTAAATCTTAGGGTGGTATAGGGACTGTAGAGGGGAGTTTGAAGGGTGTTAAGTTCCTGTGGTTGTGTAAGTGGTAAGGATATTAGGTTAAGAGTTAAGACAGGGAAGGCAGCATTGATTGACCTCTGGTGGGGTGCCTCCCTCTGGGCTAGACATTTAACTTAATGTTAATTTATTTGATCATCACCCCAACTCAGTAATAATAGATGTAATAATAGATGATGTAATAGTAATAATAGATGATGATTATTCCTAATATATAGATGAAACTGAGGCCAGGAAGTTAGATTTCTCCAGGTCACATTGATGGTAAGTACTAATAAAAGCACTCTGATTTCAAGGATTTTGCTCTTTCTAGTCACACTAGATTGTATTTTTAGCAAATCATGTTCCAGTCTTTAATTCTGTTTCAAACTAGTTGTATGACCTTGAAGAAAAATCTCACCTGTAGATATAAGTATCTTCATCTGTCAAGTTAGAGTTGACTTGGGTCCTAAGAGACTTTACTAAGAAGATAACTGGGGCTCGAAGTGGATGATTAATGGGTCAGGGTTATTTTATTTTTTCCAGTAGCACTAAGTGAAGGGGCGTAATAATTAGCTTTAAGACTGTGGTACACTTACTGGCCATATACTGTTCTAAGTTGTTATGTGTATTAACTCGTTTAATCCTCACAGCAGCCTATAAGGTAGATTCTATTAATATTAGTATCTCCTTTTTACAGATGAGGACGTTAGAATACAAGTACCTTGCCTCAAGGTCACAGAGCTAATAAGAGGTAGAACCAGAATTCAAACATAGGCATTTGGCTCCAGACTTGTACTCATAACTCACTACTGTTTAGAGACTGTGTCATGTTGGACAGTTAATCACTATTGATACACATGCTTCCCATAAAAGTGAAAGACAACTGCTGCTTCCCTAAAGCTGTCACATTCATAGATGCAGCAAGCTTTTTCATGTAGGAAAAAAGTGACTGCAGATTTCCCAGCTATTAGATTAGTTTTAGAACTTTATTTATTTTTTTTAATTTTGGCCTCTTTTATTATTTATTTATTTTCATCCATCTTCATTCCCTGGCCTGTGTGGGCCTTGCATCACAGTGGCCTCTATCGTTGCAGAGTGCCGGCTCTCTGGGCGCATGCCCTCCAGAGCACTGGCTCGCATTTGGACACACCGGCCCAGCCACTCCGCGGCACGTGGAATCTTCCCAGGCCAGGGTTCGAACCGGTGCTCCCTGCACTGGGCTAGACATTTAACTTAATGTGAATGTATTTGATCATCACCCCAACTCAGTAATAATAGATGTAATAATAGATGATGTAATAGTAATAATAGATGATGATTATTCCTAATATATAGATGAAACTGAGGCCAGGAAGTTAGATTTCTCCAGGTCACATTGATGGTAAGTACTAATAAAAGCACTCTGATTTCAAGGATTTTGCTCTTTCTAGTCACACTAGATTGTATTTTTAGCAAATCATGTTCCAGTCTTTAATTCTGTTTCAAACTAGTTGTATGACCTTGAAGAAAATCTCACCTGTAGATATAAGTATCTTCATCTGTCAAGTTAGAGTTGACTTGGGTCCTAAGAGACTTTACTAAGAAGATAACTGGGGCTCGAAGTGGATGATTAATGGGTCAGGGTTATTTTATTTTTTCCAGTAGCACTAAGTGAAGGGGCGTAATAATTAGCTTTAAGACTGTGGTACACTTACTGGCCATATACTGTTCTAAGTTGTTATGTGTATTAACTCGTTTAATCCTCACAGCAGCCTATAAGGTAGATTCTATTAATATTAGTATCTCCTTTTTACAGATGAGGACGTTAGAATACAAGTACCTTGCCTCAAGGTCACAGAGCTAATAAGAGGTAGAACCAGAATTCAAACATAGGCATTTGGCTCCAGACTTGTACTCATAACTCACTACTGTTTAGAGACTGTGTCATGTTGGACAGTTAATCACTATTGATACACATGCTTCCCATAAAAGTGAAAGACAACTGCTGCTTCCCTAAAGCTGTCACATTCATAGATGCAGCAAGCTTTTTCATGTAGGAAAAAAGTGACTGCAGATTTCCCAGCTATTAGATTAGTTTTAGAACTTTATTTATTTTTTTTAATTTTGGCCTCTTTTATTATTTATTTATTTTCATCCATCTTCATTCCCTGGCCTGTGTGGGCCTTGCATCACAGTGGCCTCTATCGTTGCAGAGTGCCGGCTCTCTGGGCGCATGCCCTCCAGAGCACTGGCTCGCATTTGGACACACCGGCCCAGCCACTCCGCGGCACGTGGAATCTTCCCAGGCCAGGGTTCGAACCGGTGCTCCCTGCACTGCAAGGTGGACTCCCCACCCACCGAACCACCAGGGAAGCCCAGTTTTAGAACTTTAGATCAGATAACTTTAGGAATGCATTGCTAAGACCTAAAAAACAGCTATAGTTTATTTAATTTGCATATCTTGCTTTACATATCTGTAAAATCATACAAAAAGTAGAATAATTTTATGACTAAAATTTTTTAGAAACTATCATGTTTTGTAGATGTAGAGATAAGGCCAAGAAAGTTTGAGTAACTTACTCAAAGTATAGCTTTTCTGTGCTAAAACTGCCTTAGTTAGGGACCTTGGTGATATGTAGGGAAAATGCACCTGAGTTAGTAAATGTTGGGGAGGGGGAGGGAATGTTTTATGCTGAGCATTTAAGGATTTCTCTCAGTACCCACAGGCAGGAATGGAGTTGGGTCAAAGAACTGGGAAAATGAAGGCATTAGGGAGCATTCCCTCTCTTGTCTTTCCTCTTTTCTCAGTTGACTGGCTTTCTCTGATGTGACAGGCACTCAACCCATGTGACAGGCAGAAGTTGGTGCCCACAACTGAGCAGAAGCTGCTCTATGACATGTTCCAGGCATACACAGTCAGTGCACTTCTATTTCTTTTTCTTTCTTTCCTCTTTTCTAGACTGTTGAGCCAGGAGCATTCATCTTGACTGATATTTCCCAGCCTGATCTGCTCATATGTCATAGGACATACTAGCAGAGCCTGTTAGTGTATTCGTGGAAGCCTGTCTTCTAGGAATCTCCCTTTGTGGGCTGGGTGCCTAGAGGAGAGCAGGTGCTGTGCTTCATCTGAAGACTTAAAGAGTCTTCTGCCTTATAGGTCCCCTCCCATCTCCTTTGCACTACAATGTTTTCCACCATGTTAAGTATCTGGAACCTAGGTTACTTTGGGTTTTTGTTTTTTTTGAGAAAGCATAGCATCTCCTTGAAAAACTTTCCTTTAGATGGAATCTTTGTTAGAAAGGTGAATATTAGCTGTTTGAGACCTTACACAGTGATAACTGTTGAATAGAGTTACTTTGACAAGAAGTAAAATATATGGTATTTTAGGCACTGTCGAAATAACAAATTAATGAAACAAAGCAATTTTCCTCTCAAGTATGTGAATGCTGATGTTCAGCTTTCCATTATTAAATCTACATTAAATGTGACCAGTACATCTTGATGAGTCAAAGTGATAGGTGGTATCCTTATTGATTCTGAGAAAGATAATGAAATACTGAAATTTTCATCCACTTTAATGTTGTATTTTTTATACAAATTGTTTTGAAAACTGATAATTAGTGTGATGTTTGTAGCCCTCTAAGTGATGTTGGTAGCCCTCTACTAACCAGAATGTTTGATTATTTAGATGCCACAGTGGGTGATGTTCTTTTGTTCCTAGTATGCATTTGTATACGTGTGCCTTATATCACTTGGAACATTCTAAGTTCATTAATTTTACATTTAAAAGTAATTCAAGAAATAAAACCTGATAGCTTATTTTAGTCTTGAATGTGTTAGTAAAGTAGTTCTGCCAAACATTGATTACAGTGTCTTAAAGTATTTTGCATCAATTTTCCAAGTTATAGAGAGGTCTCTTGTGTTCTCCCTTTCCAAAATGAAAGTAAATATATAGTATATTTGCGAGTAAGTTTTTTATGCATACTTTACTGTCTTAGGTAAGTGAACATAAATGAGCATGTGGTATAACTAATAAGACTTACAGGTAAATTAGGGACAAATAGGGAGAAAGAGGAACCTAGAATGCCTGTTGATAAGAGGAGAATACAGAAGAAAGAACTGATTAGGGGGAGGATAGAATTAGGATTCTATCTAGATGATTTTGAGATCCCTGTGGGGCACCAGAGGTATCTAACAGGAGATGTGCTGTACTAGTGTAAGAATAGCGATTGGGACAGTGATGGTCAAGGCACTGGTAAAGATAGGTGTTAATAGAAACCATGGGTATAGATGAGATCATTAAGGGAAATACAGTGTTCAGATGAGAAGAGAAAAAGTGCAAGAATAGAATCCTATGGAACCCCCATGTTTAAGAGGTAGCTCAAAAAAAATAAGTCTAGGAAGGAGATTGAGAAATAAGCAGCTCAAGAATAGGAAGAGAACTAGGAAAATAGTGGCCTAAAGCTGAGAGAGTGATAAGCCAAGGGAGTAAATCATACTGCAGAAGGAGCATGAGAAATAAGAAACTAGGATGTAACCATTGGATTTGACAGAGGATTTTGTAGATATTTTTTAAAATGAAGTTTTTAAAAATAGCAATATACTTTTATTGAAGATAGATCAGAAAACACAGATCAGCCAAAAGGAAGGAAAAAAAGGCTTGCCTGATAGTCTACCATCCCAAGATAACTGTTTTTAACACTTTGGTATATAATTCTTTCAGACTTCGTTCTTATTTATTAACAAAGGTTGGGGGTTTTTTGTTGTTTTTTGTTTTTTTTGAAGATAACCTCAGATTGGGATAACTACTCAGTAAATGGGTTAATATGTCAGGAAGTTAAAATAGAGTGTCAGACAAGTAGTAAAGTCAAATGATAACCTGTTCAAAGAGTGGAAAAGCAGAGCCTGTTAGTATGTCTGTGGAAGTGCCTTTTTCACTCTGAGCAGCTGAAGGCTCTATCAAACACAGGATGCAGAGGGGATTCCTGAATGGCACACACCTCTATATCTAACATAGTGCCTGGCACACAGAGGTGCTCTTCTTTTAGCTGACAAAGGGGAAGGTATCCGTGATAGAGTGGTGAGGTTGGCGTTGACCTCCCTGAAGGAAGGGGGTGGAGCAGTTGCCAGCTGCTTCACTGGAGGGCTCATGGCCCACTCAAACACCCAACCAGGGAAAGGAAAGAGGTTGGGAGTTGTGGTCTGATACCAGAATATCTAAGCTGGAAAAGACAGATAAAGTTTGGAGATGACAGACCAAATGAAAAAAGAGAAGATTAAGCCAGAGAGTGGGAAGTTTACAGTTAAGATTTCAGGTGTGGATCAGTTTCTGATTTTGGCAAGCCCCAGCAGATTTGAGCACAAGGTTTTAAAGTGGAGTAAGGAGGGAGATTACAAGAATTTGAGTGGTCAGGGAACTTTACCTCTTTGTTTTTGGATGAGTGATCTTAGGTGAACATTGAAGAGGTAGAGAAAATGACCTAGCCGAGTATCACAGTCATCGTTGAATGTGGAGGGGAGAGAGATGAGGATGTGTGTATGTGAAGAGTAACAAGGAACAGTAGAAGGTGGATTTTATGTAAGAGAAAAGCCACATTTTAGAAAAAAGACAGTAGAAAGCTACGAGAAGGCTTAGGAGGTAGGTTGTAAGCTATAGAAGAGCATTTTGTTCTAAGAACATAGAAGAGGGTGTTTTGTTTTCTTTTGTTTTAAAATCAGAATGCAGAGAAAACTTTCTGTAACCAGCATGACCCTGTAGGGGAGTTTGTTTATACTGAAGCAAAGTTCCACAGGACCCAGTGGAAAGGGTTGGGAGGGAATTGGTGAATGAGGGTGTCATTGGAGAGGAAGCTCAAAGTGATGTGAGGATGAGTTGAGGAAGAGGATAGATAGTTGGCCTGAGGGGCGGGGTGTTGTGTGAAAAGAAGATTACTTTGCTTTATAAACTGTCTGATAGACTGAATTAGTTTATTCTGCTTATAAGATTTAAGTATGATTCTTCTGTTTAGCTTCATTTCTCTGACACACAAAAATGCAGTTTAATTTCCTTTGAAATTATATATTGATGTTTTAAATATACAAACAATACAGGGTCATTGTTTTTTTAAAATACGGTTAATGAGATAAGTAAGTATACTCAAAATTTCCTGAAATCCTACCACCCCAGGGTCATAATTTTGGTATGTATTCCTCCAGACACCTTCTCATCTAAATACATACATACGTATTATTTTTGAAAATATACTGAGCATACTGCAGTTGCCTGCTTTTTTTGCATGTAGCAATACCAGTACGTATGAAAGTCCCTCAGACTTTTTGCAACCCCATGGACTGTAGCCTGTGCCAGGCTCCTTTCACCATGAAATTCTCCAGGCAAGAATACTGGAGTGGAAAAAAAAAAAAAAAAACTGGAATGGGTTGCTGTTCCCTTCTCTACCCAGGGATCGAACCCAGGTCTCCCACATTGCAGGTGGATTCTTTACCATCTGAGTCACCAGGGAAGCCCTATCAATACCTAGTAAATGTTGTTTGTCAGAATTAGATATATTGCTGCCATCATTTTTAGTTATTACAGTAATTCATTATAGGACTGCACCATGTTTGTTTCTGTTGTTGGGCTTTTGACTACCGGTTTTTTATTATAAATAAGGCTAGAGAGAAAAACTCGAGTGTGTACAAGTTGGCATATATATGTGATTATTTCCTTTGCATAAGTTTCTAGGAGTTTTCAAGGTCAGCAGTGTACTTTTGGGTTTGATTTCTTTTTTGTCTCTTTTTCTCATCATTTAGCATTTGGCTTGAGAAATTCTTTTTGGTTGGTGATTTGGGGACATGTTTAAATATATTTTACAAACAATGTAAAATCACTGGGATAAACATATTTGTAAGTTAATAAATGTATCATTGTTGAATAGATATTTAATAGATTTTTTTTTGCTGGGTAAGGAAGCCACAAATAATAATCTCCAAACCTTTGTCTTCTCCCAGAGGGTTTATATATGTGGGACTTATGCAGTAGAATTGAGATAGTTTTAAAATTATTTAAGTTCTAAGTTAATAATGTCTTCAGAATGCATGAAAATGATTAACACAGTTTTCTTTGATTACTTTTGTTCCAGGTGACCATGGCAGGGGACATGGAAGGATTCTGTTCCTCCATCCATGACACCAGTGTGTCTGCTGGTTTCAGAGCATTGTATGAAGAAGGACTGCTTCTTGATGTCACTCTGGTCATTGAAGATCATCAGTTCCAGGCCCATAAAGCTCTCTTGGCCACCCAGAGTGACTACTTCAGAATTATGTTTACCGCAGACATGAGGGAGCGAGATCAGAATAAAATTCACTTGAAAGGTCTAACTGCTACAGGTTTCAGCCACGTCCTTCAGTTTATGTATTATGGAACTATAGAACTGAGTATGAGTACAGTTCATGAGATTCTTCAGGCTGCCATGTATGTTCAACTTATAGAGGTGGTGAAGTTCTGCTGCTCTTTTCTGTTAGCGAAAATCTGCTTAGAAAATTGTGCCGAAATTATGAGACTCTTAGATGATTTTGGTGTAAACATCGAAGGAGTCAGGGAGAAGTTGGATACCTTTCTGCTGGACAACTTTGTACCACTCATGTCCAGGCCTGACTTCCTGTCTTACCTGAGCTTTGAGAAGCTCATGTCTTACCTGGATAATGATCATCTGAGCAGATTCCCAGAGATAGAGCTGTATGAGGCTGTGCAGTCTTGGCTGCGGCATGATAGAAGACGCTGGAGACATACTGATACCATCATTCAGAACATCAGGTTTTGTCTCATGACCCCATCCAGTGTTTTTGAGAAGGTTGGTAATATTTGAAAGAAATATCCATGACTATTTAGTTAATTTAGTTAATAAGGCTGTATGTCTTTAGAGATAAGATTCCCAGGCTTGATCAGGAGCCAAAAAGAGAATGAATAGTTTTTAAGAATAACTATGCATAAGAAGTCTAATTTGTTGTAGCTTGTGCGTTTAGGGTTTTTAAAAACACATTTTGTGGGTAAAAGATGGACCAGGTAGGTGGGAGAGTTGTTCATTTAGAAAGTACTTTTAAAGTTGAAGCATAATTATTTAATCTAAAAGATTATAAGTTTGCTTTAGCATCTCATTCTTTTCACAGAGTAATTAAATCTGAACTGGGTCAGTCTGGCTCTCTCTTTAAAAATGAGTTTAAGTGTACTTGCTGAAATTAGAATTGAGAAGAATTTTATAGTTTTCAGTGTTAAACATTAACATAACTTCTTATTCCTCTAAAATGTAAGGCAAACATAAAATAGATCTTGAAAACCAGTAGGCCCTGGTGGTGATTTTCTTCCCTTCTCTTAACTAGTTCTACAACCCCCTCCTTTTCCATCCTCACCCCTCATTTCACTGTGATTACTAACTACATTTAACCCTGAAAACATATGTTTGTCTAAAACTGTTGTTTTGGCATTTCGAAATGGACTATAAATCTTCTATCTACATTGATGAAACATCCCTGTATACATTTTCCCATGTAATAGTTTCGCTATCTTAAAATTGTCTTTCTCCAAAACAGCCTTGGCCTTTTTGCATGTAAGTATTTTTCATTTTTTATCAGTCTCAGTTGTGATCCTTTCTCACCCAAAGGAGAGAAGGCAGTTTCGGTAATTGCTTAACTTAATTGGTTTCTAATCACATGGTTTTACCTCTGGGGCTCTGTTTACTTCTTGCATCTTTTCTTCTTTCTAGAAAGCATACTTAAAGCTTTGGTTGACACCCATCACGTTAGGTAGTTCCTCAACTTTAGTTACCAGACCTCGTGGTAAAAATATAGTATTTGCAAAGAAGGGCTGTTTACCCCATTTGAAAAATAAATGAATTTATGCTTTCAAATAACACTTAGCAGCCTGGCATGTCTTTTTTTCCCCCTCTGAAATTCTGTGAAATCTCATTAACTTACACTTTTAATAGATAACTCAATTTTGTGGGATTTTATCTTTATTCTCAGAATGTACTGATAATGGCAGAAATAATTGAAACTAAAGAATACACTTCTTAATTATTTTGTCTCCAGTGATAATCAGCCCCACGTCAATCATTTGTCTCTGCTGTTTTGATTCTTTTTTCCTTACTGTTTTTATTCTCTTTTCCTGGAGAATTCTGTTTTGTCTTTATATGTTAGATGCAGATGCTTTCCCACCACTAAAGCAAACAACCCTGCGCTCCCCAATTTCAGTCTAAATGGAGATGCTCATGAAATAGAAAATAAAATAAAACTTTCACTCTTGTAGAACATTATGATGGATAATTGATAGCAGTGAATGGTATTTTTCAGGGCTGAGCTGCAGGAGTGAGGAAATTCTATACAACCATAATACCATGATTGAAATTAACAGTTATTCCTTTATATCATATAATATCCCAGTTCATTTTCTGATATTCTCAGTTATTCCCAAGATGTCTTTTTTAAGCTGTTTTTCTGAAGGTTTAATCCTGGTTCATTTAGCACATTAGTTATTATGTCTCTCTTTTAATCTGGGATTGTCTTTTTTTCTTATTTATTATAAGGATACTCAAACATATAGAAAGTTGAAAGAATAATGAATAGCTATATAACATTTTCCCGTATTTTCTCTATGTGGATTTTCCTTTGCTGAACCTTGGAAAATAAGTTAAAATACAATGTCTCGTCTTTCAATACTTACTTACAAGCCTCTCCTTCTAAGAATAGGGACTTTTTCCTACTCAAGTTCAATACCATTCCACCCAGGAAAATGAACAGTAAGACCCTAATACCACCTGGTAGCTAGATAAGATTCAAAGTTGTCCCCCAAATGCCCTTGATTCCAATCATGGTTTATGTATTGCTTTTAGTTATTATGTCTTTTTAATCTTTCTTAATCTAAAACAGCTCCCCACTTTTTTTTTGAGAAAAGTCAAATTACTGATTATTTTAGTGTGTCCCCACATTCTGGATTTACCAGAGTATTTCCTGGTGTTGGTGTGAGCTTAGTTGCTCTCTTCCTTATATTTCCTGTTAACACATCTACCATTTAGCATCCTGTATTTTCAGAAACAGTTACAGGAAAATATTGTAATTCCAGAGAAGGGAAAACTGCTTAGCAACTATGATCAAACTTAGAATTTACCATTCTTTTTTGTCTTAGGAGTCTTAAGTAGCCCCAAATCATCAAGGACTTTGTTCACACTATTCTGTATTACGTTTCTTTTATAGTCATAAAATTCCCCTCCCTTTTAAAAATTTGGAACCCTTCCATTCAATTTATAGGAACTAAAACTAGCTAAGTGTCAAAACTAAAAGATTTTACTTATTAAAAAAAAGTGGTGTATTCTCTAACTTGAGAACTGCACTGTTCAGTACTGTGACAGCTTGTGACTTTTGAATACTTGAAATGTGACATCTGATTTGAGATCACAAAGATTAAAAGATGACAAAAATATATAAATTACCTCATTACTAACTTTTATATTAATTATAAATGTTGAAATGATATTTTGAATATACTGAGTTAAGCAAAATACATTGTTAAGGTCAATTTTATTGTTTTACTTTTCTAAAATATGGCTGCTAGAAAGTATAAAAATGGTATCTGTCTCACATTTGTGGCTCAAAGTATCTTTCTGTTGCATCGTGCTGCTCTAGAAGTTCAAGGAGTAAGTTGTGCTTTAGAAACTCTTAACTATGCATCATTAAACAGACTTTCTCACATATTTAACCCCTCTCTTGGAGTCTTAGCCTTTAGAGATGTTCTGTTAGTTTTAGTGTTCAGCGAACTTACCTATCTAAGTATTACATGGAGTGGCTGATGCAGATGGCTTGAATATAGTGTCTGTTTGTCTGAATCTTTTCCCTGGCCTCAGAAAAATAAAAAGTGATCTTTGCATCTGTTAACAGAGATAAAGGCATGACATTTGTCAGTTTGAATTTCAGTGATGTTAAGATTTAAATAGTTTAAACTTTGTTCTCTTTGGTCTTTTGATTTTTAAAAAACAATTATTGCTTTCTCAAAAATATTTTATGAAGTAAATGTACATTTGGCAAAATGTACATTATACTTTTTTGTACAGAAAAGATCTTTGTAGCAAATTTGTGAAGTTCTCATTAAAGTATCCATACGTTGATTTTTTTAAAGTGAAATTTTCATATTTTTGAACCCAGGGCATCTTCAGTATCATAAATATGCATAAGGTAAGATTTAGCATATCAGCGATGCCTTTAAAAACTGTATTAATCATAATCATAAAATCTTAAAATTTTTGAAAAGGAAAGAAAATTTTTTTTTAAGAAATAAGGTTGTATAGATGAATTCTGCTTTATTCCAAATATTTTGTTTTATAAACTAGTTCATGATATTCAGATACCCTTATGTGCTTTTTCCTTCTGATCTATTAAATGTAATTCACATATCCCCCCAAATTGGGTTTAAATAACTTTTGAAGAGCAAAGCTAATGTTTTAGTGAAAAAAGATGTTAATTCTCCTTCACCAATAATATATTTAGGTTTAGCAGATCATATCTACATTTGATAAAATTTGTTGTTATAAGGGTATTTAAATAGCCTTAAGATAATCTTGATAGCCCACTAAAAGAGAAATTCATCGTTAGTGAATATTAATCCGAGGATCATAGTGAAAATTAATGCTTTTATTTTTTCCAAAAAAATATCTTACTTAAGGAGCAGAATTTGTGACTTTAGAAGCTATAGTTTAAAATGGGAATAAAGTGTCCTGGACTCACCTTGAAACTGGTAGAATTTAAGGATTACAAGTATACCTCACTAAGACCTTTATAGTACCTTCCTAAGAATGTGGTAGCTCTTAGAACTAGTCTTCACAAAGCACTGATAATCTTCCAAACATTTCTCTATCACCATAGTTGGTTTACATAGCATTAACAATAGTCTGTGACACACAAGGAAATTTATGAATGTGTCATGCTTGGGTGGTATGATGTTCTGGTTAATTGAGGCACAACCCACTTGATTATCAGATTATATGGATAAATTCTGCTTTATTCCACTTGCTTTTGCCAAGGGCACATCTATGTAAATTGTAAGTGGTATGTACTTAAGAATTCTTTCACTTAGGCCCTGTAACATGTTTTGACTAATCTAGCACTTGACCAGTCCAAAATTTCTGTCCAAAAGCCAAACCAACAACTGTAGTGTTACCACCGTTAGCCCAAAAACAAAAAATTATTTCTAGTGAGTTAAGTTAAAACCAGACAAATCTACAGGAAAACAAATTTCCCTCTAACCCTCACAATTTTAGAAGAAACAAGCAGTGCTATATTTGATATAAAAGTATTTTTAAAGGATAATAACCTGGATTTCAAATATGAACTTTAATTGGAATTTCTAATAAGCTTTAGTTGTTCTTGAAAAAACTTAAAGTCCCCTTCACATATTGAATAGGACTTATTTAGCTATAAACTTGAAATTACTTAAGTAATCAGCTCACTTGCCCCTTGGAGTCAAAGCACAGAGATTAGCAGGTTTTTGTTTGAAACTAGGTCAATGGGTTAAGCATACTTTCTCAATTAATATCTTTCTACATGTCTCCCTTTTTGCTGACCACTCCCTCCCAGCCCCATGGATTCGGATGATTGTAATTAATACACGTACAGTTCTTTAAAAATCACCCAGGGTATTTTTCTACTCTCAGGTCTTCTCTGCCCTTTGTGTATAGAAGGGGGTGTTCTTAATTTTGCACCTTTGATTTACGTTTACTCCGGGTTCAGGTTCCTGGAGAGTGCTGGTAGTCTAGGTGTTGACTGCTGTTAATCCCCTGGGAAAGAGACCATCTTAGAGGGTATATTAAGGTGACAGGAACCTACTAAAATCAGAGTTAAAAAATTCAGCCTTACTTGATTTTCCTTTTAAATAAAAGGGAGAGAAAACAAAAGCACAGAGTTGGAAATTTAACTGTATAATAAAGGAAATGAAGACATGAAATGAGGACAACATGTTTACTTGTAAGAGGAGAACTTTTTTTTTTTAAATGAATTGGGAAAAATGGAGAGAGACCAAATGATAAACAGAAACCAGAAAAGATCAGAGAAGTCAAAAAGTGACTGGAGAAAAAGTTAAGAGCAGGAAAGGAACCATGGAGCATGTTAAGATTTTAGGCTTTAAAGTTTTAATTCTCAAATGTAATATTTACCCGGAAAATGTTACATGTGTCGTAAGTAAGCCTTGCTCATTCAGAAGTTAGTTTTAGGATTAAATCTTTTGACTTCTGCTCTTCCATATGTATAAATAAGATATTTATATAGTTGAGAGTATTTCTCTAAATAGGAAAAAAGCATGTAAAAAAAAGTTGTGAATTCTAGAACTTAATGTATTATCTAAGTATTAGTATAATCAAATGATAAGATGTTCTTAAGTCTTAAGATTAATTTATTTTCTACCTTTTAGGCTTGTGTACTCTTATTTATTTTCTAGTGGTGCTCTGTTACTATTGCACCAAAATTGTAAGGAAATTAGACTTTCTAAGCACCTTTATTTTTTTTGACCACATAGTGGGACTTGTGAAATCTTAGGTCCCCAACTAGGGATCAATCCTAGGCCCTTGGCAGTGGAAGTTCCAAGTCCTCACAACTGAACCACCAGGTAGTTCTGTAAGCACACTTATTTATAATTAATTTTTTGGAGTATAATTGATTTACAGTGTTGTGTTAGTTTCTGCTATATAGCAAAGTGAATCAGTTATACATATTCATTTATCCAGCTTTTGTAGATTCTTTTCCCATATAGGTGACTACAGAGAACTGAATAGAGTTCACTGTGCTTTATTATAAAGTAGGTTCTTTTTACTTACCAATTTTATATTTAGTAGTATGTATATGTCAATCCCAATCTCCCAATTTATCCCCTTTCTTCCCCCTTGGTAACCATAGTTTATTTTCTACATCTGAAACATTTATTTTTGAGTTAAACATCTTTCGCTGTATAGAAAAGTTGAACGGTTAAGAGGACTCACCAGATTGTGGTGAAACTCTTACTAGAATATTGTCCTCAGGGAGCCCTCTCCCTTGGCCCCATTTGCCGTGGTCACTTGCCTTCCGAAGCTCTGTCAGTAATTTATTTATTTATTTATTTATTTATTTATTTTAAACTTTTATTTTACTTTTACCTTTTACAGAGTTTTGTTGTTTACAGATATGTATGTTCTCAGATTAGTCATATGTGTATCCCCCCCATCCTACCCCTCCAGACCGTCATACAGCATCCCTGAAGGATCCCCTTTTCTACAGCTGACTAGAGCTATTTTCTTCACTTATGATAAGATGTTCTTAAGTTCTTAAGATTAAGATATTTATATAGTTGAGAGTATTTCTCTAAATAGGAAAAAGCATGTAAAAAGTTGTGAATTCTAGAACTTAATGTATTATCTAAGTATTAGTATAATCAAATGATAAGATGTTCTTAAGTCTTAAGATTAATTTATTTTCTACCTTTTAGGCTTGTGTACTCTTATTTATTTTCTAGTGGTGCTCTGTTACTATTGCACCAAAATTGTAAGGAAATTAGACTTTCTAAGCACCTTTATTTTTTTTGACCACATAGTGGGACTTGTGAAATCTTAGGTCCCCAACTAGGGATCAATCCTAGGCCCTTGGCAGTGGAAGTTCCAAGTCCTCACAACTGAACCACCAGGTAGTTCTGTAAGCACACTTATTTATAATTAATTTTTTGGAGTATAATTGATTTACAGTGTTGTGTTAGTTTCTGCTATATAGCAAAGTGAATCAGTTATACATATTCATTTATCCAGCTTTTGTAGATTCTTTTCCCATATAGGTGACTACAGAGAACTGAATAGAGTTCACTGTGCTTTATTATAAAGTAGGTTCTTTTTACTTACCAATTTTATATTTAGTAGTATGTATATGTCAATCCCAATCTCCCAATTTATCCCCTTTCTTCCCCCTTGGTAACCATAGTTTATTTTCTACATCTGAAACATTTATTTTTTAGTTAAACATCTTTCGCTGTATAGAAAAGTTGAACGGTTAAGAGGACTCACCAGATTGTGGTGAAACTCTTACTAGAATATTGTCCTCAGGGAGCCCTCTCCCTTGGCCCCATTTGCCGTGGTCACTTGCCTTCCGAAGCTCTGTCAGTAATTTATTTATTTATTTATTTATTTATTTATTTTAAACTTTTATTTTACTTTTACCTTTTACAGAGTTTTGTTGTTTACAGATATGTATGTTCTCAGATTAGTCATATGTGTATCCCCCCCATCCTACCCCTCCAGACCGTCATACAGCATCCCTGAAGGATCCCCTTTTCTCACAGAGCAATGACTAGAGCTATTTTCTTCACTTATGATAGTACAGGTCTTCAAGCTACTTCCTTTATGCCTCTCACCCACTGTTCCTTCCCCACAATGTCCATATGTCCACTGTCCATGTCTGTCTTTCCGTCGCTTCACTGCATGTGCCATCATCACCATCCTACTAGATTCCATATATGTGTGTTAGTATATTGTACTTGTCCTTCTCTTTCTGACTGGCTTCACTTTTTATGATAGGTGCTAGAGCCAGCCACCTCATTAAGGCTGCTTCTTCTGCATTTCTTTTTACAGCTGTGTAGTATTCCATTGTATATATGTACCAGAGCTTTTGTGTCCCTTCGTTCGTCGATGGGCATCTAGGTTGCTTCCATGTTCTAGCTATTGTATAGAGAGCTGCAATGAACATTGGGGTACAGGTGCTTCTTTCGGATTTAATTTCATCAGGGTATAAGCCTAAGAGTGGGATTGCTGAGTTGTGTGGTGCGTCTGTTTTTAGTTTTTTAAGAAATCTCCATACTGTCTTCCATAGAGGCTATATCAATCTACATTCCCACCAGCAATGCAGGAGTGTTCCCTTTTCTCCGCAGCCTCTCCAGCATTTATTGTCTGTCGATTTGTGGATGATGGCCATTCGCTCTGTCAGTATTTTAGACTCTTGCTTGCTCAGAGAAGACAGGATGGGTAAATCCTTTTTAAACTTTGTCTTTACCATTTGGCATTTGACTGCAATTACAGTATTACTAAGAGGATTTGTGCTTAGTGGGAACTGATATTTTAAAATAGCCTTATCTCTGGTCATTATTCAGTTTTTTAGGACAAAGGGATTAATTAAAGGCCTTTTACAATTAGTTTTTTTGTGATGATTTTGTTTCATATAAATCAGTACAGCTTCATTTGTGAGCAAGATTTTATAAGTAGACTTCTGATATCAGGGTAGATGTTTTTGCAGTATGACATATAAAGACTTCCCCATTTTACTGAATATCAAAATCAATATCAAATGTAGCTGTGGTTCCCGAAGACATAATTTGTTTTTGCACTAAAGCTCTGTGACAGCCACTGCTTTATTTCTGGATGTTTATTTCTGGATAATGCAAGGATGATAAAACTGACAGCCAGGACTCAGTCCTCATTCCACATGACACCTTGTACTCCTCCCCAAAATTAGGTTAGTAGTTGTGGATGTGGGAAGGGCCAGAGACATGTCTGTTCAAGCAATGTACTCCTTTTATGAAGGGAAAATACCTAAACTGGAGGCTTGTCCATGGTCACACAGTGACTTGTTCACAGCGCAAGTCTTAGACCTGGGATATCAGTGATTATTCTAACCCCAGTTCCCCGTGGATTTGGTGCTTTAGTATATTAGGCACTTTTATGATATCAGAGACCCCTCCCCAACGTGATACCATTTTTGCGAGCTTTTGTGTCCCTTCGTCGCGATGGGCATCTAGGTTGCTTCCATGTTCTAGCTATTGTATAGAGAGCTGCAATGAACATTGGGGTACAGGTGCTTCTTCGGATTTAATTTCATCAGGGTATAAGCCTAAGAGTGGGATTGCTGAGTTGTGTGGTGCGTCTGTTTTTAGTTTTTTAAGAAATCTCCATACTGTCTTCCATAGAGGCTATATCAATCTACATTCCCACCAGCAATGCAGGAGTGTTCCCTTTTCTCCGCAGCCTCTCCAGCATTTATTGTCTGTCGATTTGTGGATGATGGCCATTCGCTCTGTCAGTATTTTAGACTCTTGCTTGCTCAGAGAAGACAGGATGGGTAAATCCTTTTTAAACTTTGTCTTTACCATTTGGCATTTGACTGCAATTACAGTATTACTAAGAGGATTTGTGCTTAGTGGGAACTGATATTTTAAAATAGCCTTATCTCTGGTCATTATTCAGTTTTTTAGGACAAAGGGATTAATTAAAGGCCTTTTACAATTAGTTTTTTTGTGATGATTTTGTTTCATATAAATCAGTACAGCTTCATTTGTGAGCAAGATTTTATAAGTAGACTTCTGATATCAGGGTAGATGTTTTTGCAGTATGACATATAAAGACTTCCCCCATTTTACTGAATATCAAAATCAATATCAAATGTAGCTGTGGTTCCCGAAGACATAATTTGTTTTTGCACTAAAGCTCTGTGACAGCCACTGCTTTATTTCTGGATGTTTATTTCTGGATAATGCAAGGATGATAAAACTGACAGCCAGGACTCAGTCCTCATTCCACATGACACCTTGTACTCCTCCCCAAAATTAGGTTAGTAGTTGTGGATGTGGGAAGGGCCAGAGACATGTCTGTTCAAGCAATGTACTCCTTTTATGAAGGGAAAATACCTAAACTGGAGGCTTGTCCATGGTCACACAGTGACTTGTTCACAGCGTCAAGTCTTAGACCTGGGATATCAGTGATTATTCTAACCCCCAGTCCCAACCCCTCCCACCTCCCCACAACTGGATAAACTAATAAAGGTCATTTTGGTTTTTTTGCTTTAGTATATTAGGCATTTAAAAAATCCTTTCAACAGGAGAAACAGCTGATAATACCTTAAATTAGTTGGCTGAAAGCCTAAAATAATTTTAGATTGTAGCCCATTTTAGTAGATATTTTTTTTAGTAGATATTTTTAAGTTGTAGATTTCTAATCAAAAAAGGAGTAAGCTCTATGGAAATGCCTGTTTTAATCATACTGCTTGTTTCATTTTAATTCTTTCAAAATTAGGCATAGTATAAACAAATTACCTTTAGAAGTTAAAAATGTAATAAGTGGATTATACATCATTTTGACAGTAAGGGGAGAATCGTGGGTTTTTACCCAGTGGTAATGGCTAGCTATTAATCCTTTGACTCAATAAATACATTTTGAGGAATGACATTTAAAATTATTAATTTGTCACATTTTCTCTACATGCATGCACACAATTACATTAAACTAAAAGATTATTAGAAGAGGAAATGGCCAATTTAAAATTTTAAGAGATAATAAATACTTCCATTTCAAAATGCTTTTCATAATACAATTTTTTAAAGTATCAAAGCATGAAAAGTGATAATCTATTCTTTCCAAGTTTTAAAATAAAAAGACAGTTTGGTTTTTTTTAATTTTTTTTAAAACTTTTACAGAATTTTGTTGTTTACAGATATGTATGTTCCCAGATTAGTCATATGTATATCCCCCCCTTCCCACCCCTCCTGACCAACACACAGAACCGCTGAAGGATCTCCTTTTCTCACAGAGCAATGACTATAGCTATTTTCTTCACTTATGATAGTACAGGCCTTCATGCTACTTCCTTTATGCCTCCCACCCTCTGTTACTTCCCCACAATGTCCATATGTCCACTGTCCATGTCTGTCTGTCCGAAAAGACAGTTTTTTAAATCCTAGAAAGGATAAGGAAAGAAGTTCAGAAAATGAACGAAATGTTCTCTCTCTGTCTTTTGAGAGCACCTGATATACAAATAGGTAAACTGTTGTATGAGGAACCAATGATGAGAGAAATGCTTTCTCTGAAAAGATGAGCCACACATTTCTTTTTGGCTAGCTCCCTTCATTATTGCAGTTTAAGTGATTCCATTCACGGAGAAGGTTTTGGCCCTACGCTTTTTGTTCTGAAATAGACTATCTATAATTACTTTGTCCAGGATTATCGGAGAGGCATTAATTTCCTGTTTCTGTCATGAAAGGAGAAGCTAGTTATGCTTATGGATTTTGTGTGGTTTTAGAGGAAAATTGCAGCAATAAATAGCCCAGAGAAAAGGGCAAGGTAGATGTAGAACTTACAGCCTTGGCAGAGAGAAAGTAAGGGCTAGACTTCTTTTGTTAGAAGATCTCTTATAGTGCAATAGCTATCTCCAAGGTAAAACTTCAGTTATGATGGACTTAGAAGTAGAACAAATTGGGTAAAGGTGGCATTGACTAGGACTTCAACAAAGTGCTAAAGTGATGCTTGTAAATTCATTGGAACCCAGATAGCAGAGGAACACAATAGAATGAATAAGGAAAGGACAGAGGGGCCAGAAGATTAGATATAAAAAAAGAAAGATGAGGAAATACTCTAGGAAGCCATTAAAGAGAAATGCTGGCCCCTTTTGATGTGATCTACAAGAAGCTGGAGTTGGAAGGTGGAAAGCCATTACAGGCCATGGTGCCTAGTCCTCCTTAGATGCTGAAATTTCTCTCCAGCTCCCATGATAGGTAGTCATACCTGGAGTTCTTTCAGTGACAGGATGCTTACACTCAGAGGTAGACAGCTCTTGACTTAGGGAACGTGCATCTTTTTACTATAGTCCCTGTAAAAGAGCCAAATACAGACCTATTTAAAATCTAAAACGGGCAAGTCACTCAAGAGCTCACTAGTAACCATATGTTGTACACATATTATGTGCGTTTTCCCCCTACAGAGACTACCAACTGTAAGACAGTCCTTTTTTATTTTTTGAGAATATTACGTATACAGTTCTGCAGGTTTTATCATTTTGAATGTCTGTGTTACTGAATATGGGTTAATCTCATTCTTTTTAATGATTGCATATGTTACATGCCAGAGTTTGTTCAACCAGTTTCTTATTGATATGTGAATTGTGCCTAGTTTTTGTGGTCTTACAAATATGCAGTTTTGTCAGTCCTGATTACAAAACTTTTCCTTATATTGGCCTAAAATCTTTATTTTAACTTCTGCTTACTAGTCTTAAAAACAGTTGCCATCTTTTTGTCCTGCATCTTCTCTTGGATTGAAACATTGTTCATCTGTTTGACTACTCTTCCTATGATTTGGATCTCTTTGCTTGTCTTGTGGACATGATCCATTTTGTCATCTAAAGTGCAGTTGTGAAATTGAACACTGTTCTTAGTTGTGGTTTCACCTGAGTAGAGAGGGTGGGGTTGTCTTCTTTTAATTCAGTGCACGAGCTTATTCTTAAGACTGTCACAACACGTTGGTTCGTAGTGAGGGTAGTCACTTAAAGCTTCACATTGGAAGTTTGTGGATCCCTGGAGCATCCGATAAAAAAATTCCCACTTGCCATCCCAAATGCATTAACACAACCCTTGATGCAGCTTCAGGTGTTTCATGGATCCCTAGTGTTTCTGTTTTCTTTATTTATTACTTTGCCAAAGTCATAGGTTCTCTCATTCTTTATCAGTGTTGTTACTGCATGAAAAATTAAACCAGAAATGGTGGGTGGGTCTCAGCATTACTTGGTGAGTCTGTGTTGCCTCCTAGCTGGTAGTGCTTTCTTATATGCAAGTGGTAACATTGTTTCACAGTCCAGGATCAGCCTCTAGCTAACCCCTCTTTAGTTTGGAAATCTATTTGGTTTCTAGTCTTCTCCCATTCTTCATGATTCCTCACAGATTATAGAAAGCAATTAAGCAGCCTTATCTGTAAAGCCTCCTAGAATCCCAGGACGTGACGTGGATCAAATGCACTCAGTGAGAATATCTACCCCCCAATTCTTCTTAGATTCATTGAAAAAATTATAATTTTGTGGTTTTCCCCTACAGAGACTACAACTGTAAGACAGTCCTTTTTATTTTTGAGAATATTACGATACATTTTGGGTTTTTGAATGTCTGTGTTACTGAATATGGGTTAATCTCATTCTTTTTAATGATTGCATATGTTACATGCCAGAGTTTGTTCAACCAGTTTCTTATTGATATGTGAATTGTGCCTAGTTTTTGTGGTCTTACAAATATGCAGTTTTGTCAGTCCTGATTACAAAACTTTTCCTTATATTGGCCTAAAATCTTTATTTTAACTTCTGCTTACTAGTCTTAAAAACAGTTGCCATCTTTTTGTCCTGCATCTTCTCTTGGATTGAAACATTGTTCATCTGTTTGACTACTCTTCCTATGATTTGGATCTCTTTGCTTGTCTTGTGGACATGATCCATTTTGTCATCTAAAGTGCAGTTGTGAAATTGAACACTGTTCTTAGTTGTGGTTTCACCTGAGTAGAGAGGGTGGGGTTGTCTTCTTTTAATTCAGTGCACGAGCTTATTCTTAAGACTGTCACAACACGTTGGTTCGTAGTGAGGGTAGTCACTTAAAGCTTCACATTGGAAGTTTGTGGATCCCTGGAGCATCCGATAAAAAAATTCCCACTTGCCATCCCAAATGCATTAACACAACCCTTGATGCAGCTTCAGGTGTTTCATGGATCCCTAGTGTTTCTGTTTTCTTTATTTATTACTTTGCCAAAGTCATAGGTTCTCTCATTCTTTATCAGTGTTGTTACTGCATGAAAAATTAAACCAGAAATGGTGGGTGGGTCTCAGCATTACTTGGTGAGTCTGTGTTGCCTCCTAGCTGGTAGTGCTTTCTTATATGCAAGTGGTAACATTGTTTCACAGTCCAGGATCAGCCTCTAGCTAACCCCTCTTTAGTTTGGAAATCTATTTGGTTTCTAGTCTTCTCCCATTCTTCATGATTCCTCACAGATTATAGAAAGCAATTAAGCAGCCTTATCTGTAAAGCCTCCTAGAATCCCAGGACGTGATTCGTGAGATCAAATGACTTGAACTCAGTGAGAATATCTAGCTCGTTTTTCTTTTTTTTCAGCCTTCTTGGATTTAAGTTTCTTCTTAGTCATTGTGTTTGATCTTCAGATTGGAAAGAATATAATATTCTTAGCGGAGAATGGAAATAAGATAGGAGGCTATTTCTCTTTATCTTTGTAAATATTACATTAACCACATCATCCAAGGGGGAATTCACTTTTTCCTCTGCTTTTTTTTTTTTTTAATTTAACCTCTAAAATGCCGTTTATTCACTGTCTGGCACCTTGTAAAGTCACAGTTCATCCTTAGGCTTTAGCTTTGTTTACAGTCTTCTTACAGCTCCATTTCACTCTTCATAACACTTGGCTTATATGCCTGTTTTTTCACCATCTGTTGTAAGTGGTTTTTTAACATCTGAATTCCAGAAAGCTCTCTGTGTAGCACATCAGATTTTTTAGATGCCTTCCCCTTTTCTTCCCCTCATCAGTATGTTTTGCAATTATGCAGTCAGCATTATGCTTTTGAGAGCCTCCAAGCTTTCTCAAGCTTCTTTATACAGTTTCTGATCTTGGAATTGAACCTAATTTTCCTTTGAAAATCTTGAAATCTGCCTATCAATATGGGTAGCATTTCCCTTCCTTTTCTTTCTTTAACTCCAGATTAACACGGCTACTTCCTCTAAAGCTCCCTCCTATTTGTATGTCATCAGTCATGCTTTGCTGGTGAGGATTAGGTAGAGTACCAGTTTTCTCCATTTCTTCTCCAGTTTCTGGAAGGCTGGATTTTTTATTTATTTTTTTAACACAAACCAAAAGCACATCATCAGATGCACTGACATAAACTGAGTGATACTTGCACCGATGTCCCCTGGTCAGTAATAATAGCTAATAGCCACTGTAATGTTTTCTACCTGACCACCTAACAGGCACCATACTAAGTCCTTTCCATGTAAGATCATCTTGCCTCGTACCTTAGGGTTATGAGGTATAGGTGCTATTGTTGTACCAATAATACAGATGAGGAAATAGGCTTAAGGATGTTGACTCATTTGCCCAAAATCACACAGCTTCTGAGTGGCAAAGTCAGGTGTTCTCTAAATCACATTCTTAATCACTGTACTGGGCTGTTTGATTCAGTGCTTAATTACTATGCTGATTCTATTACTTCAAAACCTGTGTAGCTCTCGGACTGCTGGCTGTGCACAGTAGGCACTTAAATACTTAATTTGAGGTTTGTGTTTCTTGTTGATTTCCAGGATATTGCCTTTTATCTCTTAGACATCAATAAGAAAAAGGTGAAAAAAATGGGTGAGGCATACTATTAATTCATAGAAGAAATGCATAGAAAATGAATATATGAAAAGATGTCTGTTTTTTACAAATCAAACATTTAAGATGGTTTTAGGAGACCCATTTTTTGAATGGAAAGACACTGTAAATATGACACGTGAAAAACAAAACACAAAAATGTGGAATACCAGAAATAATCACTATTAATACAAGCAAGCATACAAAAAATTTTTTTTAATTGAGATACCAGAGTACTGTTGCCTTTTAGAAAATATATTACGATCATTCTATGTTAACAAATACTCAGTGTTATTTTACTTTTTTATATGTGAAATAAAAGTAGTAAAGGATAAAATGTGAGATCTTACTATTTTTCTCTTTATTGAAATTTTTATCATTATAATTTGTTGTGTTTTCTTTCACAGTTATTTTGCTAGGAAGGGGTAGGTTGTATGTCTAATCGTGATCCATAGATTGATTATATAAAGAACAATTATACTATCTTTTTTCTTAGAGGGATTGTTAGGCTAATTCATTGGAACATAAGGCTTTTTTTTTTAATAAGCATGTCATTTAAAGAGTTTTTTAAAAAGTAATGGAAGCAGTGTTGTAACATACTAGAAATTGAGCCTTGGAATAAGACTATGCTGGTTGAAGGTTCAGCTCCCAGCTCTACTAGTTTTAGTCACATAAATAATTTGGGCAAGTCACTTAACATTCTAAGCCTCGGTTTTCTTACTAGGAAACTGGTTACCACTCTTTCAGAGGAGGAATAATTTAACATGAGATGCACACAGAGCACGCAGTTCAGTGCAGTTACTCAGTCGTGTCCGATTTTTTACAACCCCATGGACTGCAGCACATAAAACACCCATTGCAGCAGTAATTTCAGTTCTCTCTTTTTTCACATAATTAAGGAGTTCTCAGCCTTTTTTGTGCCATTTACCCCTTGGCTAGTCTGGCAAGACCCATGGAAGGACCCCCCCACCCCCCCACCCCCCGCCTCAGAATAGTGATTTTAAATTCATCCAGTAAAATGCTTAAGGTTACAAAGGAAAGCAATTATATTGAAATACAGTTATCAAAATATTTAAAACACATTTGTAGTGCTTTCTGTTTCAGATACCTTTTTTGGACTCTGGTGGGGAGTGAATGAGAAACATAGAAGGTAATAGAAAGGAGAGATGCAAAGAAGGAAAACAGTTTCATTAGTACATACATATACCTGATTTTGACTCCCTCCCAAGCTGTCATCCTAGATTTTCAGCAGGCTCCTAGACATTTCCACCTCAGCCTCCTACTAGCAGTTCATATTCATCGCCAGTGAAGTTGAATGTCTCTCCCTAACCAGCTCATCTTCCTTGTTGCCCATATCAATACCACTCTCCCTATCACCTCCGTTCTAAATCCTCAGATCACACTTGAGTCCTCATTTCTTCATCCTGTCCCTACTTCAAATCAGTCTTGCGCTTCTGTCGATTTTATCTCCATAGTGTCTAATTCTACCATCTAAATGGTAACCATCCAAATCCTAACCCTCTTACGTCACCCTTGTCATTATGATACAGGCTTTTTCTGCTTGGTTTCCACCTTCCTACTTCTTTCACAAAATATCCCGTGAGTGTTTTGGACCAGTTTGATATTTTCTGTATCTAAAGTTCTATTGCACTCACAGATGGTGCTATACAGCTTCATACTTAAGTGTCACTTGCCTCATTTACTTAAAACTGGTAGATGTATATTTGTTTTCATTTCCCCAAGAGTGTTTTTAGTTCTTTGAGGAAATGGACTACGTCTTAGGCTTTATTAAAAAAATTCTCCCCACAGTAGTTAGTTAGCCTAATACATAGAAGTGATTCATAAGATCTTAGCAATCATTACAATTTGGAAGTTCCAACTTGAAAAACAAAGGAAAAAGTTTGACCTTTCGTTCTCAACTGAATTAATTAGTGTAGGAGTTGATGATACCAGACCAAGTTTTTATGTCAAAAACCTAACTGAGAATTTTCTGTGTATTTAAATTTTTTACTAACTCACTAACTTAATTCTCCAGATTATTCAGCCCTATTTGTTCTTACAGTGTTCCTTGTGGTTAAGAAAACCATGGGCAAGGTTTCCTCTGCTGTGAAACCTCTGCTTGTCCTTGTATAGCCATCACTTGTAGCCCAGTGCCCAACATAGGATAGGTGACTAATACATTTTGTTAGAGGAATTTAGCTTGTGCCTAGAAAATAACTAGAAAATAACTTGTTTACTTGAAAAACATTGAGAATGTGCATAATGTATTACATACACAAATTATAAAAACAAATATTTGTTAAATATAAGAGTATATGATCTTAATAGGAAATCAGTTTTAGTAAATAGCTTAAAATCATAAGCTACTCTTAGTGGGCTTTGATATTTTGCATTGATGTCCTTTTTCTCTCTTTTTTTTTTTTTTTTGTTAAATGCTTTTACTTGTGTTCTTAGGTTAAGACATCAGAATTTTATAGATACTCTCGACAGTTGCGCTATGAAGTTGACCAAGCATTGAATTACTTTCAGAACATTCATCAGCAACCTCTGTTGGATATGAAATCAAGCCGCATCCGCTCTGCCAAACCCCAAACTACAGTATTCCGAGGCATGATTGGACATAGCATGGTTAACAGTAAAATACTTCTCTTAAAGAAACCAAGAGTCTGGTGGGAACTAGAGGGCCCACAAGTACCTCTACGTCCTGACTGTCTTGCTATCGTCAATAACTTTGTGTTCTTGTTGGGTGGAGAAGAGCTAGGCCCAGATGGCGAATTCCATGCTTCTTCCAAAGTGTTTAGATATGACCCAAGACAAAACTCTTGGCTCCGAATGGCAGACATGTCTGTGCCACGTTCAGAATTTGCAGTTGGTGTTATTGGAAAGTTTATTTATGCTGTAGCAGGCAGAACCAGAGATGAGACTTTCTATTCAACAGAGAGATATGACATCACCAATGATAAATGGGAATTTGTAGATCCTTATCCAGTTAACAAGTATGGACATGAGGGGACAGTGCTCAATAACTGAATTAATTAGTGTAGGAGTTGATGATACCAGACCAAGTTTTTATGTCAAAAACCTAACTGAGAATTTTCTGTGTATTTAAATTTTTTACTAACTCACTAACTTAATTCTCCAGATTATTCAGCCCTATTTGTTCTTACAGTGTTCCTTGTGGTTAAGAAAACCATGGGCAAGGTTTCCTCTGCTGTGAAACCTCTGCTTGTCCTTGTATAGCCATCACTTGTAGCCCAGTGCCCAACATAGGATAGGTGACTAATACATTTTGTTAGAGGAATTTAGCTTGTGCCTAGAAAATAACTAGAAAATAACTTGTTTACTTGAAAAACATTGAGAATGTGCATAATGTATTACATACACAAATTATAAAAACAAATATTTGTTAAATATAAGAGTATATGATCTTAATAGGAAATCAGTTTTAGTAAATAGCTTAAAATCATAAGCTACTCTTAGTGGGCTTTGATATTTTGCATTGATGTCCTTTTTCTCTCTTTTTTTTTTTTTTTTGTTAAATGCTTTTACTTGTGTTCTTAGGTTAAGACATCAGAATTTTATAGATACTCTCGACAGTTGCGCTATGAAGTTGACCAAGCATTGAATTACTTTCAGAACATTCATCAGCAACCTCTGTTGGATATGAAATCAACCCGCATCCGCTCTGCCAAACCCCAAACTACAGTATTCCGAGGCATGATTGGACATAGCATGGTTAACAGTAAAATACTTCTCTTAAAGAAACCAAGAGTCTGGTGGGAACTAGAGGGCCCACAAGTACCTCTACGTCCTGACTGTCTTGCTATCATCAATAACTTTGTGTTCTTGTTGGGTGGAGAAGAGCTAGGCCCAGATGGCGAATTCCATGCTTCTTCCAAAGTGTTTAGATATGACCCAAGACAAAACTCTTGGCTCCGAATGGCAGACATGTCTGTGCCACGTTCAGAATTTGCAGTTGGTGTTATTGGAAAGTTTATTTATGCTGTAGCAGGCAGAACCAGAGATGAGACTTTCTATTCAACAGAGAGATATGACATCACCAATGATAAATGGGAATTTGTAGATCCTTATCCAGTTAACAAGTATGGACATGAGGGGACAGTGCTCAATAACAAGTTGTTCATCACTGGTGGAATCACCTCATCTTCCACCTCCAAACAAGTATGTGTGTTTGACCCCAGTAAAGAAGGGACCATAGAACAGCGGACCAGGAGAACGCAAGTAGTTACCAACTGTTGGGAGAATAAGAGCAAGATGAATTACGCCAGATGCTTTCACAAGATGATTTCGTACAATGGCAAGCTTTATGTCTTTGGTGGTGTCTGTGTCATCTTGAGGGCCTCTTTTGAGTCTCAGGGATGCCCTTCCACAGAAGTGTACAACCCAGAGACTGATCAGTGGACCATCTTGGCATCTATGCCAATTGGTAGAAGTGGCCATGGTGTGACTGTACTGGACAGACAAATAATGGTTCTTGGAGGCCTTTGCTACAACGGTCATTACAGCGATTCTATTCTTACCTTTGATCCGGATGAAAACAAATGGAAGGAAGACGAGTACCCGCGGATGCCCTGCAAGCTGGATGGTTTACAAGTATGCAACCTGCATTTTCCAGAATATATTCTGGACGAAGTCAGACGTTGCAACTGATGACATCTTTCTCCCTTCAGAAAAGCCAAACAAAAAATCCATTTGCAACAAAGTAGTTAATTGAAAAACATAAAGAAAAACCTCACCAGTTTTACTATCAAAGCCATTGGTCTAATATCGTAGTAATGTTTTCATTCTGTGCTAGCATCCTTTTTTTTAAAAAAATTTTTAGTGGCCTCAAAATCATGCAATAAGTCAGTTGTAAGCGCTAGCTCTTGAAACTCCTTCCAGAAGCAGTTTAATAGAACAGTTCACTTATCTGGGAAGTTGATGTTAGGCTTTAAACATTTCTTTCAAATGTCAGTGTAGAAATCCTGCATCTTCTAAGAGAAGACCTGATAAGTTGTTTTAGATATGACCCAAGACAAAACTCTTGGCTCGAATGGCAGACATGTCTGTGCCACGTTCAGAATTTGCAGTTGGTGTTATTGGAAAGTTTATTTATGCTGTAGCAGGCAGAACCAGAGATGAGACTTTCTATTCAACAGAGAGATATGACATCACCAATGATAAATGGGAATTTGTAGATCCTTATCCAGTTAACAAGTATGGACATGAGGGGACAGTGCTCAATAACAAGTTGTTCATCACTGGTGGAATCACCTCATCTTCCACCTCCAAACAAGTATGTGTGTTTGACCCCAGTAAAGAAGGGACCATAGAACAGCGGACCAGGAGAACGCAAGTAGTTACCAACTGTTGGGAGAATAAGAGCAAGATGAATTACGCCAGATGCTTTCACAAGATGATTTCGTACAATGGCAAGCTTTATGTCTTTGGTGGTGTCTGTGTCATCTTGAGGGCCTCTTTTGAGTCTCAGGGATGCCCTTCCACAGAAGTGTACAACCCAGAGACTGATCAGTGGACCATCTTGGCATCTATGCCAATTGGTAGAAGTGGCCATGGTGTGACTGTACTGGACAGACAAATAATGGTTCTTGGAGGCCTTTGCTACAACGGTCATTACAGCGATTCTATTCTTACCTTTGATCCGGATGAAAACAAATGGAAGGAAGAGAGTACCCGGGATGCCCTGCAAGCTGGATGGTTTACAAGTATGCAACCTGCATTTTCCAGAATATATTCTGGAGAAGTCAGACGTTGCAACTGATGACATCTTTCTCCTTCAGAAAAGCNAAACAAAAAATCCATTTGCAACAAAGTAGTTAATTGAAAAACATAAAGAAAAACCTCACCAGTTTTACTATCAAAGCCATTGGTCTAATATCGTAGTAATGTTTTCATTCTGTGCTAGCATCCTTTTTTTTAAAAAAATTTTTAGTGGCCTCAAAATCATGCAATAAGTCAGTTGTAAGCGCTAGCTCTTGAAACTCCTTCCAGAAGCAGTTTAATAGAACAGTTCACTTATCTGGGAAGTTGATGTTAGGCTTTAAACATTTCTTTCAAATGTCAGTGTAGAAATCCTGCATCTTCTAAGAGAAGACCTGATAAGTGTCACTGGATGTAATTTCAGTTCCTATCTCTAGCTGAAATCTTTCTGAACATTTATTTCAGTGTATTTCAGTCTGTTAGACTTTTTGGTTTTATTATTTAAGTTTAAAACTCTTGACCTTTTTGCATGGCTTTTTGCTGAAAACGCAAAAGTATAAATTTTCTACAAGATTAACTTTTTTATATTCAAAACACTATTTCTAAGCTGCCTTCTCTTATCTGCATTGTGTTAGTGAAAGCATATCCACACTTGCTTACATCTTATGAATATATAGGCACATCCCCTTTTATGCGTGGTTAGGATTCTATATTTTTAAGCTAGTGCACTTGCACACACGATTTGCCATATGTGTTGTATTTTAGATGTAACGTCTTTTCGTGTATTAACATTTTTAGAAAGTTAATAATAACTGGAGTCCTCGTTTCGTATCAGAGTAGTCTATCTTCAGTCCATACTGATTCAGTAACACTCAAACTCCTTATATTCCTGAAACGTATGGTTTTTTGAAAGCTAGCATTTTATGTTTTACTTTCAAAAGTAAACATTAGTGTTCCTTATCGATGTATGTCTTCTTTTTGAAAATGTTTTTCTTTGCAGTCTGTTTAACGTTACCCTGTTTTTAGTGAGAATCGGAGTGGTATATGACAAGGCGTGGCCCTGCAGCGTGCAAGCACTTTTAAAGAGAACTTAGGTAATACCAGACTCCTAAATAAAGGCCCCTTCCAAGTAAGTGCAACTCCCGTTCTTTGCATTCAGTAAGGCTGCTGCATATGTTGTTGAAGAGAAAGTAGCAACTTGTGGAAAATTTGAGCTCAGTTTTGACTTAGAGGTAAGGAATAGAATTATAATCTTAACTGGTTATATTTTCTTGCTTCGTTAGTACAAAATATTTAGTGGCACTGAGGAATGTAAGACCTCAGATTTTGTTTTATTTACTGAAAGCTACTAGCATGAAGGATAGTAACTTCCAAGTTCAGAGTGGATCAAAAATGATTGTTTAAAAGCATTTATAATAAATATTTTAGGATTAGCCGCACCTTTCAACTCTTTCAACTTGAAGAAAAAACATATAGTTGTCAAAATTAAGCAAGAATAACCAGGAGTGGATCATTCAGATTGATGTCATTTTCTCCTGAGTAGAATCTTTATCTTTATCTGATACAGACTAGATCTACACTGGCAAAACTTGCCAGATATTAGGATGTTGGTGCAATATTGCAATGCCTTCTATATGGCTGTTGTATAAAGTTTCTAGTTTCACTTTTTTTCTTTTTCTTTTTTTTTGCTGCTGCCACCACTGAACATAAAATGGAAGAGTGAAGTCATGGAAATGTGAAGACTTGTTTCATTTTTGCGATTAAAATAGACAATTATAAAAAAAAAAACAAACTGATTTTAAAACTCCACGACTTGAGGCATTTGAATTTAAGAAACGGTCAGGTACAGAAGTAGTTTTTTTTTTTTTCTTTTTTTAAGCAAAACATTGGCTTGGTTTTAGAAATCGTGTTAAATTCTTTCGTATATGAGATTTATTTAGTGATGCGGTGATTTATTTTCAGTTTCTAAAAATTCGTTATCTTATTTCCTATGGTAATATGGTAAAAGTCTTCTTCTGCATCTAAAAAGTCATGTTTAGTCATTTTACTTTTGAAAACTATGGAATTAGATTAGCCATTTGATTCTTTTTCTAATGTATTATTTGGTTTAGTGTTTTATATGTGTGCTATGATGCTTTGAAGAAAATCACAGTAACATCTTGAATATTTTCCTAATTGTTGTCTTTTGCTGAAAGACTGAGACAGGGTACCCCTATCAGGCTTTTACACTCCCACGGTGGTTCTCTTTAATTGCTTAGGTATGACTGTAGCCCAAGGTAAGATGGGGCAAACAATTGAATGTTCTTGGTCTTCATTGTAAAAATACAAGGTCAAGATGAAAGTTCGTGTTTTGGAAAATTTTGTGAAGTCTTAATTTGAACTAATTCTGAGTTCAGCTTCACACTTAAGTCATGTTTGACCTAATGTTAGCTGTAAACAATTTTGAGCTTTAAGAATAGTTGTTATTGCTTGGGTTCTGAATGTATGAGAAAACTTCTGTTTATGTGTAGTGCTGACTTAGGTTATTTTAAATCCGTGGTTAATTTACATTCCCTTTTAAAACTATGGTTTGATTGCTGAAAGAGATTTTTATTTTTGTTATACTAAACTATGGAAAATTTTTTCATAGAATTTTTTTCAAGTTTATATTTTGTGTGCTTCATTTGGAACCATTTTTGTTTATATGCATCGTGTGTGCTCAGATTAGTTTTTTAAAAATTCAGTAATAGATTTAAAACTGCATTGTAACTGTTGTGATCTTTGTGTATTAATTTTCACTTTATGTTTTAAATGCCAGACTTTACGAAAATAGCTGATCTTTATTAATTGCATCTTAATTAGAAACGTTTATTCTCTTTCATGTCTTTGACCTTCTAAGTTTTGATTTTAGTCTGCTTAAAAGAAAATCCTTGCACTACAACCTTTTCATAAAATTCAACAATCTCACATTGAAGGTTTTGTATTGGAAGAAATACTACTGGTTTTTAAAAAGCAAAGCTTAATGAATAGAATTATTAGCTTTTCTTGAGACAGCTTTCTGTGTCCTCATTACTCTGTGTGAGTGTTACTATAATTTGTGAAATATTGACTGAGCCCTTCACTTATCTTTTCTAAAGCAGCACCTTTGGACACCTCATTCTGGGAAGCCTGCTCAAGTCATAATAAAGGACACACACATTTGTGTGGGCAGAAGTAAAAATGGAGAGTTTTGTCTTAATTACGTGAAACTAAGCTTTAAAATATTTTATAACAAATTATTTGAGCTGCATAATCTAAACATGTCAAACGTTCAGTGGGACTATTTTTATATATGTATATGTGGTTGTAGGTCATAACATTTCAGTTTATAATATAATTTGTTATTTCAGTTTATAAGCTATCTCTCAGAAAAGACTAGCTCTTTTGAGAATACATAATTTAAAAGTTTTAGACTGAAGTAAAACACGACATAGATAATAGTGTAAATTAGATATAAATGAGGACTATATGGCAGTAAAACTGCTAGTGCCATATTTCCTATTTGCCTATTACACATTTTTTATTTTATTTTATTTTTTGTACTCTGAACATTTCTAGGGATCATACATTCTTATCAGATTAGAGTTGGTTTGGGAATAAATATCTTCTAAAAAGAGATTTATCTTAAAAATCAAGTCCTGAAAAATTAGTTTATCAAGAGTTTATAAAGTTAAATATTCCATAGATATAGACTGGAATAGGTGAACTCATGAAAGTCGTATCCTTTCAGTATACCAGTATAACTTCAATATTACACGAGTAACATTGAGAAAATGCCATCAGCTTTGTTTCCCCTTAGTAGTCTTAGATTTTCATTTTACATCTTTGGGAGCAACATTAAAACCTTATCAGTCAGTGTATCAGTAAGGATTAGGTGTTTGCTTTCTGAAAGAATGTTCCAGTGAGGTGATCAGAGATGTTATTTTCTACCTAACTTGTATATGCCCTATACCTTGGGCATACTTTGTCTATAGAAGAAATATTTTGACCTTAGGTACATTTTGGGCCAGTAGTCAAGTAATCTTAGGGCTGGTTTAAAAATCTTAGACTAATTTAAGGTTTGCCTTTTATATCTGTTTTGAAAGCCTTTACATTTCTGTCAGGTAATTTTTCCCATGCCGTGAATATAATCTATTCAAAACATGTTTATGCTATCCGTTCTGTTTTTGAATTGAAAAAATGTTAAAAGTGTTTATGAAGAAAAGTTTAAATAAAGTATTTTTAATCTTTAAAATATACTTCATCTCTTATTACTTACTATCTTGATATAATCTATCACTTTAAAGTCACTCATGACTTGATTAACAGTATACATTTTCTTTTCCTTCAACCTGCCAAGAAAGTGCCACAAAAATGTAATTTCTACTGATGCTTTCAGCCACAGATTGAAATGAGAGCATTTGAGTGAAATTATTTACACTTACATGCAATGGAAATTTTATAATGAAGCCAAGTAATTAAAGTTCCACTAGCAGAGTTTTGCAGAATAAAAATAGGGAACTGAGAAATAGCATTTATAAGCCCTCAAGCTTTAGTTTGGTGATTTTTAGATTTCCTTTAACATTTTTTTTTTTTTTTAAAGATTTATTTATTTATTTATTTTTGGGCGGGGGTCGGGTTGGGGAAGGAGGGGAGCGGGCGGGCCACTTCTATCGGTCTTTCGTTTCTCTATTTTCATCCGTCTTTGTTCTTTGGCTCCTGTGGGCCTCCCATCGCATTGGCGTCTGTCGTTGCAGAGCACCGGCTCTGGGCGCATGTGCTCCAGAGCTCCGGCTCGGTGATTGGACACATCAGTCCAGCCGCTCCGCGGCACGTGGGATCTTCCCAGGCCAGGGATCGAACCGGCGCCCCTTGCACTGCAAGGCAATGTCCTTATTCACTGGACACCAGGGGAAGCCCTCCTTTAACATTTTTGATTCATTGTTCTTAAAGACATTTCAGAAATGAGGGAACCCAGCAGAAATGAATCTGCTACAACACAAGCATTTGAGTATATTTAGGCATGTGTGTGCCTTCTTTAAAATGGACTCCTGAGAAACCTCTGCAAGATTCCCTGGATCTTGGTTTCAAGCCACCTTTCTAGCCTCTTCCTGTCACTTCCTGCACTCCTTTCTGTTGTGATCTTTGTCTGTTAAGTTCCAGCTTCAACTATCTTGCCTTTCCCCTTCCCGCTTTCAGAAATCCACTTATTTTGCAAAGCCCAACTCACATGCTCCTCTCTCCTGAAAACTGTGTTACCTCTTCATTGAATTAATTGCCTCTTATGTACTCAACACGTTTATAGCTCTTATTTCATTCTGCATGCTAGTTGGTTATATTCCTTCCACAATTAGATCATAATCTCCTTGTATGAAGGGACTGTCTTTCATTCTTTGTTGTACCCTCATGTCTAGCGTGGTAGTCTTTCTACGTACTAGGCACTGAGCTCAATGTTTATTGCCGCTTGTGATTAATTCTGCCTTAGTTACAGAAAGATGTTGTAAGTATTCGGAAGAGGGAAATAATATAGTTCCACAGGGTTTTTGTCTCTGCTTTTTTCTCAGTCTGTTGCCCGTCCAGTTTTACCCACATCTATGGCTTCACCTACCACTTTTATTCTGATATCTTGTAAATCTGTATTTCTCAACCGAGAGTTCCAGCTATCTCATGAACATGTGTTAAATGTTTTATCGGAATCTCAAACTGAACAAGTGCAAACCTGAATGCATTGTCTCCCCCCACAAGCTTGCCCCTTGTCCTGTATCCCTATGTTATTATGTGGCTCAATCACTGTCTGGGATCATTCAAGTCAGAAACCTGGAATTTACCCATGCCTCTCCTGCTTCTCTCCAGTGTCTTAGTTCATCTACTCTTATCACTTCAAGCTCAACTGCCCTCACCTTTCTGGTCCACACTGGCCTCCTGGAGCTTTCTCTCTGATCTACCTCCAGAATCCATTTTCTACTCTGCCGCCAGAGGAAGTTTACAAAAGGTAAATCTGGCCCTAAGATTCAACAACATTTAATAATCCCTCTTCACCATGAGAATAAGATCCAGGCTCTCTCAGCATGCTTTTCGGACCTGTCCGGTCACTCTTGTGCCCATTTCTCCAGTTACGCGCGATGCTGCGAGATCCCTGAACATGCCCTGTTTTCTCCAGCCTGTCTGCCTTCACACATGCTCTTTCCGTCTTCCTTTCCTGACCAACCCTTTCTTGGCCTTCAAGAACCAGCCCGGACATCGTGGCCTTTGTCATCTCTTTGAACTGTCCCCTTGAGGATACTTAGACTCTACCATCTCTTGACACTTGATTATGACTGTCGTCTTTACATGTAATTGTACTCACTGAGGAAAGATGCTATGTTTTTATTTTCCAAGAATCTGACAATGTCTGGCACAGGGTAAGTCCTCCTTAATAAAAATAGAACCCAGAAATTTGGAAGGTCACCAATGAAATGCTCCTGGTGAGGAGGGGAAGCTTTATTAGAGAGCTTGATTGTCTGCCAAAATTGACCTCCCCAAGGATTTTCCCTCCATTCAGTTTCCACCACCACTCATGTAGAAGGTTGGTGGATACAGCTGTACAGTTGCTAACGCAGTTCTTCCCTTAACACGCAGTATTTCTGACGTAGGTTGAAAATTTTAAATAAAACGAGACCAAAGGGTGTTTTGTAGATCACTAATCCCCTGAAGTGCTCTTGGGTGGAGGAGGGGGCAAGTATTCAGTGGTCACAATAATCTTGGGAAACACTTCATTTCTCTTTCTGAGAGAATCTCAAGCATTAGCATATAAATGTCTCTGAGAAGTCCTGATGTTAATTCATTTTTAGTTTGTTTAGCTAAGTGTAAATCAAACATTTCACCACTGAGCTCTTTTTTTCATGGAATATATATGATCCATGAATGCTCTTGCAAAAGCCTGGCTAATGAGTAACTGAAAGAAAACAATCACAAAGTACCACTGATTCAGGCACTGTAGACACTGATCTACAAAGTAGGACTTACTCCTGCAGCTCCAGTTAGATTCCAGACTTGAAGTCAACATCTTGCCAAGATGACATTACCCTAGGGATTTCACATCCCAAGGAAGGTCCCACTTTCTTCTCCCAGGAGTAAGGTAAGTTTATATAATTAATTTGTACAACTTGTATGATTTTTTTTTTTTTTGGTGGGGGCGGGGGGTGGTTTCTTCATGCCACGAGCTTTTTCTTGTTTTTTTTTTTCATTTTCATCTATCTTTATTCTTTGGCCTGTGTGGCCTCCCATTGCAGTGGCCTTTCTGACTGCAGAGCACCGGCTCTGGGCGCATGCAGTCCATAATGCTGGCTTATGTTGGACACACTGGTCCAGCCACTCCATGCCACATGGGATCTTCCTGGGCCAGGGATTGAACCGGTGCCCTTTGTACTGCAAGGCAGACCACCCACTGGACCACCAGGGAAGCCCCAACTTGTATGATTTAAGGAGCAGGACTTCCAGAATGGCCAAGTAAGGAACTCAGCAAATCCTGTCCCTAAAAAGCAATGATAAATGTGAACAAGCTTGAGACTTCCCTGAAGGTTGAGTGGTTAGGACTCTGCGCTTCCAATGCAGGGGCATGGGTTCTATCCCTGGTTGGGGAATTAAGGTCCCTCATGCTGCATGGCGTGGCCTAAAATAAATTAAGTTTTTTTTTTTTAAACATTTATTTATTTATTTATTTTGGCGGGGGTGGGGAGGGAGGGGAGTGGGTGGGCCACTTTCACTGGTCTTTCATTTGTCTAGATTCATCCATCTTTGTTCTTTGGCCGTGTGGGCCTCCCATCGCAGTGGCATCTGTTGTCGCAGAGCACTGGCTCTGGGAGCATGCGCTCCAGAGGTCCAGCTCGGTAACTGGACACATCGGTCCAGCCGCTCGGCGGCACGTGGGATCTTCCCAGGCCAAGGATTGAACCGGTGCCCCTTGCACTGCAAGGCGGTGTCCATACCCACTGGACCACCAGGGAAGCCCAATGAGTAAGTTTTAAAAAGCAAACAAACTTGTCCAAAAGAAAAACATATAAAAACTCTGGAAATTGGCCAAAGGCATACAACAACTTGAGAAGCGTTTATTTGAGAAAACAAACTGAACCTCAATAAGAATGGTGGGAATCTGATGTTTTAGCCTTGAGGCTGCTTCCATTCCCAACTCCCTATCCCCGAACTCTGTGGTATGGAAATTCTACCAGGGAGGGCCTGCCTGCCTTTGGAATGGAGTGTGGAGAATCCCACGTGTTAGTGTGGCTGACACTGGAGCTCGCCTGAGGTCCCAGTAGTGATCCAAGTTTAGCAATAGGCGGTGGACAGGCCAGGAGATCTTGGGAATGAGATAGCTTCTGGTGCTTCAGGAACCTGTGCTCATGGACAAGGCCATGTTTACCAAAGGGGAGATCTGAGAGGACCCTGTGAAGCTGGATGTGAGGCCTTGTAAACGCCTAAAATAAAAAGCTACAGCAAACTTGGAAACTACTCAAATTTTGAATGCATTCCCCATGCCACACAGATTGCTCAGCAAAGAGCAGAAGCCTTACTTGATTAAGGTGTTTTAAGTGTAACTTCTGAGCAATCACTGGCTGACCACAAAGCCGTGCTGACTCGGGTGATCTCTGGGAATCCAAGCTTAAAAATGAATTAAAAAGGAAAGAACAGCTAAGACATCAGTGGCTGTAGATGGGTCGGGGAGGGGAGCCCCCCATGGGGAGCCTCCACAGAATTCCTCCTCCAGGTGAGTCACTGAACACACAACAAATCAAAAAAATAAATAAATAAAACAACCACACAAAATCCAGAGTTGCTAAAATATGTTCTCTAAACTGTTTTTATGAGACATGCAAAGAAACAGCAAATTGACCCACACCCAGGAAAATAAGGAGTCAATAGAAAGCTGTTTCAGGGATCAGAGTATTACGGAGATAAGTGAGATTAGTTTTGTATCCTGTATTCCACATAAAATTTTACTGAAAACAATTACACAAGTCATTAAAGTTTCTTTGAAAATATTTGTAGTGATTACTTAGTGTTCCATAATATGGCTATACATAATTTATCTAACCATGCCCCTACTGTGAGACTATATACTACATTTAAAAAATCTCTTGCATTTGATATACTCCCTGCTTTTGATTGTTACCTTTATGTAGTTTTGTAAGATGAAATAAATGAACTAAACTCCTTGACAAATATTGCCAGGTTAAGCTCCAGGGAAGTTATGCAATATTGAACTCACATCAGCAATGAATATGAATTTCTCTATTAGCAATTTTATAGGTGAAAATTATATTTGATTACTATTTCTTTAATTACGGTGAATGTTAGTGATATTTCCCATCCCTATTTCTCATATATGTTCTATGAATTCCTGTTCATGCCATTTATGCATTTTTCAATGATATTTTGGTGTTTTATTATGGATTTTGAAGGATTCTTCATCAACTATGCTTTGCGAAATTTTGACAAGGCCATGTTTACCAAAGGGAGATCTGAGAGGACCCTGTGAAGCTGGATGTGAGGCCTTGTAAACGCCTAAAATAAAACGCTACAGCAAACTTGGAAACTACTCAAATTTTGAATGCATTCCCCATGCCACACAGATTGCTCAGCAAAGAGCAGAAGCCTTACTTGATTAAGGTGTTTTAAGTGTAACTTCTGAGCAATCACTGGCTGACCACAAAGCCGTGCTGACTCGGGTGATCTCTGGGAATCCAAGCTTAAAAATGAATTAAAAAGGAAAGAACAGCTAAGACATCAGTGGCTGTAGATGGGTCGGGGAGGGGAGCCCCCCATGGGGAGCCTCCACAGAATTCCTCCTCCAGGTGAGTCACTGAACACACAACAAATCAAAAAAATAAATAAATAAAACAACCACACAAAATCCAGAGTTGCTAAAATATGTTCTCTAAACTGTTTTTATGAGACATGCAAAGAAACAGCAAATTGACCCACACCCAGGAAAATAAGGAGTCAATAGAAAGCTGTTTCAGGGATCAGAGTATTACGGAGATAAGTGAGATTAGTTTTGTATCCTGTATTCCACATAAAATTTTACTGAAAACAATTACACAAGTCATTAAAGTTTCTTTGAAAATATTTGTAGTGATTACTTAGTGTTCCATAATATGGCTATACATAATTTATCTAACCATGCCCCTACTGTGAGACTATATACTACATTTAAAAAATCTCTTGCATTTGATATACTCCCTGCTTTTGATTGTTACCTTTATGTAGTTTTGTAAGATGAAATAAATGAACTAAACTCCTTGACAAATATTGCCAGGTTAAGCTCCAGGGAAGTTATGCAATATTGAACTCACATCAGCAATGAATATGAATTTCTCTATTAGCAATTTTATAGGTGAAAATTATATTTGATTACTATTTCTTTAATTACGGTGAATGTTAGTGATATTTCCCATCCCTATTTCTCATATATGTTCTATGAATTCCTGTTCATGCCATTTATGCATTTTTCAATGATATTTTGGTGTTTTATTATGGATTTTGAAGGATTCTTCATCAACTATGCTTTGTTACACTTGAATATAGTGTTTCAAATGATGACTAAATATCTTTAATTACTGGAAATTATTAAAAATCATATCAAATTTCATTAAATGTGGAAAACAGTTTAGTGAAAACAAAGGGATTGAGAGTATACTGATGGAACAAAATGATAAAGAATCAAATATATTTGAGAGATAGGAGAAGCTGGTAAAAACATTGAGAAAAGCATGGTATACATTACAGACTCAAAAGAAACCCTATTCAAAAGTTAACAAACGGGCTTCCCTGGTGGTCCAGTGGGTAGGGACACCGCCTTGCAGTGCAAAGGGCGCCGGTTTGATCCCTGGCCTGGGAAGATCCCACGTGCCGTGGAGCGGCTGGACCGATGTGTCCAATCACCGAGCCGGAGCTCTGGAGCGCATGCGCCCAGAGCCAGTGCTCTGTGACAACAGATGCCACTGCGATGGGAGGCCCACGCGGGCCAAAGAACAAAGATGGATGAAACTAGACAAAGGAAAGACCAGTGGAAGTGGCCCACCCACTCCCCTCCCTCCCCACCCCCGCCAAAAAATAAATAAATAAATGTTTTAAAAAAAAAGTTAACAAACATGCCCTTTAGATCTGGGTATGAGAATTTTCTTTGTAGAGTTCCATCTTCTGTAATGGAAACACATATTCAAACTTGTATTGAATATCTGCTATGTGGGTGCTAGTAGGAGTGAAAGAAAAAATTTCCTTTGCTCCCAATCTAATGAGGAAACATAAACACCCCAAAATCAGTGAAGGCAAGAAAAGGTGCCAAGTAGAGGAAAAAACAGGATGCTGAGGGAACTCAGGAAGTTAGTTACTACTGATGAGAATCAGTAAAATGTTTATGGAGGAATTGGCATTTCTAGTTGGTCATGGACTTCTCCAGGTGGAGAATATGAAAAAGAGTTTCTAAGAAAGACTGCAAAAAAAACAGAGGAGGTCACATGAAGCAGGAGGTTCTGACCCAGGCATGCACACAGATCCCATCTATCATGCACCCAGTTTTCTATTCAAGGGGTTGTTAGTACTGGTAGAAATAATCAACATAGAACAGTGTCTAGTAAAATTTGTTAAGATGTAAAAATGGCTCATTTTTATCTAAGGACTCATTTAACTTATTAAAATTCTTTATCTCTGAGAATTAAAAAAGACACCGACTGTGGAAAATTTAGGCTCTGTACAGATAATCAACGCCATAAAACTGAGAATGGCAAAAAACTTTATACGATTGTTATTTGTAATCTTAGGTTGGGCTCTCTGGAAGCTGACTCCATCTGAGACTAGAATGTGAGTACAAGTTATCTAAGAAGTCATCAGAAGCATCAGCAGGGAAGTGGGAAATAAGACAGGGATGGGGGGCTTTCCTGGTGATGGCTCAGTGGTGAAGTATCCAGCTACCAATGCAGGAGACATGGGTTTGATACCTGATCCAGGAAAATTGCACTTGTTGCAGAGCAACTAAACTCTGGAGAACAAAGGACAAGAGACAAGGATGGGGATGAACCAGTAAAGGTATATCATCAAGCAGTTTTTCACTGGGGGTAACTGGGTTCAATTCCACTGCCCTCCCCTGGATACTGGGAAAACCCTGAGTCACCTTCAGCAGAGGATGAGGAAGCTAGGGTATTGGTCCTCCAACTGCCATCTGTCCTTGGCTTCGGGTTACTCACAGGCACATTAACTCCCCAGCACTTTTGGCCTGGGGTGTCTGGCTGAGGGCAGGTCCTCAGGTTGGGAGTTGCATATATGTATTCTGATGGGTGAATGCCAAGGGAGTATGGACAGGGCCACAACTACTATCTGCTACATTTGTTATTGACTCAAAATTATCAGGAGAATCACATCTTGACAAAATTTAGGGCCACAAAATTTGCATCTTGAGAAATCAGTTGACATTACTGCAATAAAAGTAAACTCACTTGAAAGAGATTTTTTTTATTGGGATACATTTTAAAACATGTCTCCATGGTAACATTTTTATGAACAAGAATTTTCCAGATGAAAATAATTTCAGTAAAATGAAAGCAAGTAAAAATTTTTTAAATATATATTAGAAACATTTTACCTGCATTATACAGAAAAATGATATCAAGGAATCAAGTTGATTTGTTTGCTCAGGAAAATATGTTCTTCATTAAATTTCATCAATGTTGGCATGATTTTGATTAGAATGTTTATACTCACAAACATGGAGTCACAGTGTCCTCAGGCTCAAAACAAGAGAAGGATAGAAACATCCTGTTCCTGAATTGCTGGAGGCCAAAAAATGAAGAGGATTTGTGCCAGGGAAAATTGCATGGGTAAATGCAGAGTGGAAAAGCATATGGAATGCTTTGGGAATGATGAATTCCTCACTGACAGAGCTATGGGAGCAGATGTTAAGCAAAAAAAAAAAAAAAAAAAAAAAAAAAATATATATATATATATATATATATATATCATATTCATGAATATTCTGTGGATCTGCAGAGTTCTTTGTTGAAGGAGGATAAGAGAAAAACTGGGTATTACAGCCCTGCAGTGAAACTCCTCATGACTTTTCACTAATATCCCATGACCTTACAGACATGAATAAAAACATTAAAATAATGAAAGATTGACAGATGACATACTACAAATTGTGAGCAGCCTTGAAAATAATTTTAAGGCAAATGAAGTTAGACTGAGAATAAAAGATCCACACTTCACATTATGGAATATGCAGGCTTCCCTTTATGATAGAGAGCAAATCAGAGAAATTTTTTTTTTAAGGAATATTGTTCCTGCTCCACCAACTGTGTCCTGACTCAGACATTTGGGCCTTTACTAGCCAGAGAACTGGGCCTTCAATTCTCTCAATTCCAAGGAGCCACACTCTAAGGGAGGCAATTCTGATGCTGAGTTTTGCCCCTTGCCCTGAAACCCATCACCCCCATCCCACCCTCTGACCCCTCTGGCTCCCATCCCCACCCCTCAGTCTACCCACTGTCTTTATATTTTCACACTGAGACAGAACAAGCCCAGTAATCAACTAGGCAGGAAGTAAGGGCCAAGTGGCCATGGTATAAAGCATATCCTCCCTCAGTCAGCAGAGGTGACCACAGACATAGGAAGAATGGTTTCACTTACTGCCACTGGCTTCCAGTACCAGAGAAGGAGATGAAAGGAGGGCAGTAAGCACCAGAGTTGAAAGAGGTACAGTGAGAGAAAGCATATAAGAAGTTGAAATGTGGACTGGAAGCTGTGCTCATCACCTTACCCACTTTCCAACTACAAATGCACCAAAGGAATGGAGCCACTATCCAATGGATAGAAGCTACAAGTAAAGGGAACCCACACGTTCTGTTGACACTGAAACTAGAAGGGTCTTCACTTATTTGTGTATGAATTAAGGGAAAAAACAAGTTGGGATTTACAAAGACGATGGGATAAAATAAGTGGTTGGAAGACTCAGAGAAAAACATTTGTGGAAAGTAATTTGCATTCAGATTCAGAAGAAAAAAGTCACACTGCTTGGCATTTTCAAAAGATTGCAAATAATCATAACCTCCGTGTGTGAGGAAGAAAAGGTCACAGGTAAATGAAGAGCAAAAGTTGAAAAGGTCATTGACTAAAAGACTGTAAGAAGAGGCAACAAGAGCCCATATGAAGTCAGTAAAGAATAGAAGGGATGTAGACAATTCAACCACTGATGTGAAAGGCATCTTTGAGATGCTTTCCCAGAGTGCAGGAGAAAATGACAAGGAGATTTAGTTCTCACCACATGCTTCATGAATACCTACTATGTGCCAGTCTCTGTGCTAGGCGCTAGGATCTAAAGGCTTTCGTATGCTCTATGCTCAGAGTATGAGAGGCACCTGTTAAATCCTTAAACATAAATTAACATATATATAATTGCCAATTATGATAGCTATCACACTATAAAAACTGCTCAGGAGAAGCCAGTTCTGCTTGGATGGTTAGGAAAGTTCTCTCTAAAGTAGGAATATATAACCAGAGATATAAAGTATGAGTAAAAGAAAATCAAAAAATAGAAAGTGGGCAGGAGTGTGTAGCTGTGAAGCCAAAAAGCTTGTAGGGAAGCAGAGAGACTGAAAGAAGACTGAGAAGAGGAAGGTGGGAATGTGGTGCATGCTGTGATGGGAGAACTACTAGGGTCAGATCATACAAGGCCACCAAAGACTGGGTGAGGAGTTTGTATTTTATTCTAGTGGAAATGGGAAGTTACTGAAGGATTCTAGTAGGTGGCTGATGGGATTTATGTTTTAAAGAGTCGTCTGGTCCCCAAATGGCAATAAGGATGGAGCTGGGGGCTTCTCTGGTAGATCAGTGGAAAAGAGTTTGCCTGCCAATGAAGGAGACATGGGTTCAATCCCTGATCCAGGGAGATCCCACATGCTGCAGAGCAACTAAGCCTGTGAGCCATGGCTATTGAGCCTGTGCTCTAGAGCCTCGGAGCCACAGCTACTGAAGCCCATATGTGTCCTAGAGTCCGAGTTCCGCTACAAGAGAAGTCACCACAACAAGAAGCCTGCTCACCTCAACTAGAGAGGAACTCCCACTCCCTGCAACTAGAGAAGAGCCTGTGGCGGCAGTGAAAACCCAGAATAGCCAAAAAAAAAAAAAAAAAAAAAGGATGGAGCTGGGAATCTCACTGAGGAGGTCAGTCAAGTGTGAAGGTTGACAATGACTTGGACAATGGCGGTGGTTAACACTGCAGAGAAGCAAATGGTTAAGACATGCTCTGGAGATTACAACTGGCAGAACTTGGTGATGAGTTGGGCACAGGAGGTACTGGAAAGGCGACCATCTTGAGGATGGTACGTATGATGATGCCATAAATTATAATAGGAATGATGGGTAGAAGAGTGATCTGGGGAGGGAGCAGCAGGAATGCCAGTTTGGACACAATAGTGAACTTCCTGGCCAAAAAAAAAAAAAAATTATAAATAGAAGAGTTGTATTGGTGAAAGTAAAGAGTTATGGAAAATTAAAATAAAAGGGTTGAAGTGGCCTGGGCTCTGGAGCCGAGTTTCTCAAATGTTAACATGCACACAAATGGCACAAATCTGGGCCTTCTATGACCCAGAAGGTAGGGGTAGAACAAAAGAGTTACCCACACCCACGCCCCCCAGAACTCATCAGAACTGAGGCAGGAATGAGGAGAGATGATAGATAAAGAGAATAGAGAGGCAGCATCTGCCTCCAGGGACTTGCTGTTCCCTCCAAGCATGTGATTAAAGACCTTTGAGAAGAAGATCTTCCTAAGATGGAGAAAGATCTGTATCTGAACTGAAAGAACTTGCCATGGTTCACAGAAAGTTAACTACCTGCACACAGAGACATTAGGCAACAACTTCTAACAAGGTGCGGGGTGTGTGTGGAGGGAAAGCCCTGCCATCATTCAGGGAGGAGAAAACAAGTCATCATTAACTGAGGGCTTGAGTTCCACATGCCACATGGTACTTCGGTGAATTCTCTCATTTAACCCTCATAGCCTTCCAATAACATGGTGCTGCTGGCCATTAAGTGGGACCGGATTCAGCAACTTGGACCATCTTGTCAGGATCCCTCTGCCCTCCAGCTGCCTCAGCTGTCTCACTGCATGTGGGAGCAGGCAGGCTTTCCCCAGACACACAGAGGCAGCTCCGGGCTCACAGTGTCCCTGCTCAGCTGCCCCAGAAGAAGACAGAGCCCCTCTTCCGGTTTCACCACAGAAGGACACCAGTTGTCTTTATGTTCTACTCTCACCCTTGGATCCATCATGGTGGCCAAGAGGATGGAGTAAGATAGTTGAGCCAGGGCTGGGGGTACTAAGACTAGAGGTCCCACCAGAACTAAAAGGTTAGAGTGAGAAGGATCAGAGAAAGAAAAGAAAGGAAGGATGGTCTGGCTAACAGATCCAAAGGGTCCACGACAGGGAGGACTAGGAGCTGCCCCACTTTACAGAGGACAACAGTAAGGATCAGACAGGATCAGAGAGGTCAAGTCACTTGCCCAAGGTCACACATCCAAGACAAGCTGAAGAGCCAGGACACAATACGAGGCGGTCTGACCAGACCTCTTAACCACTGTGCTAGAAGGCAACAAAGCCAGTTTGGTTTCACACTTTTCTGTCACATCGGTTTTCGGAAGAAAATGGAGCGACAGCTAGATTTCGGGGGGGGGCGGGGGGGGGGGGATTATAACCGAAGATTTGTGTGCTCTTCCAAATTGTCTTTCACAAAAATAGGGAACAAACACTAAACACGCACTGCGTGACAGGCACTGTTCTAAGGCCTTACTATGTATTGACTCATCCACTCCATGGACAACCCTGTAAGACAAAAATTCTTATTATCCTCATTTTACAGATGAAATTGAAGGCCAGAGAGGTTGAGGATCTTATCTAAGAGGGTGGAGCCTAGGCAATCTGATCTCCTAAACCCATGCTGGGAACCACCCTCCCACATTGCCATGGTTCAAAAATCCTATCATCAACACACACTTCTTGGAAAAAAATATAATAAAAATGTATGACACAACAGAGTAAAGAAATGGAGGTCAAAAAATTACAAAATCGTGTAAAAGCAAGAGTTTTTGAAAGTCTAAATGATTATCTGTATCTATTATAAATGTAAGATTTTAGTAACAAAGATGAAGATGGAGGAAAGTAAAAGTGAGTTGAACTTGACTGAATTAGGAGAAACTAAAACATTACCATTTTATTTTAAAAATTCGGGCAATTTGAGAAATATAGGTCACAGAATGCTCTTAAAAAATTATTGTTCTGCTTGAATTTTTTAAATCAGTATTTAGCCATTTTCCAAATACAGCTACGGCCATAAACATCTCTAAAAGAAAAACAGGGCTTCCCTGGTGGTCCAGTGGGTAAGGACACCGCCTTGCAGTGCAAGGGGCGCCGGTTCGATCCCTGGCCTGGGAAGATCCCACGTGCTGCAGATCGGCTGGACCAATGTGATCTCGAGTCGAGCGCATGCCCCGAGCCAGTGCTCTGTGACAACAGAGGCCACGACAGGAGGACTAGGAGCTGCCCCACTTTACAGAGGACAACAGTAAGGATCAGACAGGATCAGAGAGGTCAAGTCACTTGCCCAAGGTCACACATCCAAGACAAGCTGAAGAGCCAGGACACAATCTGAGGCGGTCTGACCAGACCTCTTAACCACTGTGCTAGAAGGCAACAAAGCCAGTTTGGTTTCACACTTTTCTGTCACATCGGTTTTCGGAAGAAAATGGAGCGACAGCTAGATTTCGGGGGGGGGCGGGGGGGGGGAGATTATAACCGAAGATTTGTGTGCTCTTCCAAATTGTCTTTCACAAAAATAGGGAACAAACACTAAACACGCACTGCGTGACAGGCACTGTTCTAAGGCCTTACTATGTATTGACTCATCCACTCCATGGACAACCCTGTAAGACAAAAATTCTTATTATCCTCATTTTACAGATGAAATTGAAGGCCAGAGAGGTTGAGGATCTTATCTAAGAGGGTGGAGCCTAGGCAATCTGATCTCCTAAACCCATGCTGGGAACCACCCTCCCACATTGCCATGGTTCAAAAATCCTATCATCAACACACACTTCTTGGAAAAAAATATAATAAAAATGTATGACACAACAGAGTAAAGAAATGGAGGTCAAAAAATTACAAAATCGTGTAAAAGCAAGAGTTTTTGAAAGTCTAAATGATTATCTGTATCTATTATAAATGTAAGATTTTAGTAACAAAGATGAAGATGGAGGAAAGTAAAAGTGAGTTGAACTTGACTGAATTAGGAGAAACTAAAACATTACCATTTTATTTTAAAAATTCGGGCAATTTGAGAAATATAGGTCACAGAATGCTCTTAAAAAATTATTGTTCTGCTTGAATTTTTTAAATCAGTATTTAGCCATTTTCCAAATACAGCTACGGCCATAAACATCTCTAAAAGAAAAACAGGGCTTCCCTGGTGGTCCAGTGGGTAAGGACACCGCCTTGCAGTGCAAGGGGCGCCGGTTCGATCCCTGGCCTGGGAAGATCCCACGTGCTGCAGAGCGGCTGGACTAATGTGTCCAATTACCGAGTCGGAGCTCTGGAGCGCATGCACCCAGAGCCAGTGCTCTGTGACAACAGAGGCCACTGTGATGGGAGGCCCACATGGGCCAAAGAACAAAAGATGGATGAAAATAGATAAATGAAAAGACAAATAGAAGTGGCCTGCCCCCCTCCTCCCCCACCCCCCTAAAAAAAATAAATAAACAAATTTAAAAAAATAAAAGAAAAACAGCAAATTTGTGGGGTTTTTTAAGGTAAACAGTAAGGGTATTTTTTTTTTTTTTGGTAATATGAACTCATGGATTCGAACATATTTGACATGTTTCACACCACTGCAATTAGTTTTATTGATGCTCAAATTATCCCCACTGTAGCTAGTGGGAACTTGAAGTTGGCACCTGAGTTCTTCTGCCAGGATCTAGCAGCCTCTGATAGCTTTATTGCTATCAGAACATCTTGTGTGTATCCTTCCACAAATCCACGGAATGCTTAAAGGTCATACTTTACTAGTCCTAAAAGGAGTATATGTGCCTTCCAAAGCATGAAGAAGATAAAAGCAAAGGAAATACTCATAAGAGAAAAGCAAATCATAAACCAAAGGAAATGGCAAAACATTTTAAAAACAGCATAGAAAAAGATGAAACATAATAAACTAAATGTATTAGCTATAATGACAAATATAAATGGAGTCTGCTCCCATATTTAAAAATAAAATTCCCGAGATTGGATTTTAAAAAATCAATTTTATGGTATTTAAAAAAAAAAATCAAACAATGCCACAAAAAGAGAATGGGAAAAATATGTAAAACAAACATAAGTGAAGAGACACCAAGATCAAAATACTTAAATTAGTAGAATTTGAAACCTCAAACTGAAAGAAATGGCATGGCATAAAACCAAAATATGAAGGATAGAACCTCAAAAATAATAGTAAGTCTCGGGCTTCCCTGGTGGCTCAGTGGAAGAGAATCTGTCTGCCAATGCAGGAGACACGGGTTTGATCCTTGGTCTAGGAGGATTCCACAAACTGCAGAGTCACTAAGCCGGTGTGCCTCAACTACTGAGTCTGTGCTCTAGAGCCCAGGAGCCAAAACTAGTGAAGCCTGTGTGTCTAGAGCCCACAACAAGAGAAGCTACTTCAAGGAGAAGGTCTGTGCACCACAACTGGAGAATAGCTCCCGATCTCTGTGACTAGAGAAATGCCCAAACAGCAATGAAGATCCAGCACAGTCAAAAATAAATTTAAAAAATTATTTTTTAAAAAAAAGGTCTAAAAAATAGTAACTAGGTCTTATAGCTTCATGGAAAAAAAAAAAAAAAAAAACATATGCCAGACAATACATCTTTTTTCCTAGTGCCCATGGAAGAATTACAGAAACAGTAAGGGTATTTTTTTTTTTGGTAATATGAACTCATGGATTCGAACATATTTGACATGTTTCACACCACTGCAATTAGTTTTATTGATGCTCAAATTATCCCCACTGTAGCTAGTGGGAACTTGAAGTTGGCACCTGAGTTCTTCTGCCAGGATCTAGCAGCCTCTGATAGCTTTATTGCTATCAGAACATCTTGTGTATCCTTCCACAAATCCACGGAATGCTTAAAGGTCATACTTTACTAGTCCTAAAAGGAGTATATGTGCCTTCCAAAGCATGAAGAAGATAAAAGCAAAGGAAATACTCATAAGAGAAAAGCAAATCATAAACCAAAGGAAATGGCAAAACATTTTAAAAACAGCATAGAAAAAGATGAAACATAATAAACTAAATGTATTAGCTATAATGACAAATATAAATGGAGTCTGCTCCCATATTTAAAAATAAAATTCCCGAGATTGGATTTTAAAAAATCAATTTTATGGTATTTAAAAAAAAAAATCAAACAATGCCACAAAAAGAGAATGGGAAAAATATGTAAAACAAACATAAGTGAAGAGACACCAAGATCAAAATACTTAAATTAGTAGAATTTGAAACCTCAAACTGAAAGAAATGGCATGGCATAAAACCAAAATATGAAGGATAGAACCTCAAAAATAATAGTAAGTCTCGGGCTTCCCTGGTGGCTCAGTGGAAGAGAATCTGTCTGCCAATGCAGGAGACACGGGTTTGATCCTTGGTCTAGGAGGATTCCACAAACTGCAGAGTCACTAAGCCGGTGTGCCTCAACTACTGAGTCTGTGCTCTAGAGCCCAGGAGCCAAAACTAGTGAAGCCTGTGTGTCTAGAGCCCACAACAAGAGAAGCTACTTCAAGGAGAAGGTCTGTGCACCACAACTGGAGAATAGCTCCCGATCTCTGTGACTAGAGAAATGCCCAAACAGCAATGAAGATCCAGCACAGTCAAAAATAAATTTAAAAAATTATTTTTTAAAAAAAAGGTCTAAAAAATAGTAACTAGGTCTTATAGCTTCATGGAAAAAAAAAAAAAAAAAAACATATGCCAGACAATACATCTTTTTTCCTAGTGCCCATGGAAGAATTACAGAAACTGAGTATATAATAAATAAATAAATAATATTAAGTCGTACTAGCAATGGTGCTTAAACAGGGAGGGCTCAACTGCTAAAGAAAACTGACAGGACCCCAAATGGGAATGCTTACAAATGAACAGTTTATTACAGGGAAAGGACACACTGCAGCAAAAGCGTGAAAGTCAGAACATACATCAGAGCATATGAGTCACGGCAGGGGTCTGGAGAGGCCAGGTGCAGGCCTATTCTCCTCTGTTTGGAAGGGCTAGGCCAGATGTCCTGTGGGTCAGGAACCACTGATGTATGCACAGAACACTATGAAACTAGGGAGACTAAAATGAAAGCTGTGATGAGGTGGTTTTATATTTTGCTCACCACCTAGGCCTAGTCCTGCTGCAGAACCAGCAGAACCCTGGGGTGGGGGCTGGGGAGTCTCACACCAAACCAAGTGCAACTCTTCAAGCTCATCATTATTAATAAACGAGGCTGACAAGCTGGGTCAAACTACCTAGAAAGTCTTTGGACTCCCAGTTATGTAGAGACATTGCACATCAACGCTTCATGCCATGACTGGGAGTAACTGTCAAGTAGGAGCTTTAATTTTACCAAACAGTTCAGGTTAATTGCAGGTGTGCTGTGATTCACCTTTCCAGTGCAATAGCAGAACACAAAGCATAACTCAGTGATTTCCAAAATGCTGAAAACATACAGACCCTATTTTTGGACCATAATTCAAAAAATGAATAAATATGATGAGTGCAAAGTAATCAGAAATGCAAATGATAGTAAAGTATGCTTTTGAGAATGTAAATCTGATGAAAATTCACAAGAATGTTAATATCTAGCATCAGTAAGGATCCAGGGGATCTAGGTCTCTACATTTACTCTTGGAAACAAATCTGTAAACCCTTTCTCAGGTTTCTCTTGGTATCTATATCAAAATCCTTAAAAATGTACCTTCTCTTGGCACAGAAGTTACATATTTGGCATTTTGGGTAAATAGTTACAGATACAGGCAGGCAAGGATGTTTACTGCAGTGCAGTGTATAATAGCAAAATACTAGAAATAATCAAAAGTTCCAGCAGTATGGGGACCTTTTTACTAAGTTATATCCATGTGGAATTATTCAAAATAATTTGGAGGAAGTATATTGTGGCAGGCTGTTAGTTGCATGTCTACAATCCTTTCCCCTCTTTCTCTCTAAAGACAGAACCCAGCTATTGTTCAGGGTGGCAATGCTAATTTTCCAGTCAGAAAATCATGACAATCCTGTTCCCACTTTCCCAGCTTCCCTTATACCTAGGAGTGGCCACATGAGATCCACTTCTAGTCAATGAAATATAAGGAGAAATCTACTGCGGACCTTGCGAAAGTTTTTGCTTTCCTAATCAAAGGGAAGAACTTCCCTGGCGACTCAGTGGTAAAGAATTCGCCTGCAATGCAGGAGACGCAAGAGATGGGGGGTTGATCCCTGGGTCAGGGAGATTCCCTGGAGGCATGTCAACCCACTCTGGTATTCTTGCCTAGAGAATTCCATGGACAGAGGAGACTGGTGGACTACAGTCCATGGGGTCCCAAACAGTTGGACACAATTGAGCGACTAAACCACCACCATCAATCAAAGGGAAAGATTGTATTAATGCCAGTAATCATCTACTGCAGGCCTTAGATTAAGAGAAAAATTTAACTGTTACGCAAGAGTTGCTTGAGTTTTCTGTTATTTGGAGCCCAAAGTGTCTCTAACTTGATGGAGGCTATGATGTGCTTCCTAAGATGTCCCTTCAGGGCTTCCAGATACTAGGAGTGCTCCAGGCTGCCAGTCTTCAGCTGTCAGCTTTCTCCAAGTATTGCACTCAGTTGAAGTTGGATGCCTTGCCCAATGTCATATCCCATCCCCCCTACCCCCTCCCTGTGAGGCACCCCACATCAATATCTCTGCAGAAGAATACAGGCTCAACCTTTTCCCCTCAATTTGCAGGGCCCCCCCGATCCAGAGCTGGAGCCCCAGTGATGACTGCACAGTTGTTTAACTTTCCCTTCTGCCTAATCCTGCTTTATTCCCTTTCCTGGTGGTGTTGATTTTGATGATCCCCCCCGCAAAAAAAACGAAAGCATATGGGGACAAGGATGTTTACTGCAGTGCAGTGTATAATAGCAAAATACTAGAAATAATCAAAAGTTCCAGCAGTATGGGGACCTTTTACTAAGTTATATCCATGTGGAATTATTCAAAATAATTTGGAGGAAGTATATTGTGGCAGGCTGTTAGTTGCATGTCTACAATCCTTTCCCTCTTTCTCTCTAAAGACAGAACCCAGCTATTGTTCAGGGTGGCAATGCTAATTTTCCAGTCAGAAAATCATGACAATCCTGTTCCCACTTTCCCAGCTTCCCTTATACCTAGGAGTGGCCACATGAGATCCACTTCTAGTCAATGAAATATAAGGAGAAATCTACTGCGGACCTTGCGAAAGTTTTTGCTTTCCTAATCAAAGGGAAGAACTTCCCTGGCGACTCAGTGGTAAAGAATTCGCCTGCAATGCAGGAGACGCAAGAGATGGGGGGTTGATCCCTGGGTCAGGGAGATTCCCTGGAGGCATGTCAACCCACTCTGGTATTCTTGCCTAGAGAATTCCATGGACAGAGGAGACTGGTGGACTACAGTCCATGGGGTCCCAAACAGTTGGACACAATTGAGCGACTAAACCACCACCATCAATCAAAGGGAAAGATTGTATTAATGCCAGTAATCATCTACTGCAGGCCTTAGATTAAGAGAAAAATTTAACTGTTACGCAAGAGTTGCTTGAGTTTTCTGTTATTTGGAGCCCAAAGTGTCTCTAACTTGATGGAGGCTATGATGTGCTTCCTAAGATGTCCCTTCAGGGCTTCCAGATACTAGGAGTGCTCCAGGCTGCCAGTCTTCAGCTGTCAGCTTTCTCCAAGTATTGCACTCAGTTGAAGTTGGATGCCTTGCCCAATGTCATATCCCATCCCCCCTACCCCCTCCCTGTGAGGCACCCCACATCAATATCTCTGCAGAAGAATACAGGCTCAACCTTTTCCCTTCAATTTGGAGGGCCCCCCAGATCCAGAGCTGGAGCCCCAGTGATGACTGCACAGTTGTTTAACTTTCCCTTCTGCCTAATCCTGCTTTATTCCCTTTCCTGGTGGTGTTGATTTTAAGAGTAGTCCCTGATAAACTTCCTGCACTCGAATCTCTCCAGACTCTGTTTCCTGGGAACCTCACCCACAGCACTGCTGACACAGTTATTCATGTAAAAAAGATATTCAAAATATATTGCTAAATGACACAACAAGTTATAAAGCAAGACGCCTGGTGTTTTCTTATACAGATTACATATCTGGTATAGAAAAACTTTTTGTAAAGGAAAGCACTAATAGTTTAACAGCAGAACTCTTGTTTCCAACAATATGCTGAACTAGATATTTAGAGAAACTCCTAGTTTGGAATACATGAAATGCCAAAAAAATTAAAAAGAAGAAGAAGAAATTTTAATGTTTTAATACCTAAAGTACTGGTGGAAAAGTAAGGGAATTCCTGGGGTGGGAGCAGGAATGATAAGAAAGCACAAGTACACAAGAGTTAGGGATCATGTTTCTCTGGAGGTATCTGATGATTTCTGATGGCCTAGAGCCAGGTTTTAATGAGCCATTGCTGTGAGGGACAGGAGACAAACCTTGGAACCCAAGCTGTGTGAGAGGTCAGGATGGAGGTGATTGCATCAAGGCTAGAGAACTAAAGAGCAACAGCCTCAAGAAGTTCAGCTAGGAAAAGCCCACCTTGCACATGGAGCTGGGGAAAGTCAACTTCATGGGAAGGTCAAACTCACATGGATGTGGGCCAGATCTAAGCCTGAATTGCTGTGGCCAAAATAAACCCTATGCCCAAAACAGAGTTCAAAGTAGTCCTTGGAAGTGCCCTCAGAAAACTGCCAGAAGAAAACTAAAATTTTTCTTTGAAGAAATATATTTACCAATTGTAAAGAATTACAAAAAAGTTACTAATTCAGAATAATATGTAAATTACTAAACCTGTGAGCATTGACATAAACATCAGAATTCAGAATCAGGTACATGCACACACATAACAATAGATATGGGACATTCAAGTACTGACCATAAAATATTTGTTGTATATGAAGAACTAAAAATAGGGTTGACAATTAAGGGCAAAGAGACTATCAAAACTGACTATAATAAATTGGAAAGAAAATCAAATAGGAATTTATGCAATAAAAAGTAAAACTTTAGAAACTCAAAGGATGTTACAAACAGCAGATAGAACTAAAGATAAAACTGGAAAATTAATGAATTATAGTGAAATAGAGATATTTTCAGGCATAAACAGACATCATTAAAAGAACTTTTAAAGAACATATCCAAAAGGATAAAAATGATTCTAAGAGGAACATCTGGGATATTGCTAATGAAATAAACAGCATACATATCAGAAAAAAAAAAACCATTTATATCGACAAACAACCCTCCCATGTATAAAAATTCAAAGAGTCTACCAAAAAACTACTAGAAATAACAAGTGAGTTTATCAAAGTCATAGAATGAGAGGTCAATGTACAAAAATCAACTATATTTCTGTATACTAGTAATAAACATTTAGAAGTTGGAAATTTATAAGAACACTAGAAACACGAAATCTTTAGGTATGATTCTTATAAAATATGTGCCAAATTTGTATGCTAAAAATTATAAAATATCAATGAAAGAAATCAGAGAAATCTTAAATACATAATAGTATACTATCTTTATAAACTGGAAGACTCATTGTTAAGATGTCTTAGGTGAGCAGTCTTTAAGATGACCTTTAATCATCTCTGCCTTCTGATATTCATGCCCTTGCACAAATCCCTACTCTTTAAGGTGAGCTACACCAGATCAGGCATATCTAATGAAGAGAACACGGTAAACATGATGCTGCTTCCTACATTAAATTGCAAAGATTCTATGGCTTGTCTTGAGCACTCTCTCACCCTCTTGCTCAGAAAAAAGCTACTCTACAGACAGGTCCATGGGTAAAGGAACTGAGGAAGTCTTCTAGCCAGCACTTCAAAAGGAACTGAATCTTGCCAACAACCATGTGGGTGAAAAGAGAATCTCCATCAGTTGAGCCTTCAAGTAAGCCCTGGCTGACAACTTACTGTAACCTGGTGAAAAGACTTGAGGCAGAGGTGCCCTGGGCATCCCTGGTGGCTCAGTGGTAAAGAATCCAGCTGCAGTGCAGAAGACTGCTTGTAGTAGAGCAGATGCACGTTCAATCGCTGAGTCAGGAAGATCCCCTGGAGAAGGAAATGGTAACCCACTTCTGTATTTTTTTTTTCGGCCACTTCTATCGGTCTTTCATTTATCTATTCTATCTGTCTTTGTTCTTTGGCGCATGTGGGCCTCCCATCGCAGTGGCCTCCATCGCTCCAGAGCACTGGCTCTGGGCGCATGCGCTCCAGAACTCCGGTTGGGTAGTTGGACACATCAGTCCAGTCATTCCGCGGCACGTAGGATCTTCCCAGGCCAGGGATCGAACCAGTGCCCCTTGCACTGCAAGGCAGTGTCCTTACCCACTGGACCACCAAGAAAGCTCCCACTTCAGTATTCTTGCTTAGGAAATCCCATGGACAGAGGACTCTGGCAGGCTACAGTCCATGGGGTCACAAAAAAGTTGGACATGACAGAGCAACTAAACCACTATTACAGAGGCACCTTGCTAACCTGAGACACCTGATCCACAGAATCAGTGAGGTAATAAATATTTGATGGTGTAAACTGCTTAATTTTAGACTAGTTTGTTATGTAGCAATAGGTAATACAATGTCAATTTCCCCAAATTGGTGAATAGATTCCATGCAATCCCAACCAAAATCTCAGAAAGGTTTTTTTGTAAAAGTTGTGAACCTGCCTCTAAGACTGATATAGTAAAGCAAAGGAACTAGAATAGTTAAAACAGTTTTGAAAAAGAAAAACAAAGCAGGAGGACTTGTAGTGCCTGATTTCAAGATGTGATATAAAGCTAGGGTAATTAAGTGTGGTACTGGCAAAGAGACAGACCCATAGACCCATGAAATAGAACAGAGAATCTAGTAATAAACCCACACATATATTGTCAATTGATTTTTGACATAGGCACAAAAGCAATTTTTAAATAGATAATTTCTTCAACAAATTTTGTTGGAACCACTGAATATTCACATGCAGAACAAACAAGAGAACTTCATTGTATATCTCACATCATACACACAAATGAGTTAAGTATAGATTACAGACTTAGATGTAAAATCTAAAGCAATGAAACTTTTAGAATGAAATCTTTGTGACTTTCGTTTGACAAAGAATCCTTATCTCTGACACTAAAAGGACAATCTATAAAAAAAATTGACAGGCTAGACTCACTAAAATTCTGATCTTTGAAAAATACTTTAAAAAAAAGGAAACCGACAAACCACAGTCTGAGAAAAATATTTGCAAAATACATATCTGATAAAGGAATTGTAGGCAGAATACATAATGTACTCTCAAAACTCAGTAAGGGGCTTCCCCTGGTGGTCCAGTGGGTAAGGACACCGCCTTGCAGTGCAAGGGGCGCCGGTTCAATCCCTGGCCTGGGAAGATCCCACGTGCTCGCGGAGCGGCTGGACTGATGTGTCCAATCACCGAGCTGGAGCTCTGGAGCGCATGCGCCCAGAGCCAGTGCTCTGCAACGACAGACCCCATCGCGATGGGAGGCCCACAGGAGCCAAAGAACGAAGACGAATGAAAATAGAGAAATGGAAGACCAATAGAAGTGGCCCGCCCACTCCCGTCCCTCCCCAATCTGACCCCCGCCCAAAAGTAAATAAATAAATCTTTAAAAAAAAAAAAAAAAAAAAAGACCTCAGTAAGAACACAAACAACCCAACTAAAAATGGTCAAAATATTTAAACAGATGCTTCACTAAAGAAGATATATGGATGATAAAAAGCACAAGCCATTTAACATCATTAGTTATCAGGGAAATGCGAATTAAAACTGTAGTGAAATATCACTCCATTCCCTCTAGAATGGCTAAGATTAAGATGACTAATAATATCAAGAGCAAAACAAGGATGTGGAGTAACTCTAATTCTATTTTTTTTGGCATATAAATTGTATTTATTACTTTTTAAATTTAATTTTTATTTTTTTCCTTATATGTTGCTGATGGGAATGCAAAATGTTACAACCACATTGGGAAAGAGTTTGGCAGTTTCCTATAAACTTAAATATACACTTTGTTTCCTGAATAATGGCCTTCCAGATGTGCCCACATCCTAATCTTGGAGCTGTGAAAGTTATTTTATGTACTATTCACATGCAGAACAAACAAGAGAACTTCATTGTATATCTCACATCATACACACAAATGAGTTAAGTATAGATTACAGACTTAGATGTAAAATCTAAAGCAATGAAACTTTTAGAATGAAATCTTTGTGACTTTCGTTTGACAAAGAATCCTTATCTCTGACACTAAAAGGACAATCTATAAAAAAAATTGACAGGCTAGACTCACTAAAATTCTGATCTTTGAAAAATACTTTAAAAAAAAGGAAACCGACAAACCACAGTCTGAGAAAAATATTTGCAAAATACATATCTGATAAAGGAATTGTAGGCAGAATACATAATGTACTCTCAAAACTCAGTAAGGGGCTTCCCCTGGTGGTCCAGTGGGTAAGGACACCGCCTTGCAGTGCAAGGGGCGCCGGTTCAATCCCTGGCCTGGGAAGATCCCACGTGCTCGCGGAGCGGCTGGACTGATGTGTCCAATCACCGAGCTGGAGCTCTGGAGCGCATGCGCCCAGAGCCAGTGCTCTGCAACGACAGACCCCATCGCGATGGGAGGCCCACAGGAGCCAAAGAACGAAGACGAATGAAAATAGAGAAATGGAAGACCAATAGAAGTGGCCCGCCCACTCCCGTCCCTCCCCAATCTGACCCCCGCCCAAAAGTAAATAAATAAATCTTTAAAAAAAAAAAAAAAAAAAAGACCTCAGTAAGAACACAAACAACCCAACTAAAAATGGTCAAAATATTTAAACAGATGCTTCACTAAAGAAGATATATGGATGATAAAAAGCACAAGCCATTTAACATCATTAGTTATCAGGGAAATGCGAATTAAAACTGTAGTGAAATATCACTCCATTCCCTCTAGAATGGCTAAGATTAAGATGACTAATAATATCAAGAGCAAAACAAGGATGTGGAGTAACTCTAATTCTATTTTTTTTGGCATATAAATTGTATTTATTACTTTTTAAATTTAATTTTTATTTTTTTCCTTATATGTTGCTGATGGGAATGCAAAATGTTACAACCACATTGGGAAAGAGTTTGGCAGTTTCCTATAAACTTAAATATACACTTCTGAAGTTAAACATACATAGGCTGAATAATGGCCTTCCAGATGTGCCCACATCCTAATCCTTGGAGTCTGTGAAAGTTATTTTATGTGCTAAAAGGACAAGTTGCAAATGTGATTAAAATAAGGCTATAGGGCTGAGGAAATCATCCTGGCTTACCTGGATGAGCCTCATGAAATTTCAATGGTATTTATAAGAGGGACATGGGAGAAGTCAGAATAGGAGGAGAAGGTAAGGTGATGGTGGAAGCAGAGAACTGGAGTGATGAGCATTGAAGGACACCTTCATGGAAAAAGACACCTTCATCCATCCTGATGTATTCCATCTGAAGAAGGAATTTAAGTGGGTCACAAAGATGTTAATTCCCTCCCACACTGATCAAAAATTCAATGCAACCCAAAAGTCTTAGCACTGTTTCTTTTGGGTAAAACGGTGACAAATAGATTAATGGAATATAATAGAGAGTTCAGGAATAAATCTGTACATATATGAACAACTTATTTCAAAAAAACAATTTATTTATTTATTTTGCTGTCCTGGATCTTCGTTGCTGCACAGGCTTTTCTTTAGTTTTTGGCGAGTGGGGGCCACTCTCTAGTTGTGGTGTGTGATGGTTGGTTTCTCATGTTGGGAAGTATGAGCTCTGGGGCTCGAGGACTCCAGTAGTTACGACACATGGGTTCAGTAGTTGGGCTCGTGGGCTCAGTAGTTGTGGTGCATGGGCTTTCGTTGTGTGTGGCATGTTCAATCTTCCCAGACCAGGGATCGAAGAAGTATCCCTTGCATTGCAAGGCAAATTCTTATCCACCATACCACCAAGGAAATCCATGAACAACTTAACTTTTTACAAACGTGCAAAGGCGATGCAGTGGGGAAAGAAAAGCATTTTCAACAACTGGTACTGTACTAATTTGTTACGCACATGTAAAAATATCCCACAAACAAAAGGAACTTGGATCCATGCCTCACACCATATGGTGAGGATCATATACAAAATTAATTCAAAATGGATCACATAACTAAATGCAAAACCTATAACTATAAAAATAGAAGAAGGGCTTCCCTGGTGGCTTAGTAGTAAAGAATCTGCCTGCCAATGCAAGAGACACAGTTCAATTCCTGATCTGGGAAGATTCCCTATACCGCAGAGCAGCTAAGCTTGCATGCCACAACTATTGAGCCTGTGTTCTAGAGCCTGGAAGCTGCAACTACTGAAAGAATGTGCCACCACTACTGAAGCCCTTGAACCCAGAGCCCTGTTCCCCAACAAGAGAAGCTACTGGCATGAGAAGCCCGCACACCACATCCAGAGATTAGCTCCCACTTGCCACAACTACAGTAAAGCCAGGCAGCAACAAAGACCCAGCATGGTCAAAGATAAAAAAAAAAAAAATATATATATATATATATATATATATATATATATATATATATACACGTGTGTGTGTGTGTGTGTGTGTGTGTGTGTGTGTGTATAAACTAGAAGATAACATTGAAAAATTGTGACCTTAGGCAAAGATTTCTTAGATAGGATAACAAAAGTGTAATCCATTAAAAACCAAATTTATAAGCTAGACTTCAGCAAAACTAAGAACTCTTCTTCCAAAGAGACTTGTGATGAAAAGAAAAGCCGCAGACTGGGAGAAAAATCTCTGCAGAGAATATATCTGATAAAGGATTTGTATTCAGAGTATATGAAAACTCTCAATATCCAATAAGAAGAACACAAATGACCCAATAAAAATATGAGCAAAAAGGGCTTCCCTGGTGATCCAGTGGGTAAAGAGTCCACCTTGCAGTGCAAGGGACACTGGTTCGATCCCTGGTCCGGGAGGATCCCATGTGTCATGGAGCGACTGGACTGGTGTGCCCAATAGAACCAGTGCTCTGCAACGAAAGAGGCCACTGCGATGGGCTAATGACTAACATCATTAGTCCTTGAGGAAATGCATATTATACTACAGTGAGAAACCACTTGACACTTGTCAGAATGGCTAAAATTAGAAAGACTGATGGTGTCAAGAGACATGAAAGCCCATGTCCACACAAAGACTGTACATAAATGTTCAAAGTAGTGGTTTTATTTGTAATATCCCAAAACTTGCAGATGAACTATCCAACGTGAATGAACAAACTGTGGTCTACCCAAAGATGAGTACCAAAGATGTGGTCTACCAGATGAGTACATGGAACAACACAGAATAATCTCCAAGTAATTATATTGAATGAAAGAAGCTAGACCAAAAAAAGCACATGTTATTTGATTCCAGTTATATACGACTCTAGAAAATGCAAGCTAATTTATCCTAAGAGAAAGCAGGTCAGTGGCTGCTCCGGGATGGAGGCTGGGAAAGACAGAAGGGAGGGACTACAGTGGCATGAAGAAACTTATGGGGATGATGAAGGACATATTCACTACTTTGTGGTGATGGTTTTATGGGTGTATATGTACATCAAAACTTCTCAAATTGTCCTTTCAATATGTATAATTTATCATATGTCTATTATACCTCAACAAAGCAGTTGAAATTTTAAAAATTAAGATTTGTGTGTTGTGTATTGAGAATACTTTTCCCTGGCCCAATTTTCTATGTGAGGATTATAACCATAGTCATGCTTGACTAGGAGCTCATCATTTATAAGTTATCAGAGGCAGAAAAGCAGGGATTAAAAGGCTCGGTTATTTTTCTCTTCTTTGAAAAATACTTGCAGAATTAAACTTCTTCAATCAATGCACTCCAACATTCAGCTACAGTGTTTTGCATTTTAGTAAAGTCAGGAAGGAAATAAATGAAAGATAAAACATAAAACTTAAATCTGAACATTTTTATCATATTGCTTTGTCCATTATCATTGTTGATCTCTCATCTCAGACTGGCCAAAGTACAGTTAAAATATTATTAATTTCACTAGCATGGAGTTTCAAGTCTAGAATGATAGAAGAAAACGGAGTTTTGTCAGAAAAGGAATGAGACTCTATAATTAACATTCCAGCTGTAATTCCCTGTTCCAGCTATTCTTCACGTGCAAAGGGAAATATTTAAGACATTTAAGGAGTCATGTCCCTTTCTGAAAAGACAACTGGAAGCAACAATAATGACATATGAAAGATTAATCAGAGTGAAGCTCCAAATATGGGAAGCATTGGTATGAGATTCAAGTTAATATTCTTTTATTTTTGCTTATGGATGTCCAGTTGTTCAAGCACCGTTTGTTGAGAAGACTATTCTTCCTTCATTGAATTGTTTTTGCATATTTGTAAAAAAATCAATTTGTATTATTTATTTTGACTTGTTTCTGGGTTCTATGTTGTTCTGTTGATCTATGTGTCTATTCCTCCACCAGCATCACACTGTCTTGACTACTGTGACTAGATAGAATGTTAACATCAGGTAGAGGGATAATTCCCACTTTATTCCTGTTTTTCAAAATGTAGCTATTTTAGTTCCTTTGCCTTTCCATGTAACGTTTAGAATAAGTTTGTCCGTATCCACAAAAAAATCTTGCTGGGATTTTGTTGGGAGTTGTGTGTATATCAATTTAGAAATAACTGACACTTTTACTATATTGTCTGTTCATTTATGAACACAGTATGTCTCTCCATTTATTTAAATCTTTGATTTCTTTCATCCATATTTAAATTTTTAGCATACAGATCATTTACATGATTTCTTTGATTCATACCTAGGTGGGGCTATTTTTTGGTAGTGATTTTAGATAGTATTCTTTTTCAGTCTCCACATGCTTATTGCTAGTATATAGAAATAGACTGATTTTTTAAAAAATTATTGCTTGATTTATCTTAATTTGGCTGCACTGGGTCTTAGTCGTGGCAAGTGGGATCTAGTTCTCTGACCAAGAATCAAATCTGGGTCCCCTGCATTAGAAGCACAGAGTCTTAACCACTGGACCACCAAAGAAGTCCTGGAATAGACTGATTTGAGGGTATTTTGTACTCTGCAAACTTGTTGAACTCATTAGTTATATAAGTTCTCTCTCTCTCTTTTTTTTTTTTTTTGGTAGATTCCTTGGAATTTTCTATGTAGACAATCATGACATTTGCAAGTAGGAACAGTTTTCATTCTTTCTTTCTGATATGTAAATATCTTGTTTCCTTTTATCATTTTTATTGCACTGGCTAGGACTCACAGTGTTACACTGAATAAGAGTGGTGAGAGTGGACATCCTTGCCTCGTTCCTGACCCTAGGGAGAAAGCATTCAATTTTAAAAAATTTTTTATTTTATTTTTTCCTTTAAAGAGTTTTGTTGTTTACAGCGATGTATGTCCAGTTGTTCAAGCACCGTTTGTTGAGAAGACTATTCTTCCTTCATTTTTTATTTATTTATTTTTGACTTGTTTCTGGGTTCTATGTTGTTCTGTTGATCTATGTGTCTATTCCTCCACCAGCATCACACTGTCTTGACTACTGTGACTAGATAGAATGTTAACATCAGGTAGAGGGATAATTCCCACTTTATTCCTGTTTTTCAAAATGTAGCTATTTTAGTTCCTTTGCCTTTCCATGTAACGTTTAGAATAAGTTTGTCCGTATCCACAAAAAAATCTTGCTGGGATTTTGTTGGGAGTTGTGTGTATATCAATTTAGAAATAACTGACACTTTTACTATATTGTCTGTTCATTTATGAACACAGTATGTCTCTCCATTTATTTAAATCTTTGATTTCTTTCATCCATATTTAAATTTTTAGCATACAGATCATTTACATGATTTCTTTGATTCATACCTAGGTGGGGCTATTTTTTGGTAGTGATTTTAGATAGTATTCTTTTTCAGTCTCCACATGCTTATTGCTAGTATATAGAAATAGACTGATTTTTTAAAAAATTATTGCTTGATTTATCTTAATTTGGCTGCACTGGGTCTTAGTCGTGGCAAGTGGGATCTAGTTCTCTGACCAAGAATCAAATCTGGGTCCCCTGCATTAGAAGCACAGAGTCTTAACCACTGGACCACCAAAGAAGTCCTGGAATAGACTGATTTGAGGGTATTTTGTACTCTGCAAACTTGTTGAACTCATTAGTTATATAAGTTCTCTCTCTCTCTTTTTTTTTTTTTTTGGTAGATTCCTTGGAATTTTCTATGTAGACAATCATGACATTTGCAAGTAGGAACAGTTTTCATTCTTTCTTTCTGATATGTAAATATCTTGTTTCCTTTTATCATTTTTATTGCACTGGCTAGGACTCACAGTGTTACACTGAATAAGAGTGGTGAGAGTGGACATCCTTGCCTCGTTCCTGACCCTAGGGAGAAAGCATTCAATTTTAAAAAATTTTTTATTTTATTTTTTCCTTTAAAGAGTTTTGTTGTTTACAGCTATGTATGATCCCAGATTAGTCATATGTATATCCCCCTCATACAACCCGTCCAAGTTGAGCATTCAATTTTTTACCCTTAAATATGATGTTATATATACAATGGAATACTACACAGCTGTGAAGAGAAATGCAGAAGAATCAGCCCTAATGAGGTGGATGGATCTAGAACGTATCATCAAAAGTGAAGTCAGTCAGAAAGGGAAGGACAAATACAGTATATTAACACATATATATGGAATCTAGTAGGTTGGTGATGATGGCACATGCAGTGAAGCGACGGAAAGACAGACATGGACAGTGGACATATGGACATTGTCGGGGAGGAACAGAGGGTGGGAGGCGTAAAGGAAGTAGCATGAAGGACTGTACTATCATAAGTGAAGAAAATAGCTCTAGTCATTGCTCTGTGAGAAAAGGGGATCCTTCAGGGGTGCTGTGTGATGGTCAGGAGGGGTGGGAAGGGGGGGATATACATATGACTAATCTGGGAACATACATATCTGTAAACAACAAAACTCTGTTAAAGTTAAAAGTAAAATAAAGGTTTTTTTACAAAAATATGATGTTAGCTGGGGGCTTCCTGTGGCTCAGATGGTAAAGAATCTGCCTGCAATGCAGGAGACCTAGGTTCCACCCCTGGATGGAGAAGACCCCTGGAGAAGGGAATGGCACCCCACTCCAGTATTCTTGCCTAGAGAATCCCATGGACAGAGGAGCCTGGCAGGCTACAGTCCATGGGGCCATAAAAGAGGCGGATACGACTTAACAACTAAACAACCAGAGATCCCATTTTTTTCTCTCCAGATAGCCAAATTTCACTGTAGATTTCTATACCTTGGAGGATTACAAAGCTGATATTTGTTTTCTTCATCGCACTATAAAACCAGGAAATGACAAATAAATTCAAATGTTGAGAAAAGAACGAGCCAAAGCAGTAAAGACTTGTCCTTGGTCGGTTTTCCCCAGAAGCTGAGTTTGAGGTAAGGACTTCAGTGCAAGTAGATTATTTAGAAAGTATAAAAACCAACAAATCCGTCAGTAGGAGAATGAGGAAGTTACTGGGAAAGTAAGACAAGGAAGACAGGGCAGTCAACAGAGTGAATTATTAAGTCCATTGCCCTTATGGGTGACTGGAACTTAATTGTGCTGTGGAAAGTGTGAGAACCAGTGCGAGGCACACATACAGCTCAGTGACCCCAACAAAAACATAATGAGCTGGGATGTTTATATACCAAGTTCTTTCAGGCATTGAATTAAGAGTCACTCTTGAGGAGCATTAATTTCCTGGCACTTCTGGCCTCCTATGTAAAAACCAGCAGCAGAATGCCCTAAACAAAAGCCAGTCTGCTTACCAAACAGAAAACCAAATACACACATACAAAACAAAAACAATAGTTTTACCTGTTGGTCCCAATATTTATTATATTTCCAGGTTTTGCATTCCTTTCTTAATCCATTCTTCTCTTCTTTTTCTGGTTCTTCATCTCTCTCTAATCACAATTCTCAAAATTACTTCTCCCCAGGTTACATTTGAAAAGTTATTTATCATTAGTACACTACAGTGGGTTTCTTAATGATCTTCTTAAACATGAACACAGAGTTTGATGAATAATAAGAAAAAAGGTGGTTAGGGGTTGATAAATTGGAAGTTAGGCTGTGTGCACAGAAGTGGTAAAAGCAAGGAGATGCACACAGCACATCTACAGCCTTTGCTATAGCCGTGAAGGGGAATCACATTTTGGAGACAGTGAAGTTACCTTGCAGAGAAACATTTGTGTGATTTTATTAGGAAAATATGAATATCATGGGAATTCCCTTGCGGTCCAGTGGTTAAGACTTCATGCTTCCACTACAGGGGATTGCAGGTTCCATCCCTGATCAGGGAACTAAGATCCCACATGCCACTCGGAGTGGCCAAAAGAAAAAAATATTAATATCATGATTTGCTTTATTACCAAATTACTCAAACTTTAAAAACATATTCCTGGAAGTGACCTTTAAAGTTTTTGTCAAAAACTATATCCCTTTGATTCTATGCCTTTGGAAATAATCTGTGAAGGCACTAAGGGACTGGCAATGCATAGTCTTTGCATAGAGCATTTTATTCACTCTAAATTAATGCAAGCCTGAATATCATTATCTGATCCTATTTAGCATGTTAAAAGAATCATATCAATGTACATGCACCACATGAGAAAGTACTCTGAGTGGGGAAAAAATGTAATGGATTACATGCTGAGAATAACCTAAGGATTAATATTTAAAGTTTCTCAAGAGATGATGTCATAATAAAACTCCCCGGAACAGATAGTATAATGGCATTAGTCATAGATTTCTGGAAGTGCTGATCCAACATCTTTTAACACTGGAGGATTTTTATTTATAGAAACTTGTAGAAATTATTGATACAAAATAAGCTTAGGCTGTGTTTGATTCTTCCTTAATATTCCATGACAGAATAGTATAATTTTTGGTATCTACTTTTTTAGTCTGGTCCATAATCATCATTGATATTTTCACTTTTAGAAGTTTCTCATATCTCCGCAAATGTTGGAGAATATAATTTGACAGGTTAATTTTAATGCCAAAGATTGTCAAAATTTAATATTACCAGGGAGAAATGAATATTCACTTTTCCAAAAATATAGAAGGAAGTGACTTACTCTTAGAGAGCTTTAAAAAATGATACATATGAATATTTTAAACTTAATGTCATTCCTATGAATCATAGCTCAATATAATACTGTAAATTTATAGAGTGGGGTTGGAATTTTTTGGTATTTGGGGAATCTTCATTCTTTCTTATCTTTCTGGTCCACAAATCTGATCATCTCACCTTACTTCTAAGCAAAGATTGAATAGTAGAGGTGAAGTAAACTCTTGTTATTAAGATCTCATTAATTTTATAAGCATAATATATATATGTAAAGCAATCACTATACACTATGAAAATTAGTCACATAACTATTCTAAATTAAACTGTACTTTAGTTAACCTAGTATGCTTATGAATGGGAAGTCTTGATGGTTGATTTAAAGTAAACCAAGACTTCTTCAAGTTTTCAGTATTATTCTAGAAATAATTAGTACCAGTGGCTCAGATGGTGAAGAATCTACCTGCAATGCAGGAGTCATGGGTTCAATCCCTGGGTCAGGAAGATCCCCTGGAGGAGAAAGTGGCAATCCACTCCAGTATTCTTACCGGGAGAATTCCATGGATAGAGGGGCCTGGCGGGCTACAGTTCATGGGATAGCAAAAAGTTGGACATGACTATCACTTTTAAGGCTATTGTATTAGTGGTTCATCATGGTAGAAAGTTACAGAGAGCATCAAGTCATGGAATCTTATTATTCTGTGTCCTTTAAACTTAAGGTTCTGTGTGTTTTTTTCCTTTTTTTTTTTTTTTTGCCACGCCACCTGGCTGGCAGGATGTTAGTTCCTCGACCAGGGGACAAATCTCGGCCTTAGTAGTGAAAGTACTGAGTTCAATTCACCGGACCTCCAGAGAATTTCCAGGTTCTGAACATTCAGAACTATGTAAACAAATTTCCTCCTTTTCTTTTCACAAAATCCTTTACTGCTGAGTTCCTATAAACTATTCCTATAAAATCTGCAATCACTGTCAGCGGTGTTAGTTAATGTACTAGCCTTGAAAAGCAGACAGGTATTTCTACTCTAGTGGTTATGCAGTTAATAATTTCTTCAGGGAGGCATTGCTGCACTCCTTCATGCTGTTATCAAGAGTGCCTCTGTCAGTATACATTTCACATATAAGATCTAACACTTCTGGAAATGCTTCCTGAGTTGGCGACCAAGCTAATGCTATAGAGAGAAATATAACAATTTGTCCCTCAAGAAGATTCTTTCAGTTACCTGAAAATAATGAAAGTTCTTAAAAATTACTTCATATTTTTATAGTTTCCCATTCAGTCATATAATAAACATTCAATATATGTATATATAGCTGCTGAATTAGTATTTTTGTTATTGTCATTATTGTTAATAATAAAGAATGGTCTCTAGACCCACCTACCAATTTACAGGGAATACCCGGCAGAAGAATATGCCAAGCTACTCCATGAGAATTCAATCAGCAAAATCCAGATCATGGGAGATGCTAGAGATAAATGGTCAGAGATAAATGATCCCATTTTGGCAACAAATTATAAGAAGGAGAAAACAAAAAGGTGAATGGGGAACCTACAGTAAAAGAGGGAAAAACCATATAAAAATAATAGGTGAAACTAAACCATAGGGTTTATGGATGTATGCTAAGGTGATGAAACTATAAAGCAATGAAGCGGTTACCATAAAAGTCAGAAGTATGGTTATACCTAGAAGTAGTAATTAGAGAGCCTCTGAGGTGGTTAATGGTTCTTTTTCTGACATGGATTGTAGCTACAAAGGTGTCTTGGTTTCTAATAGTTCATTATATACTGTATATCAGTTTTACATGGTTTTTAATAGATGTGTTATACTTAATAAAAAAGTTTAAGAAATAAACATGAAATAAATATATATATATTTGTTGTTCATTTTTTTTCTTTCTTTTTTTTCCTTCTTGTTCCATTTTTAAAATTTTCTTTAAACATGAAATACATATATTTTCAAGTTAATTTCCAATGTGATACCATAACCAGGAACTGAGATGAGATGCCCAGTAGCACAGCATTGTATAGTGTTTCCATCAGACAAATAAAACAGATATAAATAATAGCAAGGTAATAGATCAGAGTTAAATCTCTTGGAAGTGATGAGTTTTGAGTAACTGTGCTTTTAATATAATAGTTTACTTAATTATAAACTTTTACAATTTAATCTTTAATAATGGTTATATTTAACAACTGGTTAACAAACTTCCTGGAGATTTAGCAATGGAAGCTTTTGGCACATATGTCCCAATCTAATGCTATAGAGAAATATAACAATTTGTCCCTCAAGAAGATTCTTTCAGTTACCTGAAAATAATGAAAGTTCTTAAAAATTACTTCATATTTTTATAGTTTCCCATTCAGTCATATAATAAACATTCAATATATGTATATATAGCTGCTGAATTAGTATTTTTGTTATTGTCATTATTGTTAATAATAAAGAATGGTCTCTAGACCCACCTACCAATTTACAGGGAATACCCGGCAGAAGAATATGCCAAGCTACTCCATGAGAATTCAATCAGCAAAATCCAGATCATGGGAGATGCTAGAGATAAATGGTCAGAGATAAATGATCCCATTTTGGCAACAAATTATAAGAAGGAGAAAACAAAAAGGTGAATGGGGAACCTACAGTAAAAGAGGGAAAAACCATATAAAAATAATAGGTGAAACTAAACCATAGGGTTTATGGATGTATGCTAAGGTGATGAAACTATAAAGCAATGAAGCGGTTACCATAAAAGTCAGAAGTATGGTTATACCTAGAAGTAGTAATTAGAGAGCCTCTGAGGTGGTTAATGGTTCTTTTTCTGACATGGATTGTAGCTACAAAGGTGTCTTGGTTTCTAATAGTTCATTATATACTGTATATCAGTTTTACATGGTTTTTAATAGATGTGTTATACTTAATAAAAAAGTTTAAGAAATAAACATGAAATAAATATATATATATTTGTTGTTCATTTTTTTTCTTTCTTTTTTTTCCTTCTTGTTCCATTTTTAAAATTTTCTTTAAACATGAAATACATATATTTTCAAGTTAATTTCCAATGTGATACCATAACCAGGAACTGAGATGAGATGCCCAGTAGCACAGCATTGTATAGTGTTTCCATCAGACAAATAAAACAGATATAAATAATAGCAAGGTAATAGATCAGAGTTAAATCTCTTGGAAGTGATGAGTTTTGAGTAACTGTGCTTTTAATATAATAGTTTACTTAATTATAAACTTTTACAATTTAATCTTTAATAATGGTTATATTTAACAACTGGTTAACAAACTTCCTGGAGATTTAGCAATGAGCTTGAGCAAGCTAAGTATGAACTGCTCTGGCACATTCCCGTATGCATCCCAACAATTCTCTTGCTTTCTTGTATTTTAAAAAGACTTTAGTTTTAAAAATCAAATGTATACTTGCATCGAGTTTAAAAAGCCAAATAGTTACAATGACTGCTGTAAAATCCACTAGACCATTCCTCTTTCCTCCATTTTCTGATTTGTAAAGACAACCATTTCAATTCTTTTAATGGATTCTATCTACATGTGGCTGTCTTCTCATAAAGGAGACCCCTATTGCATTAGGGGCCCACTCTATTCTAGGATGACCTCATCTTAAATAATTACATCTGCAACAACTCTCTTTCCAAATAAGGTCACATTCTGAGGTATTGGGACTTAAACATATATTTTCTGGGGAAGAAGATGGGGCACAATTCAACCCCTAACAGTGGGAAAGAGATTTGATATTTTAATTGCCTTTTTTTTTTTTATTTTTGACGAGGGGGCAGGTTGGGAGGGAGGGGGTGGGTGGGCCACTTCTATTGGTCTTTCATTTCTCTATTTTCATCCGTCTTTTTTTTTTCTTTGGCCTGTGTGGGCCTCTCATCGCGGTGGCCTCTGTTGTCGCAGAGCGCCGGCTCTGGGCGCATGCGCTCCAGAGCTCTGGCTCGGTAATTGGACACATCAGTCCAGCTGCTCCGCGGCACGTGGGATCTTCCCAGGCCAGGGATCGAACCGGCGCCCCTTGCACTGCAAGGTGGTGTCCTTACCCACTGGACCACCAGGGAAGCCCCTTAATTGCTTCTTAAATGGATTTTCACCCAGTTCTTTCCCCTTCACTTCACCCTCCACTTCCAAAAACAATCTGTTAGCTGTCTGTAATTCCTGAGTCTTCTAGGGATTGCACAGTATAAACTGGTTTGCTTCTTAGTTTTCCTTAGCCTGTTTAAGATACGGTTTCCTTAGATATGCTATGTCAACTATGTCAAAAACCCATGTTTCACAACTGACAAAATTTTGCCCCTGCTTTCTCTGATCTCTATCATCAAAAGCTTACGCCTTAAAAAAATCCTTTTACTGTTATTTTAGTGGGGCTTGTGGAGAGAAAAGAGACTAAGATAGACATTCAAACCAGCATTTTTTAGTCAGAAGTTCTTCTATATGTATCTTATATCTTAATTCTCTCCTCAAATGGTGTCTTCTTTCTTTCTTTCTTTTTTTTATATGTATGTTGTTGGCTGTGTATGATGTTAGCTGTCAGTTGGCTATAAACATAGCCTTTATTGTGTTGAGGTATGATCCCTCTATGGGCTTCTCAGGTGGCTCAGTGGTAAAGAATCTCTCTGCCAATGCAGGTTCTATCTCTGGATGGGAAAGATCTCCTGGAGGAGGAAATGGCAACTCACTCCAGCATTCTTGCCTGGATAATCCCATGGGCAGAGGAGCCTGGCAGGGTTGCAAAGAGTTGAACATGACCGAGCATGCATATGTGTTCCCTCTGTGCCCATTTTCTGAAGAATTTATCATGGATGTGGGATTTTTTTAATTCTCAAAAAGAAAAAAAAAAAAAAAAAACCACTGTATTTATTCATTTAACATTTCCACTTATTGGATGTGGAATTTTATCAGAAGCGTTTTCTGCATCTATTGAGATGATAATGTTTTCAATTCTTCAGTTTGTTGATGCAGTATATCATGTTCATTGATTTGCAGATATTGGAAAATCTTTGCATCTTGCAATAAATCTCACTTGATCATACTGTATGATCCTTTAATGCACTGTTGGGTGTCTTCTTTCTTAATTCTCCTGCATCTCAAACCACAGCAAAACTTTTTAGGGCAAGAGATACTACTCAGCCTCCATGAAGTAGACAAATAAGAATCAATACAGTACTCACCACTCAAAAAGAGAATGGCTGGAAAGCATCTGACAATGCATATGAACAGCTATAAAAATGTTTAAAAGCTCTGATGCAGCAAGTAGTATCATTCTCGACATTTTATGCTAAGGATGTAATTCAACAGAATTAAATGACAATGTGGACTTTTACTTAGGAGAAAATGATAGACTAAATACTCTGAAAAACCATCCCACTGCAAAACCACAGAAATCCTAGATAAAATAAAATAAAAAATCTTTTAAAAGGACAGTTGAGCTTATAAGAAGGAAAATTCTCAAGAGTGAAAAATAAAAAGGGAGATACAAACTAGCATGGTAAGTGACTTGACGACCCTGAGCCCATTTGTTATCCTCAGGAACCTAAAGTCTCAGGTTTTAATGACTTCATGTATGTGGGAAACAAGATCCTGACCTCAGGTAAGATTGGAATTGATACCTCTGCATAAAGCCAGCCTCTGAAAGGACAGTGAAGTGAAACAAAATGGGGAGAGAAGACACAGAATGTGGGACAATCTTCAGTATAATAAAGAGCACAAACTACAAAGAGAAAATCTTTAAAGTTTCAAGAAAGAAAATAGATAACATATAAAAGTCTCAAATACTAGAGTGGCAGCAACAGGGGAACAATAACTTCAGATTGCTGAGAGAAAACCACTGTCAACGTAGAATTTGATACCTACTGAAATTATGTATTTAATAATATTTAAGAATAAGGGTGTGAGGGTGGAGGAGGAGGGACCAGGGATATACATATGACTAATCTGGATTGGATTATAAAAACAGTAAACAACAAAATGTGGAATTTTATCAGAAGCGTTTTCTGCATCTATTGAGATGATAATGTTTTCAATTCTTCAGTTTGTTGATGCAGTATATCATGTTCATTGATTTGCAGATATTGGAAAATCTTTGCATCTTGCAATAAATCTCACTTGATCATACTGTATGATCCTTTAATGCACTGTTGGGTGTCTTCTTTCTTAATTCTCCTGCATCTCAAACCACAGCAAAACTTTTTAGGGCAAGAGATACTACTCAGCCTCCATGAAGTAGACAAATAAGAATCAATACAGTACTCACCACTCAAAAAGAGAATGGCTGGAAAGCATCTGACAATGCATATGAACAGCTATAAAAATGTTTAAAAGCTCTGATGCAGCAAGTAGTATCATTCTCGACATTTTATGCTAAGGATGTAATTCAACAGAATTAAATGACAATGTGGACTTTTACTTAGGAGAAAATGATAGACTAAATACTCTGAAAAACCATCCCACTGCAAAACCACAGAAATCCTAGATAAAATAAAATAAAAAATCTTTTAAAAGGACAGTTGAGCTTATAAGAAGGAAAATTCTCAAGAGTGAAAAATAAAAAGGGAGATACAAACTAGCATGGTAAGTGACTTGACGACCCTGAGCCCATTTGTTATCCTCAGGAACCTAAAGTCTCAGGTTTTAATGACTTCATGTATGTGGGAAACAAGATCCTGACCTCAGGTAAGATTGGAATTGATACCTCTGCATAAAGCCAGCCTCTGAAAGGACAGTGAAGTGAAACAAAATGGGGAGAGAAGACACAGAATGTGGGACAATCTTCAGTATAATAAAGAGCACAAACTACAAAGAGAAAATCTTTAAAGTTTCAAGAAAGAAAATAGATAACATATAAAAGTCTCAAATACTAGAGTGGCAGCAACAGGGGAACAATAACTTCAGATTGCTGAGAGAAAACCACTGTCAACGTAGAATTTGATACCTACTGAAATTATGTATTTAATAATATTTAAGAATAAGGGTGCTGGGAGGGGGGTGGAGGAGGCAGGGACCAGGGATATACATATGACTAATCTGGGATTATACATATCAGTAAACAACAAAACTCTTTAAAAGTAAAAAGTAAAATAAAAATAATTATAAAAAAAAGAGAGAATAAGAGTGATGGGACTTCTCTAGTGGTCCAGTGGTTAAGACTGGGCCCTCCAAATGCAGGGGACCTGGGTTTGAACCCTGGTCAGGGAACTAGATCCCATGTACTGCAACTAAGAATCCTCATGCTGAAACTAAGCTCAGAGCAGCAAATAAAAAAAAAATAAATAAAATTTAAAAAAAGAATACGGGTGAAATGAGGACATTTTCAGAAAACTACAATGTGAGTTATCACCAAAAGATGCTCATTAAAGGAACTTTCAAGAGTGTGCATCAGGACAAAGAGAAATGATCTCAGAAAAAAACTGAGATTTATAAAAACAACAATGATGTCTAGTTTGGAGGTTAAAAACAAGGTGATCCTAAAATATTGGATAACGATAACTTTTAAGACAAGGGGATGGTGATTAGTATTCTAAGACCCTTGGATAATTTGGAAAAGGGCAAGGAGCTATTGATTTAGGTTTCAAGTACACATGCATACATGCTAAAGTTTAAGAGTAATCACTAAGAATAGAAATAGAGTTATAATTCCAAAATAATAGAGGGAGGAAATGTGGAATCAAAATAACAATGTGAAAGAAAACAGGAAATGGGAGAAAAGACAGGAAAATCTGGACAGATAGCACAAAATAAAATGGATAAAATGGTAAAGATAACTCCATATATCAACAATTAATTAAAATCACAATAAAATGTAAATGGTCTAAACTCATCAGTTAAAAGAAGACATCCTTAGATTGGATTAAAACAAAACAAAACAATCTGATACCTGCTGTTATCCTAGAGTAAACCTGGGCTTCCTTAGTGACTCAGTGATAAAGAGTCCACTTGCCAATGCAGGAGACCCAGGTTTGATCCCTGGGTCAGGGAGATCCTCTGGAGAAGGAAATGGCAACCCATTCCAGGATTCATGCCTGGTGAATTCCATTTACAGAGGAGCCTGGTGGGCTGCACTCCAAAGGGTGGCAAAGAGTCGGACGTGACTTAACAAGTAAACAACAACAAGACTAAACCTAAAACACAAAGACATGGTATATCAGAATAATTAATGTTAGCTACTGTAACAAACCACCTCTGGGGCTTAACACAATAAAGTTATTTCTTGCTCATATCACAGCTCACCCAGTCAGGGTGCTGCTTTGACTATTGCTCCTTCAATCAGTGACACATGAATCTCAAATCTTTCAATCTTAGTTCTATCATTTCTTTCTTTCTTTTTTTTTCACCTTGACCATTTGAGCAGGGCAAAGAGATAATCAAAGACCGATAACATTTTAGGGGCCAAGCCTAGAACAGGTATACATCACTTCTGCCCACATTCCTTCAGTGGTCCCAACGTAACTGTAAAAAGAGCTGGGAAATATATTACATGGGGGCTATATGACGGCCTGGAGGGGTGGGATGGTGGGGAATGGGATATACATATGACTAATCTAGAATTATACTTATCTGTAAACAGCAAAACTCTGTAAAAGCAAAAAAAGCAAAATTATATATATATATATATATATATATATATATATATATATATATATATACACATTAAAAAAGAGCTGGGAAATGTATATTGTGTTTTCAGGAAGAGGAATGGAATCAGTGAACATCTATCCAATTTGTGACACAGAAAAATGTTGAAAATAAGAAAAGATGCCAAAAAAAAAACATGCAAAAAGATATGCCAGGCAGACACTAGCCAGAAGAATGCTAGAGTAGCTTTGTTCATAATGGACAAGTCTTCAAAGAAAAACACATCATTAGGAATAAAGATTGTAACTACATAACGATAATGGATTAAATTCAGCAGGAAGTGATGCAATTTCTGAAATTATATATGTACCTAATGATATCTTCAGGGAACTCCCAGGTGGCTTGGTGGTAAAGAATTCAGCTGCTAATGCAGGAGACAAAGGAGACCTGGATTTGAACCCTAGGTTGAAAAGATCCCTTGAAGGAGGAAATGGCAACCCATTTCAGTGTTCTTGTCAGGGAAAATTCCGTGGACAAAGGAGCCTGGTGGGCTACAATCCATGGGGTCATAAAGAGTTGTATACAACTGAGTGAATTAGCATGCACGCATGCAAAGATATCTTCAAACGACATAAAGCAAAAATTCGCAGACTTATGAGGAATAAACAACAAGTCTACCACCACCATAGGCACATATTTTCCTCAGTAACTGATGACATACAGACCAAAAATTAGTAGCATAGTACAGACAATATAAATAAAATAAACACGCTTATATAGAGAATGTGCATTTTTCTTAAGAGTACAAAAACGATTTATAGAAAGTGATCATATACTTGGCTATAAAGTCAGTCTCAACAAGTTTCCCAGAATCAATATCATACAAATCATGTTACAGTGCAATTGGGTTAAAAATAAATAACAGAAAGGAAGAACCAAAAGGACGATTACCATATATGAAGATGTTGACTCTAGTGTCAATTGCCTACAATAGTGAAAAATTAGAATCACTGAAATATCCAATGATATGAGTATGGTTAAGTCAATTATGTGTCATCAACCCAATGGGGTATCATGTGCCCATTAAAAGTTGTTCTTAAGAAAATAGACTATGTTTAAGATATAATATTCAGTGAAAATTTAGAATATATGTTACTTATGACTATAATCATGTGAAAATGTGTACATTTAGACAGATTAGAATTACATGAACAAATGAAAGCAGTTATTATAATGATGAGATTATATGTAATGCTACTTTAAAAGTCATTTTTATTACTGACTGTGCAACTTGTGGGATTTAGCCAGAAGAATGCTAGAGTAGCTTTGTTCATGATGGACCAGTCTACAAAGAAAATCACAACATTAGGAATAAAGATTGTAACTACATAACGATAATGGATTAAATTCAGCAGGAAGTGATGCAATTTCTGAAATTATATATGTACCTAATGATATCTTCAGGGAACTCCCAGGTGGCTTGGTGGTAAAGAATTCAGCTGCTAATGCAGGAGACAAAGGAGACCTGGATTTGAACCCTAGGTTGAAAAGATCCCTTGAAGGAGGAAATGGCAACCCATTTCAGTGTTCTTGTCAGGGAAAATTCCGTGGACAAAGGAGCCTGGTGGGCTACAATCCATGGGGTCATAAAGAGTTGTATACAACTGAGTGAATTAGCATGCACGCATGCAAAGATATCTTCAAACGACATAAAGCAAAAATTCGCAGACTTATGAGGAATAAACAACAAGTCTACCACCACCATAGGCACATATTTTCCTCAGTAACTGATGACATACAGACCAAAAATTAGTAGCATAGTACAGACAATATAAATAAAATAAACACGCTTATATAGAGAATGTGCATTTTTCTTAAGAGTACAAAAACGATTTATAGAAAGTGATCATATACTTGGCTATAAAGTCAGTCTCAACAAGTTTCCCAGAATCAATATCATACAAATCATGTTACAGTGCAATTGGGTTAAAAATAAATAACAGAAAGGAAGAACCAAAAGGACGATTACCATATATGAAGATGTTGACTCTAGTGTCAATTGCCTACAATAGTGAAAAATTAGAATCACTGAAATATCCAATGATATGAGTATGGTTAAGTCAATTATGTGTCATCAACCCAATGGGGTATCATGTGCCCATTAAAAGTTGTTCTTAAGAAAATAGACTATGTTTAAGATATAATATTCAGTGAAAATTTAGAATATATGTTACTTATGACTATAATCATGTGAAAATGTGTACATTTAGACAGATTAGAATTACATGAACAAATGAAAGCAGTTATTATAATGATGAGATTATATGTAATGCTACTTTAAAAGTCATTTTTATTACTGACTGTGCAACTTGTGGGATTTTAGTTCCCTGACCAGGGACTGAACCAAGGTTCTTGGCAGTGAAAGTGCAGAGTCCTAACCATTGGACCACTAAGGAATTCCCAAATTATTTTTTATTTTCTGTGTTAGTTTCAGGTGTACAATAACGTCATTCACTTATCCATTATAGGTTATTTTAATATACTGAATATATTTTCTTGTGCTATACACTAGGTCCTTATTGTTTAACTATTTTATATAGAGTGTATATGTTAACCCCAAACTCCTAATTCATTTTAAAATAGACTGCATTTAAAATACATTCTAAATTTTCACTTAATATATGTGTTACTCACGATTACAACTATGTGAAAATATGTGTGCATTTAGACAGATCAGGAAGATATGAGCAAGTGAAAAGAGTTATTATAATATATGTAATTCTACTTCTTAAAAATAATTTTATTTATTTTTGGCTGAGTTGGGTCTTTGTTGCTGCCCAGACTTTTCTCTAGTTGTGGTGAGTAGGGGCTACCCTCTAGTTGCGGTGCATGGTTTTCTCATTGTGGTGGCTTCTTCTGTTGTGGAGTATGGGCTTTAGGGCGTGTGGACTCAGTAGTTGCAGCTCCCAGGCTCTAGAGCACAGGCTCAGTAGTTAGGGCTCAAGGGCTTAGTTGCTCCATGGCATGTGGGATCTTCCCAGACCAGAGATCAAACCTATGTCCCCTGCATTGACAGACAGATTCTTTACCACTGAGCCACCAGGGAAGCCCTGTAATTCTGCTTTTAAAAGGACTTTTTATGATGTGGTTGCACTGTTTAATGTGAGTTAGAAGGATAGAAGACACATCTCTGGCAGGTGATGCTAGTTATGCCTTATATCTATTTTCCCTTTCTTTTATAGCAATAGAATTTTAGGTGGGCACATAACTGCCCCAAACAGCCTCCCTTGTAACTGGGCATTATGATCAGATGAAGTCATAGCTAATAAAATATGAAAAATGGGTGCCCTTAAATGTAAAGAATCTGTCCTTCCTTTGACTTTTGCCTTCATCTTGTTATCTGAAATGTTCCTTAGCTTTGCTATTGCACATACTGTGAGTGAACTGGACCTGATATGCATTTGATTAGATGAGAGACTGTTTTCCAACTTAATGAATGAGAATATGTGTGACTCATGAGGACAAATTAAGTGTTTTCTATTCAACCAGTATCCAGTGCAAGCTCTGAAAACAGAAGAATTATCCACCCTCATTAGAAATTGAATGAGGACATGTTAATATTGAAGAGTATATACATGTTAAATATATTCTAGTGGGAATTACACACATTTACTTCAATATTCTTTATATAGAGTGTATATGTTAACCCCAAACTCTAATTCATGTTAAAATAGCCTGCGTATAATATACATTCTAAATTTTCACTTAATATATGTGTTACTCACGATTACAACTATGTGAAAATATGTGTGCATTTAGACAGATCAGGAAGATATGAGCAAGTGAAAAGAGTTATTATAATATATGTAATTCTACTTCTTAAAAATAATTTTATTTATTTTTGGCTGAGTTGGGTCTTTGTTGCTGCCCAGACTTTTCTCTAGTTGTGGTGAGTAGGGGCTACCCTCTAGTTGCGGTGCATGGTTTTCTCATTGTGGTGGCTTCTTCTGTTGTGGAGTATGGGCTTTAGGGCGTGTGGACTCAGTAGTTGCAGCTCCCAGGCTCTAGAGCACAGGCTCAGTAGTTAGGGCTCAAGGGCTTAGTTGCTCCATGGCATGTGGGATCTTCCCAGACCAGAGATCAAACCTATGTCCCCTGCATTGACAGACAGATTCTTTACCACTGAGCCACCAGGGAAGCCCTGTAATTCTGCTTTTAAAAGGACTTTTTATGATGTGGTTGCACTGTTTAATGTGAGTTAGAAGGATAGAAGACACATCTCTGGCAGGTGATGCTAGTTATGCCTTATATCTATTTTCCCTTTCTTTTATAGCAATAGAATTTTAGGTGGGCACATAACTGCCCCAAACAGCCTCCCTTGTAACTGGGCATTATGATCAGATGAAGTCATAGCTAATAAAATATGAAAAATGGGTGCCCTTAAATGTAAAGAATCTGTCCTTCCTTTGACTTTTGCCTTCATCTTGTTATCTGAAATGTTCCTTAGCTTTGCTATTGCACATACTGTGAGTGAACTGGACCTGATATGCATTTGATTAGATGAGAGACTGTTTTCCAACTTAATGAATGAGAATATGTGTGACTCATGAGGACAAATTAAGTGTTTTCTATTCAACCAGTATCCAGTGCAAGCTCTGAAAACAGAAGAATTATCCACCCTCATTAGAAATTGAATGAGGACATGTTAATATTGAAGAGTATATACATGTTAAATATATTCTAGTGGGAATTACACACATTTACTTCAATATTCTTTATCATTTAAGAGAATGTTTTAGTAGAGAAAGAGATCCATTTATAGACTGCTTTGCCTGAGTTAAATCAGGAATCAACTTTCACATTCTAAATGTTAGACAAAATCAAAAATTGTCTTCTTAAAGTTCAATAAATAATGCACTTTGTTTAATTAGACAGCCTTACGTAAGGTTTGATATAATCTAATAGCCTAGACCACAAAAATGTATTAATTTGTGGAATGAGACTTTATCAATTCAAAAGAAAGTTGATATTACTCAAAACAGTCTTTATATTGAAAAAAAAAAACAACACTAAGTACAACACTGAAACACATGCAACATTCTGTCCCAGGTGCTTACAATGCTCAGTAATGATTAGGTATGCTCTGTCATGCCTACTATAGCAACAAATTCATTATTATTTTTATTATAATTCAGAATAGGTCAATCACAAGCTGTTTTGTAAAAACAACATGCTACTAATACTAAAATAAAGACACTGGAGGCTGACTCAAAATCAGCCTTTTATTCTGTGATTTCTAATAGTTATGCTAAGCATGTCTTGTTCAGATTTTTTTAAACGAAGGAAAATCAAAACTGAATTAAAGTTTCAGGGATGAAATACTAACCATTTCTTTTATTTTTTTTGTACTCACCATTTCTTGAACAAAACCTTATACAGATGGTTTGAGGGCATCTATCTGAAATAATTTATTTAGTTAAAATTCTGTCAGAAAAAAATACTCATATCTATGGAAATATAAAAAGAGTTTTAAAATCTATCATACATTTGGTTAAGAGAACATACTGAGGATTTGTTTATATTTTGTTTTCCTTTGGTGCACATTCTCATCATGTATAGACAGACAAGCAGATTGGTGAGTAACTCGGTAACTCGATTTTGTGTCAATTAGCTGTGCATTAAAATAATGCAGAATTATTAATATACAAGTCTTGACACCAGGCAAATAACTCCTTTTCCTCTTTTTCCAATTCGTCATCTGATGGGAGTTCTTCGACTTTCACAATGTCAAAAGATGTGGTGGTATGTTTTTGCTTTGTGCCTGTTGTGTCCATTTTTGGCTCCTAGGTAGAATTATAAATAAAAGCAGCAAGTGTTTTTATTGGGTTTTTACTATTTTATGCTTTCATATTTGACTCTTTATACTTTACCTCATCTTAAAAAAATTATACCAGTTTTTTTAAAAACTACAAAGGAAACATGAATACATGTTCATTATAAATAGTCTTGCAACGAAGTATACTGAAGCCGACTTTCCACACTACAGTTCTTAATAAGTGCAGATAGAAATGACTTCCATTTTGAGAAATGCATCATTAGAGATGTGCTGAATCAACAGTGTCAATATACAGAAATAATTGGGCTTTTTGCCAAATCGTGCTGATGTGGAGCCAAACTGACTGGTATTTATCAGAATAGCTACTCATGTTGTTTAAGAATTTTTAAAATATGTGTTATCAAGAGTAATGTATCTTTATACCATCCAGAGTATATACTAAATATATGTGTTTTGAACATGTAGATTAGGAAAATTCTACTTAAGCAGAACTGCTTACAGTTTGAATATTGTCCCAAACAATGAATTCAGTACAAGTTAAACTTACAGACCCCAGAGAAGCATTTTTTTCTTTAGCCATCTTATAAGTTCTTTTCATTTTCTCAACTTTCATTAGAGCTTGCTTGGATCGACGACCTGGATGTCTAATTTGACTTGGTTGTTGGTAGGGCCGATATAAAGACTGAAGACTTGATAAGAATAAAGGAGACCTATAAATATTTGTAGTACAGACAGAAAAATTACACAGAACAAAATTTACATGTAAAGCAAGTTCCAACTTTTATTAAAGCATCCTTAAGCAAATATATCATAAGCTGCAATGCTTGGAGCAAAACTGCATGTAAGTTTTTAGGCCAAAGTTATAATTTCTGTTTGAGTTACACAGCCTTTGCCACTTATGAAGGTATATGGACAATATCCATGATGATGATAATGAAAATGATAAAATGTGGATTATTTAAAAACAGTTTTCCTGGAAAATACCATGTAGTAGCCATTTGAATCTTGTAAGAATATAAACTATATACTAACAGCAAAAGTATTAAATTTTATGATGGCTGAAACAAGTTGTTTTTATCAGTGTTGGGACCAGACGCAGTTGGTGCCATGCTCATAGTTCCCTTGCCCACAGGGTACATAGACCCAACTTCCAACTGTCACCATTGGCTTTCTTATGAAGACAAGAGCCCATGTGCAATGAAAGTGCCCCAGTATTGAAGGGTAGCTCTTAAGCTACCCTTCACCAGTGACAGATGGGTTTCGGTGTATAAATATCTCAACTCCCTTCCCCTCCATGGGATAACTTCAGTTGCATGTTCTACATTGGCTAGGACATTTCCAGGAAGGATTAAACTCATTATCCTTAGTAACAACTTCCTTGCTAACATGCACTATTTTGGCTGCTGGCCCTTCCCTGTTTCACTTCTCTACCCCTTTTCATCAATGGTTCTTGGGATAACCTCCCAAATAAATTACTTCTACTCAAGTCCTTACCTCAGGGTTTGCTTCTGGGAGATCCCAAACTAAGACTGTGTTTAAAGGAGCCTTTAAGATAGTACTTTTCCCTTTTCAGTTGATTTAGAATTTTGATACTTATTTGGCTCTTTAAGTGACTCATTCTTGGATAATCCATAGCATGAGTCTAAATAGCAGGGAGCCTACGGTTTTATCATTTACTTGACCTTGGTGGTAATAGGGTTAAATTCCAAATTCCTTGCTTACATAGATGAGTTAGAGAAAATCTTTTTCATGATGACAGACTTGATAAGAATAAAGGAGACCTATAAATATTTGTAGTACAGACAGAAAAATTACACAGAACAAAATTTACATGTAAAGCAAGTTCCAACTTTTATTAAAGCATCCTTAAGCAAATATATCATAAGCTGCAATGCTTGGAGCAAAACTGCATGTAAGTTTTTAGGCCAAAGTTATAATTTCTGTTTGAGTTACACAGCCTTTGCCACTTATGAAGGTATATGGACAATATCCATGATGATGATAATGAAAATGATAAAATGTGGATTATTTAAAAACAGTTTTCCTGGAAAATACCATGTAGTAGCCATTTGAATCTTGTAAGAATATAAACTATATACTAACAGCAAAAGTATTAAATTTTATGATGGCTGAAACAAGTTGTTTTTATCAGTGTTGGGACCAGACGCAGTTGGTGCCATGCTCATAGTTCCCTTGCCCACAGGGTACATAGACCCAACTTCCAACTGTCACCATTGGCTTTCTTATGAAGACAAGAGCCCATGTGCAATGAAAGTGCCCCAGTATTGAAGGGTAGCTCTTAAGCTACCCTTCACCAGTGACAGATGGGTTTCGGTGTATAAATATCTCAACTCCCTTCCCCTCCATGGGATAACTTCAGTTGCATGTTCTACATTGGCTAGGACATTTCCAGGAAGGATTAAACTCATTATCCTTAGTAACAACTTCCTTGCTAACATGCACTATTTTGGCTGCTGGCCCTTCCCTGTTTCACTTCTCTACCCCTTTTCATCAATGGTTCTTGGGATAACCTCCCAAATAAATTACTTCTACTCAAGTCCTTACCTCAGGGTTTGCTTCTGGGAGATCCCAAACTAAGACTGTGTTTAAAGGAGCCTTTAAGATAGTACTTTTCCCTTTTCAGTTGATTTAGAATTTTGATACTTATTTGGCTCTTTAAGTGACTCATTCTTGGATAATCCATAGCATGAGTCTAAATAGCAGGGAGCCTACGGTTTTATCATTTACTTGACCTTGGTGGTAATAGGGTTAAATTCCAAATTCCTTGCTTACATAGATGAGTTAGAGAAAATCTTTTTCATGATGATAGACTGCACCCTACACTAAGCCATCTGTCTGGCAAATGCATAGCTTTGATCATAAAATAAATGGGCTAAATCATGCTATTGGGTCAACACCCACTCATCTCTACTCCTGAAAAAAAAAAACCCAATGTGTTTGCCTGACAGTGGGTCACCAGTGTCTTTTCACGTACTAAAGGAGCATTTTTCATTTCAAATATGGCTATTTGAAAAGAGACTACCAACAGGTCCTCTTCAATCTTATTATTTCTTTCTTTTTCTGAAGAAAAAAAGCTTAATTTGTAAATAAGATGGGCTAGGTGAGATTTGGTAATGGAAAGAAAAAAGGAATATAATTGGTGCAGTCATAATCTGTCCATGTTGTTCTAGATCATAATACAGTCTATTTTGCTACAACATGTTTTTCTATAATGTGAATTGGCTCACATGATATTGGTAAAGAAGGGAATAATGTCACTGCAATTTATATGTAATTTATCCTCTGCAAAGGGAGCCAGAATAGCAAGACTAGAATTATAACCTTCAGCAGAAATGGAAAAAGTTTTTCTCTGTGCTGCATGGGCAATCAGGGCCCTTTGGCTGCATTTATGAAAATAAGAATAAGCACCAGAACCTAGGGCTCTCCCCAGAGAGCCGCCTAGACACACATAATCTACCCTTACTTCTCTCCACCCTACTCTCTGCCTGGCATGGTTCCCTGATTCATGGCAGGTTACACTGTCTCTCATGTCCACTTAAAAGGCCACCACACTAGTTGAGGGCTTCACTTCTGTCTGCACTGTCTCAGTACCCACTACTTCCTCTAATTAAAGTGTTGCCAGCATTTTCACTCTACATTTTTGATATTTGCTGTGGTGGCCTGTCTGGTAGTCCAAGTTATCTTTCCAGGTACCAATGGTTACTTTTGCTAGTGCTCTCTTTCCAAAGTTGCATAAAATTTGAGCAATCTGGCCCAACACATTTTTTTTGTCACATGCTCTGTTATCTTTTGTGAGCTATTTTGCAAAATGTGAACATTTTCAGAAAATCCCCTAGCGTTGTAACTCCAGTAAAGTATCACTTTTACCTAACTTCAGAAATAATCCGGAGCTGGTGCTGATGCATCTCTTCTGTTTTTGGTTTTTGTAACAGATACTTCATTTCTTTTTTTAGACGGTTTGAGATTGTTCCAGACTGAGCATAATCAACTATGTCGTACATTATCATTGTCCTGGGAATGTTTTCGAGGCTTAATCTTCGCCAACAGTTATTTCTGCCCCCAAAAGATGCAGGGATCTCATCCAGATAACTGGAATACTAGATGGAAAAAACAACTAAGCATGAATGGCTGTGGTGCTCTAGAAGTTTTTAGACCCATTTCTCAAGGATCTGCTCAAGTGTTACTTCATCCAAAAAAGAATTCCCTGAACCCAACTCCGAACTGTATTGAAATCACTCTTCTATGCTCTTACTACTGACTACTTGATGTTCTAGCTACCTATGTATGTTTTAGCTCCCCTACTGTGACAAGGCAGGATCCCTGCCACATGGTATCACGCACATAGTACCACATTCACTAAATATTTATTTAATGCATAAACACTAGACCTTAAAGGCAAATATAACTCAGATAAAATTGAAAATGGTGGTGTGATCTACATACCTGCCAATGCTTGTTTGTAACATGGTTTCATTGAAAGTACAAACCTTTTGAGAAATAATTAGTTCACTTCTGGTGATAAGTGGCAAATACCACTATTTTCGTTTGGAGTATTAGTAGAAATCCCACTTTCCTTTCTTTTAAATTTGAAATCTCAAATTAAGAATTTAAAAATCTATATATATCATCAAGTCAACCTTACAAATGTTCATTTAAGAGACAGGAATAGGGCAGAATAAGCTACAAAGCTAGACATTTAAGGTATCACTCCTCCCCCCCACCACACCCTCTCTCTCTTGCACTCTCAACCTCACACACATACAGGCAGTCCTCCCTTTGTATCATTTGTGTGTGCATGTTCAGTCATGTCTGACACTTTTTGAGCCCATGGACAGTAGCCCACCAGACTCCTCTGTCTATGGGATTATCCTGGCAAGAATACTGGAGTGGACTGTCATTTCCTTCTCTAGGATTGTATCATTTAGGTAGCAAAATAAGCTCAGTCCTTCACAATCCGTTCAAATTGCTCAGACTGACGCATAATCAACTATGTCGTACATTTACTCAAATTGGAGCTGGTGCTGATGCATCTCTTCTGTTTTTGGTTTTTGTAACAGATACTTCATTTCTTTTTTTAGACGGTTTGAGATTGTTCCAGACTGAGCATAATCAACTATGTCGTACATTATCATTGTCCTGGGAATGTTTTCGAGGCTTAATCTTCGCCAACAGTTATTTCTGCCCCCAAAAGATGCAGGGATCTCATCCAGATAACTGGAATACTAGATGGAAAAAACAACTAAGCATGAATGGCTGTGGTGCTCTAGAAGTTTTTAGACCCATTTCTCAAGGATCTGCTCAAGTGTTACTTCATCCAAAAAAGAATTCCCTGAACCCAACTCCGAACTGTATTGAAATCACTCTTCTATGCTCTTACTACTGACTACTTGATGTTCTAGCTACCTATGTATGTTTTAGCTCCCCTACTGTGACAAGGCAGGATCCCTGCCACATGGTATCACGCACATAGTACCACATTCACTAAATATTTATTTAATGCATAAACACTAGACCTTAAAGGCAAATATAACTCAGATAAAATTGAAAATGGTGGTGTGATCTACATACCTGCCAATGCTTGTTTGTAACATGGTTTCATTGAAAGTACAAACCTTTTGAGAAATAATTAGTTCACTTCTGGTGATAAGTGGCAAATACCACTATTTTCGTTTGGAGTATTAGTAGAAATCCCACTTTCCTTTCTTTTAAATTTGAAATCTCAAATTAAGAATTTAAAAATCTATATATATCATCAAGTCAACCTTACAAATGTTCATTTAAGAGACAGGAATAGGGCAGAATAAGCTACAAAGCTAGACATTTAAGGTATCACTCCTCCCCCCCACCACACCCTCTCTCTCTCTTGCACTCTCAACCTCACACACATACAGGCAGTCCTCCCTTTGTATCATTTGTGTGTGCATGTTCAGTCATGTCTGACACTTTTTGAGCCCATGGACAGTAGCCCACCAGACTCCTCTGTCTATGGGATTATCCTGGCAAGAATACTGGAGTGGACTGTCATTTCCTTCTCTAGGATTGTATCATTTAGGTAGCAAAATAAGCTCAGTCCTTCAACAATCCAGTTCAAATTACACCTACTGTGGTAGGTATAGGTGAATTAAATGCACAAAGTACAAACTCTGCTGCTAGCTCTTCAAGGCATAGATTACTACAGAAATATTAGATGTATGTGGTGGTAGGCCACAAATCATGTCAATCCTTTCAAAGTGTGTCAATGATTAGACACTGTGGATCTGCTTTTTCAGTATGTAATTGTGTTGCCTCTATCTCTCAGTAATAAACCCATGCGACATTTTACTAATAAAGATAATCCAAAGAGGCAAAAATCCTAGGAAGATACAAAAAGTGGTAAAGCTGAAAATGAAAATTTAGATTAAATGGGAACAGAGTTATAGAAGAAACGGGTGATCACAGAGATGTCAACAATGCTACTATTCAAGACACAGCAGCTAGGCTGCTAGAGGGATTTAATAAGGTGAATTTATCAACACAAATAGGGGAAATGACATTGATGAAAAGGGCAAAGTTTTCTTATAGAAAGTAATGCTAGCAAAAAAGAAACTTCATATTAAAGGAACTCAGAAATATTTCAGAACATTTAAAGTACAAAGGATCGGGAATTCCCCAGTGGTTCACTGGTTAAGACTCGGTGCTTTCACCATCAGGGACCTGAGTTCGACCCCTCATCGAGGAACTAAGACCCTGCAAGCCATGTGGAGAGAAAATGTACAAAGGGTAAAATGTTGGCGGGTGATGCAAACTTAGAAGTATGACAATTTTCTAGAGCATAGAGAAGATGCTCACTCCTTATCGTAAATTATATGAGAACAAGATGGCATGCACTGTTTTAACTACTCTTGATAAACTAGTTTTATTTTACAGATTTTTTGAGTCATATCACATATAACTCACAACTTTAAAGTTTATAATTCAATGGTTTTTAGTATATTTTAATTGATGAACGTTTTACAAAGAAGTGAAACACTTTAAATTCCAGTGTACTAAACAAATATTTTGCTTTTTTCATTTTCTTATGTAACTATAACAGAAAGTAAGGGTGTTCTTAATGTTTTGATAAGGTTTTTTAAAGGCATGGAGCAATCACGACTTTTTCCACTGAAGTTTGCTTTGCATGGTTTCAGCTTGTACGGTCATTTTTTATGACCCTGCACTACCATGCAAAGTGAGGACTGGCTGTACATTTTATTTCCTGAGATTGGAATGGTAAAATGGGTAAACATTTCAGACCTGTCAATGATTTGCTCTGTATTTATTAGCTATATGACCTTGGGCAAGTTTTTTTTTTAAATCTCATTAAGCTCCATTTTTCTCATCTTTTAAAGGACCACAAAGTAATAAACCCATGCGACATTTTACTAATAAAGATAATCCAAAGAGGCAAAATCCTAGGAAGATACAAAAGTGGTAAAGCTGAAAATGAAAATTTAGATTAAATGGGAACAGAGTTATAGAAGAAACGGGTGATCACAGAGATGTCAACAATGCTACTATTCAAGACACAGCAGCTAGGCTGCTAGAGGGATTTAATAAGGTGAATTTATCAACACAAATAGGGGAAATGACATTGATGAAAAGGGCAAAGTTTTCTTATAGAAAGTAATGCTAGCAAAAAAGAAACTTCATATTAAAGGAACTCAGAAATATTTCAGAACATTTAAAGTACAAAGGATCGGGAATTCCCCAGTGGTTCACTGGTTAAGACTCGGTGCTTTCACCATCAGGGACCTGAGTTCGACCCCTCATCGAGGAACTAAGACCCTGCAAGCCATGTGGAGAGAAAATGTACAAAGGGTAAAATGTTGGCGGGTGATGCAAACTTAGAAGTATGACAATTTTCTAGAGCATAGAGAAGATGCTCACTCCTTATCGTAAATTATATGAGAACAAGATGGCATGCACTGTTTTAACTACTCTTGATAAACTAGTTTTATTTTACAGATTTTTTGAGTCATATCACATATAACTCACAACTTTAAAGTTTATAATTCAATGGTTTTTAGTATATTTTAATTGATGAACGTTTTACAAAGAAGTGAAACACTTTAAATTCCAGTGTACTAAACAAATATTTTGCTTTTTTCATTTTCTTATGTAACTATAACAGAAAGTAAGGGTGTTCTTAATGTTTTGATAAGGTTTTTTAAAGGCATGGAGCAATCACGACTTTTTCCACTGAAGTTTGCTTTGCATGGTTTCAGCTTGTACGGTCATTTTTTATGACCCTGCACTACCATGCAAAGTGAGGACTGGCTGTACATTTTATTTCCTGAGATTGGAATGGTAAAATGGGTAAACATTTCAGACCTGTCAATGATTTGCTCTGTATTTATTAGCTATATGACCTTGGGCAAGTTTTTTTTTTAAATCTCATTAAGCTCCATTTTTCTCATCTTTTAAAGGACCACATAATTTACAAACTTGAAGGTTAAAGGAGATAATATGCATTTAAAGAGCTAAAAACAATACTGTGTCCATAAAGGGCTCAATAAATGCCAGCGATCATCATATCTCTTTCTTTCAATATGTCTAGCTGGAAATTTCTTTCTGTGACACCAGCCCTTTGACACAATCACAATCTACAAGTATGTGACCCACATCCTTCACAAAGATAGCTGACATCCCCAAGCTCTACTTCTTCCCCAGTTCAGCTCTGTAATCTACTAGGTTAGGGCTCTAAAAGAAAGTCAGAGTTCTAAAAGAAAGAAAACACAACTGGGAGTCTCTAAAGCATTGCATTAATTTTATGTTTCACATGGAAGCAACTGAGTGAATAGTTAAGGCCATATATTACTACTACTATTATTATTACTAGCTAGAATTTGGGGATCCCTTGTTTCTTTATTATTATTATTTTTAAAGATTTATTTATTTATTTACTTTTTTGGGTGGGGTCGGGTTGGGGAGGGAGGGGAGTGGGTGGGCCGCTTCTATTGGTCTTTCATTTCTCTATTTTCATCCGTCTTTGTTCCTTGGCTCCTGTGGGCCTCCCATCGCGGTGGCGTCTGTCACTGCAGAGAGCCGGCTCTGGGCGCATGCGCTCCAGAGCCCCGGCTCGGTAATTGGACACATCAGTCCAGCCGCTCCGCGGCATGTGGGATCCTCCCAGGCCAGGGATTGAACCAGCACCCAAGGCGGTGTCCCTATCCACTGGACCACCAAGGGAAGCCCCCCTTGTTTCTTTAGAACTTATAGAATAGGGGAAATAATAGTACCTACATCTTAGGGCTGTTATGAGAATAGAGGGGTTTGTTTGTTATTATTACTATTCAGGTATCTACTTTATGTTTCCTGATTCAGCTCTGCTGTCCAACCAAAAACCTAGGAGCCATGTTTGACACTTTCCTTTACCTTATTTCTCTGTCCCCAAGGCCCACTACTTTTATTCTCTAGTTATCTCCTGCATTTCAAACCAAGATATCATCATCTCTCCTTACTGTAGGAACTTCCAAACAAGGAGAAAGTTCTTGCTGTCTTCTAATCCCTTATCTACATTGCTGCTAGACAGATCTCTTCAAGTATTAGATTAGATAACCTTTTTTCCTAAAACACTGCACCAGCTTCTCACTGCACACAGAATGAAGGAAAAAAAAATAAGCACCTTACTATGGTCAAAAGCCCTGAGTGATGATCTCTTACCAGTCCCTCAGGATAATTACATACCACACATTCTGTTCCCTCTCTTCTCCGGCCCACAAATCAGCTTTCAGGCCCTGCAGCTCCTCGGACCATAGAGCCTTGCCCAGGGCACACCACCTCACCACCAACCACAGTGAGACTGTAATGCATTGTGGTTTGGGGGGGAAGGGGTCACCTCTATTGGTCTTTCATTTATCTATTTTCGTTCATCTTTGTTCTTTGGCCCGTGTGGGCCTCCCATCGCAGTGGTCTGCACTGCTCCAGAGCTCTGGCTCAGTAGTTGGACACATCGGTCCAGCGCTCTGTGGCATGTGCGATCTTCCCAGGCCAAGGATCGAACTGGCGCCCCTTGCACTGCAAGGTGGTGTCCTTACCCACTGGACCACCAGGGAAGCCCTGTAATGCATTGCCTGCCTATCAACCATTCCACACTTCTCCCTTACTTGTGGAGGCCCGCTTTGTTTTTTCCCTCATGTGCTGAACAGACATACGCTCTAGGAAGGAAGGTCCCAACAAATAAACCTTGACTGTCATGGGAAGTGATCCTATTCTTCTACAGTGACTGGCTTAGGTGTGTGATCCAGTTCTGATCAATGGGATTTGAGAGGAAGTCTGCTGGCGGTTTCTGGGAAAGATTTTTCTTCTTGAGATAAAGAGGAAAAGATGCTGAGTCCTCTTCTTCCTGCCTTTGAGTGTAGTTGTGAATGTGCTAGCCATCTTATTACTGTGTAAAGGAAGCTGGAGGGACTGCACAGAAACTAACCAAGAACCCTGACATCCTTGAGCTGTGACACTAGCTTTTCCATGACACCTCTGTCCAGGGACATTCTAATGTGGGACAATAAATGTCCTTTACTGTTTATGACTCTTGTGGTTTTGGATATTCTGTTACTTGTATCAGAAAGCATCCAAACAATAACAGAACCCTTTCTGATTAGATTAAACTCTCATCATGTACTCTTTTCAGCACCATGTATATATTTTTCATTTTTAAATTCTTTATGGAAATAAAAATTCACATAACATTTACCATTTTAGAGTGTAAAATTCAGTGTTTGTAGTAAACTCACAATATATATTTAGTTAACTCATGGAGGAGCGAATCCAAGCCCCCTGCATTGGGAGCTGGAATCTTAACGACTGGACCATCAGAGGAGTCCCATCTTATCAGTACTAATTTCAAAATATTTCCGTCATCTCCCATTCTTTAGCTGTTAAAAGAAACCCCACATTCCTTAGCCGTTACTCCACAGACACACACACAAAAACACATATTACATGATTCCATTAATGTAAAACATCCAGAATAGGCAAATTCAGAGAGCGGGAAAGCAGATCAGTGGTTGGTAGGGGTTCGAGTGAAAGGAGAATGGGGAGTGACCATTTAATGGATGTGACTTTTCCTTTGCGGTGACAGGTTCTTAAACTAGATGGTAGCAATATTTGCACAACACTGTGAACGTACTTAATGACATCGAATTATACACTTTATAATGGTATTTTGTTGTTGTTGTTTATTTATTTACTTTCATCCATCTATATTCCTCGGCCTCTGTGGGCCTTTCGTTGCAGCGGCCTCTCCCATCTCATAGCACCGGCTCTGGGCACGTGCACTCCAGCACACCAGCTCAGTAATTGGACACATCGGTCCAGCCGCTCTGCAGCACGTGGCACCTTTCCGGGCCAGGAATTGAACTGGTGCTCCTTGAACTGCAAGGCGGACTCTTTACCCACAGGACCATCAGAGAAGCCCAATAGTATATTTTATATTGTGTACATTTTACTGCAGTAAACTAATGTATGATTCTTACTTCCTGGAGGATAGGGTCACAAGGCTTATTTTGCTATTGTTTGTTTTCAGTATCCAAATCTAAATTTCTTACCTGCATGTAATCTTTCAGGGTGACAATATCTATTTCATCAGTTATTTTGAGCTTCTGGAAAAGATGTTCATCTTCCTTCATTTGATGATAAAATTTCTTTTTCCCCATTATTTTGTAAGCATCAGCTGCAGCCTATAAAGAGAAAAGATTTACTTTTAAAATAGTAATATAATAGCAATAACTATCAGCATACACTTTACATATTTTTGAGACAAATCTATCAAATATTGTTCCTTTCTTCTAATAGCTTGCTATTTAATACAAAGACTGCATTTACAAATAAAAGATAATGTAGATTTTTAAAATGTGCTTCCACAACCATATCTACATAGTTTTAAAAATGTAGCTAGGGGAGTAGCTGAGTCTACAGTCCCCAGAGGACCACTTCTTTTTTAATCTGGTTTTCCCTCTTAAAAAAACATTATTTTCCATTAAAAAGAAACCCCACATTCCTTAGCCGTTACTCCACAGACACACACACAAACACATATTACATGATTCCATTAATGTAAAACATCCAGAATAGGCAAATTCAGAGAGCGGGAAAGCAGATCAGTGGTTGGTAGGGGTTCGAGTGAAAGGAGAATGGGGAGTGACCATTTAATGGATGTGACTTTTCCTTTGCGGTGACAGGTTCTTAAACTAGATGGTAGCAATATTTGCACAACACTGTGAACGTACTTAATGACATCGAATTATACACTTTATAATGGTATTTTGTTGTTGTTGTTTATTTATTTACTTTCATCCATCTATATTCCTCGGCCTCTGTGGGCCTTTCGTTGCAGCGGCCTCTCCCATCTCATAGCACCGGCTCTGGGCACGTGCACTCCAGCACACCAGCTCAGTAATTGGACACATCGGTCCAGCCGCTCTGCAGCACGTGGCACCTTTCCGGGCCAGGAATTGAACTGGTGCTCCTTGAACTGCAAGGCGGACTCTTTACCCACAGGACCATCAGAGAAGCCCAATAGTATATTTTATATTGTGTACATTTTACTGCAGTAAACTAATGTATGATTCTTACTTCCTGGAGGATAGGGTCACAAGGCTTATTTTGCTATTGTTTGTTTTCAGTATCCAAATCTAAATTTCTTACCTGCATGTAATCTTTCAGGGTGACAATATCTATTTCATCAGTTATTTTGAGCTTCTGGAAAAGATGTTCATCTTCCTTCATTTGATGATAAAATTTCTTTTTCCCCATTATTTTGTAAGCATCAGCTGCAGCCTATAAAGAGAAAAGATTTACTTTTAAAATAGTAATATAATAGCAATAACTATCAGCATACACTTTACATATTTTTGAGACAAATCTATCAAATATTGTTCCTTTCTTCTAATAGCTTGCTATTTAATACAAAGACTGCATTTACAAATAAAAGATAATGTAGATTTTTAAAATGTGCTTCCACAACCATATCTACATAGTTTTAAAAATGTAGCTAGGGGAGTAGCTGAGTCTACAGTCCCCAGAGGACCACTTCTTTTTTAATCTGGTTTTCCCTCTTAAAAAAACATTATTTTCCTTTAAAAAGCAAAACAAACCTCTAACGTCATTCATGCTGTCAATGCAGAGAAAGCCTATCTGGTTATTAAACAGGTTGCCCTAGGAACCGCAATGAAAGGTACCGGGGCCAGCTCTCTTTTATGTGGTAGTTAACACATCACCCCCAAATGGAAACATGTATGCTTCAGAGTGCTCGGACTCTCTCCTTCAGGCTTTTCTTGGTAGCAAAAGAGCAGCAAACAAAGCGTTTTCTTCTCTCCCAAAAGTCAACATTTTGTACTTAAGGAAAGCATCTGAGAGCACAGAGACAGAAGAATCATAGAAAATATGGAGGCTGGAATCCTGTCTGGCTGTATTTGCTCCATATCCTTCCACGTATACCTGTCCTTGTGCTAAGAGCTATGCACACACTGTGAATAGACACTTCAATGCTCTCCACCCTCCTCCTTACCCCGCCATAAGTATATGCTGAGTCTTCTAATACATATTTATATTACATATCCATGCTTCTGGCCACAGAGATTATGCTTATGTGAAAGGAGAGTGGCTTAGATGAAAATTCAAGCATCGTTAGATTCCAAATCAGTTTCTTTTTTCCTTTGTATCTCAGAATGTGATACTGTGAAAGTGTGAGAACACTGTTTTTATTCTGATATTAGGCTATAGAACAGAGACAGAATTGAAACTCGGAATCTCTGCTCTTTTTTTTACTTAAAACAGAAAATAACAGCAAGCCTTAATGTATTTTTTTTCTTAATGTATTTCTTATTCTGTTTCTTACTTTTGTTATCCAGAATATTTCCTATGTATTTCTTTATTTAAATTGCAAAGCGTAGAACACAGACACATGGGGAAAACGAAAGAAAACATTCTAATGGTTGTAGTTTGATTCCAAATGCATTAAATCGAAGGGACAGAAACAGTTTACTAAAAATGTGATGGACTCTTCCTTTAGAAAGATCATTTTTGTTTTCCCTTTCATTAGTTTCTTTAAACACTACGCATCGAAAGAAAAGGCAGTATATTGGCACACATCTCCATTATGCTTTCTTGCAATTTCCTGTGGGTTCTAATTCCCATCCCCACAATGACACTAAAGGTAAAAGCAAATAGTTGTACACTGAACAATTCTGAAAAGTATATAATTTCTGCCTTAAGAATTTCTTTAGATACAAGTACATTTTACTTTAGGGTTACTTAGAAAAGGTATTTCTGGGACTTCCCTGGCTAAGATTCTGTGCTCCCGAGGCAGGGGGGCTCGGGTTCAATCCCTGGTCAGGGAACTAGATACCATATGCCACAACTAAGACCTGATGTGACCTAATAAATAAATATTTTAAAAAGAAATAAAAGCTATTTCTTGTCAGTTCCTCCCTACTCTACTCCACTCAGCCACCACCACCAATCTCCCCAAGCCCCAGTTTCCTTATTCGTAAAGCAACTAAGCTCTGTGGCTCAGGTGTGTCAAGTATCTCAGTCTCTCAGCCAAAAAAACCCACGCACCCAGCAGCACAGGGCAGGCTTGTTGCCCAGGGGTGTGAAAAAAGTTTGCCCCCCAGTGGCCAAGATATTCTTTCTCAGTCACTGGCTATGTACAGCCAGGTTCAGAAAGTCCTTCTGGGTAGGAAGAGACAAGAATGAAGAGAAAAGGAAGGAGAAAAGGAATGGAGAAAACTAGACAAGGATTCCAGGAGAGTAGCCAATCAGACTAGAATTCTAGAGACAGGTTCCATTCTCAGCGGGTGACTCAAAGGGTCAGAGGGTTGTTGTTGTTTTTGTTGTTTTTCATCCCTATGTCGTTCCCCAACTCTTGCAACACTATGGACTGTAGCCTTCCAGGCTCCTCTGTACGTGGGATTCTCCAGGCAAGAATACTTCAGGGTTGCTGTTTCCTTCTCCAGGAAATCTTCCTGATCAAGGTATCAAAACTACCTCCTACATTGGTAGGCGGATTCTTTTTTTTTTTGGCCTCTTTTTTAAAATTTTGGCCTCTTCTTACTGATTTTTTAATTTATTTTTCATCCATCTTTATTCTTTTGGCCTGTGTGGACCTCCCATCACAGTGGCCTCTCTCATGGCAGAGCACTGGCTTTGGGCACATGCACCCCAGAGTGCCGGCTCGTAACTGGACATGCGGGTCCAGCCGTTCCTTGGCATGTGGGATCTTCCTGGGCCAGGGATCAAACTGGTGCCCCTTGCAAGGCAGACTCTTTACCCACTGGACCACCAGGGAAGCCCGGTAGGCGGATTCTTTACCAGTGAGCCCAGAAGGCCCCACAGCACTGAAGCTACTTGCTGGCCAAGATCTACAGTTGGGCTTGTTAAGTTACCTTCATAGCTCAAGTCATGGCCCTGCCTGGCTTGAAATTCTCACTCATGAAGGTAGTAATAACTGGTCTCCCTGCATAGGAACAGGTTTAGAAAAGTTCAATTATGTGTAAGCTTAGAATTATAAAACCAGCATAACTACTACCATTGTTTCAACCTCGAAGTGTGCACAGTACAGTGGAAATACAGAGAAGTGTTCAAATCTGAGTTCTGGTCTCTCCAAGTTCCACTTTTCACACAGGAGAAATGGGAATGACATGTATCTCATCTGAGTTATTAGGGGACCACATAAGAAAATGTATTCAAGCTGGATTCCTGACTCTGACAAGGTTAAGAGCATGGCTCTGGAGTCAGGCTTACTCAGTCTTGATGTCAGTTCCTTCACTTTGGAGTTGTAAGACCTTAGGCAAGTTACTTAATCTTTTCTAAAATGAAGACAATAACAGAATCTACATTCTAGAGTTTATGAGAATTAAATGACAATTCACATAAAATATTTAACATCATACTTGAGAGTGCTCAATAAGGACAGTTATTATTAATAACAATGTTTTTTCTTTTTATGTAAACATTCAATCCTCGAAAAGAACAGGGATCTTCAATATAAAATAAAAAATTTGCTGGATGTTAAGCAATTGTCAGCTACTCAGAGGTGTCTAGGTTGTGGGAGAGGGCACATTTAGGACTGCACTTGTTGGAAAATCATAAAGAAATGAAACTAGAATTGGATATAAGAATGAGGGAAAAGATGGGACGACAAAAAAGAATTGGAGAAGCTTCCCTCCTTCATAAATGAACTTAGATTAAACCTCTGAATGGACTAAAACAGACTTACTTCTTTCACATTAATAAATAAATAAATTTAGTACCAAGTTGTACCAGTTTGCTCAAGACACAGTGTCTAGGGCTTCCCTGGTAGCTCAATGGTGAAGAATCCACCTGCCAATGCAGGAGACACGGGTTGCATCCCTGATCCCAGAGGATTCCACATTGGCAAAGCAACTAAGCCCGAGAGCCACAGCTATTGAGCCTGTGCTCTAGAGCCTCGGAGCCACAACTATTGAGCCCATGTGCCTCAACTATTGAAGCCCATGTGCCCTGGAGCCTGAGTTTCACAACAAGAAAGGTCACCGCAACAAGAAGCCTGCTCACCTCAATTGAGAGAATAGCCCCCATTCCCTGCAGCAGCAGGGAAGGCCCAGAGTAGACCAAAATAAATAAATAAATAAAATTTTAAAAAATTCTGCTAAAAAAAAAGAGAAACAGTGTCTAGTATAGATTCAAAGAGCAAAATAATTCAGTGACCTCAGTCACTGAAATTCCCATTTCTACAGGTTTTCTATTAGCTATGAATCTAAGTAGTGCCATAATTTGCTTTGAAGCTGAACTAAAAGGAACCCTAAAGTACATGAGGTTATTAGGGGACCACATAAGAAAATGTATTCAAGCTGGATTCCTGACTCTGACAAGGTTAAGAGCATGGCTCTGGAGTCAGGCTTACTCAGTCTTGATGTCAGTTCCTTCACTTTGGAGTTGTAAGACCTTAGGCAAGTTACTTAATCTTTTCTAAAATGAAGACAATAACAGAATCTACATTCTAGAGTTTATGAGAATTAAATGACAATTCACATAAAATATTTAACATCATACTTGAGAGTGCTCAATAAGGACAGTTATTATTAATAACAATGTTTTTTCTTTTTATGTAAACATTCAATCCTCGAAAAGAACAGGGATCTTCAATATAAAATAAAAAATTTGCTGGATGTTAAGCAATTGTCAGCTACTCAGAGGTGTCTAGGTTGTGGGAGAGGGCACATTTAGGACTGCACTTGTTGGAAAATCATAAAGAAATGAAACTAGAATTGGATATAAGAATGAGGGAAAAGATGGGACGACAAAAAAGAATTGGAGAAGCTTCCCTCCTTCATAAATGAACTTAGATTAAACCTCTGAATGGACTAAAACAGACTTACTTCTTTCACATTAATAAATAAATAAATTTAGTACCAAGTTGTACCAGTTTGCTCAAGACACAGTGTCTAGGGCTTCCCTGGTAGCTCAATGGTGAAGAATCCACCTGCCAATGCAGGAGACACGGGTTGCATCCCTGATCCCAGAGGATTCCACATTGGCAAAGCAACTAAGCCCGAGAGCCACAGCTATTGAGCCTGTGCTCTAGAGCCTCGGAGCCACAACTATTGAGCCCATGTGCCTCAACTATTGAAGCCCATGTGCCCTGGAGCCTGAGTTTCACAACAAGAAAGGTCACCGCAACAAGAAGCCTGCTCACCTCAATTGAGAGAATAGCCCCCATTCCCTGCAGCAGCAGGGAAGGCCCAGAGTAGACCAAAATAAATAAATAAATAAAATTTTAAAAAATTCTGCTAAAAAAAAAGAGAAACAGTGTCTAGTATAGATTCAAAGAGCAAAATAATTCAGTGACCTCAGTCACTGAAATTCCCATTTCTACAGGTTTTCTATTAGCTATGAATCTAAGTAGTGCCATAATTTGCTTTGAAGCTGAACTAAAGAGTAAAAGGAACCCTAAAGTGTTCTCCTTCAAGTTGGGTATGTTCTGACCATTTAAAAACTTTTATAATATTTAGTGGAAAACCTCAAGCTGAATAAATAGTATAGTCACATTTTAAAAATAAGAATGAAAAATTTAAATATACTTGTGTTTATATTCATTTTATGGAAAAATGAAGGATACACATTAAACTATTAACAGTGATAACCCTAGATGAATGAAAACTGCAGCACAAAGAAAAAAGGCATAAAGGCATATTTTCCTTTTTAAAGAAATCTCTGTGCTGTTTCCTTTTATTCCAACAGTTACTTTTAATTAAAATAAATTTAAGCTACTGTACAGTATTTTAAAGTATTATGACATATACACAGTGTTTTCCAGTCATGAACTCTAAAGATTTTTAAAAATTAATTAATTCTTTAATCTTTGGCTATTCTGGGTTTTCACTGCTGCTTCAGGTTCTTCTCTAGTTGCAGGGATTGAGGCTACTCTCTAATTGAGGTAAGCAGGATACTTGTTGCAGTGACCTTTTTTTGGTAAAACTCAGGCTCTAGGGTACAAGGGTTTCAGTAGTTGCAGCACATGGGCTCAATAGTTGCCGCTCCAAGGCTCTATAGCACAGGCTCAATAGTTGTGGCTCACAGGCTTAGTTGCTCTGCAGCATCTGGGATCTTCCCAGATTGGGGATTGAACTCATGTCTCCTAGATTGGCAGGCGGATTCTTTACCACTGAGCTACCAGGGAAGCCCAACTCTAAGGTTTTTATTTGCACCATCCTGGGCACAGCACGACTTGCCAGAAACTGCCTTGGGAAAACTTTGGTTCCTAAAAAATTTCATTATATAACCTCAGAAAAGCAACAATTGATGACATTTTTTAGGGGAAACTATAAGCTTATTCTGCAGGTAAATGTGCTGGAATGGAGAATAAATATCTACTTTTGCATTTGAAGTCATTCTATTGATATATAAACAAATATTAATTTTTCAGAAACACCATATTCTACATGGAACCACTAGCCCTTTTGCTACATTTCTGAAATCGAGCGAAATTTTCCCATCAGGGAAAATTTATGCCTGAGAAGACATAAAAAAGCAGTTTCTTTTCCTTTTCTAATATTCTGTAGAGAATAAATGCTGCACAGGCTGGATTTGGCCAGGGTATGTGGTCTTCTATCTTGAAAACATGCCAGTACTGATGAATTCAGATGGGCCATACCTTTCATGTAAAATATTTCCAGAAGTCTACAAAAATAACCTTTATATATAGTTTATAAAAGGCTAAATATAAGAATGTACACATTTTTCTTAGTTATAGTCACAAGTAAGGGTCAAAGGAATAAAACCTATGTTGTAGATCCTTGCTATTAAAAACATGGTCCAGGGACTTCCCCAGTGGTCTGGTGGTTAAGAATTTGCCTTGCAGTGCTGGGGACACAGGTTTGATTCCAGGTAGGGGATCTAAGATCCCACAGGCCTTGCAGCAACTAAGCTCAAGTGTCACAGCTAAAGAGTTGGTGGCATGGCAAAGATCCTGAGTGCTACAACTAAGACACAACACAGTGAAAAAAAATATATTAAAAGAAATGTGGCCCATGGGGACACGGGGATAGAATATAATGCATCCATCCCAGATCAGGCTCTAGGGTACAAGGGTTTCAGTAGTTGCAGCACATGGGCTCAATAGTTGCCGCTCCAAGGCTCTATAGCACAGGCTCAATAGTTGTGGCTCACAGGCTTAGTTGCTCTGCAGCATCTGGGATCTTCCCAGATTGGGGATTGAACTCATGTCTCCTAGATTGGCAGGCGGATTCTTTACCACTGAGCTACCAGGGAAGCCCAACTCTAAGGTTTTTATTTGCACCATCCTGGGCACAGCACGACTTGCCAGAAACTGCCTTGGGAAAACTTTGGTTCCTAAAAAATTTCATTATATAACCTCAGAAAAGCAACAATTGATGACATTTTTTAGGGGAAACTATAAGCTTATTCTGCAGGTAAATGTGCTGGAATGGAGAATAAATATCTACTTTTGCATTTGAAGTCATTCTATTGATATATAAACAAATATTAATTTTTCAGAAACACCATATTCTACATGGAACCACTAGCCCTTTTGCTACATTTCTGAAATCGAGCGAAATTTTCCCATCAGGGAAAATTTATGCCTGAGAAGACATAAAAAAGCAGTTTCTTTTCCTTTTCTAATATTCTGTAGAGAATAAATGCTGCACAGGCTGGATTTGGCCAGGGTATGTGGTCTTCTATCTTGAAAACATGCCAGTACTGATGAATTCAGATGGGCCATACCTTTCATGTAAAATATTTCCAGAAGTCTACAAAAATAACCTTTATATATAGTTTATAAAAGGCTAAATATAAGAATGTACACATTTTTCTTAGTTATAGTCACAAGTAAGGGTCAAAGGAATAAAACCTATGTTGTAGATCCTTGCTATTAAAAACATGGTCCAGGGACTTCCCCAGTGGTCTGGTGGTTAAGAATTTGCCTTGCAGTGCTGGGGACACAGGTTTGATTCCAGGTAGGGGATCTAAGATCCCACAGGCCTTGCAGCAACTAAGCTCAAGTGTCACAGCTAAAGAGTTGGTGGCATGGCAAAGATCCTGAGTGCTACAACTAAGACACAACACAGTGAAAAAAAATATATTAAAAGAAATGTGGCCCATGGATCAGCTTCAGTGGCAGCACTTGGGAGCTGTATAGACATATAGAATCTCAGCATCCATCCCAGATCGACTGAATCAGAAACTGTATTTTAACAGAATCCTCAGGTGAGTCCTATGCTGTAGACACAATTGTGATGACTATTCATGAAAACTGAAAGTACGAGAACTTATGTAAAAAAGGATAAACATTTTAAAAGTACCTTTTAAATACTCTAGCATATGTTTCTAAATATGCTACCAGAATCAAAGAAACAGTGATAAAATACCATAAAAATTGCATCAAATGTTCTGAATAATTAATAATAAAATTATATTTAACAATATGATTATATTATTATAACAAAATTTATAATAATATTATTAATATAATTAATAATAAAACTCTGACCAATAAACCACTCTAATTCATTATTAAAAAACAAAAATTTTCATACAAAGAAAACAGATGGGTATTTTCCAGGGCCTCATACATGTAATTCAGTTTAAACGTATTTTTTAAAGTACTAAGTGGATACACTTTGAAACATGGTGCTTAAAATAATACTATCTGCCTGTTGGGCCTGTTTAATGGTGAAACAACCTGGTCTGTATACTTTCAATGCAATTTAGATATTACAGAGATGTTAAGAAGTTAGATTAACACAAACTCTACATCAGGAAGCATTACCTCACTTGGCGGCTTTAAAAATTTTTTGCCGCTGAAATATTTACAACCACGGCCTTCAGTATGAAGAAAAATTTTAAACACGATGAAAGGTGGAAATGTTTCGCCACTAAATCTGAAATAAACACCAAAATTAGTCATCTAGCATCAGGTTTGGGACTCAGTTTCTTCTCTCCCTTGTACTAGGGATCATTCACATGGTTTCCTACATGAAGAGTAAAGGCTATACCAGGGCATGAAAAGAACTAGTAATGAAAAGGATCACAGAAGATGAAAGAGGTCCACTTTGGCATGTGTGTTCACAACTATTCTCATACATGTGTCAGAGTGAACCCATCATGGGAGATGAGAGCTACTCTTAAGGCAACTTTTGGCCTGAGATACATGCCTTAATTTCTTCACATAATAAATGTAAATTAGGGTAACACACGTATTTTGTAATTATAACCCGAGATATTATGAGGACTTAAGAAAATAAATTTCTAAGATTTCTTCATACTAACTAAGTGAAAGTGGCTCCATTGTGTCCCACTCTTTGCTACTCCATGGACTGTAGCCCGCCAGGCTCCTCTGTTCATGGGATTCTCCAGACAAGAATACCGGAGTGGGTTGCCATTCCCTTCTCTAGGGGATCTTCCCAACCCAGGGATTGAACTCAGGTCTACCTGCATTGCAGGCAGATTCTTTACCATTTGAGCCACCAGGAAATCAGCATAAAACATTACCTGAACCTAACTTTACTCTTCATGCAAGGATCTTTAACAAGTTCAGCCTCTAAGGGGCTCACTGTCTTCAAAATTTCATGTGTCACGTGATGTTCCTGAAATAGATGATAGTGCTATCAATGGACCGTTGTACCCAGCCCAGGCACAATTTACTGAAAACAACACAGGAAGTATAGTAATACCAGACTTGGTGTCCTAAAGATCTGAATTCTAATTTTGGCTCCCTCACTTATCACCTGTGTTGTTTTGAGTCATTACTTTATCCCTTTGGCCTCCAAGTTTGGGTATGTGTAACTCATTGAGATCCCAGGAACTGTTCTTTCCCTAAGAGAGCACTTTTCACAATGTGCTGTAACTAACTATAAATGTGTCTATGTTTCCTACAAGATTGCAAGCTTCATGAAGGCAGGGGCCATGTATTTCTTTACCATTGTATTCCCAGCATCTAGTACAGTGCCTACAACACAGCAGGTACTGAAAAAGTATTTGATATTGAGTGAATCACTGTAAAATGATGATAATAATAGAAATGGTACTAGATTTTAAGTGCCTTTCATATACCACACTATGTTAGGTACCTTATACACATAAATATTTGAATATTATCATTCCCATTTTACAGATGAGTACGCTGAGGCTCTGGGAGTTTCTGTAACTCATCCAAAGCCATAAAAGTAGTAAATGGAGAAACCAGAATTCAAACTTAGATCTGTTTGATTCTAAAGCTCACGTTTCCCCTCCCCCCATATGACCCTGTCCAACCTTTATGCCTATGACAATCACATAAAAATGTGTACTAAAGGGCTTTTAAAATGACAAAGTATTATTAATGTAGGTATTGTAGTAACTTAAAATGTTAGGTTAACAGATTTAAAAAAAGAATTAATTTCTTTCTGTTAATAAAAGAGTCTAAAACCACGACAAACTAGCATTACAGTCATTAAATACAAATTCCATATGTGAACACAATAGACAATGCACCTGAAACGTCAGAGTTTTACCTGGGTGGGTTTTCTCTGAGGTATTGTACTTTTGATGACATCAGAAATGGGTCTGTGGGTCAGATGGTGAGAAAGTGTACACATTTCTTAGAGCTTTTTTTTTTTTTCAGAGTTGCTACAATTCCCTTAATATGACTGTTACTAGTTATAGACTACTGTAATTATAGGTGATTTTATTAGGAGAATATTAGGTAATATATGAAAGAAGACTTAATACTCTGCCAGAGTTGCCAGGGTTATTTCTTTGGGGAGTAAGGGAATGTGCACTTTTTTGTTTGTTGGTCTGTCTTTATTTCAAATAGGACTATATTATTCATAATGTGCTGCACTTGCCTTATTCACCAGTGAGATATTTTAGCTACCTTCTACTGCAGAATCATATACAAGGCTGCAAGGCTTAACAGCATGAAAGTACAAACGTTTATTTAACCAGTATTGTATCAGTGGACATCATAGGGCTTACTTTCTTTGTTGTTATAAATAATACTGCAGTGAAATTGTATATATATATTATAGAATGGATTCCTAGAAGTAAAACTGCTGGGTAGAAGGCAAAGGCACTTTTTTTTCAAAGGCACTTTTAATTAGAGATTTTTAGTGTTGGAAGATCACTGTCTCACATCTTCAAATAAGAAATGGAATTTTAAAAAATCACACTGGTTTTAGAAAAAGAAACAATAGTTACTCTTGTTAAAAGTAAGTCCAGAAATATTCTTTTAGGGTTAGCCAAAGAAGATATCCCACAACCCTCTGCAATATGATTAGATTCCAGTAGAAGAGATGTTTTAAAAGTTACACATTCTATCTTTATTTAACACACCTTTTATCTTGATAAGTAATTATATCTGTCAGAACAAACAAACAAAAAAAATACATACCACTGCACAAAGTGTATGCTTAAGGAGTTGAAACATTGCTTTGTCGAGATGAGATAACCAAGCTCTCTGTATGATGTAAGCTGAATTATCTTTATTTCTGAGAGGAAACAAAAGAGCATGAGATTTGTGAAGTAGTTTTCATTTTCCTAAAATCTTGGGGAACTCTGAATTTATACTTCCTCCTCTTGTACCTACCCATCCCCCAGTCTAAGACTGACCTAATGAGGAACATTTGGACATAGTCATTAGAACTGGTCATCTGCAGAATCCAGTCAAAATGAGGATATGAAATACTTGAGAATATTTCCTCGAGATCAAAAAAAAAAACCCCTTTCACCAAAAAATTGTATTTTGAGCATCAGAAATGGGTCTGTGGGTCAGATGGTGAGAAAGTGAAATTTGAAAGAAAAGACTGTTACTAGTTATAGACTACTGTAATTATAGGTGATTTTATTAGGAGAATATTAGGTAATATATGAAAGAAGACTTAATACTCTGCCAGAGTTGCCAGGGTTATTTCTTTGGGAGTAAGGGAATGTGCACTTTTTTGTTTGTTGGTCTGTCTTTATTTCAAATAGGACTATATTATTCATAATGTGCTGCACTTGCCTTATTCACCAGTGAGATATTTTAGCTACCTTCTACTGCAGAATCATATACAAGGCTGCAAGGCTTAACAGCATGAAAGTACAAACGTTTATTTAACCAGTATTGTATCAGTGGACATCATAGGGCTTACTTTCTTTGTTGTTATAAATAATACTGCAGTGAAATTGTATATATATATTATAGAATGGATTCCTAGAAGTAAAACTGCTGGGTAGAAGGCAAAGGCACTTTTTTTTCAAAGGCACTTTTAATTAGAGATTTTTAGTGTTGGAAGATCACTGTCTCACATCTTCAAATAAGAAATGGAATTTTAAAAAATCACACTGGTTTTAGAAAAAGAAACAATAGTTACTCTTGTTAAAAGTAAGTCCAGAAATATTCTTTTAGGGTTAGCCAAAGAAGATATCCCACAACCCTCTGCAATATGATTAGATTCCAGTAGAAGAGATGTTTTAAAAGTTACACATTCTATCTTTATTTAACACACCTTTTATCTTGATAAGTAATTATATCTGTCAGAACAAACAAACAAAAAAAATACATACCACTGCACAAAGTGTATGCTTAAGGAGTTGAAACATTGCTTTGTCGAGATGAGATAACCAAGCTCTCTGTATGATGTAAGCTGAATTATCTTTATTTCTGAGAGGAAACAAAAGAGCATGAGATTTGTGAAGTAGTTTTCATTTTCCTAAAATCTTGGGGAACTCTGAATTTATACTTCCTCCTCTTGTACCTACCCATCCCCCAGTCTAAGACTGACCTAATGAGGAACATTTGGACATAGTCATTAGAACTGGTCATCTGCAGAATCCAGTCAAAATGAGGATATGAAATACTTGAGAATATTTCCCTCGAGATCAAAAAAAAAATCCTGGCTAAAACTTTATCACCAAAAAAATGTGCTTTCTAAAAACATCCATGACCTAAAATGATTCCATTAGAGTTAGTTCTTAAAAACAGTATCCAACTAGTTCAAGTGCTAAGAAAATAGAATGTAGAGTATGTGAAGTTACAGGAGGCTCAATGTTCTTCTGGGAGCAGATGACCATGCCCTAGAAAAAGAAACTAACTCCCTTCTCTGATCTTTGTTTGAGTCAGTCTCATCCCAGTCAGGAGGTCAGAGCATTATTCTACTTTGATCACGTCCCAGCACTGGCAGATTGTAGGAATCTCACTCTCCAAGAGCTCCTCCACCCCCACAACTCTATCATTACCCCTTACAGGCTTTCATGCAAAGAGAGGTAGGTACCCCTGAATAGTGCCACTGTGAGTTGTCAAAGTGCAGATTACAAGATGTAGAGTAGAAAAGTCCTGATGTATGGAAACAAACCCTTCAATATGAGCTGATGTCATCTATTAGCTGCTTAACCTTTTGCAAATAGCTTACATTCTTCCAGTTGCTACTTCCTCACTTACCAAATAGAAAAACAAAACTGTATCACAAGGTTGTGTCAAGATCAAAGAGATGTGTGTTAACATGCTTTGTCACTAATGAAATACAATTATAATAATTATTATTCAATTCAAAAGTAATTTTAAAAGACACACACACAAACCTTCTCATTTACAAAACGAGAAGTGTTGTATGTCAGCTGGGTAAATACCATATGGACATTGACCAGTTGTGGAAGACGGTACAAGGCGAAAGATGGGTACTTAACTGCTGTTTTTCCTTTGTCGTTACAGTGTTTGAGAAATGTACTCTCTGACCTTTTCCCAAGCGTGGATTATCTGATTTTGGGACATGAGTAACTGGTTTCTTCAGGGAATAACTCATTTTCCTCACAATGAAGTACTCTGGAAATACATAAATTAAACATTTGAGGTCATAATCTATGCTATTACGCTGTTTGGATGAGACTCAAGTTCCATATGATCATTGCACTAACTCCAGAACCCCTGAAAAAAGGAAGGTTTCATAATCTCAATGTCACTTACATTCTTTGGGTACTACAAATATTATGAGGTATATAGGAAATATAAGTGGATCTACTTGTAGCCTACTAACTAGTCTCCCTGTCTCCAGTCTCTTCATCCTCCAACCTGCAGCTGGAGTTAACTTTTTTTTTAAGTTTTTTGGGGGGTGGGGTGGGGTGGGGAGGGAGAGGGGTGGTTGGGCCACTTCTATTGGTGTTTCATTTATGCATTTTCATCCATCTTTGTTCTTTGGCCCGTGTGGGCCTCCCATCGTGGTGTCCTCCGATGTCACAGAGCACGGGCTCTGGGCACACGCTGCTTCAGAGCTCCGGCTCCGTAATTGGACACATCCATCCAGCTGCTCCGCGGCACGTGGGATCTTCCCAAGCCAGGGATCAAAACAGTGTCCCTTGCACTGCAAGGTGGTGTCCCTACCACTGTGAGTTGTCAAAGTGCAGATTACAAGATGTAGACTAGAAAAGTCCTGATGTATGGAAACAAACCCTTCAATATGAGCTGATGTCATCTATTAGCTGCTTAACCTTTTGCAAATAGCTTACATTCTTCCAGTTGCTACTTCCTCACTTACCAAATAGAAAAACAAAACTGTATCACAAGGTTGTGTCAAGATCAAAGAGATGTGTGTTAACATGCTTTGTCACTAATGAAATACAATTATAATAATTATTATTCAATTCAAAAGTAATTTTAAAAGACACACACACAAACCTTCTCATTTACAAACGAGAAGTGTTGTATGTCAGCTGGGTAAATACCATATGGACATTGACCAGTTGTGGAAGACGGTACAAGGCGAAAGATGGGTACTTAACTGCTGTTTTTCCTTTGTCGTTACAGTGTTTGAGAAATGTACTCTCTGACCTTTTCCCAAGCGTGGATTATCTGATTTTGGGACATGAGTAACTGGTTTCTTCAGGGAATAACTCATTTTCCTCACAATGAAGTACTCTGGAAATACATAAATTAAACATTTGAGGTCATAATCTATGCTATTACGCTGTTTGGATGAGACTCAAGTTCCATATGATCATTGCACTAACTCCAGAACCCCTGAAAAAAGGAAGGTTTCATAATCTCAATGTCACTTACATTCTTTGGGTACTACAAATATTATGAGGTATATAGGAAATATAAGTGGATCTACTTGTAGCCTACTAACTAGTCTCCCTGTCTCCAGTCTCTTCATCCTCCAACCTGCAGCTGGAGTTAACTTTTTTTTTAAGTTTTTTTTTGGGGGGGGGTGGGGTGGGGGGGGGAGGGAGAGGGGTGGTTGGGCCACTTCTATTGGTGTTTCATTTATGCATTTTCATCCATCTTTGTTCTTTGGCCCGTGTGGGCCTCCCATCGTGGTGTCCTCCGATGTCACAGAGCACGGGCTCTGGGCACACGCTGCTTCAGAGCTCCGGCTCCGTAATTGGACACATCCATCCAGCTGCTCCGCGGCACGTGGGATCTTCCCAAGCCAGGGATCAAAACAGTGTCCCTTGCACTGCAAGGTGGTGTCCCTACCCACTGGACCACCAGGGAAGTCCTGGAGTTAGCTTCTTTTTCTTTTAAAGATTTATATATTTATTTATTTTGGGCGGGGTCGGGTTGGGGAGGGAGGGGAGCAGGCGGGTCACTTCTATTGGTCTTTCATTTCTCTATTTTCATCCGTCTTTGTTCCTTGGCTCCTGTGGACCTCCCATCGCGGTGGCGTCTGTCATCGCAGAGCGCCGGCTCTGGGCGCATGCGCTCCAGAGCTCCGGCTCGGTAATTGGACACATCGGTCCAGCCGCTCCGCGGCACGTGGGATCTTCCCAGGCCAGGGATCGAACCAGCGCCCCTTGCACTGCAAGGCGGTGTCCTTATCCACTGGATCACCAGGGGAAGCCCTGGAGTTAACTTTTAAGGGTAATAATCTAACCTCATCACTCTTCAACTTAAAATCTTTCAGGGACACCTCATTTCTTCCAAGCTAAAGTGCAGACTCCTTGTAATCATGTGCAAGTCTTTTCACAACGTAGTTCAATTCTCTCTCTCAAATCCCAACGCACCAACTTCACAGTAGCATTTCTCTTTATACTCTGTGAGACTAAGAACTTCTTGCCAAAGTCAGTGTTTTACAACTCTGTGTTGATGATCATGATGTTTATCTGACTTCCCTACCACCAGCAAACATCAATTCACCCTTGAAGACCCTGTCTAAGTTATGCCTCTTCTTGGAAGTTTTCCACTGTCTCCTTTTTACAGATCTACTCACTATTATCTTCAACGTCCCATAATACTGTATATGTTTTTCTTTGACAGTACTTCTCATATTGTATCATAATTTGATTTCTTGGCTGTCAGTCCAACAAACTGGTTGAAGGGAGGAAGCATCTTGCTAACTGTGGAATTCCCAATGTCTATGGGGGAGTGTTTTATATGCGTTCTAAAAACTTCATTCTGGCTTTATCACAGAATAGCTGTGAAACTTTGGGCAAGTCCCTTAACGTCTCAGTAGCTCAGTTCTCTCCCTGGTAAAGTCAGAGGATGTGTAGTAAGTGATTTGATTCCACCTCTGATTTTCTGTCCCTTAACACATTACTCCAATTTGGAAGCAGCTCCCAAATTCTCAGTCACTGCTTAGTGTCTTATACTAAAGCAAGCTCTCTTTATCTTTTCTTTTGGTGCCATGGACCACTATGGACCAACTCCTCCTAAGAACTATGTTTCTTAAAATGATAATACAAAATATATGGGATTACAAAAGATTCCAATTATCTTAAAATCATTGTTGAAATATTTTCAAAGACAAGATTATAGAAATGGGTCTTTATGCATTAAATAATACTAGAGCTCTAATAATTACTATACTTGTGAAGTGGTAATGAGCAGAAACAATATTTCAGGAAGTTTGCTGTCACTGTAATGTGATATGAAAATATTGTGTTTTCTATTGATGACAAAGTCACAGGTACTGCTGATACTACTGTGGTTGGTTACCTACATATAATGGAAAGAAATGCTATAGTTCTGTTAAGAGATTTGGAAAAATAAAGTTGCAATTCTTCCCCAAGTTCACATACACTTGAAATTAAGACTTCCTGCCTAACTGATCACTTGTAAGTCACACTTTTATATACATATGATATTCCATTATTGAGGCAGAGCCTTCAAAGTTTCAATATTTCTCCTCAGGAATGGGGATGGAGATGGCTTGGAATACACTGTTCTCTTGAGGAGAAAGGCAGTCCTTAATATCCAGGAGCTGGCCTGGCACTCATAGCTGGGCTTAGGTGTTAACCCTGGATTCGCATCAGCACTCAACCCAGAGCAAGGCCCCACTTCCTTGAACCCGTCCCCAAATCACCCAACCAAAGCCCAAATCCTAGAATAAGTCTTTCTAACACTCTTACTGAGATGCCCCACTGCTTCCCAAGGAGTGCGTTTTCCTAGCAGCAGCAAGAAACAAACCCAACTTGTTCCACTACGGATGTATTCCTAGTGGTCTTTGGCTAGAGGGCACCACACAAATCCCTCACATCTTCTAGATGCCTGCCTGAATGGGCTTACCCCTGCTATGGGGTTAGATGTGAAATACAGAATGAGCTATTATATGAAATACAACCCCATTATGAGCCACGGTGACAATTGTTGAGGTGAGACCACAGGCTTTAAAGGTCCACTAGGTAGATTTGGGTCCTGGCTTCCCACTTTCCTTCTCTGTGCCTCGTTTCTTCGTTTACTAGAATCGCCCACCTACTTGGGTTGTTGGAGAGAGAAGACGAATATTTGTAAGGAATTTAGGTCAGAGCCGGGCATAGAGTAAACGCTATTGGTGGTTGGTATTCTTGTTAATAATTATTACCATTATTACTAAGTTCTACTAGGATTAAGGGACCAAGAGTTGTATCCCAGTAAGAGACTTAAGTTTAAGTATTTTAAAGAGGCAAAAAAATGTCAGGGTCTTTCAATATGAAAGATGTGGTAAATTAGTTTAAAATTAAAATCTTACAAATGTCCAGTTCAGAGTAAAAACAAAACAAGACAAAACAAAAGAAAACAAAAAACCCAAAACACTAGAAAACTAAACCTTTTGTGAGATAAATCAAGGCCCCAGAGGTTGGCGGCTTGCGAGGCTTTCGATGACGCCTGAGGCCTGTCGAGCGCCCCCGCCTGGCGGCCTCCTCACGCAGGCTTCTCAGCCTACGTCTCTGGGCGTCCAATCACCGCGGCGAAGGCCGAATCCCAGCGCAGCGCGGTCCGCGGCGCCTTCCGGCGCCCCCGCGCGCGGCCCGCACGGAGCCGGCTCTTTCCCGCCGCCTAGCAACCGCCGGCGCAGGGGCGGAGCCTCCGGGAGGCGGGGCTTGCGTTCGCTCGCCGCCTGAGGCGCGACGCCCCACAGCTCAACTACGCCTCTTTCTGACCCCAACTTCCCAGCTAAGCTTTGGCCGAACCGAATTGGCTGTACGGCCGTCACCCACACCGCAGCCCATTTGCGGTTGGAGGCGTCGGGCCCTAGTGCGGTCGGAGGCATCGGGCCCTAGTGCGGTCGGAGGCATCGGGCCCTAGCCGGCCGCCGTAGCCGTCTCTTTCTGTAGTGGGCGGGGCCAAAGCTGGGGTGACCCCGCTGGACGCGGCCGCGACCACACAAATCCCTCACATCTTCTAGATGCCTGCCTGAATGGGCTTACCCTGCTATGGGGTTAGATGTGAAATACAGAATGAGCTATTATATGAAATACAACCCCATTATGAGCCACGGTGACAATTGTTGAGGTGAGACCACAGGCTTTAAAGGTCCACTAGGTAGATTTGGGTCCTGGCTTCCCACTTTCCTTCTCTGTGCCTCGTTTCTTCGTTTACTAGAATCGCCCACCTACTTGGGTTGTTGGAGAGAAGACGAATATTTGTAAGGAATTTAGGTCAGAGCCGGGCATAGAGTAAACGCTATTGGTGGTTGGTATTCTTGTTAATAATTATTACCATTATTACTAAGTTCTACTAGGATTAAGGGACCAAGAGTTGTATCCCAGTAAGAGACTTAAGTTTAAGTATTTTAAAGAGGCAAAAAAATGTCAGGGTCTTTCAATATGAAAGATGTGGTAAATTAGTTTAAAATTAAAATCTTACAAATGTCCAGTTCAGAGTAAAAACAAAACAAGACAAAACAAAAGAAAACAAAAAACCCAAAACACTAGAAAACTAAACCTTTTGTGAGATAAATCAAGGCCCCAGAGGTTGGCGGCTTGCGAGGCTTTCGATGACGCCTGAGGCCTGTCGAGCGCCCCCGCCTGGCGGCCTCCTCACGCAGGCTTCTCAGCCTACGTCTCTGGGCGTCCAATCACCGCGGCGAAGGCCGAATCCCAGCGCAGCGCGGTCCGCGGCGCCTTCCGGCGCCCCCGCGCGCGGCCCGCACGGAGCCGGCTCTTTCCCGCCGCCTAGCAACCGCCGGCGCAGGGGCGGAGCCTCCGGGAGGCGGGGCTTGCGTTCGCTCGCCGCCTGAGGCGCGACGCCCCACAGCTCAACTACGCCTCTTTCTGACCCCAACTTCCCAGCTAAGCTTTGGCCGAACCGAATTGGCTGTACGGCCGTCACCCACACCGCAGCCCATTTGCGGTTGGAGGCGTCGGGCCCTAGTGCGGTCGGAGGCATCGGGCCCTAGTGCGGTCGGAGGCATCGGGCCCTAGCCGGCCGCCGTAGCCGTCTCTTTCTGTAGTGGGCGGGGCCAAAGCTGGGGTGACCCCGCTGGAGCCGCCGCCGCCAGCGACATGTTCAAGGTGAGAGAGTGGAGCCGGGTCACAGCTGTCACCGCCCCCTCCCGGCCGCCCAGAGCCCTCCCTGCGCTCTTGTGGGCCTCTCTGGGGACCAGACCCAGTTCGCCCCGAGGTTTTTCCCGCCTCCGGGCCGGCTGCGTCCCGGCCCTGCGGTTCATTCAGAGGTCCGCGTGGAGCGAGCGGCTGCCGGGAGGAGGTGTGAGACCCGGGGTGGGTGGGTGCGGCCTTTTGAGTTTTGCTCTCCTGAATAAAGCACTTAAAAATATAAAGTACCCTTCAAAGTATCCACCCCCCAGCTGGTGCCCGCTTGGATTCGTGAGAAGAGTTAGGCCATCTCAGGGTACTGCGGGGTTCGGCTCTGGTTGCTTAGCAAGGTCAGGTTTCAGAACCTACTGTATGAATGGGGGAGGGTCACCTTTGGAGAAGTTGCTGCGGGAAGTCGGGGAGGCTGGCAAGGGAATGGCCGAGTGAGAGGGAGCAACTGGAACTTCTTTGCACTCCCAGTGAACGTTATATGGTATGGACAGATTGACCCCCTTCTTTCCATTTTATGAACGCGTGTCCTTTGAAAGAAGTAAACTTATAGTGAAGAATGTCTCGAAAATCTGCATTTTAACACGAAGGCATTGTTTTCCTCCTTTAAAAAGAGTAAATGGTAGTTTATATCACGAAAAACAAATCACAGGCTACTAGATAGGAGTCTACAAAATCGAATCTTGAAGCAATGCACCCATAAAATAGTGCTAATGAAATGTCAGAATTGTACTGTTTATTTAAAAGTTTTATTGAGCTGCAATGTGCTTTGGGTCCATTAGTACAGTATAACATCAGAACATAGATTTGTCCTTGTGGTGTTGCCACTTTCCAGCTGTGTGACCCTGGGCAAGTCACTTGACCTCTCTGTGCCTGATTTCCTATTGGGGAAATAACTTCTACCGGATAGGGTTGTTATAAAGAATAGGTAAGTTAGGTATAAAGCACTTGAAAGAGGCCCTGGCACATAGGAGTGGCATCTAAGTATTTGCTTTTATTTTGTTTTCAGGCAGCTCACAGTTTAGTTAGGACAACAGATCTCTAAAGCATCTTGCATTCATTTTGTAAGTTTGTGTCGAATACCTATTATGTGCTAGGAACTCGGCTCAGTTTTAGGGCTGCAACAAGTTAGGACATGCTGTGATCAGTTTATATGGTTATTAATGTCCTGTGGTAGTAAAAAGGAAAGTAGGATCTGTCTTACTAGCAGTTCTTAACCTGTGGATCTCGGTCCCTCAAACGGTCTGTGAGTAGAATTGGCTGGGTGGGGGGAGTCCCTGAACTTTGATGGGAAGAAATAATCTTTTTTATTTATCTTCTGTTGAAGTTTGGCAGTTCTTTCAGTTATGAAGGTAGGTAACTGGTTCAGTTATCGATTTTTAGGTGATGACCTTAAAACAACATTTATTTTTCGCCATCTCTGGGTTGTCTCAGTTCAGTTGCTCAGTCATGTCCAACTCTTTGCGACCCCATGAACTGCGGCCCGCCAGGTTTCCCTGTCCTTCACTGTCTCCTGGAGCTTGCTCAAACTCATGTCTATTGACTCAGTGGTGCCATCACTGACGTTGGCTGGGCAGTTCTAAATTCAGCTGGTGGTCTTACTCCCATATCCGTGGGCCTGGGGCCCTTCAGTGTGGCTATCTTGGGCTTCCTTATATGGTTACTGGGTTCCAGGAAGGCAGGTTCCAAGGTGTAAACACCTTGCATCACATTTACTGATGTCAACACAAGTCACATGGCCAAGCCCAGACTCAATATGGTGATACAGGCTACTAGATAGGAGTCTACAAAATCGAATCTTGAAGCAATGCACCCATAAAATAGTGCTAATGAAATGTCAGATTTACTTTTTAAAGATTTGCAATGTGCTTTGGGTCCATTAGTACAGTATAACATCAGAACATAGATTTGTCCTTGTGGTGTTGCCACTTTCCAGCTGTGTGACCCTGGGCAAGTCACTTGACCTCTCTGTGCCTGATTTCCTATTGGGGAAATAACTTCTACCGGATAGGGTTGTTATAAAGAATAGGTAAGTTAGGTATAAAGCACTTGAAAGAGGCCCTGGCACATAGGAGTGGCATCTAAGTATTTGCTTTTATTTTGTTTTCAGGCAGCTCACAGTTTAGTTAGGACAACAGATCTCTAAAGCATCTTGCATTCATTTTGTAAGTTTGTGTCGAATACCTATTATGTGCTAGGAACTCGGCTCAGTTTTAGGGCTGCAACAAGTTAGGACATGCTGTGATCAGTTTATATGGTTATTAATGTCCTGTGGTAGTAAAAAGGAAAGTAGGATCTGTCTTACTAGCAGTTCTTAACCTGTGGATCTCGGTCCCTCAAACGGTCTGTGAGTAGAATTGGCTGGGTGGGGGGAGTCCCTGAACTTTGATGGGAAGAAATAATCTTTTTTATTTATCTTCTGTTGAAGTTTGGCAGTTCTTTCAGTTATGAAGGTAGGTAACTGGTTCAGTTATCGATTTTTAGGTGATGACCTTAAAACAACATTTATTTTTCGCCATCTCTGGGTTGTCTCAGTTCAGTTGCTCAGTCATGTCCAACTCTTTGCGACCCCATGAACTGCGGCCCGCCAGGTTTCCCTGTCCTTCACTGTCTCCTGGAGCTTGCTCAAACTCATGTCTATTGACTCAGTGGTGCCATCACTGACGTTGGCTGGGCAGTTCTAAATTCAGCTGGTGGTCTTACTCCCATATCCGTGGGCCTGGGGCCCTTCAGTGTGGCTATCTTGGGCTTCCTTATATGGTTACTGGGTTCCAGGAAGGCAGGTTCCAAGGTGTAAACACCTTGCATCACATTTACTGATGTCAACACAAGTCACATGGCCAAGCCCAGACTCAATATGGTGATGGGCTGCACACAGCAGGAATGTGAGGACATGTGGTTCATTTAATAAGCTACTATAGCAACAGGCTAGAGTAGTGTTAGCAGTATCTGTCACCAATTGAAGTCAACAGGATCAGTGCATTTCACAGACATTGTCACATCCCATTATAGTTGTTGCAGATCTCCAAATCATTTGTGTTCATCACTACATGAAAAATAGAGTAGTTTTAAGACTCACTACTGTATCTTTTATTTAATGAGCTAATGAAGAAGCTTTCCTGGTAACTCAGCTGGTTAAGAATCCGCCTGCAATGCAGGAGACCCTCGTTCAATTCCTGGGTTGGGAAGATCCCCTGGAGAAAGGATAGGCTACCCTCTCTAGTAATCACGCCTGGAGAATTCCATGGCTTGTCCAAGGGGTCACAAAGAGTCAGACACGACTGAACGACTTACAAAAAAAAAAAACACGTATTACTGTATCGGATTTTAGGTCTCAAAAATAATTATATTGTGCTATAATTGGCATTTTATGCAATTAGGAATATTTTTTGGAGAAGGGTTCCATAGGGCTCACCACACTGCCAAACAGGTCTGTGGCATAAAAGAGGGCAAGGAAACCCTGGGGACTTCAGGGAAGGTAACTTTTGAAAGACAGGAGATCCTCAAGCGATTGAGCTGGGAAACAGCAGCAGTGGTACTCCACTGGGGAAAGTGCCAGTAACTTAGTTCTCCTGTGTCAAAGGAAAGATACAGGGAGCTGAAATTGTGGAAACCATTTTTTAAAATAGAAAAGCATACAACAAACCTTGGCGGATACCAAAATGTAGAGAGGAGGAAGAGGGAGGCCAGCATTTAAACGGGCAAAGATGTCAGGATGCTCTCAGGAAGGCTAATGTGGACTTGGTCTATTGACTCAGTGGTGCCATCACTGACGTTGGCTGGGCAGTTCTAAATTCAGCTGGTGGTCTTACTCCCATATCCGTGGGCCTGGGGCCCTTCAGTGTGGCTATCTTGGGCTTCCTTATATGGTTACTGGGTTCCAGGAAGGCAGGTTCCAAGGTGTAAACACCTTGCATCACATTTACTGATGTCAACACAAGTCACATGGCCAAGCCCAGACTCAATATGGTGATGGGCTGCACACAGCAGGAATGTGAGGACATGTGGTTCATTTAATAAGCTACTATAGCAACAGGCTAGAGTAGTGTTAGCAGTATCTGTCACCAATTGAAGTCAACAGGATCAGTGCATTTCACAGACATTGTCACATCCCATTATAGTTGTTGCAGATCTCCAAATCATTTGTGTTCATCACTACATGAAAAATAGAGTAGTTTTAAGACTCACTACTGTATCTTTTATTTAATGAGCTAATGAAGAAGCTTTCCTGGTAACTCAGCTGGTTAAGAATCCGCCTGCAATGCAGGAGACCCTCGTTCAATTCCTGGGTTGGGAAGATCCCCTGGAGAAAGGATAGGCTACCCTCTCTAGTAATCACGCCTGGAGAATTCCATGGCTTGTCCAAGGGGTCACAAAGAGTCAGACACGACTGAACGACTTACAAAAAAAAAAAACACGTATTACTGTATCGGATTTTAGGTCTCAAAAATAATTATATTGTGCTATAATTGGCATTTTATGCAATTAGGAATATTTTTTGGAGAAGGGTTCCATAGGGCTCACCACACTGCCAAACAGGTCTGTGGCATAAAAGAGGGCAAGGAAACCCTGGGGACTTCAGGGAAGGTAACTTTTGAAAGACAGGAGATCCTCAAGCGATTGAGCTGGGAAACAGCAGCAGTGGTACTCCACTGGGGAAAGTGCCAGTAACTTAGTTCTCCTGTGTCAAAGGAAAGATACAGGGAGCTGAAATTGTGGAAACCATTTTTTAAAATAGAAAAGCATACAACAAACCTTGGCGGATACCAAAATGTAGAGAGGAGGAAGAGGGGAGGCCAGACATTTTTGAGAAGCAGGAGCATCAAGGATGTCAGGATGCTCTCAGTTGGCCGACTCCAATGGCTTAAATAGTAAGGAAAATTATCTCACCAAGTCCAGAGGAAGGGTGGACTCCAGTGGGTCAACGGTGTCTTCAAGGTCTCCATCTCTTTTCTTGACTTTCTGCAATAATATGGATTGGTGACTGAAAGATGAATTAATGGGATATAAAAGTTGATAAGGGAAGTAGGGAGAATATAGTAATTAGAGGGATGTGTTTGGTCAAGATTCTAGAGTTGTTTTGTGGTTGTTGCAGTATTCATGATTTGGCAAGGTTTATGGCCGCAAGAAAATTCCATGGACAGAGGAACCTGGCGGGCTGCAGTCCCTGATGCCGCAAAGAGTTGGACACAGCTGAGTGTGTCTGTGCACACAGACACACACATACACAGCCCCTTCCCCCCACTCCCACACCCTCTGTGGTCTCAGAAGGAATGTAGGGAGGGAACTTTTACAAAAGAGAATCTCTCAGCTTTGAAAAGGAGAAGATAGTCCCTTCCACCTATGAGATGGAATAGAAAGAAAGATGTCAGTGATGATAGACTAGTGCTTCTCAATTGGATGGTATCACCTGCCTTGGGTATGTTGTAGAAATTTGGTTAGTTCTTCAGATCTTTTTTTAAAATTTTTAAAAATAATTATTTAATTAAAAAAAATTTTTGGCCTCTTTTATTGGTTTTTTGCTTATTTATTTTCATCCATTTTTGTTTGGCCTGTGAGGGCCTCCCATTGTAGCGGCCTCTCTTGTTTCAGAGCACCGCCTCTGGGCACATGTGCTCCAGAGCGCTGGCTCGTAATTGGACACACTGGTCCAGCCTCTCTGTGGCACATGGGATCTTCCTGAGTGGGGGATCAAACCGGTGCCCTTTGCACTGCAAGGTGGACTCTTTACCCACTGGACCACCAGGGAAGCACCTTAATTTTTTATTTTTTTAAATTTTTTTTTTTGGGGGGCGGGCGGGCCACTTCTATTGGTCTTTCATTTATTCAGTTTCATCCATCTTTGTTCTTTGGCCCGTGTGGGCCTCCCATTGCAGTGGCCTCTGTTGTTTCAGAACATCAGCTCTGGGCCCATGCGCTCCACAGCTCCGGCTTGGTAATTGGACACATCGGTCCAGCCGCTCCATGGCACGTGGGATCTTCCCAGGCCGGGGAACGAACCAGCACCCCTTGCACTGCAAGGTGGTGTCCTTACCCACTGGACCACCAGGGAAGCCCAGCCCCTTAATTTTTAATTAAAAAATATTTTTGGTTGTGCTGCATGGCTTGTAGGATCTTAGTTCCCCAACCAGAGATTGAGCTCTTGCCCCATGCAGTGTAAGCATGGAGACCTAACCACGGGACTGCCAGGGATCCCTGTTGTTTGCATCTTTTAGTGTTGTACATTCACATTCTGAAATATAATACTTATAAATCTTTCCTTTTTGTTCTCCATTGTATTGCCATCAAATCAATACATTGGTCTTTTTTTAAAAAAACATTTATTTTTATTTTTTTAAACATTTATTTTTATTTATTTATTTTCGCGGGGTGGGGGGGAGGCGGGTGGGCCGGCCACTTCCACTGGTCTTTCGTTTGTCTAGTTTCATCCATCTTTGTTCTTTGGCCTGTGTGGGCCTCCCATTGCAGTGGCCTCTGTTGTTTCAGAACATCAGCTCTGGGCCCATGCGCTCCACAGCTCCGGCTTGGTAATTGGACACATCGGTCCAGCCGCTCCATGGCACGTGGGATCTTCCCAGGCCGGGGAACGAACCAGCACCCCTTGCACTGCAAGGTGGTGTCCTTACCCACTGGACCACCAGGGAAGCCCAGCCCCTTAATTTTTAATTAAAAAATATTTTTGGTTGTGCTGCATGGCTTGTAGGATCTTAGTTCCCCAACCAGAGATTGAGCTCTTGCCCCATGCAGTGTAAGCATGGAGACCTAACCACGGGACTGCCAGGGATCCCTGTTGTTTGCATCTTTTAGTGTTGTACATTCACATTCTGAAATATAATACTTATAAATCTTTCCTTTTTGTTCTCCATTGTATTGCCATCAAATCAATACATTGGTCTTTTTTTAAAAAAACATTTATTTTTATTTTTTTAAACATTTATTTTTATTTATTTATTTTCGCGGGGTGGGGGGGAGGCGGGTGGGCCGGCCACTTCCACTGGTCTTTCGTTTGTCTAGTTTCATCCATCTTTGTTCTTTGGCTCGTATGGGCCTCCCATCGCGATGGCCTCTATTGTCGCAGAGCGCCGGGTCTGGGCGCATGCTCTCCAGCCGCTCCGCGGCATGTGGGATCTTCCCAGGCCAGGGATTGAACCGGCGCCCCTTGCACTGCAAGGCGATGTCCTTACCCACTGGACCACCAGGGAAGCCCTACATTGGTCTTTTTTTGGACTTATATGTGTAGGGCTTCCCAGATGACACTAGTGGTAAAGAACCCGCCTGCAAGTACAGAAGACCTAAGAGTTGTGGGTTGGTCCCTAGGTTGGGAAGATCCCGTGGAGGAGGAAATGGCAACGCACTCTAGTGTTCTTGTCTGGAGAATCCCATAAACATGGGAGCTTGGTGGGCTGCAGTCCATAGGCTTACAAAGAGTTGTACATGACTGAAGCAACTTAACACAGAACACACATGTATAGGTGGGTGGTGAATTTTACTTCAAGATACTGTGTTGGCCAACAAGTTTGGGTTTTCCACAAACTGGTATGGGAAAACCCTGAATAAACTTCTTGGCCAACCCAGTAGCAGCAGTTACCTAGAAAATTATTTGTCATAAAATGGCGGTGTACTTCACTGGTGGTCCAGTGGTTAAGAATCTGCCTTGCAGTGCAGAGAATGCGGGTTCAGTCCCTTGTTGGGAGACTAAGATTCTACATGTGTCAGAGTAACTAAGACTGCACATCACAACTAGAGAATCTGTGGGCTGTACAAAGATCCTGAGTGCTGCAACTAAGACCAGACTCAGACAAATACATATATACACACATATATATATATATATATGCACACACGCACACATATATACATATATATATAAATTAGCATTTATGTATTTATACATTTGTTATATAAATGCATTTATATAATAAATATATAAAGTAAATTTTATATAATATACCAAAGTATATATTTATTGTATTTTATATGATACATAAATAGACAGGTAATTAAAAAAAATGGAGGTGTCAAATCTAGTAGGTGAGGACCAGTGTTTCTCAGACTTAATGTGTCTGCGACTCTTGTTAAATGCAGATTCTGGTCCAGGAAGTCTGGGTGGGGGCCTCAGAGTCTCCATTTTTTAACAACCATCTGGGTGATGTAGATACTGCTTGTCTCCTGTCATACTTTGAATAGGAAGAACTGAGGCAAATTGGGAGGTGAATGGTTTCTTGTGTTTTCCAGGTGGGTGATTTTATGAATGTGGTGGGATTTGGAAGAGGCATTGACCAAAGAAGAAAAAAGATAAGTGAGAGGCTTACATTGTCTTTTTGGACTTATATGTAGGGCTTCCCAGATGACACTAGTGGTAAAGAACCCGCCTGCAAGTACAGAAGACCTAAGAGTTGTGGGTTGGTCCCTAGGTTGGGAAGATCCCGTGGAGGAGGAAATGGCAACGCACTCTAGTGTTCTTGTCTGGAGAATCCCATAAACATGGGAGCTTGGTGGGCTGCAGTCCATAGGCTTACAAAGAGTTGTACATGACTGAAGCAACTTAACACAGAACACACATGTATAGGTGGGTGGTGAATTTTACTTCAAGATACTGTGTTGGCCAACAAGTTTGGGTTTTTCCACAAACTGGTATGGGAAAACCCTGAATAAACTTCTTGGCCAACCCAGTAGCAGCAGTTACCTAGAAAATTATTTGTCATAAAATGGCGGTGTACTTCACTGGTGGTCCAGTGGTTAAGAATCTGCCTTGCAGTGCAGAGAATGCGGGTTCAGTCCCTTGTTGGGAGACTAAGATTCTACATGTGTCAGAGTAACTAAGACTGCACATCACAACTAGAGAATCTGTGGGCTGTACAAAGATCCTGAGTGCTGCAACTAAGACCAGACTCAGACAAATACATATATACACACATATATATATATATATATGCACACACGCACACATATATACATATATATATAAATTAGCATTTATGTATTTATACATTTGTTATATAAATGCATTTATATAATAAATATATAAAGTAAATTTTATATAATATACCAAAGTATATATTTATTGTATTTTATATGATACATAAATAGACAGGTAATTAAAAAAAATGGAGGTGTCAAATCTAGTAGGTGAGGACCAGTGTTTCTCAGACTTAATGTGTCTGCGACTCTTGTTAAATGCAGATTCTGGTCCAGGAAGTCTGGGTGGGGGCCTCAGAGTCTCCATTTTTTAACAACCATCTGGGTGATGTAGATACTGCTTGTCTCCTGTCATACTTTGAATAGGAAGAACTGAGGCAAATTGGGAGGTGAATGGTTTCTTGTGTTTTCCAGGTGGGTGATTTTATGAATGTGGTGGGATTTGGAAGAGGCATTGACCAAAGAAGAAAAAAGATAAGTGAGAGGCTTTGAGGGCTCTGCTGAGTACTGCTACTGGCCGTCTCTCACAATTGCAGCCTGGGAGTGGGGATGAGCAAATTGTTGGGACTGATCGGGTTTATCAGCTTGGGTCAGCTAGAACTGGCTGGCAGAAGAGTTGATGTTATAGGTGTTGGTGGTAAAAATAAAGTTTGTGTGGCTGGTTATGTGCATATGCAGTTAAAATATTGAATCTCTAACCACTGTTTAGCTATGCCTCTTCAAGTCAGTAGGGGGCACTGGTGGATTACAAAACACATTTGAAAAGCTGCCCAATATTTTAGTGCTTTGGCTTCCTTGGTAGCTCAGATGATAAAGAATCTGCCTGCAGTGCAGGAGACGCAGGTTGGATCCCTGGGTGGGGAAGATCCCCTGAAGAAGGAAATAGCAACGCACTCTGGTATTCTTGCCTGAAGAATTCCATGGGTAGAGAAACCTGGTGGGCTATAATTCATAGGGTCTATTCGAAGAGTCAGACATGACTGAGTGACTAAAACACTTTTTTCTAGTGTTTGCATTCTGTTACAGGAAGCAGATTTTCCAGGTGCTGCTACCAGAAGCTTAGTGACTGCATACACCCAGTCTCCAGATTCATGTTACTAGATTTCATTCATTGCACATGTCTGCCTCACTTCATCTGTGAGCTGGGCACTCTGCTATACCTTGCCAGGTATACATGAAAAGATCCATTTTTTTTTTTAACCTAGAAGAAAGTCCTCAGATTTGGCTGCATGTCAGAATTATTTGTGAGAGAGTTTCCAAGACCCTGCTCATGGATCTGAGTTGTTTTTTTTTTTTTTTTTTAACTTACGTTTACTTTTTTTTTTTAAACATTTATTTTATTTATTTATCTTTTGTGGGGTGCGGTGGGGAGGGAGGGGGACGGACGGGCCACTTCTATTGGTCTTTCATTTCTCTATTTTCATCCGTCTTTGTTCTTTGGCTCCTGTGGGCCTCCCATCGTGGTGGCCTCTGTTGTCGCAGAGCACCGGCTCTGGGCACACGCACCCCAGAGCTCCGGCTCGGAAATTGGACACATCGGTCCAGCCGCTCCGCGGCACGTAGGATCTTCCCAGGCCAGGGATCGAACCGGCGCCCCTTGCACTGCAAGGTGGTGTCCTTACCCACTGGACCACCAGGGAAGCCCCCCTGACTGAGTTTTTAAGTGAGGTCCAGGAACCTCTAGTTTTGAAAAAGCCCTTCAGATGAGTGTGAAACTTAGGTTTCAGGAGCTCACAGTGCCATCAGCGGCACAGACAGGAGTGGTTCATTCGGATATGCTAGGGCAAGTGTTTTGATATATGAGTCAGAGAAATGTACAACAGGAGGTCTCAAACTTGACTGCACATTAGACTCACCTGGGTAGCTTTTTTAAAAATTTTTATTTTTATTTTGGCTGCCTTGGATCTTTGTTGCTGTGCGAGGGCATTTTCCAGTTTGGGAGAGCTGAGGCTACTCATGGAGCATGGACTCTATGACCTGCAGGCTCAGTAGTTGTGGAGCAGGGGTTTAGTTGCCCTGCCGCGTGTGCGATCTTCCTGGACCAGGGATCGAACCCATGTGCCCTGTATGGGCAGACAGATTGTTAACCACTGGACCACCAGGGAAGCCCTAATGTATCAATGCCATTAGAATCTCTAGGGTTGAGATCTACATGTCTAGTTTGTAGGGCATGTAGGCAAACTTGAGAAGTACTGACTTAGAGGAATGAGCACCAGCAGGGGGCATCGGGAGACTTGGTAGAGGAGGACATGCTCCAGATTCACTAGTTTTTTGAAAGTCCTAGATTTGGCCATTTTTTAACCTAGAAGAAAGTCCTCAGATTTGGCTGCATGTCAGAATTATTTGTGAGAGAGTTTCCAAGACCCTGCTCATGGATCTGAGTTGTTTTTTTTTTTTTTTTTTAACTTACGTTTACTTTTTTTTTTTAAACATTTATTTTATTTATTTATCTTTTGTGGGGTGCGGTGGGGAGGGAGGGGGACGGACGGGCCACTTCTATTGGTCTTTCATTTCTCTATTTTCATCCGTCTTTGTTCTTTGGCTCCTGTGGGCCTCCCATCGTGGTGGCCTCTGTTGTCGCAGAGCACCGGCTCTGGGCACACGCACCCCAGAGCTCCGGCTCGGAAATTGGACACATCGGTCCAGCCGCTCCGCGGCACGTAGGATCTTCCCAGGCCAGGGATCGAACCGGCGCCCCTTGCACTGCAAGGTGGTGTCCTTACCCACTGGACCACCAGGGAAGCCCCCCTGACTGAGTTTTTAAGTGAGGTCCAGGAACCTCTAGTTTTGAAAAAGCCCTTCAGATGAGTGTGAAACTTAGGTTTCAGGAGCTCACAGTGCCATCAGCGGCACAGACAGGAGTGGTTCATTCGGATATGCTAGGGCAAGTGTTTTGATATATGAGTCAGAGAAATGTACAACAGGAGGTCTCAAACTTGACTGCACATTAGACTCACCTGGGTAGCTTTTTAAAATTTTTATTTTTATTTTGGCTGCCTTGGATCTTTGTTGCTGTGCGAGGGCATTTTCCAGTTTGGGAGAGCTGAGGCTACTCATGGAGCATGGACTCTATGACCTGCAGGCTCAGTAGTTGTGGAGCAGGGGTTTAGTTGCCCTGCCGCGTGTGCGATCTTCCTGGACCAGGGATCGAACCCATGTGCCCTGTATGGGCAGACAGATTGTTAACCACTGGACCACCAGGGAAGCCCTAATGTATCAATGCCATTAGAATCTCTAGGGTTGAGATCTACATGTCTAGTTTGTAGGGCATGTAGGCAAACTTGAGAAGTACTGACTTAGAGGAATGAGCACCAGCAGGGGGCATCGGGAGACTTGGTAGAGGAGGACATGCTCTTCTTGGCCTTTGAAGCTGAGCAGAAAAAAATGGAAAGGGCCTTCTAAGCAGAGAGGAAAAGCTCATGCAAGCACACGAAAATGAGAGTTTAGTGCCAAGCTAAAACCATGGGCTTCACCATGTTACTTGGGGTGAGATACTAAAGTTTTCTGTAGCCGTGCCCTCATCTGTAAAAGAAGGATAAGACTAGTACCAACCTGGAGCTTGCCTCATGGTCCCGTGGTTAAGACTTCATGCTTTTAATGCAGGGGCCTCAGGTTCGATCCTGGTCAGGCAACTGAGATCCTACATGCCACGTGGTGTAGATGCTCCCACCCCCCAAGAAAAAAGACTAGTACCAGCCTTAAATTGTTGCGTGGATTAAATTAATTCAGACCCAGAGTTTAGCACAGCGTTTGGTACAAAGTAAGTGTCTCTGTAGACAGGAGCTGTTAAAAATTTTTAGTTGGCGTCTTGCATAGGAGCCTTCTCTGGTAATGTTATGGTGGTACACTGTTTTGGGACTTTCCAAATTTTTTAATGCCAAAACTTGGTAGTTGATTGGATGTGGCAGAATTGGGAGAAGGAGAATATCAGGATGCTGCCCAGGCTTTTGGCTTGGAAAATTGAGTGGCTGTTAGGACTATTGAATGAGATGGGAAAGTGGAAGAAGGTTGAGTTCGGCTTGGAGGAGATGATAATTTGCTTTGGAACAGGTTAGACTTGTAGAAGTTTTTGTGGACATTAAAGGTAGGGTGGAGTTTTCCAGAGATGTGGGCTGCAGGTGAAGGAATCATCAGATGCCTTAAGGGCCTGAAGATGGCTTAGTGAAAGCTGATTTGTGTCACGTCCTTCCTGTAGGATGGAAATGTGACCTGTACTCAGCTCACTGTGCAGAGGGGCCTGAGGTGACCGTATCCTTGACTATAAGGCATTATTATCTCATGTATGCTTTATGACTGTTTGGTCTTGATTAATGCCTTTTATGACCTGTCTTTCTGAAATAAATTTTCTTATCATGAATAATATGTTACTAGTACAAACTGAGGGGAGAAGTACTGATAAATGGAAAAGGAAAATCATCTGTAATTTGGAAAAGAAGTACTATAACTTTATTTTACTTTAATATTATTTTAAATGTCACATATTTTGAAAGAGAGTAAAGATTTTTTGCCCTCACAGTTTGAGCATCTCAGAGGGAATTCTCCTTGAGGAATTATAGTGAATATGTTTTGCTCACATAAAAACATATTTACATGTGAAACTAATTGAATTTTCCTGCCCTTCAAAGATGTTGGGTGGTAGATCACAAGAAGGAAAAGCTGCTCTGCACTACAGTCTGCAGTCAGAAAGCACAGGCTTAGGTTCTAGTTTCTGGTTTCTGGCTGAGCACCTTTAGTGAGGTTTTTAAATCTCTCCAAGTCCCTTCATCAAGGTGCTGTGACGACAGCTGCCCCCCGCCCCCGCCCCACGTGGCACAGGATTGTTGGAAGGTTTCGATGCGATATCATACGTAGGAAGAATGGTAAACTGCAAAGCACTGAATGAATGTAAAGGATTTTTGATCTCTTTTGCATCACACCTATCTACTGAAATGATCGAGGGTTTCAGGCTAGCACTGTGGACTTAGGACTGTAAAAAGTAGCTCAAACTTGGGTAAATTCACTTCTCATTTGAAACTCATTTCTGCTCAGGACACCGTACCACTCTTCCCATCGACTTAAAAGATGCAAATAGCTTCTCATGTGCAGCTAACACTGGAAGAAGAGGAGGACATAAATGAATTATACCCTAAAAGAATGGGGAGCAGAGACAAAATGGGGAACAGTAGATAATGCCCTTGACGTTTATGATAAATGGATTTATTACCTCATGAGGCTTATGCATGTTTATTGATTTTTTTATGATTTAAAAGTTTAATTTTTAATTATACGTATATGTACTCCACACCCATATTCTTTCTAGGCTACCTGGGACGACTTAGAGGCTGAGAAATGAACTTTGATACTTGTTCATACAGTACATTTACAATTACTGTAGGTAGTTAGATGCACAAGAAATCTCTGTAGCAAAGTTACATGCCTGTTTCAAAAACTTGAGAATACTTATGTGTGACAGGAAAGCTTCAGAAGATTTTTTTTTTTTTTTTAAAGATTTATTTATTTATTTTGGTCGGGGAGGGGTGGGGAGGGAGGGGAGCAGGCGGGCCACTTCTATTGGTCCTTCATTTGTCCATTTTCATCCATCTCTGTTCTTTGGCCAGTGTGGGTCTCCCATCCCGATGGCCTCTGTTGTCGCAGAGCGCCGGCTCTGGGCGCATGCGCTCCAGAGCTCCGGCTCGGTAATTGGACACATCGGTCCAGCCGCTCCACAGCATGTGGGATCCTCCCAGGCCAGAGATCAAACCGGTGCCCTTTGCACTGCACGGCGGTGTCCTTACCCACTGGACCACCAGGGAAGCCCCAGAAGATTTTTTTAAAAATTTTTTACTTTTACAGAGTTTTGTTATTTATAGATATGTATGATCCCAGAAGATTTTTTTTAATGAAAAGATTAAAAGGGTTTTTATCAGTTGATTTTCCCCAGTAATGCTGAAGTGGAAACTTTTATGGTTAGTGCATACAACATGAAACTTTATATGGATATTTTCAAGGAGAATAAAACTCAGTCTGGAGGTGCATTTTAGAATTTGGAAGCTACTTGTTTTTCACTTTTGCTGAGTTGTTCCTGATTTTTGCATGGCCTCATGCCAGTTTCATTAGAACCTTGAACAGTGCCAGTTTCTTAATGTGGTGGATTTCAAAACTTGGTGCATTGTACACTAAACTTGTAGAAGGAGGAATTTAGAGCAAGGGTTGTTTAGTTTTCATTATACTGACGGCCTGTAACTTTGAATATTAAGCTGTGTTTTCGTGATAATAGCACTATAGACAGTAAGTTGTATTTTGAATGAATATTGTTTTAAAGGCACTTTAAATACAGCTACCCTTTGTCTTCCTACTTCTTTCTCTCTCTTTGAAGCAAGCAGTGTGTTTTAGTTCCAAGCCCACACTGCTCCAGCTTAAGGACGTCTTTGTTTGATTGGGTGAGGATGAGGAGCCCTGTGGGAGCTAGAGACAGGTTCACAAGTGCATGTTCATTGCTTTAGTTGGGACGCATATCCAGTGGTTTCTTTTTTTCAGATGTTGCTATTCATTTCTTTGAACAGTCTTTTAAATAGGATATATGAAAACAATTAAGATTCATTTTTCTCTTTTCCCCCACTCTGTGGATGTCAGTCTTGTGAAATAACAGCCTGCTTTTCTTTGCACTTGCTGAAATGAATCTCCTTTCCCGTTAAAGGTGCTGCTTCATGTGTCATTTGATGACATGGGTTAAACTCGTGAGTAGGTGAATACCAAGTTATAGGAGGACTCCAACAAGTTTCTTAAATCGTCTGTTGATGGCTTACCTCATTTGTCAAATATTGACACTGAGCCTGTTGGTAGAGTCACATGGTTTGGGAGCACTGTTAAAAGTTGCTATGTTTATTCCAAATATTGACTTTTCTTGTTTTTGTTCCTTATTTTCGCAGAGATTTTCATTATGAATCTAGATTGCCATCAGCTGATTTGATCTTGCACGTGATTTTTTTTTTTTCCCAAAAGAATTTTGCAGTTTCTTTTTTCCTTGACAAAGAAAAAGCCTGTGAATAACTGAGATGAGGTTGAGGGCATTTGTCGTCAGTGAGTTCAGCGTTTTCTATGCACAGAGTGGTTTGTTAGGAAAACGAAACCTGGGTCTAGATAGACTTTACTTTCACATAATACCTTTTCCTTTTAGAAGATGGAGATTCTTTTAGCTGGTTTGAAATTGTAGAAGCATTTGAAAGGCAAGTCTTGAAGTAAATATTTACCTGTGTTTTTTTCCCCTGCTCCCATAGTTTCTTAACTTAGAAAAGACTGAATGGATCTTAGGATGGCATTCCAAGAGAGAGAAAAAAAATGTATCTATGTGTGTATATATATATATAATATATATATATAGGAGTTTAGGTAAACACTGTTAAATTTCTGTCTGAGGAAGTTCAAAATAAATTTGTAACATGGTAAATTATATGTCATCTGTGTTCCAAGTCTGTGAAACCAGTATAGCCCAACAGATGACTCAAAACCTGCCCAAATGAACAATTATGTCACTTTTGGGCTCTGAGGTTTCCTTCCTGTTTATCAGACAAGTTTATTATTCTTTTGCACGAATTTACCAAAATCCTGTAACTGTTTTAAAAGATGAAACAATGCAGATGAAACATATTTGCTTTGCTGATCTAATTTTGTGGTGAATTCTACCCTCTAAAGATAAAATAGAAACTGGTTTTCTTTAAAAAAAAAAAGAAGAAGATATTAATCTTGAAAACAGCCTTGGTTATGTTTTTTCTTCACTTATCTCTTTAGATCATAGTGTGTTTATAGTAGATGAGGAAACACTAGGAATTATAGGTTATCCCAGTACAGAATTACAGAGTTCAAAGTTTCTCATAAGATAGTTCCATGTTTGTCATTGTTAGAATGCAGTTTTTCTTTTTTTTGGTTAAAGTCTGAACTCTTAAAATACTGACTTCATAATCCCTGTTTATCTTGTTGTTGAAGTGTAAGCGCTCCCAGATTTATACATGCAGATGAGTGCCTGTCAAAATAGTCGTTATTAAGAAGACAGATTTAATTATCTTGTCAGGAATTTTTTTCCCAAAAGAATTTTGCAGTTTCTTTTTTCCTTGACAAAGAAAAAGCCTGTGAATAACTGAGATGAGGTTGAGGGCATTTGTCGTCAGTGAGTTCAGCGTTTTCTATGCACAGAGTGGTTTGTTAGGAAAACGAAACCTGGGTCTAGATAGACTTTACTTTCACATAATACCTTTTCCTTTTAGAAGATGGAGATTCTTTTAGCTGGTTTGAAATTGTAGAAGCATTTGAAAGGCAAGTCTTGAAGTAAATATTTACCTGTGTTTTTTTCCCCTGCTCCCATAGTTTCTTAACTTAGAAAAGACTGAATGGATCTTAGGATGGCATTCCAAGAGAGAGAAAAAAAATGTATCTATGTGTGTATATATATATATAATATATATATATAGGAGTTTAGGTAAACACTGTTAAATTTCTGTCTGAGGAAGTTCAAAATAAATTTGTAACATGGTAAATTATATGTCATCTGTGTTCCAAGTCTGTGAAACCAGTATAGCCCAACAGATGACTCAAAACCTGCCCAAATGAACAATTATGTCACTTTTGGGCTCTGAGGTTTCCTTCCTGTTTATCAGACAAGTTTATTATTCTTTTGCACGAATTTACCAAAATCCTGTAACTGTTTTAAAAGATGAAACAATGCAGATGAAACATATTTGCTTTGCTGATCTAATTTTGTGGTGAATTCTACCCTCTAAAGATAAAATAGAAACTGGTTTTCTTTAAAAAAAAAAAGAAGAAGATATTAATCTTGAAAACAGCCTTGGTTATGTTTTTTCTTCACTTATCTCTTTAGATCATAGTGTGTTTATAGTAGATGAGGAAACACTAGGAATTATAGGTTATCCCAGTACAGAATTACAGAGTTCAAAGTTTCTCATAAGATAGTTCCATGTTTGTCATTGTTAGAATGCAGTTTTTCTTTTTTTTGGTTAAAGTCTGAACTCTTAAAATACTGACTTCATAATCCCTGTTTATCTTGTTGTTGAAGTGTAAGCGCTCCCAGATTTATACATGCAGATGAGTGCCTGTCAAAATAGTCGTTATTAAGAAGACAGATTTAATTATCTTGTCAGTGCATCTCTTTCAAACATGCCATCGCTGGTCAATATATTTATTCTAGAAATGTCATCTGATCAAAATATTTTGTCCATTTTTATTTGGAGTTATCATTGCATTCTCTGGCAGATTCTATAGAATATTTTCAGGAGCCAGCCATTTTTGCTTCTTGCATGTTATAAAATAATATTCATTGCAAAAACTTTAGGAAATTCAGTTAATACTAAAGAATCACCCTTAATCCCACCACCTGTAGATAACCACTGTAACATCTTTTTCGGATTCATTTCTGGGCATACTTATATAGACATCCTCAGTTTGATATTTTCAACAACCTCACAAAATCTCCCACCCCTTCTAAAGATATATCTAATTTATTTCATTTTGTAGTTTGATTTTTTTCAAATATATTGAGACAGGTTTTCTTATAGGCTTAAAATTTGATGTGAAAGCATTTAGAAATGAAAGCTGTATGCTCACATATTAAAAGTGAATTTCTTTTATTAATTTGTTATATAAATAGTTAACACTAAGCTCTGATGTGATCTATCATGGTTACTACTTTGGAGAGGAAAAAACTTATGTTTGAGGAGGAGAAGGTATACTGTATGTTTTTTCTGTTTTTTTGTGTGTGTGTTTTACCATCTTAATAATTCTGTGCTTTTTAATTATGGTGATAAAACCCACATAACATAAAATTTACCATCTTAACCATTTTAAAATGTATAGTTCAGGTATGTTACATATATTCACATTGTTGTGGGAAAGATCTCCATTTTCATGTTATCAAACTGAAGCTCTGTACCTGTTAAACAGCTCCCCCTCCATTTTCTCCTCCCCCGCAGCCATTGGTAACCACCATTTTACTTTCTGTTTCTATGAATTTGACTACTTTAGATGCTTCATATAGATGAAGTCATACAGTGTTTGTCTTTGTGACTGACTTATTTCACGTAAATACTCAAGACTCTAATATTCCATCGTATGTCTATATTGCATTTGCTTATCCATTCATCTGTCCATGGGCACTTGGGTGACTTTTCACCTTTTAGCTGTTGTAAATAATGCTGCTGTGAACATGGATGTGCAAATACATCCTTAAGAACTTGCTTTCAATTCTTTTGCACTTATATTCAGAAAGGGAATTGCTGGATCATGCTGCAGTTCTATTTTTAATTTCCTGAAGAGTCTCCGTGTTGTTTTTCTTAGTGATTGCACCATTTTATAATCCTTCCAATATTGCACAAGAGTTCCAGTTTCTTTCTTCTCCAGCACTTGTATTTTCTGTCTTTTTGATAGTGGTCACCCTGAGGGATATGAGGTGAGAAAATACCTATTTGAAAAATTGTGTAAATCATGCTGAAATAACTTCCTTGTGAAAAGTCAGATACAGTTATGATAATTATCTGGTTCCCATCATCTGTTTCCCTCTAATCCTCTTCTCAGAGAAAGCCTCTGTTACTAGTTTGGTGTGTGACCCTCCAGATTAGAAAAGATTGCTGTATCAAATGTAGATATTGTACTGAATGCTTATTATTGGGGGAAGCATATTCTGTTGATGTTTGGAGATTACAGATTCATTTAGTTTCTCTTTATTTTTTGTTCAGTTTATGACACATTACTAAGGACTGCAGTGCAGCCTGATTTGGGCAAAGTTGTTTATTGTTTTCATCATTTTTGTTTTACCTTTAATTCTTCTATATAATCTACTTTTTGTTTTATGGTCTTTTTTTAGAACATGAATAACCTCAAATGCATTGTCAGTTTTCATAGACTTCTTTTTAAAAAAATCTCGATCAGATTCTTACCTCTTAAACAACTGGAAAGAATCAGATTAAAAGCATTTTTTTAAAAAACATTTATTTATTTTGGCGGGGTGGGGAGGGAGGGGGGTGGGCGGGCCACTTCCACTGGTGTTTCGTTTGTCTGGTTTTATCCATCTTTGTTCTTTGGCCCGTGTGGGCCTCCCATCGCTGTGGCATCTGTTGTCACAGAGCACTGGCTCTGGGCGCATGCGCTCCAGAGCTCTGGCTCAGTAATTGAACACATGGGTCCAGCCACTCCGCGGCACGTGGGATCTTCCCAGGCCAGGGACCGAACTGGCGTCCCTTGCACTGCAAGGCGGTGTCCTTACCCACTGGACCACCAGGGAAGCCCAGCATTTTGTTTTTAAGTGAATAAATGCTTTCAGATGGAAACTTGCAGAAGAGATTGATTGAAGATCAAAGAAGTAGTATAACATTTAAGGAAAAAGTACATAATTGTGCCTCAGTTTCTGTAAATAGAGAAATATCTAATTTTAAATGGCATTTACTTTTTTTTTTTAAAAACAAACTTTTATTTTACTTTTAACTTTTACAGAGTTTTGTTGTTTACAGATATGCATGTTCTCAGATTAGTCATATGTATATCCCCCCCATCCCACCCCTCCAGACTGTCATACAGCACGCGTGAAGGATCTGCTTTTTTCACAGAGCAGTGACTATAGCTATTTTCTTCACATATGATAGTACAGGCCTTCATGGTACTTCTTTACGCCTCTTGCCCACTTTTCCTTCCCCACAATGTCCATATGTCCACTGTCCATGTCTGTCTTTCCGTCGCTTCACTGCGTGTGCCATCATCACCTTCCTACTAGATTCCATATATATGTGTTAGTATATTGTACTTGTCCTTCTCTTTCTGACTGACTTAGCTTTTTATGATAGGTTCTGGAGCCAGCCACTTCATTAGGGCTGATTCTTCTGCATTTCTTTTTACAGCTGTGTAGTATTCCATTGTACACATGTAGCAGAGCTTTTGTATCCATTCGTTCATCAATGGGCATCTAGGTTGCTTCCATGTTCTAGCTATTGTATAGAGAGCTGCAATGAACATTGGGGTACAGGTGCTTCTTTCGGATTTAATTTCATCAGGGTATAAGCCTAAGAGTGGGATTGCTGGGTTGTATGGTGCTTCTATTTTTAGTTTTTTAAGAAATCTCCATACTGTCTTCCATGGAGACTGTATCAATTGACATTCCCACTGGCAATGCAGGAGTGTTCCCTTTTCTCCACACCCTCTCCAGCATTTATTGTCTGTCGATTTGTTGATGATGGCCATTCTGACGGGTGTGAGGTGATATCTCATTGTAGTTTTGATTTTCATTTCTCTAATTATAAGCGAAGTTGAGCATTGTTTCATGTGTTTTTTGGCCATCTGTATGTCCTCTTTGGAGAGGTGTCTGTTTAGGTCCTTTTCCCATTTTTTGATTGGGTTGTTCATTTTTCCGGTGCTGAGTTATCTGAGTTGCTTGTAGATTTTGGAGAGTAATTCTTTGTCTGTTGTTTCATATGCTATGATTTTCTCCCATTCTGTGGGCTGTCTGTTCAGCTTTTTTGAAGTTTCTCTTGCTGTACAAAAGCTTTTAAGTTTCATTAAGTCCCATATGTTCATTTTTCTTTTCAGTTCTGCTATTCTAGTAGGTGGATCAGAGAAGATCTTGCTTTGATTGATGTCCTTGAGGGTTTTGCCTATATTCTCCTCTAAGAGTTTGATGGTTTCTGGTCTTACATTTAGGTCTTTAATCCATTTTGAGTTGATATTTGTGCGTGGTGTCAGGGAGTGTTCCAACTTCATTTTTTTGCATGTAGCTGTCCAGTGTTCCCAGCACCATTTGTTGAAGAGGCTGTCTTTGTCCCATTTTATAGTTTCACCTCCTCAAAACTAAGGTACTCATAGGTGTGTGGGCTTATCTCTGGGTTCTCTGTCTTATTCCATTGGTCTATATTTCTGTTTTTGTGCCAGTACCATACTGTCTTGATGACTGTTGCTTTGTAGTATAGTCTGAAGTTGGGGTGGCTGATCCCTTCAGCTCCATTCTTCTTCCTCAGGATTGCTTTGGCTATTCGAGGTCTTTTGTGTTTCCATATGAACTGTGTTATTCTTTGGTCTAGTTCTGTGAAGAATGTTACTGGAAGTTTGATAGGGATCGCATTGAATCTATAGATGACATTTGGTAGTATGGTCATTTTCACAATATTGATTCTTCTGACCCAGGAACATGGAATATCTCTCCATTTGTTTAAGTCTTCTTTAATGTCTCTCATGAGTGTCTTGTAGTTTTCTGTGTACAGTTTTTTTGTTTCTTTGGGTAGGTTTATTCTTAGATATTTTATTCTTTTACTTGCTATGGTGAAAGGGATTGCCTCTTTGATTTTGTTTTCTGAGTTTTCATTGTTTGTGTATAGGAATGCCAGTGATTTCTGTGCATTGATTTTGTATCCTGCGACTTTGCTGAATTTACTGATTAGCTCTAGTAGTTTTGTAATAGTGCTTTTGGGATTTTCTATGTATAATATCATGTCATCTGCGAATAGAGGGAGTTTGACTTCTTTCTTTCCAATCTGGATTCCTTTTATTTCTCTCTCTTCTCTTATTGCTGTTGCTAGAACTTCCATGACTATGTTGAATAAGAGTGGTGAAAGTGGACACCCTTGTCTTGTTCCTGATCTTAGAGGGAATGCTTTGAGTTTTTCAACATTGAGGATAATGTTCGCTGTGGGCTTCTCATATATGGCTTTCACTATGTTGAGATAGGTTCCTTCTATGCCCATTTTTTGAAGAGGTTTTATCATAAATGGATGCTGTACTTTGTCGAAGGCTTTTTCTGCATCTATTGAGATTATCATGTGATTTTTTTTTCTTTTTTTAAAATCGTGTTGGTTTACTCCTAGGTAGCTTCTTCTTCTTCTTCTTCTTCTTCTTCTTTTTTTAAAAGATTTATTTATTTATTTATTTTTGGGCGGGGGTCGGGTTGGGAAGGGAGGGAGGGGAGCAGGCAGGCCACTTCTATTGGTCTTTCGTTTCTCTCTGTTCATCCGTCTTTGTTCTTTGGCCCGTGTGGGCCTCCCATCGCGGTGGCGTCTGTCATTGCAGAGCACCGGCTCTGAGCGCATGCGCTCCAGAGCTCCGGCTCGGTAATTGGACACATCAGTCCAGCCGCTCCACGGCACGTGGGAACTTCCCAGGCCAGGGATCGAACCGGCGCCCCTTGCACTGCAAGGCGGTGTCCTTACTCACTGGACCACCAGGGGAAGCCCTATCATGTGATTTTTATCTCTCAGTTTGTTGATATGGTGTGTCATATTGATTGATGTGTGGATATTGAAGAATCCTTGCATGCCTGGGATGAACCCAACTTGATCATGATGTATGAGTTTTTTGATGTGTTGTTGAATTTTGTTTGCTGGTATTTTGTTGAGGATTTTGGCGTCTAAATTCATCAGTGAAATTGGCCTATAATTTTCTTTTTTTGTGTTGTCTTTGCCTGGCTTTGGTATCAGGGTGATGGCGGCCTCATAGAATGTGTTTGGAAGTGTTCCTTCCTGAGCAATTTTTTGGAAGAGTTTTAGAAGGAAAGGCGTTAGCTCTTTAAATGTTTGGTAGAATTTGCCTGTGAAGCCATCTGGCCCTGGGCTTTTGGTGTTTACTTTTTAAATGTCCCAAATACATTCATTTTCTACCCACAGTGATAGATATAAAAATGATGTTACACAGTAACTTTGGAAATAGCTGCACATTTTAGTGTACAGGTTATGTGACAGCTAGTTATAAAATAGCTAAAACGGTTGGTAATTAAAGCATTAGATTTATTTATACAGATTTTTTTTCCTGTTTTTTTTTTCCAGTTTTTTTATCCTTTTATTTTATTATATTTTTTACAGAGTTTTGTTGTTTACTGCCACACATTGACCCGAATCCTCCATAGGTATACACATGTCCCCCCGACCTCCCTCCTCATTCCACCCCTCCAGGTCACCACAGAGCCCCTGTTTGAGACCCCTAGTCCCACACTCCCTCACCCCCATGTCCATAAGACTGTTCTCCATATCCACTTCTCCACTGCTGCTCTGCATATTCATTTATCAGCACCATCTTTGTAGATTTCGTATATGTGTGTCAGTATACAGTATTTATCTTTCTCTCTCTGACATACTTCACTCTGTATAATAAGTTCTGGATTCATCCACCTCATTAGAACTGATTCAAATGCATTTCTTTTTATGGCTGAGTAATATTCTGTTGTGTATATGTACCACAGCTTTGTCAGCTGTCAATGGACATCTAGGTTGCTTCCCTGTTCTAGCTATTGTAAATAGTGCTGCAGTGAATAATGGCACACATGTATCTTTTTCAGTTTTGATATCCTCAGGTTGTATGCCTAGTAGTGGAATTGCCAGGTCATATGGTGGTTCTATTCCTAGTGTTTTGAGGAATCTCCATACTGTCTTCCATAGTGGCTGTATTTATAGAGTTTTGATACTGGGTTATTTTGAGCAGATTATCGTTGAAACCCCATGGGATCTTGCGATTAAAGAGGAACTTCTGGATTGAGAATGTTGGTACGTAGCAGTAATGGTTTATGATTGCCTGTATTTGCTCCATCTACAGATTGTGGCTCTTGTTTATATGATCAGTCGTGTCTGACTCTTTGTAACCCCATGAATTGTAGCCCACCGGGCTCCTTTGTCTGTGGAATTTTCCAGGCAAGAATACTGAAGTGGAATGCCATTTTCTTCTCCAGGGAATCTTTCCAACCCAGAGATCAAACCTACATCTCCTGCTTGACAGCCAGATTATTTACCACTGAGCCACCTGGGAAGCCCAGAGATTGTAGCTAATTTTGAGTATAACTGAAAAGTTTGTAGTGTGGTGTGAAAAATGATCCTCGTGTTCCAAACCTCTGTTTCTTTTGTTACTACAGAGACTGTTCCTAGTGATAGGGAGTCTTGACATCTGTCTGCTGGGTGCCTTTTCTTAAAAAAGAAAGGAAGGAAGACAGGAAGGCAGGCAGAAACTTTGTGATTATTGATTCTACATTCTCTCTACAGTCATTCCCCAGAATTTCCAGTTGTGGTACATTATTCCTTTTTCTATATTACTCCTCTCCTTTGTCTGGTAATGCACTTATCACATTATTTATTTATTTATCTGCTTTATTAGATTGTCGGAGCAGTGACCACCTTTTATTGTTTTTGAAGTCTGTTTTCATTGTTTCATTAAAGAGTTGCTTTGATGTTGTCCTGTGTGTGGCTTGGTAAGGCTATTACATGAGGTAAGGAAACTCAGAGAAAAAGAGCTTTTTGGAAAAAGAGAATTCATTATGAAGTAGCAATCGAAAAACCTGGTGCAGATGTCCATGGGGACACTCAACCAGGCTGAGGCTTAGGGAGTGACCAGGCCTCAGAATGCTGATTTGGGTATCAGTAGCATGGGATGGGAATTGAAGACTTAGTTTTGTTTTTGTTTTTTTAATTTTTCGGCTGTGCTGGATCATTGTGGCTCCACAAACTTTTCTTCAGTTGTGGTGATAAGGGCAACTTTCTAGCTGCAGTGAGCTGGCGTCTCATTGTGGTGGCTTCCCTTGTTGGCGAGCTTGGGCTCTACGGTGCTTGGACTAAAGTAGTTATTGCTCCCAGGCCCTAGAGTGCAGGCTCAGTAGTTGTGATGCTCAGGCTTAGTTGCTCTTCTGCGTGTGAGATCTTCCCAGATCAAGGATTGAACTTGTGTCTCCTGCATTGGCAGGCAGATTCTTCTTTACCACTGAGCCACCAGGGAAGCCCGAAGGCTTAGGTTTAAATGAAGTTGTACTGGAGTGAGGGGAGGGTTAAGTACTACTGTGACTCATCGACTTTGAAGAGATGGGGAGAGGAAGGGAAGGCCCATAGAGAGATCAGTGGAGTGCCCTACAAAGCTTACAGAATGGAGCTAGAGTAGAATCTTAGAAACCAAAGGAAGAGAGAGTTTGGGGGAATAGGGGTTATCATTTTCAGGGCACAACTGAGATGCCAGGTGTCCATTGCAGTTTAATTACTAGGAGACTATTGGTGGCCTTGGGAAGGCCAGCTTTAAATATCTTGAGTAGGGAGGGGAGGAGGAAATAAAGTAGAGAAAGCAGGCAGAATCTGTCTTTCTATCTTTGTGTTGACATATATATACAGGACAGTGCACAGATCATAAAGAATTGTTGCAAACTGACTGTACTGTTATATCTTGCACTTGAGAAGCCTTCAGAACCTTTCCAAGTCACTCCCCAGCTTGCTAATGCATGCTTAGTTGCTTCAGTCATGTCTGACTCTTTGTGACCCCCATGGACTGTAGCCCGCCAGGTTGTCTGCCCATGGGATTCTCCAGACAAGATTACTGGAGTGGGCTGCCATTCCCTTCTCCAGGGGATCTTCCTGACCCAGGGATCAAACCTGAGTCTGTTATGTCTCCTGCATTGACAGGCAGGTTCTTTACCACTAGTGCCACTTGGGAAGCCCTCAGCTTGCTAAGGATATCCACTATTCTGACTTCTGACCAGTTTTTCTTTTTTAAATATGTTAGTGGAGGGAGATAAAAGGATAGGATAGTAGTTAGGGGACTAGGGGTGGAGGGTATTACTTGTGCTGTGTTTAAGATAGGAAAGATTTTCTTGAATGTAAATAAATCCCGTAACTTCTTTAGTGATTGGCCAGTCCCTGTTTCTTTTTATGTTTAGGACAATTTTCATTTCATTCTTTCAAGTGTTTTTGAAACTAAGTACGTTTGAGTGTTTGTATAAACTGAAGTTGAATAATTGTTTCCCAGGCATCTGCTTTTGGAATAGTGGTTTTCTCAACTTGACTGATCGTGGGAATAGATTCTTTGGACTCTCTTAGGTTTACTGAATCAGACATTCTAGGTGAGGGCATTGGAATCTGTGATTCTTAAAAACTCTCCAGGTGATTCTGAAACCTTTTATGTTACACAGTCTTGGTACACAGTACATTGTATTGAAAAGGAAACTGATGTGTGTGTATATATATATCTATACACACATACATATATGTGTTTGTGTGTATGTATACATTTATATGTTATATACATATACATTTATTGATGTGTAGTTGATTTACAGTGTTGTATTAAGTATCTGGTATATATTTTTAGTGGAAGATTAATAAAATAATAGATCTGTAATTGTGGGGGAATAAAACTCTACTTTTCATAATAATGAGAGAGATTTTATACTGGGTTTTCCAGAAAGTTGATTAAGAAGGCAAATTGTCAGGGTTTTGAGCCCCGCCATTCCTGAGGATCCTCGAATAATTCTGAGGGTGACTTACTCAGCTTGAGATTTTTATCTGTCCCTAAAGCAGTCCATATGGTCAAAGCTATGATTTTTCCAGTAATCATATATGGATGTGAGAGTTAGACCTTAAAGGAGGCTGAGCATCAAAGAATTGATGCCTTCAAATTGTAGTGTTGGAGAAATCTTGACAAGATTACTGGAGTGGGCTGCCATTCCCTTCTCCAGGGGATCTTCCTGACCCAGGGATCAAACCTGAGTCTGTTATGTCTCCTGCATTGACAGGCAGGTTCTTTACCACTAGTGCCACTTGGGAAGCCCTCAGCTTGCTAAGGATATCCACTATTCTGACTTCTGACCAGTTTTTCTTTTTTAAATATGTTAGTGGAGGGAGATAAAAGGATAGGATAGTAGTTAGGGGACTAGGGGTGGAGGGTATTACTTGTGCTGTGTTTAAGATAGGAAAGATTTTCTTGAATGTAAATAAATCCCGTAACTTCTTTAGTGATTGGCCAGTCCCTGTTTCTTTTTATGTTTAGGACAATTTTCATTTCATTCTTTCAAGTGTTTTTGAAACTAAGTACGTTTGAGTGTTTGTATAAACTGAAGTTGAATAATTGTTTCCCAGGCATCTGCTTTTGGAATAGTGGTTTTCTCAACTTGACTGATCGTGGGAATAGATTCTTTGGACTCTCTTAGGTTTACTGAATCAGACATTCTAGGTGAGGGCATTGGAATCTGTGATTCTTAAAAACTCTCCAGGTGATTCTGAAACCTTTTATGTTACACAGTCTTGGTACACAGTACATTGTATTGAAAAGGAAACTGATGTGTGTGTATATATATATCTATACACACATACATATATGTGTTTGTGTGTATGTATACATTTATATGTTATATACATATACATTTATTGATGTGTAGTTGATTTACAGTGTTGTATTAAGTATCTGGTATATATTTTTAGTGGAAGATTAATAAAATAATAGATCTGTAATTGTGGGGGAATAAAACTCTACTTTTCATAATAATGAGAGAGATTTTATACTGGGTTTTCCAGAAAGTTGATTAAGAAGGCAAATTGTCAGGGTTTTGAGCCCCGCCATTCCTGAGGATCCTCGAATAATTCTGAGGGTGACTTACTCAGCTTGAGATTTTTATCTGTCCCTAAAGCAGTCCATATGGTCAAAGCTATGATTTTTCCAGTAATCATATATGGATGTGAGAGTTAGACCTTAAAGGAGGCTGAGCATCAAAGAATTGATGCCTTCAAATTGTAGTGTTGGAGAAGACTCTTGAGAGTCCCATGCACAGCAAGGAGATCAAACCAGTCAATCCTAAATGAAATGAACCCTAAATATTCATTGGAAGTACTGATGCTGAAGCTGAAGCTCCAATAGTTTGACCACCTGATGTGAAAAGCTAACTCATTGGAAAAGCCCCTGATTCTGGGAAACATTGAAGGTAAAAGGAGAAGAGGGTGGCAGAGGATGAGATGGTTGGATAGCATCACCGACTAAAGGGACATGAACCCAAGCAGACGCTGGGAGATAGTGAAGGACAGGGAAGCCTGGTGTGCTGCAGTCCATGGGATTGCAAGGACTCAGACACAATTTAGAGACTGAACAACAACAATGTAACAGTTTAACTGGGACACAATCAGAAAGTGATTCTAGAGCTAGAGTTCTGGACAGTACACTTTTATTTGTGAAACAGTCACAGTTTGGCTTCTGGGTACCCATTATGATCAGAGTGTGAACTCACCTGATTGATATCTTAGTTAACTGTATACAGAAATCTGCCCTTGCTGCTAAAGCTGAAGGCTAAACTCAGCCTTATGCCTGAGGCTTAAGAAGTTTTTTTTTTTAAGTTATGACCTGCGTCTTTTTGAGTAAACTCGTAAGTTTCCTGGAGACTCTCTAAGAGTGGGGACCATGTCTGCCTAAGTGTTGTGTTCAGTTTAGCACAGATGTGCGTGTGTGCATGCACGTGTGGTAAGTCGCTTTAGCCGTATCCGACTCTTTGCAACCCTGTTGGGTGTAGTCTGCCAGACTCTTCTGTCCATGGAGTTCTCCAGGCAAGAATATTGGAATGGGTTGCCATGCCCTTCTCCAGGGTATCTTCCCAACCCAGGGTTCAAACCTGTGTCTCTTACATCTCTTGTATTGGCAGGTGGATTCTTTACCACTAGCACCACTGGAAAACCCACATTACCTGATGTGGAATAGATATGTAGCAAATATTTGTTTTAAAAATGAAGTTCTAGTTGACTTCTTCTAATTGTTGTATAACCTTGCTTCCCTAGCCAGATTTATTTTGTTCTCGTCAGTCCTTGATGAGTTCCACTGAAGCCTTTTTAGACGGTGGTGCCCTGCTCTTTTACACCACTTCTTGTTAGGGCTCCATCCAACCAACTGCCAATCCTCAGTTTTCATTGACAGTCAGGTACTCTGTGGCCTATGTAAAACAAAAGTTGAGAGAAGGGTCCACAGGTCTAAGAATGGAGAATATACCTTCATAGGCAGAGTATATAAAATGTAATCCTTGGTAATATAATCAGACAGAAAGAAAGAGCATTTAATGAGCCAGGGAACTCCATGATATTCCTTCTTTAGTTTGCAGAGTTCAGGATCACCAACTGACCTGTTTGCCCTCTGACTATGGGTGTGTTATGGCTACTTTAAAATCTCAAGCAAGCCAGTACATTGGGCTCCTTAATTTGAGACCCTCAACTAGCTGAATTCCAGGAAGGACATCTAGTGACTGACGGGCACACTACAGAGGATAGACTGGACCTAAAACAATGCAGCCTTTGGATCTAGTTAGTCTATGACTCTAGCTTAGCACTTATTGAAGATTCAGCTCTTAACAGAGTGTCCTTGACTTTGTTCTAGCAAACCAGCCTCTTCTAATCCAAGGCAGAGAATGTTTAATCAGCTCGTAGAAGGTGTGTATGTATCCATTTTCTGAGCCAAGCCATCTGCCCTGGATGGAGAGTGAGCCTGGCAAACAAGGATTCTCAGGGACTGTTGGTTGGAACAGTGAGTGCTCAGGCTGTGGGTACACATAGTCTAGAAGTTCTAACCCCTCATCAGAAGAGGTTCAGGAGTGATCTCACTTCCCAGGAGGTATTTTCAGTCTGGTTATGGGTTAGGATCCCTCATGGAGAGAGAACACCTTTCTGTTTGTGTCTCACAGGATAGCACAACAGGAGTGCCCATGGAGAAAAGGTCATAAAGCCAGAGCTTTGATCATTATGAGCCAGTTTGTTAAATCATTCTTCAGGACATCAAGCTTCCAGATTCATATTCTTTTTCTTCATTGGAGAGACAAAAGATTAAAGAAGATTCTTCTTTGCCCCTGTTATTTCTCTCACATTGGGGTGATCTCTGCTCATTTTAACAGACTTTTCTTCTGAATAATCAATATTGAGCTCTAATGAATTATGATAGCCACCCAGTAGGGACCCAGCATTGAGAATCCCCACTTTTTATAATGTCTGGTCAAGGCAGAATGAGGGCACCAAGAGAAGCCCTCTTTGATGCCTAAAAAGAAACCACCCAAGATGCTGGATAGTGCATCAGCATCAGGCTTGTCTGCCTGTGGATCCTTTACCAGGCTCTTCCTGTGAGTTTCCATTGCACAGGGCAATACCACCTAGGTCCTTACCATAGTTAGGTGTGTGGCTGACTCATTGCTAAGAATGACCCTTGACCTGAAGTTCCCTCACATATTTTGGCATAAACTTGACATGGTTTAAGTGTGTGTGGTTTTTTTTGACATATAATTTACATCTACTGAGATACACAGATTGTAAGTTGTACAGATCATACAACAATCTGAGTTTTCACAAATATATACACTTTCAGTAACTCTCACCTAATCAAGATCTTGATCACTTCTGTCACTGCAGAAAGTCCCCTTGTGCCCCTTCTCAGTAAGTCTGCCCCACAGACACTTTACCTCCAAAGCATTGTTGTTGTTCAGTTGCTAAGCTGTTTCCCATTCTTTGTGACCCCATGGATTGCAGCACACCAGGCTTCCCTGTCCTTCACTGTCTCTCAGAGTCTGCTCAGATTCATGTCCCTTTAGTCGATGATGCTATCTAACCATCTCATCTTATGTCACCCTTTTCTATTGCCTTTACTCTTTCCCAGCATCAGGGTCTTTTCCAGTGAGTCAGCTCTTTGCATTAGATGGCTAAAGGATTGGAGCTTTAGCTTCAGCATCATTCCTTCCAATGAATATTTAGAGTTGATTTCCTTTTGGATTGACTGGTTTGATCTCCTTGCTGTGCTCTCAAGAGTCTTCTCCAGGATCACAGTTCGAAAGCATCAATTTTTCAGTGCTTAGCCTTCTTTATGGTCCAGCTCTCACATCCATACCTGATTACTAGAAAAACCATAGCTTTGACTGTATGGACCTTTGCTGGCAACATGATATTTCTGCCTTTTTTTTTTAGTAGCTTTGCAGAATTTATCTCTGCTTTTTAATAGGCTATCTAGGTTTTATCATATCTTTTCTTCTAAAGAGCAAGCATCTTTTAATTTCATGCCTGGAGTCACCATCTACAGTGATTTTGTAGCCCAAGAAAATAAAATCTGTTACTGTTTCCACTTTTCTCCTTCTGTTTGTCATGAAGTGATGGGGCAAGATGCCATGATCTTAGTTTTTTGAATGTTGAGTTGTAAAGCAGCTTTTTCACTCTCCTCTTTGACCCTCATCACAAGGTTCTTTCGTTCCTCTTCACTTTCTGCCATTAGAGTGGTATCATCTACATATCTGAGGTTGTTAATATTTCACCAGGCAATCTCCCATCAGTCTTGATTCCAGCTTGTGATTCATCCAGTCTGGCATTTTGCATGATGTACTCCACATAGAAGTTAAATAAACAGGGTGACAGTATTCAGCCTTGATGTCCTCTTTTCCGCATTTTGAACCAATCTATTGTTCCATGTCTACTTCTAACTGTTGCTTCTTGACCTGCATACAGCTTTCCCAGGAGACAGTTGTAGACTATGCTCATTTCTATCACTGCATATTGATATTAAGGCCACAGATTTAAAAACATAAAGATTTCCTTAAAATCTAGATGGTGAGAGATACCAGGAAATAATATTTATTCAAGTAAATAGGTACTTCATAAAGTGGAAGGGTGCCTCCCAGGAAACTTTTGTGAGTGTCTGGACACACTTTTGACTTATGGCTGGGAGGGGTTGTTTTAATTTGTTAAGAGCCTGCAGGAAACTGAAAGGGCAACTGGAAGAGGGAGCTTTCTTTTTTGGGGGGTGGGGGAAGCTTTCTTAAGTGCCACCACCCTTGTGGCCACGAGTCCTGCTGTGGAATGGGAGAGAGGGTAGGCTTGGGCCAGGAGAAGCTGACAGAAGAGGGAGATGAAGAAAACAACTTAGGCAATAAGAAGGCAGGCTTAGCATAATGTTAAAATTAGAGAAATGGACAAGAGGGGGAAACAGTAGAGATTAATGACTTCTAGGCACAGTGGATTAAAATCTGCCTGCCACTGCTGGAGACTGGGGTTCTATCCCTTGTCTGGAAAGATTGAGCAGCTAAGCCTGTGTGCCACAACCACTAAGCCTGTGCTCTAGAGCCCAGGAACTGCAACTACTGAGCCCACATGCTGCAACTCCTGAAGCCCACTCACTCAGAACTTGTGCTCGGCAATAAGAGAAGACCCTGCAATGAGAAGCCTCTGCTTTCTATAACTAGGGAAAACCCACACAAAGCAATGAAGACCTAGCACAGCCAAAATAAATAAGCAAATTTTTAAAAAAAGAAGTGAATGACACCTACAGTACAAGCAGCAAAATAAAAGATAAGCAAGTGAGACTACATCAAACAGAAAAACCTCTGTACAGCAAAAAAGTAAAACCATCAACAAAGTGAAAAGACAGCCTATGGAATGGAAAAAACAAAAAAAATTGCATACCATATATCTGATCAAGGGTTGATATCTAAAATATAGAAAGAATACATATAACTCAGGATCAAGAAACCAAATAACCCAGTTTAAAAATGTGCAAAGGACCTGAATAGGTATTTCTCCACATAAGATGCACAAAAGGCCAGAAGATACATGAAAGGATGTTCAGTGTCACAAGTCATTAGGGAAATGCAGATTAAAACCACAATGAGATATCACCTCACTCCTGTTAGAATGACCATCATCAAAAAGACAAGCGATGAATGCTAGCATAGATGTGGAGAAAAGGGAACCCTTGTGCACTGTTAGGGGAGCAGTAAATTGGTGCAGCTACTATGAAAATTAGCACAGAGGTTCTTCAAAACAAGTGAACTGTGTTAAGATCCAGCAGTTCCACTTCTGGGACTATATCCAAAGGAAACAAAAAATACGAACTCAAACAAGTATCTGCACCTCCGTGTTCATTGTGTTATTTACAATAGCTAGGACAAAGAAACAATCTAAGTGTCTATTGATGGATGAGTAAATAAAGAAATGTACGCACATGTACATACATATATGCAATGGAATATTGTTCATCCATAAAAATGAAGAAATCCCACCATTTGTGACAGCATGAATGGATCTTAAAGGCATTATGCTAAGTGAAGTAAGTCAGACAGAAAGACAAATACTGTATGATCTTAGTTATACGTGGAATCTAAAAACAAGCAAATGAAAAACCCAGACTCATAGAAAAAGCAGTCACACTTCTGGTGGAGGATGGAAGGAAGGGGAATCGAAGGAAGGGGGTTGACAGCAACAAAACCTTCAGTTATGAGATAAATAACTACTAGGCATGTAATGTACAACATGGTGACTATAGATAACACTGCTGTATAATATATAAGAGAGTTGTTAAGAGTGTTCATCCTAAGAGTTCTGATTAAAATAAAAATTTTCTCTCTCTTTAAAAATCTTTTATAAAAAGATAGATATTCGTTGAACTTATGGTAATTGTTTCACAATACATAACAGAAAACCTCTGTACAGCAAAAAAGTAAAACCATCAACAAAGTGAAAAGACAGCCTATGGAATGGAAAAAACAAAAAAAATTGCATACCATATATCTGATCAAGGGTTGATATCTAAAATATAGAAAGAATACATATAACTCAGGATCAAGAAACCAAATAACCCAGTTTAAAAATGTGCAAAGGACCTGAATAGGTATTTCTCCACATAAGATGCACAAAAGGCCAGAAGATACATGAAAGGATGTTCAGTGTCACAAGTCATTAGGGAAATGCAGATTAAAACCACAATGAGATATCACCTCACTCCTGTTAGAATGACCATCATCAAAAAGACAAGCGATGAATGCTAGCATAGATGTGGAGAAAAGGGAACCCTTGTGCACTGTTAGGGGAGCAGTAAATTGGTGCAGCTACTATGAAAATTAGCACAGAGGTTCTTCAAAACAAGTGAACTGTGTTAAGATCCAGCAGTTCCACTTCTGGGACTATATCCAAAGGAAACAAAAAATACGAACTCAAACAAGTATCTGCACCTCCGTGTTCATTGTGTTATTTACAATAGCTAGGACAAAGAAACAATCTAAGTGTCTATTGATGGATGAGTAAATAAAGAAATGTACGCACATGTACATACATATATGCAATGGAATATTGTTCATCCATAAAAATGAAGAAATCCCACCATTTGTGACAGCATGAATGGATCTTAAAGGCATTATGCTAAGTGAAGTAAGTCAGACAGAAAGACAAATACTGTATGATCTTAGTTATACGTGGAATCTAAAAACAAGCAAATGAAAAACCCAGACTCATAGAAAAAGCAGTCACACTTCTGGTGGAGGATGGAAGGAAGGGGAATCGAAGGAAGGGGGTTGACAGCAACAAAACCTTCAGTTATGAGATAAATAACTACTAGGCATGTAATGTACAACATGGTGACTATAGATAACACTGCTGTATAATATATAAGAGAGTTGTTAAGAGTGTTCATCCTAAGAGTTCTGATTAAAATAAAAATTTTCTCTCTCTTTAAAAATCTTTTATAAAAAGATAGATATTCGTTGAACTTATGGTAATTGTTTCACAATACATGTAAATGTAACTATCATGCTCTACACACACTTGAGGAGTGATGTGTGCCAGTTATGTCTCAATAGAACTGGAAAAATGCATATAAAATCCAGCAAAATATTAAATTTAAAAGGTGAATGAGTTGAGATTGCAAACAAGGGATGAATGTGAATGAGACTAATCACTAGGAACGTAAAAGTAGAAATCTGAATGAAAACAATAGAAGGCCGTGAGATGAAAAATGAAATATGTGAAAAGTAGGGAGGATTAAAGACTGAAAGTAGGAATCAAGAATTTAAAAGGTCAACACAAGGCGTTATATCAAATGAGGAGGAAATATGGGACAACACAAACCCAAAATGCTTGGCTGGGGAAGTGGGAAAGGGGTGAGGCATGAGCTATTGCCTGTAAGAAGGGGAATTGAACAAAGTTGGGGTGGAGCCAGCCAGCTGGCTCAGTGGAAAGTCCCCAGTTTCAACAGTGTTGTCAGTAGGTCTGAACAGACCCAGAGGGCAGGGAGCGCTGAATTGGCACCTCCAGATAGCAGCCTAATAGGCCCTCTCCTGGGGAGTGGGGAGGGGCACACTGATTGTCAGCAATGGCTCACTGACCTTTATCCTGAAAGCTAAGGAAATTAGTGGCAGTATTGCCTGGAAATGAATACCTTTCAAGTATTCCACTTAATGCTTCAGGGTGTGTTCACTATTTTTAAGCCAGTTTAAGTAGTAACCATTTCTTTTTTAAAAAATAGCTTTCAGCTCTTCATTTGCTTCTGAAATATGGGAATTTCCTTTTTGTGTGACTCTAGGCACATATTTCAACAGACCTTTGGAGGTTTGGTCTAGCACTGTGTACTTTGTGAGTATTACTGAGTAGCCTAGCCTTTCACATTACATGCATTGCAAACCTCAAGAGTAGAATTTCCATAATGCTAAATCCTACCTGAATAGTTAGAACAAGTCAACCACTCATTTACTTTTTGCCTCTCTTCTGTCCATTCATGCAGGCAGAAACTGTGAGCACTTTTTATGTGTTAGGCACAGATATAGGCATGAGGAATACAGGGAAGGACACAGCCCAATCCTGAAAGGGGTTCTGGTTTGAGAGGGAGAACTTGAGAGACATAAATAAATGGATAAATAAAGAAAGAAAGTGATAAAATCTCCATGCTCTTGGACAGTTGTACAGAAAGGAAAGCAAGTATAGAACATTCTAGGTGGAGAAATCAGCATGAGTAAGCCCATGAAGCTGGGAAACAGCACGGGAAAAATATAGGAGTTCAGGTTTTATGGGGAAAGGTAGCGTGACTGAAGTTAAGAAGGTTGTTGGGGTCAGATCATAAATGGGCCTTATTTGGCCCACATGAAAGTTCTAGGTAGTAAATACCAGAGGATCTCAAATAAGGTTAGAAAATATTCAGGTTTGCCGTTTAGGAAGATCTTTCTTTTGCGGTGCAATGGTTTGAATCATCAGAGGGTCAGGTGAACAGTTAGAATTAAGCTGTTGAAACCATCGAGGAGGGCTTCCCCTGGTGGTCCCATGGGTAAGGACACCGCCTTGCAGTGCAAAGGACGCCAGTTCAATCCCTGGCCTGGGAAGATCCAAAGAACAAAGACGGATTGAAAACAGAGAAATGAAAGACCAATAAAAGTGGTTTTTCACAGAACTAGACCAAATAATAACACAGTTCATATGGAAACACAGAAGACCTCGAATAGCCAAAGCAATCCTGAGGAAGAAAAATGGAGTTGGAGGGATCAGCCTCCCTAACTTCAGACTCTACTACAAAGCAACAGTTATCAAGACAGTATGGTACTGGCACAAAAACAGAACTATAGATCAATGGAACAAGATTGAGAACCCAGAGATCAACCCACGCACCTATGGGTACCTTATTTTTGATAAAGGAGGAGAAACTATAAAATGGGACAAAGACAGTCTCTTTAACAAGTGGTGCTGGGAGAATTGGACAGCTACATGCAAAAAAATGAAATTGGAACATTCCCTGACGCCATACACTAAGATCAACTCAAAATGGATTAAAGACCTCAATGTAAGACCAGAAACCATCAAACTCTTAGAGGAGAATATAGGCAAAACCCTCAAGGACATCAATCAAAGCAAGATCTTCTCTGACCCACCAACTAAAATAGCAGAACTGAAAAGAAAAATGAACATATGGGACCTCATGAAACTTAAAAGCTTTTGTACAGCAAAAGAAATTACAAAAAAGTTCAACAGACACCCCACAGAGTGGGAGAAAATCATAGCAAATGAAACAACAGACAAAGAATTAATCTCCAAAATCTACAAGCAACTCAGGCAACTCAGCACAGGGAAAATGAGCAGCCCAATCAAAAAATGGGAAAAAGATCTAAAGAGACGCCTCTCCAGAGAGGACATACAAATGGTCCAAAAGCACATGAAGTGATGCTCAACCTCGCTTATTATTAGAGAAATGCAAATTAAAACCACAATGAGATACCACCTCACACCTGTCAGAATGGCCATCATCAACAAATCGACAGACAACAAATGCTGGAGAGGGTGTGGAGAAAAGGGAACCCTCTTGCATTGCTGGTGGGAATGTAAATTAATACAACCTCTATGGAAGACAATATGGAGATTCCTTAAAAAACTAAAAATAGAAGCACCCTATGACCCAGCAATCCCACTATTAGGCCTATATCCTGATGAAATCAAAACTGAAAGAGGCACCTGTACCCCAATGTTCATTGCAGCTCTCTATACAATAGCCAGAACATGGAAGCAACCTAGATGTCCTTCGACAAATGAATGGATCCAGAAGCTCTGGTACATATATACAATGGAATACTACTCAGCTGTTAAAAGAAATGCAGAAGACTCAGTCCTAATGAGGTGGCTGGCTTTAGAACCTATCATAAAAAGTGAAGTAAGTCGAAAAGAGAAAGACAAGTATAGTATACTAACTCATATATATGGGATCTAGTAAGATGGTCATGATAACACACGCAGTGAACTCATGAAAAAACAGAGAATAGACATAAAGACATTGTGGAGACCGAACAATGGGAGGGAGTAACATGGGAACCTATACTGTCATGTGTAGAAAAGATAGCTATTGTCATTGTGCTAGGGGAATAGGAGTACCTACAACCACTTGGAGCAATGGTCTGGAGGGATGGTGGGGGGGGAACCTGGGTGGGGGGAGGGCCAAGGGATATGCATCTGAATGATCTGGGAACATACATGTACAAAAATAAATAAAAAAAAAAAAAAAAGCATCAACATCACTTTGTCAACAACAACAACAACAAAAAAAGTGGCCCGCCTGCTCCCCTCCCTCCCCAACCCGACCCCCGCCCTAAATAAATTAATCTTTTTTTTTTTAAAGAAACTATCGAGGGAAAAAAACAAGGGCCCAAGGGGAGATTATACATGAGAAGAAAAAGAGGAGAGAGTAGATTAAGTTCATTAATAGGGAGAATTAACAGGACTTTAATAACCAATAGGATGGGGAGTGGAGATGACCTCAGAGTTTGTGATTGGGCTGTCTAGTTGAATGGTGGCACAATTCCTGAGAGAAAAAGTAGACGAAGAGAGAGCATTTGGGGAAAGAGGAAAGATACAAGATGGTCAAGTACTGTGTATTTTTTAATGTATTATTTCTAAAAAGGTTCTGAGTTCCATAAAACTTCAAGAGTACATTTATTTCTTGTAATGTGCAATAAACCTTTTGGAGTAGGAGTGGCTGAGGTTTCAGGTGTGCCCACATTATGCATCTTTGGTTTGAAGCATTGAGAGAAGGCTTAAGATTGCAATCTAAAATTTTGGAAAAGAGGCACCTGTACCCCAATGTTCATTGCAGCTCTCTATACAATAGCCAGAACATGGAAGCAACCTAGATGTCCTTCGACAAATGAATGGATCCAGAAGCTCTGGTACATATATACAATGGAATACTACTCAGCTGTTAAAAGAAATGCAGAAGACTCAGTCCTAATGAGGTGGCTGGCTTTAGAACCTATCATAAAAAGTGAAGTAAGTCAAAAAGAGAAAGACAAGTATAGTATACTAACTCATATATATGGGATCTAGTAAGATGGTCATGATAACACACGCAGTGAACTCATAAAAAAACAGAGAATAGACATAAAGACATTGTGGAGACCGAACAATGGGAGGGAGTAACATGGGAACCTATACTGTCATGTGTAGAAAAGATAGCTATTGTCATTGTGCTAGGGGAATAGGAGTACCTACAACCACTTGGAGCAATGGTCTGGAGGGATGGTGGGGGGGGAACCTGGGTGGGGGGAGGGCCAAGGGATATGCATCTGAATGATCTGGGAACATACATGTACAAAAATAAATAAAAAAAAAAAAAAAAAAAAAAAAAGCATCAACATCACTTTGTCAACAACAACAACAACAAAAAAAGTGGCCCGCCTGCTCCCCTCCCTCCCCAACCCGACCCCCGCCCTAAATAAATTAATCTTTTTTTTTTTTTTTTTAAAGAAACTATCGAGGGAAAAAAACAAGGGCCCAAGGGGAGATTATACATGAGAAGAAAAAGAGGAGAGAGTAGATTAAGTTCATTAATAGGGAGAATTAACAGGACTTTAATAACCAATAGGATGGGGAATGGAGATGACCTCAGAGTTTGTGATTGGGCTGTCTAGTTGAATGGTGGCACAATTCCTGAGAGAAAAAGTAGACGAAGAGAGAGCATTTGGGGGAAAGAGGGAAAGATACAAGATGGTCAAGTACTGTGTATTTTTTAATGTATTATTTCTAAAAAGGTTCTGAGTTCCATAAAACTTCAAGAGTACATTTATTTCTTGTAATGTGCAATAAACCTTTTGGAGTAGGAGTGGCTGAGGTTTCAGGTGTGCCCACATTATGCATCTTTGGTTTGAAGCATTGAGAGAAGGCTTAAGATTGCTTCTGTGTTTCAGGTAATTCAGAGGTCCTTGGGGCCAGCCAGCCTGAGCCTGCTCACCTTCAAGGTCTATGCGTCACCAAAAAAGGATTCACCCCACAAAGATGCTGTGAAGGTTAATGAGGTAACATATTGAGATATTTCTTGAATATCTGATTGAGTTACTATGGGAAGGATGCAAATTGACCATCAGGAAGATATGACAATTCAGAAGAGATTTGAAAGGAAGAGATATATTTCTTTATAGTTTGTTTTTCTCTGTGGGAAGCTGCTACACTGTGACTTTTTCAACTTTAATTAATTGTACTTAGCTAAGGGCATAATTAAGGAATATTTCCTAGATTTTTAGTGGGAAATCTGCTCTATCACAATACATTATAAGCACAAGTCACCTCAAAGTGATTTCTTCTGCTTGTAGACTGCTTATCAAGCCAGAAAAACATTCACATTTTTTTTATCTCCTGAGAAATTAAAGACCAGGGTTCATCCTGCTACTTGGCTGAATTACAGGCCTATACGTAGATGCTTAATAAATACTAAATATACAAAATAAGAAAGCATCCCTCCATTGTTTATATTCTTTTTTGTCTCTACTTCCCACTGATTATTTTGGATATTTGTTTTCTTCGACTTTGAGTAAAGTGTCACATAAAGATCTATCTTCAGTCATAGTCAGGGTTACTTGAATCGTGTTTACAGTAAAGCTAAAAAACTTACTTTTTTTTGCCCTTTACTCTCTTCTTTTTAGACCTTGAGGAAGTGGCATCCTTGAGGGTGAAGAAGGCAGCCAGTGGTGGCTCTGAAACATTTCCTCTCTATCTGGGGAACACACCTGCTATCCTGCTTTGATTAGCATTGGACTGATCATTAGAAGATGACTAAATTAGACTAGAACTAAGTCTAGACTGAGTGGAACTAAGTCACATGCTCTTCAGTTACTCTCAGGCTTTTTTTCCTACCCACCCCCACCCAGCAACTCTTTAGAGTAATATAATCCTTTTTCCAAATGAAACCTAAGATGAAATAGCAAATACCAATATGTAAAATGGGTGAAAGGGGCTGTTTTGTCTGCTGCAGGTAGGGTCAGAGGAGGCTGCGACACCTCCTAATAGCCCTGCTCTCTTGGCCTTGGCCTTACTGATTAAGAAAGTAAGTAAGGGGCTTCCCCTGGTGGTCCAGTGGATAAGGACACCGCCTTGCAGTGCAAGGGGCACCGGTTTGATCCCTGGCCTGGGAAGATCCCACATGCCATGGAGTGGCTGGACCGATGTGTCCGATTGCCGAGCCAGAGCTCTGGAGCGCATGCGCCCAGAGCCGGTGCTCTGCAATGACAGACGCCACCACGATGGGAGGCCCACAGGAGCCAAAGAACAAAGACGGATGAAAATAGAGAAATGAAAGACCAATAGAAGTGGCCCGCCCGCTCCCCTCCCTCCCCAACCCGACCCCCGCCCAAAAATAAATAAATAAATAAATCTTTAAAAAAAAACAAAAGTAAGGTACAGAGATGGTTTAAAGCAAGGTTCAGGGTGCATGTAATCTTAGTCACTGTAGTACATGAATTATTAGAAATATGATGCTTACAAATTTGATAATTGCTTGTTGTTTCATTACTGTATACCCTTCATTTCTTCTGTTTTGTTTTTTGATCTTTGCAGCTTTCACTGTACTCCGTTCCTGGAGATCAGTCTAAATATGTGGAAGAGCCAAGGACCCAACTTGAAGAAAGCATCTCCCATCTCCGACATTATTGTGAACCGTATACAAGTTGGTGTCAGGTAAAGCTGTTCTGAAAATAATAGAATGAATGCATTTCTGTGTATAGAGTCAGCAGTGAAAAGTCTATATTGGCTGCATGTTTTCAGAACAAGGCATAATAAAGGGCCCCAGCTTAAGAGCACCCAACTTAAAAATGTTCCTCTGTGCCATCTCTGAAAGGGAGGAGAGAGCCCTAGCTTCTTGGTGGCAGCTGTTGCCATAGCTGCAGAGATAATTTCCCTCCCACTGGGCACAGAGTGTCACATTGCTTAGAGAGCAGAGGCCCATGGTACTTAGCTATTTTTTGGCCAGGCCTGCTTGACTTGCAGAATCTTAGTTCCCCAGCCAGAGCTTAAACGTGGACCATGGCAATGAAAGTGTTGAGTCCTAACCACTGAACCACCAGGAATTTCCCCCATGGTACCCACCTTGTTGGTCACGACTATGAAAACATTATTGTCCACCAAGGAGGAAAAGGGGGCTGGAACTGTAGTAGGAGAAAAAAAGATACAGTGTAAACATTTATATTAAAATTAGGATATTTCTCTCCTCACAGATTCTACAAGTCAGTACCGCTTCAAACAGAAATGGGTACAGAGCATTTCGAGTGCAACAATAGGAGGGTAGATGATAAAAGAGGGTGGAATTACATGTTTGAGTACTGAAGTGTTTCCTCTAGTGATCAGAGATCTGCATCTACAGATTGACCTGTACTGTTCAGGTTTTCGATCAGGCATGTCATTATATTTATGAAAGCTCACCTGCAGCTTTTAACATTGGAAACCGAAGTTTACAGTCTACAGAATGTTTTTGTGCTTTTTGATACATATATTTGCCATACTTGATTTTGAAAACTGATGACAAAGTAAAAGAATTTAGATGTATGTACTGTGATCTAGATTTACTTGGCTTAAGATTTATAAACCCAATTTTCATCCAAAACTTGTTTTAAAATTTTTAATTTTCACTGTCTGTACCAGTGCTGAACTCTTGTTCACCAATTTAGAATAAAAATGGTAAACACAGAACCTGTCAGCAACATAACTTAGGCCTTTAAACTACAGTATCATAACCATATTTTTGAGTTATGAAATACCTGAAGACTTTACATATAATGTGCTATAACACACTTAGAGTTTATTCTCTTGTTGTAGAAGATTTTTAAACCATCTGCTGGTGGTTAAGATAAGGTCAGCACGTTTGCAAATATTTTTGTACCATGTAGGCATGCCTGCATGACTACTGTTATTTCTCTCTTGCTGTTTTTGTGTGTGTGTGTGGTTAAAAGTACTTTGTCTCTTTACCTTTCGACCTAAGATTGCTTTTTTTTTTTTTTTACTTTTTCGTCTGTGCATGATGCTTAGTGCAGCAAAATGCCTTTGAAGCTGACAGAATAGTAATCAACATGTTTATTTGTACTACTTATCAGTAAAAAAGCTTTTTTTGTGATTATACTAGTTTTATTTTCATGTAGATTGAACTCTTCATGAATGAAAATAGTCATTATTCCCAGCTCCATTTTCAGACCTACAGGTTCTAGTCCCTTTCTTCAAGAACTGATTTAATTTTTCTTCTTAGTTAACAGATTATGCTAGCAAAAGAAGTAGCCAGTCAGTCTAGACAGTAATCTATAGCTTTTCTTTTTTTATGTGCAGAAAAAACCTATAATGGTTTTTTTGGAAGGTGGGAAGCAGAGGATCATGTTTGAGAAAAATGAAAAGCTCTGTTTTTTTTTTTTAATTTTTGGCCTCTTTTATTGGTTTTTTATTTGTTTATTTTCATCCATCTTTATTCTTTGGCCTGTGCGGGCCTCCCATTGCAGCGGCCTCTCTTGTCACAGAGCACAAGCTCTGGGCGCATGCGCTCCAGGACACTGGCTTGTAATTGGACACACCGGCCCAGCCGCTCCTTGGCATGTGGGATCCTCCTAGGCCAGGGATCGAACTGGTGCCCCTTGCACTGCAAGGCGGACTCTTTGCCCACTGGACCACCAGGGAAGGGAAGCCCCCTACAAAGGATTTTAATGAAGCGGTACTTTTTTTTCTTTTTTAATGTTCTTCATTACCTCTCCTAAATTCAGCATTTATTATTTAAGGCCATTTAACAGTGTTAGGATAACTTGCTCTGAATTGAAATGAATTAAGTAAATCGTTTTCCAAGTGGCAGCTGGTTCCTGATATCTTTTGATACCTACATATCTCTTTTTCCATTTTTACTGTAGACTTCTTGAAGGTCTAGGCTACCTTCTGGCCTAGTCCCTTGTTTTCTTTAGGATCTTCTGATGCTCAGTTTCTTTGACATTGGATGTTTTAAATGGGATTCTGTGGATGGACTCTCCAAATCTGAATAGAGACTGCTTTGTCCCATTAAAACTAATCATTCCTGCTTCGGATGGTCGGTTTTCAGATATAGGCTCTACAATCATGGTGAATCAGGAAATAGACTTAATATGAAAGAAAACTCACAGGAAAATGCCTTTGAAGCTGACAGAATAGTAATCAACATGTTTATTTGTACTACTTATCAGTAAAAAGCTTTTGTGATTATACTAGTTTTATTTTCATGTAGATTGAACTCTTCATGAATGAAAATAGTCATTATTCCCAGCTCCATTTTCAGACCTACAGGTTCTAGTCCCTTTCTTCAAGAACTGATTTAATTTTTCTTCTTAGTTAACAGATTATGCTAGCAAAAGAAGTAGCCAGTCAGTCTAGACAGTAATCTATAGCTTTTCTTTTTTTATGTGCAGAAAAAACCTATAATGGTTTTTTTGGAAGGTGGGAAGCAGAGGATCATGTTTGAGAAAAATGAAAAGCTCTGTTTTTTTTTTTTAATTTTTGGCCTCTTTTATTGGTTTTTTATTTGTTTATTTTCATCCATCTTTATTCTTTGGCCTGTGCGGGCCTCCCATTGCAGCGGCCTCTCTTGTCACAGAGCACAAGCTCTGGGCGCATGCGCTCCAGGACACTGGCTTGTAATTGGACACACCGGCCCAGCCGCTCCTTGGCATGTGGGATCCTCCTAGGCCAGGGATCGAACTGGTGCCCCTTGCACTGCAAGGCGGACTCTTTGCCCACTGGACCACCAGGGAAGGGAAGCCCCCTATAATGGATTTTAATGAAGCGGTACTTTTTTTTCTTTTTTAATGTTCTTCATTACCTCTCCTAAATTCAGCATTTATTATTTAAGGCCATTTAACAGTGTTAGGATAACTTGCTCTGAATTGAAATGAATTAAGTAAATCGTTTTCCAAGTGGCAGCTGGTTCCTGATATCTTTTGATACCTACATATCTCTTTTTCCATTTTTACTGTAGACTTCTTGAAGGTCTAGGCTACCTTCTGGCCTAGTCCCTTGTTTTCTTTAGGATCTTCTGATGCTCAGTTTCTTTGACATTGGATGTTTTAAATGGGATTCTGTGGATGGACTCTCCAAATCTGAATAGAGACTGCTTTGTCCCATTAAAACTAATCATTCCTGCTTCGGATGGTCGGTTTTCAGATATAGGCTCTACAATCATGGTGAATCAGGAAATAGACTTAATATGAAAGATTTAATCTCACAGGGAAAGGATTTCCACTTTAATTATCAAGGATATTGAGTTTTTTTCATCCTCTTTAATTTCAATAGAATGACAAAAAGGCTGGGTTGTTGAAACCACTCTACTTGAAATCTTTGCTTCCTTTGGCAATAATAAGCCATTCTGCTGAGCAATTTGTGGTGAACGGGAAATTACAAAAGAGAAAAACAACACAAAACCCCCAACAGACAGTAAGGCCCTTTGTTCAAAAAAAGCTAATAACATAATAATTTATTCAATAAAGACAAATAAATATTTATTGTTACTTTCTAACCAGCAAATCCTAGTCATTCTTTTTTTTTTTTTTTTGTAATCTTTTTAGGAAAAGTACCTCGAAAATAAGCCCAAGATGCAAAGTTTCATTCAATGGGGATTAGGTAAGTTGATTTTTAATTAGGCATGATCAGTTTGTTTGACATTGGATGTTTTAACTGGAATTCCATGGATGGGGTGCAAGAGATCTGTGAATTCCTTAAAATTGTATATAGAATTTTTGAGCTACTTGGATATTTCTGGAAAGAGGATCTATTTTTTTCATCAGGTTTCAGGAAACTAGTGTCCCCACTCAGGTAGGTCTCTTCAGGATCATTAGGATTGTTGGCCTAACAGGTGCAGGTACACTGGATTTTCTTTCCTTAAATCTGTTTCCAGATGCAGTGTCCTAATTCATCTATATGTTTTCAGAATTAGAATTGTTCATTGGTTAGGCTATTAACATATGTTTTAGAAGTCTAGAGACAGGAATGAGCTGGGTTGATGTGCCTAGGAAGGGCTTTATTGCATAATTCATAGTGTTTTTGCATGTTTCCTTTTGTTTTTTATCAATTCGATTGTTTTTCACATTCACTTAACACATACACTCATAAACTGGTTTCACAGTCTTGTGTTCTAACTAATATCAGGAACTGATAAATTAATAGACATTGATCATATTTCATTCCCCTTATTGGGCATCTAAACAGTCATCCTCTTCTTTTTACAAGTGTCTGTTTCCATGACAAAATAAACATGAGTACAGTTTATTTCTTTGAGAGATCATCAGAATGTTGATGTTCTGATACTCCTTAAGTATATTCTTCATTTGAAAATAAACATATTAGTAGCTTACCAGTTCTGTAAATTATTTGTGTAGGCTAGTATCTTAATTTAAAAGCACTTATTTAGTGCTTATTAAGTAACAGGAGCTAGTCCAGGTGCTTTGAAATATTAATTGATTTGGAATCCTCATAACAACTCTGGCAATTAGGTACTTTGTTACTTTCATTTTTTCCCTCAGGAAGCTAAAGATGTCTTGATCTTTTATCTCTGTGTGACTGAGGTGATCTCTTTGTTGTCACCTATCATATCCCATTGATTCATAGCAGTAAGCAGTATTTACAATATGAGGCTTTTTTTCTTCTCTTGGCCTCAGTTACTGCAAAGACTCTTAAGAAACATTCCATTATGAGTTACGTTGTTGTCTGCCAAGGCAACCAGTCCATTTCCCAGCAGTCACAGCCAAGACGTGTTAACTAAAAAGCTGGGCTTCAGCTTCAGTGCGGTCTTACAGTTCCATTTCTTTGTGATTTTCCTGCCTTGGCTCAGCTCACCAAGGCATCTGGGCATCCTATCACCTGCTCTGTATACATGGCTACAACTGAAAATAACATGCTGTTGGGCAAAAATAAAGAGAAGTAGAAAATTGCCTCAAAAAAAAAAAAAAAAGGAAAGAAAAATTGCCTCAAATGACCCAGACAAGTTAAAACCATGTTAAAGGCAAAGTAAGTAAAAGGCCAAATAGGAATTGGTGCAAAGAACACAGTTCCTATAGTGATGTTTAAAATGATCACCGCAGTTTCCAAAGAACCCAGGAAATGGAAAACTGGCACATGTCTAGTCGTATCTGGAGGAGAGAATTATTGAGTATTCATTCCAGTTAGTTCAGTTCCACTTTCATTTGTTAAGTCACCACCATGTCAGACATTGAAGAGAGAGACTGATGAAGACAGTGATCACAACCACTGAGGGTGGATATAATAAAGTGTTCAAATACTAGCACGAATACAGAGGTAGTTGTAGACCACCATCCAAGGTACAGAGAAAGGCGACTAGTTTAACAGAGATTGGGGAGTTGGAAGCAGTCAGAGAAGGAGTTCTGAGATGAGTCTCGAAGGAACAGAGTTAGTCACACCAAAACACGGGGGTGGGAATTGGCCGGCATTCCACACAGAGGGCACAGCGTAACCAAGCTTGGAATGGTGACTCTGTTGTGTGTGCTGGGAACTGGAAGCAGATGGGGAGTGCTAAAGATGTGGTTGAGAGACCTGACGGCTTTAAAGTCATGACCTAGCTGAAATCCCTTTGGTTCTTTCAGTATCCATTAGTTCCTACATGTGTTTCAGATCAATATCTGTTGAGTGAACATCTACTATTTACCAATGGAGGAAAGTGACATAGAAGTCTAAGCGGCCCACCATTAAGCAGCAGTTATTTGCTCTGAGGAGACAAACTATACCTGGATAATTAAACACAAGGGCTATACAATTAGGTACCAAGTAATGGTATAGAAAATTAATGTGGTAGGACTTCAAAGGCAAAAGAGCCCACATAGCTGTGAAATGATGAATTCAGGACAGGCTTTTCTGAGGAGGTGGGACTGAAGCTGGCTCTTGGTGGCATTGGCTCAGCAGAGAGAAGAGGAGGCATCTTGCAAATGAGGTCATCAGGCATGTTCAAGCATGGCAAACAGGCTCATGTGTTGCATTTATTTGTATTTATCTATCAGTAGTGACTTTTCCTCATATACTTGCACTGCAAGTTTCCTTCATTATCTAGATTTATTATGTTCCTTTCATAAAAATTGTTAAAGGCAAAGTAAGTAAAAGGCCAAATAGGAATTGGTGCAAAGAACACAGTTCCTATAGTGATGTTTAAAATGATCACCGCAGTTTCCAAAGAACCCAGGAAATGGAAAACTGGCACATGTCTAGTCGTATCTGGAGGAGAGAATTATTGAGTATTCATTCCAGTTAGTTCAGTTCCACTTTCATTTGTTAAGTCACCACCATGTCAGACATTGAAGAGAGAGACTGATGAAGACAGTGATCACAACCACTGAGGGTGGATATAATAAAGTGTTCAAATACTAGCACGAATACAGAGGTAGTTGTAGACCACCATCCAAGGTACAGAGAAAGGCGACTAGTTTAACAGAGATTGGGGAGTTGGAAGCAGTCAGAGAAGGAGTTCTGAGATGAGTCTCGAAGGAACAGAGTTAGTCACACCAAAACACGGGGGTGGGAATTGGCCGGCATTCCACACAGAGGGCACAGCGTAACCAAGCTTGGAATGGTGACTCTGTTGTGTGTGCTGGGAACTGGAAGCAGATGGGGAGTGCTAAAGATGTGGTTGAGAGACCTGACGGCTTTAAAGTCATGACCTAGCTGAAATCCCTTTGGTTCTTTCAGTATCCATTAGTTCCTACATGTGTTTCAGATCAATATCTGTTGAGTGAACATCTACTATTTACCAATGGAGGAAAGTGACATAGAAGTCTAAGCGGCCCACCATTAAGCAGCAGTTATTTGCTCTGAGGAGACAAACTATACCTGGATAATTAAACACAAGGGCTATACAATTAGGTACCAAGTAATGGTATAGAAAATTAATGTGGTAGGACTTCAAAGGCAAAAGAGCCCACATAGCTGTGAAATGATGAATTCAGGACAGGCTTTTCTGAGGAGGTGGGACTGAAGCTGGCTCTTGGTGGCATTGGCTCAGCAGAGAGAAGAGGAGGCATCTTGCAAATGAGGTCATCAGGCATGTTCAAGCATGGCAAACAGGCTCATGTGTTGCATTTATTTGTATTTATCTATCAGTAGTGACTTTTCCTCATATACTTGCACTGCAAGTTTCCTTCATTATCTAGATTTATTATGTTCTTGAGTCTGAATAATGAATTCATATGACAAAAGATACAATTTTTTTTTTCCGGAGTCTGGTATATTTGGTTCCAGAGTTTTAGAGAGCAAGCAGCAAAACTTCAGACAGCAACAGATCTATCCAAAGATTTATCCAAATTTATTCTGTTTCTGTGTTTGACTAGCAAGAGATTCCTGTATTTGTATTTCTTCCCTTATGAATAATTGATTCAGATTTGTTGCCTTCAAGAATTATGAAGGTAATCTAATGTTACTTTATTGTCAGAATGTCATCAGACTAAAAGTGTTTGAGAATTGGATACTTACTAGGTGACTAGTAAGTCATGTTTATCTCTCATGTAAAAATAACTTGTTGAAACATATTAATAGAAAATGAAGACTGCATTATTTGATAAGCATTTGATACTACGTATACTAATTATATGACTTGTTCTTTTTGTTTATTTTTATTTTTAATTGAAATATGCTCAATGTGTATATTTTATTTTTTAATAAGCAATTTATGGAACTATTTCCCGGTCTGATTCTATTGTAGACAGCTATGAATATCTCCAAAATGCACCCCCTGGATTTTTTCCAAGACTTGGTGTTATTGGTTTGGCTGGAGTTGTTGGACTCCTTTTGGCTAGAGGTAGGTACAGTTTTGTAGTTTTTTTTTTTTTTTTTTAAATACTTGATAAGTCAGAGGTAAGATATGTATTTCATTCTTTCTTTTCATTTACCAGTTTTTTGAATAATGAATTGGTTTCTGCATATGGCCTTTTTGGTATATAATTGATATGATTGTTTTGTCTAGTATATTTGATTTTAAACATATCATAGAAATTGTAAAAAAAATATGAAAGGGATTGTGTATTTTTGGTTAAGAAGTTAGTTATCCTTCATAGGCATGTTTACTTGGTAAAATTCCTGTTGCTCTTTAGTACAGAAAGTGAACTTTTGTTAACAAAGATCTTTCACACCTGAGAAACTATTTCTAAATGTTTCACTATTAAGATCAAGCTAGGGCTTCCCTGGTAGGCCAGTGGTTAGGAATCTGCCTGCTAATTCAGGGGACACAGGTTCGATCCCTGATCCAGGAAGATCCCACATGCTATGAGGCAACTAAGCCCACCCTCTGGAGCTTGTGAGCTGCAACTACTGAAAGCAACTGCTGAAGCCTGCACACCTAGAGTTCGTGCTCTGCAACAAGAGAAGCCACTGCAATGAGAAGGCCATGCACTGCAAAGGAGACTCAGCCCAGCCAATAAACAAATAAATAAAGATTAAAAAAAAGAGATCAGGCTATTAATCACAGTACAGTGATTTCATAGAGAGTTTATAATTTCTTGACATCTTACAGCTTCAGTGATGAATAAAAAAACTTTTAAAATAGTTAAAAGCTGACAAATATCAGCTTAAAGATCTTACTGCGTAAAGATCTTACGGCTGGATTATAAAACATTTATAGAAAATACAGGATGATAAAATACTTTACTATAATGAGATGAATTTGTTATGAACTACTTGAAGTTTGACAGTTGTAAAGTTTAGACAACAAAAATTTCTTAATCAGAAAGTTTATGAACTTTGTTTTTAGATTCCCGTAAGAGATAACTATAGAGACTAGTTTGGTAACCATTTCTCAATATCAAGAACCTTTCTTTACAAGCTTTAACCGTTCCTTTACAATCTGGAAGAATGCTGCTCTGGTGCCATTCCCTGAGCGTGTGGAATGGACTCCTGCTGTAGGTTCTGTGTCCTCCTCCCGTCTGGCACAGAATATATAAGAATTAAAAGCACAGTTTATTTTTGTTAATCAGCTTAGGCAATAGTTGAACCAGCTCTTTGTCCCAAACTTCTTTCCCCTCCTTCTGTAAAGCTGTCCAGAAAAGCATTCCTATCTTATTTAGATAGTGTTTAGAATTTATGAAGATCCCGAGGCCAGCGTGTTGGAATGTTGACTGGCTGTTAGAGAGCCAAGAATGTGGAATCGAGTGAGATTAGCTTCCTTCTTCCTCTCCGTAGGGAGAGCACACGGAACAGTTTTACAACTCCCTGTGCCATACATGCGCTCTGCACTGTGTTCCCCTCCCGCACATCCACTGGAGTGACTGTGCTGAGGATGACTGGGGACTGTGTTCTTCTGGGCAGATAAGCAACAGAAGGACACCTGGCGCTGGGGGGCCTTTGCCTTTGTTTTTGCTTGCTTGTTTGTTTAGATGTTCCCCTCACTTTTTCCTTTTCCTGAAAGGGCTCCAGTTGTATTAAAGTACTTTACAACCTTGATTTTTTTTTCAGTAAAGTACAGATAAACATGCACACACACTCATGCACATGTAACCGTACGACAAATCTTTTCCCATGCATGCTGGAATACAGGAGCCTGAGGTAAACACCATTGGGAAGGGGATCCTAAGCAAAAAAGTGGGAGGGTAAGTGTGTTTACTGGTAGTCTGAGTGATTTGCAGACCCCTTTAGGCAGATGCTGGCAGTAGTATGATGGGCACACAGTCCCTTCTGGTAAGATTTCTTTTCCTTCTTTTTCCAAGCATTTTATTTTAATGTAATTTTATTTTCTTTTTTTAATAAAGAAATTCAGGGTTTTAAAGTCTGAATTGCCTATATAAAAATTAAACAGGGCTTTACAACTCAATAGAGAGATTTCATTTATAATTAAGATTTTTTGTTGTTGTTGGGAATATCTCTTAAATGCTAGGCAATTGTTTATCCTTTTAAGCATAATTTTCCCCTTCCCCATTTTTTAAAACAATATTATTATAGAATATGTTGTGCTTAACATAGACAAATAATCTATAATAAAAATTATATGTATTTAAGGTATACAAAATATTGTCTATATATATACACACACACACACACATATTGGCGTAGACATCTATATATATAGTATAATGATTATTGGAATGGAGCTAATTAATGTATCTTCTCACATAGTTATCTTTTTTGTGATGAAAGCATGTAAATTCTCCTCTCTTAGCAAACGTCCAGGGTTCAATATTATTAACTGTAGTTATCATGCTTCACATTAAATCTCTAGACTTACTTATAACTGCACTTTTGTATCCTTTGACCAATATCTCCCCTTTTCTCTCACCTCCTCGCTCTTGATAACCACCCTTCTCGTCTCTGCTTCTGTATGGTTAACTTTTTTAGATTCTACATATCAGTGAGATCATGCATTGTTTTTGTCTTTCTGTTGGCTTATTTCACTTAGCATAATGTCCTCTAGGTTTATCCATATTTTTGCACATGGTAGAATGTCCTTTATAAAGGCTTATTAGTATTCCATTGCAAATATATACTACTTTCTTTATTCATTCCTCCACTGACAGACATGTAATTTGTTTTCATGTCTTGACTGTTGTGAATAATGCTGTAGGGAACATGGGATATTTCAGGCTACTGATTTTTACATTTCTCATTGTACAGATAAACATGCAAAATGGTGAGAATTTTCCCATGCATGCTGGAATACAGGAGCCTGAGGTAAACACCATTGGGAAGGGGATCCTAAGCAAAAAAGTGGGAGGGTAAGTGTGTTTACTGGTAGTCTGAGTGATTTGCAGACCCCTTTAGGCAGATGCTGGCAGTAGTATGATGGGCACACAGTCCCTTCTGGTAAGATTTCTTTTCCTTCTTTTCCAAGCATTTTATTTTAATGTAATTTTATTTTCTTTTTAATAAAGAAATTCAGGGTTTTAAAGTCTGAATTGCCTATATAAAAATTAAACAGGGCTTTACAACTCAATAGAGAGATTTCATTTATAATTAAGATTTTTTGTTGTTGTTGGGAATATCTCTTAAATGCTAGGCAATTGTTTATCCTTTTAAGCATAATTTTCCCCTTCCCCATTTTTTAAAACAATATTATTATAGAATATGTTGTGCTTAACATAGACAAATAATCTATAATAAAAATTATATGTATTTAAGGTATACAAAATATTGTCTATATATATCACACACACACACACATATTGGCGTAGACATCTATATATATAGTATAATGATTATTGGAATGGAGCTAATTAATGTATCTTCTCACATAGTTATCTTTTTTGTGATGAAAGCATGTAAATTCTCCTCTCTTAGCAAACGTCCAGGGTTCAATATTATTAACTGTAGTTATCATGCTTCACATTAAATCTCTAGACTTACTTATAACTGCACTTTTGTATCCTTTGACCAATATCTCCCCTTTTCTCTCACCTCCTCGCTCTTGATAACCACCCTTCTCGTCTCTGCTTCTGTATGGTTAACTTTTTTAGATTCTACATATCAGTGAGATCATGCATTGTTTTTGTCTTTCTGTTGGCTTATTTCACTTAGCATAATGTCCTCTAGGTTTATCCATATTTTTGCACATGGTAGAATGTCCTTTATAAAGGCTTATTAGTATTCCATTGCAAATATATACTACTTTCTTTATTCATTCCTCCACTGACAGACATGTAATTTGTTTTCATGTCTTGACTGTTGTGAATAATGCTGTAGGGAACATGGGATATTTCAGGCTACTGATTTCATTTCCTTTGAGTATACACCCAGAAGAGGGATTGCTGGATCATACGGATAGATTTCTTCAGCATTTAGCAGATAATGGTGATGACGGTGGCCAGGATTGTGGTGAAGACAAGAGATACCTCTCTGGAAGAGAAATGAGTGGATGATTATTCAGAAGAAGCCCCCTGGGAAGCCCCTATCCGCTTTTTCTTATATTTTCTTGACTTTAAAAAAAAAATTACTTTGGTCATTTCCAAGAGCTCTTTTCTGCTCTGTTTCACAGAGCTCATTTTTCTTTTAATGCAGTAGCTGCTTGAATTTATTGATGGTACTTCTCAAAAGGTTTAATTTGGTTTTAAGTTCTTCTCTTTCTTTGGATCGTTTTTCTGTCTTGCTTGTCTTGATGTTCTTTTTTATGTTGTAGGCTTGCCTCACCTTTCTTCAGTTGTACAGTCATGTTTATGAATAAAACAATTGAAACTCTAAAAGGAACTTTTTGCATATAGATAGGACTTACTGGCAAGTAGGTTCTCTCTCAGGGTGAGCTGAGAGGGAACTGACCTTAGATGGGGAAGATGACAGTGTCCACCTGAGCGAGACTGGACTCTGGACTGACACATACATGCCATCACACCAGCAGTCTCGGTTTTCGACAACAAATCCATGGCATTTCTTTAGAGGTGCCCTGCCCACCTTTTAAGATTTTTGTCTGGAGAGGTGGCCTGGCCACAGCAGTTTGGTACTGGCGTGGCATGGAAGAAAGAGAGGCTTGCCTAGTTGGTGCATAGAACTTTTATCTGTCCCCCTGGCTTGATCCCTGGCTGCCCTTCACCCTTCATAGTCCCTGCTGTGTCTGGGCTTCCAGGGAGTTGGCTCTCTACTCTGCTGTGGCCCTCCCCAGGACTTGATGACTCTGTGTCCTCTTGCTCCCGTCCATTCTCCGTTTTCTGAAACTTGGTTGACAGTTCTTAATAGCCAGTAGTTATACATTCTCTATTCATTGTCTTTCTTAGCAGTATTTTGTTCTTTCGCTGTTATTTTTATGGGGTATTAGACAGGAGAGGAGAGGAATGCTTGCATTTGGCATTTTAATAGGAAGCCAGTTTACTGTAAAAGAGTAAAAACCTTAGAAACCAAAATAATGTGTGGTTTTTCTTTTCAAAACTATCTCTTCTTTTTTTGTTTCCTTAGCAATGGTGATTCTCTTGAAAACATTGCATTGATGAAAAAAGCCAGGCGCAGAGGACTATATATTACATAATTCCATTTATACAAAATGTCTAGAGTAGGCAAATCCATAGAGCTAAAATGTACATTAATGATATCCTAGGGCTGAGGGTGATGGAGGAATTGGGGGTGACTGCTAATGGTTGTGGGGTTGCTTTTGGGATGATCAGTTCTAAAATTGTAATAATGGCTCTGCACCTCTGTGAATACACTAAAAGCCACTGAATGGTACCATTTAAGTGGGTGAGTTGTATGAATTTTATTTCCCTAAGGCTATGAAAATATGGTGCCCTTTCGGGTACATAGATATGAAGCATGTTTTCTGTCGGTCCAGAACCAGAGAAATCTTATTCACTGTTAGATGTACAAAGCAAACTGTGGTGGTAGAGACAATGAATCCTCTGATGGTGTCCACAACCTTTTATTTAATAGGTTCAAAAATAAAGAAGCTGGTGTATCCACCTGGTTTCATGGTATTTGCTGCCTCTCTTTATTATCCACAACAGGCCATCATATTTGTCCAGGTAAGTTAGATCCAGTAAGCTTGCATGTCCCTTGTTCTCACTTATGTATGTATGGGTTTACTGCTTCATTTAATTTTATTTTATAGCCTTTATAACATAAGAGTAAAATTTCTTTGCACATATAGATTTAAATGGTTTTTGTAGCAGATATAAATGGCTTTCTCCACTGTGTACCTCACTTCTGGCCTTCCGTCCAATGTCACTATTCAGAGAATGCAAGCTAATTTGAATATTAATCAGAAAATTTAATGTACCTTTTTTGCATAATTACATGGACATCTGGAGACTCAAATTCCAGAAGTTGGGGGCACTTGAATGCCTGCTACATTTCATTCATTGTCTTTCTTAGCAGTATTTTGTTCTTTCGCTGTTATTTTTATGGGGTATTAGACAGGAGAGGAGAGGAATGCTTGCATTTGGCATTTTAATAGGAAGCCAGTTTACTGTAAAAGAGTAAAAACCTTAGAAACCAAAATAATGTGTGGTTTTTCTTTTCAAAACTATCTCTTCTTTTTTTGTTTCCTTAGCAATGGTGATTCTCTGGAAAACAGGGCATTGATGAAAAAGTACAGGGGCAGAGGACTATATATTACATAATTCCATTTATACAAAATGTCTAGAGTAGGCAAATCCATAGAGCTAAAATGTACATTAATGATATCCTAGGGCTGAGGGTGATGGAGGAATTGGGGGTGACTGCTAATGGTTGTGGGGTTGCTTTTGGGATGATCAGTTCTAAAATTGTAATAATGGCTCTGCACCTCTGTGAATACACTAAAAGCCACTGAATGGTACCATTTAAGTGGGTGAGTTGTATGAATTTTATTTCCCTAAGGCTATGAAAATATGGTGCCCTTTCGGGTACATAGATATGAAGCATGTTTTCTGTCGGTCCAGAACCAGAGAAATCTTATTCACTGTTAGATGTACAAAGCAAACTGTGGTGGTAGAGACAATGAATCCTCTGATGGTGTCCACAACCTTTTATTTAATAGGTTCAAAAATAAAGAAGCTGGTGTATCCACCTGGTTTCATGGTATTTGCTGCCTCTCTTTATTATCCACAACAGGCCATCATATTTGTCCAGGTAAGTTAGATCCAGTAAGCTTGCATGTCCCTTGTTCTCACTTATGTATGTATGGGTTTACTGCTTCATTTAATTTTATTTTATAGCCTTTATAACATAAGAGTAAAATTTCTTTGCACATATAGATTTAAATGGTTTTTGTAGCAGATATAAATGGCTTTCTCCACTGTGTACCTCACTTCTGGCCTTCCGTCCAATGTCACTATTCAGAGAATGCAAGCTAATTTGAATATTAATCAGAAAATTTAATGTACCTTTTTTGCATAATTACATGGACATCTGGAGACTCAAATTCCAGAGTTGATGGTTGTAGGTCATTCTCAGTTTGGGTGTATCTGGTCACTGGCCTGCCCTCCTTGGAGATGCAGGCATGGGCCTTGTGCTCTGGTGCCTTCTCTCTCTGGTGCTGGCCTCACTTTCCTTGCTGGGAACTTCAGGGGTTGCAGTTCTGCTGCAAATGCCCTTCTCAGAGCTGTCAGTTGGCTGCTCCTTTCTTACCCTTGAGGCCTCAGCTTGATGGCATACTGGCAGGTAGAACATGGTGGCCGAGACACGGGTAAAGTGGATGCCCTTGTCAGCTCAAGCTGCTGGGACAAAATACCACAGCCAGTGAGGCTTGAATAACAAATTTATTTTCTCACAGTTCTGAAGACTGGAAGCCCAAGAGCAAGGTATCAGCAGGGTTGATTTCTCCTGAGGCCTCTCTCTTTGACTCACAGATGGCCGCCGTTTCCATGTCCTTGCGTGGCCTTGTCACTGTGCACACGCTTCCCTGATGTGTCATCCTTGCCTTATAATGGCACCAGTTATATTGGATTAGAGCTCCACCCTTATGACTTCACTTGACCTTAATTGCCTTTTTTAAAGGCCCTTTTTTCAAACACAGTCACACTGTGGGTTAGGGCTTCAACATACGAGTTTTGAGGGACATAGTTCAGTCTATAACAGCTGGACCAGCAGTTCTCAGACTGTAGTCCTGGAATCAGCAGCATCAAGAGTGCCTGGGAACTTGTTAGAAATGCAAGTTTTCAGGTCCCTACCCCAACCTATTGACTCAGACACTGAGAGTTATGACCAGCTGTCTTGTGTTTTAGCAAGCCCTCTGGGGGATTTTTGCCAGTATTTGAGAATCACTGATAAAGACTACACTCCCTCAGGACAAGTGGTGTCTGGACTTAGAGGGACTGTACACATGGACTCCCTTGGAAAACTGGCAAGAGCAAGACAGACTTGAGGTTCTGAGATCCTAGGCAGCTTATGGGAATGGGGACTCATTTTCCAGGAAACATGATAGTGCCATCACTGAAACTGATCCTTGAGGGCTCTGCGGCAGACCAACCTGACATTGTGGCCCCTGGAGTCCTTGCAACATATTTGAATCCAGATTCCTAGACGCTGCTCCAGTTGTAGGTGGGAGCTCAGTGGCTCCACTTGTGGGAAATTGTTGGTGCTGGTAATACCAGTACGATCTTTGTAACATGCGTTTGATCTTGTTTATAGCAATCCTAGAGGCAGACAGTTAATGATCCTCTGCCTGCTTCAGCCCCAGCTCTGGAACAGTGAATCACGTCTGCCTGCCTCAGATCACAAAAATAATCAAACATCATCTCAGTCTGTTACGGTTTTGTTTTTTTTTTTTTTCTAATATTTATTAATTTACTTGGCTGTGCTGGGTCATAGTTGCAGTATGTGGGATCTAGCTCCCTGACCAGGGATCAAACCCAGGCCCCCTGCACTGGGAGCCTGGAGTCTTAACCACTGGCCCACCAGAGAAGCCCCTGTTACAGTTTAAATAGTAAATTGGCTGCTAGCTGAGAAGCATATGTAGCTGCTCTCTGAGTAGAGGTCTTTTTTTTGTTTTTTGTCTTAGATGCCACAGCATGTGTTGCAAAAGATTTTCTTTTTCGGTATTCACAACCAAAATAGTAGCATGCAAATCTGAGTTGTATTCTAATTTATTTTTAAGGTCAGTGCAAAGGAGTTTTGTCTTATTTTTCTGTACGCAGAGTAAGCCAGAAGAAAGCTAGTAACTGTTTTCACTAGGAATAAAACATTAGTGATCTATTTAGATGATGAAAAAGTTCTGAAAATGGATGATTGTGATGGTTGCATAACATTGTGAATGTAATTAATGCCACTGAAGTGTATACTTAGAAGTGGTTAAAATGGTAAAATGTGTATTTTTCACAATAAAACAAAACAAACATCAGTGATTGAAAGAGAATTTCTTATACTGTTTTAGTGTCACTTAGTTCCTATTTCACAGTTTCTTTTCTACTTCCATTTTTTTTCCCTTTTAATGAATGCCATGGCCTTAGACAAGTTGCGTAATCACTTATGTTTTGTTTTCTGTTCAGTAGTGTTTGAAGAAAAGTTCTGTAAGAAAAGCCTTAAAGTGATGCCGAATATTATTTTTCTCTCAGAAATTTAAAACACTGATAACAGTGCCATACTGATAGTAAGTGCTTGATACATCTACCAATGGGTCTGAGAATCATGTCATATCATATTTTAAGAGCAGTTGGAGCAACTGGAAGAATGTAACTTGTAAGAAACCAGCATATTGCAGCAACCATTGGATTTACTAGCACTCTGACCTTAGACAAGTCACTTGGCCTCTGAATAGTTCCTTATTATCTTTGCCTACGTACCAAATAGGATTGTTATATAGAATAGAGATAAATCATGTAAATGTGCTTGGTGAAGTAAAATGCTTTATATACACAAATGATTATACAAATTAGGAAAACAGTAATAATTGCTTCCAGAAAATTGAAGTAATGTCATTTAGAAGACTGATCAACAATGAATGCAAATTATTGGAAGGTTTTTTTTTTTTTTTAAGAAAGCTTAACACTTAAACAAAAGTTTCTCTTGCGTCCCTGGTGGTGCAGTGGGTGGAGAGTCCGCCCTGTAGTGCAGGGGGCACCGGTTCAATCCCTGGCCTGGAAGGATCCCACATGCCACGGAGCAGCTGGACCTGTGTGTCTGGTTGGGAGCCAGTGCTCTGGAGCACATGTGCCCAGTGTCGGTGCTCTGCAACGAGAGAGACCACTGCAATGGGAGGCCCACACAGGGCAAGTAATAAAGATGGATGAAAATAAATAAATAAAAAACCAGTAAAAGATGCCAGCATTTAAAAAAATAAATAAAACCTTATTAAAAAAAAAAAGTTTCTAGTCATTAAAGTTAGCAGACCAAAGGTGGACAAATGCATTTTAAGATAGGGAGCTCACTGATCCCAAAATATTCTCTGACCCTGGGCCCTGCCTATCCACATGTTGTAGAAAGGATTTTGGAGCAGTAGGCAAAAGCCCTGTAGAAACTCAAAGAGTTATGTTTTGAGGGATCTGGGAAGACTAAGCATCTTTACTGGGATCACCTGGGTTTTTTTTACCTAGCCCCTAAAATGAATGAATGATTTTCATCTTGAGATTCAGACTTGATTGGCTGTTATGTGCCAGATGTGATGTGTAGAAACCTTCTTTCTTGAAGAAAAGTTCTGTAAGAAAAGCCTTAAAGTGATGCCGAATATTATTTTTCTCTCAGAAATTTAAAACACTGATAACAGTGCCATACTGATAGTAAGTGCTTGATACATCTACCAATGGGTCTGAGAATCATGTCATATCATATTTTAAGAGCAGTTGGAGCAACTGGAAGAATGTAACTTGTAAGAAACCAGCATATTGCAGCAACCATTGGATTTACTAGCACTCTGACCTTAGACAAGTCACTTGGCCTCTGAATAGTTCCTTATTATCTTTGCCTACGTACCAAATAGGATTGTTATATAGAATAGAGATAAATCATGTAAATGTGCTTGGTGAAGTAAAATGCTTTATATACACAAATGATTATACAAATTAGGAAAACAGTAATAATTGCTTCCAGAAAATTGAAGTAATGTCATTTAGAAGACTGATCAACAATGAATGCAAATTATTGGAAGGTTTTTTTTTTTTTTTAAGAAAGCTTAACACTTAAACAAAAGTTTCTCTTGCGTCCCTGGTGGTGCAGTGGGTGGAGAGTCCGCCCTGTAGTGCAGGGGGCACCGGTTCAATCCCTGGCCTGGAAGGATCCCACATGCCACGGAGCAGCTGGACCTGTGTGTCTGGTTGGGAGCCAGTGCTCTGGAGCACATGTGCCCAGTGTCGGTGCTCTGCAACGAGAGAGACCACTGCAATGGGAGGCCCACACAGGGCAAGTAATAAAGATGGATGAAAATAAATAAATAAAAAACCAGTAAAAGATGCCAGCATTTAAAAAAATAAATAAAACCTTATTAAAAAAAAAAAGTTTCTAGTCATTAAAGTTAGCAGACCAAAGGTGGACAAATGCATTTTAAGATAGGGAGCTCACTGATCCCAAAATATTCTCTGACCCTGGGCCCTGCCTATCCACATGTTGTAGAAAGGATTTTGGAGCAGTAGGCAAAAGCCCTGTAGAAACTCAAAGAGTTATGTTTTGAGGGATCTGGGAAGACTAAGCATCTTTACTGGGATCACCTGGGTTTTTTTTACCTAGCCCCTAAAATGAATGAATGATTTTCATCTTGAGATTCAGACTTGATTGGCTGTTATGTGCCAGATGTGATGTGTAGAAACCTTCTTTCTTATCTGATTTTTCAGGAATTTCCCATATCAGCATTTTTTCCCTTGAAATTGTGAAAGTTTAAAATAACCTATTTTTTTTTTTTTTTTAGTTTTTTAAAATTTTTATTTTACTTTTTACTTTTACAGAGTTTTGTTGTTTACAGATATGTATGATCCCAGATTAGTCATATGCATATCCTCCCCATCCCACCCCTCCAGGCCATTGCCCAGCACCCCTGCAGGATCCCCTTTTCTCATGGCGCAATGACAATAGCTATTTTTTTTCACATATGATAGTATAGGAAAATAACCTATAATTTATGGCAAATTATTTTAGACATTAACTATATATTTATAAACTATTTTTTTCTTATATACTATCATTCTTTCTACTTTTTTATTTGTTTATATTATATAGTTTTAATGTGTATGTTCCAGGAATCCTGTGGTTATCGTACACTTAAATAGAATTCTTTTGGAAACAGAACAAAGAAAAACAGAAAATTCTCTTCTTTACCACTTCATGTATGGAATAGCAATGGATCTTTTATATTTTATTTCAAGGTCAGTGGAGAGAAATTATATGACTGGGGTTTACAAGGATACATAGTTGCAGAAGATTTGTGGAAGGAGAACTTTCAAAAGGTGAGAAAGATCTTTTTCATTATCTTCCTTTTGGTTTAAATGTGTGGTTTCTTTAAGATTTCATGAGATTCTTGATAATCTTGTTGTTTGTTCTTGGTTTTTCTGTTTGTATTTCCTAATGCTTCTGGCTCGGATTCTCGGGTGGCCTTTATTGGAGGAGCCATAGAACATCTCTGCCTTTGTTTTTAGCAGGGGTGAATATAAGTCGAGGTCATAAAATATATTCCACTTCTATCTTAGACCACAACTTCCACTATATTGTATTTACAGTTTGCTCAAAGTTTTGCATATTATCTGAAAGTTTTATCAGACCTAGATTTGAAGGGAACATTATTCGAAAAGACAAATAACCAAGACGACTCCTCTTGCTGTTTCACTCATAGGCTCCCTTGTTTGCTTTATCAGTGCAGTATGTGTTCATCCCCTAGCCTCTGGGCCCAGTTAAGTGCGTATAAGGGACCAGACACCAGTTACAGGCCACTGTGCTGAGTAGTGAGTGAGTAGCAGAGGAGAAGAGATGGAGGAATTATAAGGATGTGCCCTTTTTTTGTCTCTTCTTGCAGCCACTTAGCTGATTAAATGTTGCCCGTGTTTGCTGTAACATTTTTTTTTTTTAAGATTTTATTTACTTATTTATTTTGGTGGGGGGAGGGGAGCAGGCGGGCCACTTCTATTGGTCTTTCATTTCTCCATTTTCATCCATCTTTGTTATTTGGCCCGTGTGGGCCTCCCATCGCAGCAGCCTCTGTTGTAGCAGGGCACTGGCTCCGGGCGCATGCGCTCCAGAGCTCCGGCTCGGTAGTTGGACACATCAGTCCAGCCGCTCCGTGGCACGTGGGATCCTCCCAGGCCAGGGCTCGAACCGGCGCCCCTTGCACTGCAAGGCAGTGTCCTTACCCACTAGACCACCAGGGAAGCCCCTGCTGTAACATTTTCTCTTTCCTCTTATAAAGCAAGAGTGAGTGTAGAACAAGAGTGAGTGTCTCCAAGCACTCAGAGACACAGCTCGATGAGGATAGAATTAGAGTTCTTATTATTAACATGTGTTTTACATCATAGAACACTTGATTCGGGCCATCTCAAATCAAAGTACTCTTTTTAAAAATATAAATACCTGTCTCAAAATTAAAGTCCAGGATTTCAAACTGGAATTTGGAAGTAACATCATAGAATAAATTATAAGCCCTCCTCATTATTTACATAAATAACCTTCCAGTGAAATCTTAAGACTAGTTTTTGTACTGGTGATTTCTAAAGGAATTAGCCTCTATTGAGCCTGTTTAAAACCAACTAGCTCTTGAGTAGGAAGTTCTATATTAATATCAAGTGCCCTTTGGCAATCCCTTTTAAAGAATAAACACTCATAGTTTTATTTTCATTTCTCTGGCATTTTCTTTGGAAGCTCTCTTTCCTGTTTAAAACATTATTCGAAAAGACAAATAACCAAGACGACTCCTCTTGCTGTTTCACTCATAGGCTCCCTTGTTTGCTTTATCAGTGCAGTATGTGTTCATCCCCTAGCCTCTGGGCCCAGTTAAGTGCGTATAAGGGACCAGACACCAGTTACAGGCCACTGTGCTGAGTAGTGAGTGAGTAGCAGAGGAGAAGAGATGGAGGAATTATAAGGATGTGCCCTTTTTTTGTCTCTTCTTGCAGCCACTTAGCTGATTAAATGTTGCCCGTGTTTGCTGTAACATTTTTTTTTTTTAAGATTTTATTTACTTATTTATTTTGGTGGGGGTGGGGGTGGGGAGGGGAGCAAGCGGGCCACTTCTATTGGTCTTTCATTTGTCCATTTTCATCCATCTTTTTTTTTTTCTTTGGCCCGTGTGGGCCTCCCATCGCAGCAGCCTCTGTTGTAGCAGGGCACTGGCTCCGGGCGCATGCGCTCCAGAGCTCCGGCTCGGTAGTTGGACACATCAGTCCAGCCGCTCCGTGGCACGTGGGATCCTCCCAGGCCAGGGCTCGAACCGGCGCCCCTTGCACTGCAAGGCAGTGTCCTTACCCACTAGACCACCAGGGAAGCCCCTGCTGTAACATTTTCTCTTTCCTCTTATAAAGCAAGAGTGAGTGTAGAACAAGAGTGAGTGTCTCCAAGCACTCAGAGACACAGCTCGATGAGGATAGAATTAGAGTTCTTATTATTAACATGTGTTTTACATCATAGAACACTTGATTCGGGCCATCTCAAATCAAAGTACTCTTTTTAAAAATATAAATACCTGTCTCAAAATTAAAGTCCAGGATTTCAAACTGGAATTTGGAAGTAACATCATAGAATAAATTATAAGCCCTCCTCATTATTTACATAAATAACCTTCCAGTGAAATCTTAAGACTAGTTTTTGTACTGGTGATTTCTAAAGGAATTAGCCTCTATTGAGCCTGTTTAAAACCAACTAGCTCTTGAGTAGGAAGTTCTATATTAATATCAAGTGCCCTTTGGCAATCCCTTTTAAAGAATAAACACTCATAGTTTTATTTTCATTTCTCTGGCATTTTCTTTGGAAGCTCTCTTTCCTGTTTAAAAAATTCCTTAAGTCCACACTGAATTTAATATGGGAAAGGAGGTAGACTGTTAGGAAAGCTATACACAGCATTAGAAAGACATGTGGCAAATGAAACTCTGCCTTGTTTCTGAGCGCTTGCTGTGGTGTCAGTGCAGAAGGGATGCACACGAGAACCACGGTTGGGGAGTGGGTTCCCCTGGGAGTCTCTGAGGGTTCACTGTGGTGTCAGGCAGACATGTGCTCACCAATGGGCCTGTGGTTGGAATGAAGATGAACAGGCCAGCATTTTATGACAATTTGAAAGCGTTGGATATTTAAGCCACTCGTATTTCCAGGCAAGTCTTTGGGGAGTGAGGTAGTAAAGATACCTAATTCGCCTGAGGTTGGTCTGTATGTCGTTTCTGGTCTCCTCTCTGTGCCCTTGCCTTTTTGAGACTCTCTAAGAGCTTAAGATTCTCTCATTCATTTTCTCTCAAAGCACAATTCTGACAGCTGTCTGTTGTGAATAGAAGGGTAATAAAATGGATGTTCACTACTTAAACCTTTAGCACAGGTTTTAAGTGAAAAATATCAGAAGGCCTATTAATTCAAGATTTGATGTACTTAGATTTGGGGAATTATTTGATAGTGAAATGCTTTTTGTTTTATTGATTTCCTTGCTCCCCTCTTGTTGGATTTTGTGGGTTTCAATATATTTTGTTCGTTTTTTGTTTGTTTTTGCTTTACTAATGAGAATAAAAATTTAACATACCCTGTAACAAGAATCTTTTGGGGCCCAGGAACTCTTTGAAGGGAATTGGGGAACACTTCATGAAGGAGATTTTCAGTTTTTTAGCATGTTTGGAAATTGGTTTTCAAGTCAAGCTTCAATTACCAGTCTCAAATTAGGCACAGTTTGATTCATAGTTGTTTATACTATAATCATGAAACTGATATACACACTCTTGGTTGTAAATAACCAAAAGAAATTTATGGCCATTGTATTTAAAATGGGACCCTGAAATTTTAAGTGCTATGATGGTATGAATGATGTCATCACAGTGGGTCTAGGTGTTTTCTTTTTTTGAGATAAAAGAACATATAAAATATATGTCATAAAATATAAGATATACAATAACTCTACATATATGTATATTTATAGTTTAAAATCCAGCAATATAATGACCATACATATACCAACCATCCATCTATCTCTAAAAATAGGAAATTACCAATGTCTTTCAACTGTTTCCTATGCCCCTCCATTTCCCCAGAGAGAACTACTATCCAGAATTTTGTGGTTTTCATTCCCTTGTTCTTTAAATTTTTCTTGTAGTTTAACCACATGCATATTTATTGTAAAACACTATAGTTCATATTGCCTGTTTTTTACCTTTATAACATAACTATATCAAATGTACATGTAAATATATAGTTTGTTTAGATGGAGTCTCACTGTGTATTATTTTGCAAGTTGTTTTGTTCCCTAAGCTTTTCACTGTGTTTTTTTATGTGGTAAAATGCCCATGTAGCGTTGGATTCCCTCGTATACTTTTTCTTGACAGTTTTGTCTCCTCTCTGTGCCCTTGCCTTTTTGAGACTCTCTAAGAGCTTAAGATTCTCTCATTCATTTTCTCTCAAAGCACAATTCTGACAGCTGTCTGTTGTGAATAGAAGGGTAATAAAATGGATGTTCACTACTTAAACCTTTAGCACAGGTTTTAAGTGAAAAATATCAGAAGGCCTATTAATTCAAGATTTGATGTACTTAGATTTGGGGAATTATTTGATAGTGAAATGCTTTTTGTTTTATTGATTTCCTTGCTCCCCTCTTGTTGGATTTTGTGGGTTTCAATATATTTTGTTCGTTTTTTGTTTGTTTTTGCTTTACTAATGAGAATAAAAATTTAACATACCCTGTAACAAGAATCTTTTGGGGCCCAGGAACTCTTTGAAGGGAATTGGGGAACACTTCATGAAGGAGATTTTCAGTTTTTTAGCATGTTTGGAAATTGGTTTTCAAGTCAAGCTTCAATTACCAGTCTCAAATTAGGCACAGTTTGATTCATAGTTGTTTATACTATAATCATGAAACTGATATACACACTCTTGGTTGTAAATAACCAAAAGAAATTTATGGCCATTGTATTTAAAATGGGACCCTGAAATTTTAAGTGCTATGATGGTATGAATGATGTCATCACAGTGGGTCTAGGTGTTTTCTTTTTTTGAGATAAAAGAACATATAAAATATATGTCATAAAATATAAGATATACAATAACTCTACATATATGTATATTTATAGTTTAAAATCCAGCAATATAATGACCATACATATACCAACCATCCATCTATCTCTAAAAATAGGAAATTACCAATGTCTTTCAACTGTTTCCTATGCCCCTCCATTTCCCCAGAGAGAACTACTATCCAGAATTTTGTGGTTTTCATTCCCTTGTTCTTTAAATTTTTCTTGTAGTTTAACCACATGCATATTTATTGTAAAACACTATAGTTCATATTGCCTGTTTTTTACCTTTATAACATAACTATATCAAATGTACATGTAAATATATAGTTTGTTTAGATGGAGTCTCACTGTGTATTATTTTGCAAGTTGTTTTGTTCCCTAAGCATTATGTTTATAGGCTGTATATGGCTGTAGTGTTTTAATTTATGCTACCATGGAATTTTTCTTTGTGGTAAAATGCCCATGTTGATGGCTGGTTGGGTGGTTTTCAGTATATCTCTGTTGTACACACAACTGTGAGCCTATTTTTGTACATGTGTCATGCTTTATTAAGAGTTTTTCTAGGCCTAGATTCCTAGTTCATAGGGTCTGCACATCAGTTTTAACTAGATGACAAATTTTCTGTTTTGCCAGTCTGGTGCCTTTGAAATAGTTTTTCACTGTGTGTGTGTTGGGGGACTTTGTTTTGTTCCCCAATTTTTATTTTGAAAAAAAAAAAAAACAAAAAACTCAAAACTGCATAGCACTTGTAGGAATAGTACAGAGAATATACCCTTCAGGTAGATTCAGCAATTAACAGTTTGCTGCATTTGCTTTGTCTATGTTTTTGCACATGCCTGGGCACTGACGAGTGTGTATTTTATTTTCCTAAACCATTTAAGTGTCATAGATATGGCACTTTCTACCCATATCTAATTCAGCATACATTTCCAAAGAATATGGTCCTTTACTTATATAATCACAATATCATTATCATGCTCAGGAACATCGACACTTCATTGTTTACACAGATGTTATCTAATCTGCGGTCCATAGTCAGATTTCCTTAGTTCTGCCAATAATGTGCTTTCTTTCAACTGTTTTTGCATTTATTTTTATAGCTGAGTGAATTATTAAAGGCATACACTCTTTTTTTGGCACGGGGCGGGTTGGGGAGGGAGGGGGGTGGGCGGGCCACTTCTATTGGTCTTTTGTTTATCTATTTTTCATCCGTCTTTGTTCTTTGGCCCGTGTGGGCCTCCCATTGCAGTGGCCTCTGTTGTCGCAGAGCACCGGCTCTGGGCGCGTGCGCGTCAGAGCTCTGGCTCGTAATTGGACACATCAGTCCAGCCGCTCCGCGGCACGTGGGATCTTCCCAGGCCAGGGCTCGAACCGGCGCCCCTTGCACTGCAAGGCAGTGTCCTTACCCAGTGGACCACCAGGAAAGCCCAGCATACCCTCTTGTAACCATCATCTATAAAAAAAAACAAAACAAAACAATTTTGTCAGCCTTCCCAGAAGCCCTTCCGTGTAGTTCACCCCAGTCACAATCTTCCCTTTCCTACTAGCCTGACTTCTACAGTTGGGAGTAACTTCCTTGTCTTTCTTGTTTTTTTTTTTTTTTTGGCTGCTTCTATTGATCTTTCATTTATTTATCTTTGTTCTTTGGCCTGTGTGGGCTTCTCATCACAGCAGCCTCTCTCGTCGCAGAGCACCAGCTCTGGGCACACGTGCTCCGGAGCCCCGGCTCTGTAGTTGGACACTTCGGTTCAGCCGCTCCGCAGCACATGGGATCTTCCCAGGCCAGGGCTTGAACCGGCGCCCTTTGCACTGCAAGGCGGTGTACTTACCCACTGGACCACCAGGGGAAGCCCCTGTAGTTCTTATTCTTGTTGGAGTTCAGGTTGTTCCATTTTGGCTGGTAGACGCTGGCTCTGACGTGATGCAAGGGCTCTGCAATAGTTTCCTGGCTGTCTGGCATGTCATAATGGTCTTAGAATTTCTCTTTGTTGTTTCAGTGTACATCCTTTGCTAACTAGTGGAATTTTTTCACATATCTATTGGTTTCTTCTTGAAATGCCTGTTCATATCTTTTGACCATTTTTTATGTGAGTCATTAGTTCCTTTCTTAATTATTAATGTAAAGGTCTTTATTTTTTCCTAGATACTAATATTTGTGGTCACATGTTTGTAGATGTCTTCTGGTTGAAGCTTGTCTTTTCACTTTTGGTGTCTTTTGATGATCAGGAGTTCTTAATGTAGTTGATTCATAGATCATTTCCATTATAGTTTTCACTCTTTGACTCCAGGCACTTAATAAAGGTGGGAAACTATTCATTGATTGTTCATTGCTAATCTGAAACCCCTTCAGAACCCAGCCCAGAGTCCGAGTTTCAGAGAGGGAGGCCAGTGGTGGGTGTCAGGCCCCAGCGTCACAGATGGCCCTTTTGGAGTTGTCTTCTAAATTAGCCAAACACAGCAATGTGTTTCAGTAAAAGTCTTGTTTAATTTTCAGTAGGTTTTTAAAAAAATGTGACAGTTGAGGGTTTCCCTGGTGGTCCTGTGGGTAAAGAGTCCGCCTTACAGTGCAAGGGACACCAGTTCGATCCCTGGGTCGGGAAGATCCCACGTGCTACAGCTAGACCGATGTGTCCAATTACGAGCCAGTGCTCTGGAGGGCATGCAGCCAGAGCCAGTGCTCTGCAACGAGAGAGGCCGCTGCAATAGCAGGCCCACACAGGCCAAAGAATAAAGATGGATGAAAATAAATAAATGAAAAAACAATAAAAGAAGCCAAAAAAAAAATGTGACAATTGACTATCAAAGAATTACAGAATGACTGCTAATAACCAGCAATAACTAAAAAGAAAAAGCTTCATAATTCTTTGAAGGGCAGAGAAATAGAAATATAAACCTATTAGCAATGTGAAAACTGAGCAGAATTTCTAATGCTGAGCTTTTAACAGTTGTATTTAAGCCTTAGCTGGCTCAGCAGAAAAATAAAAGGGAAGCAGCAGCCATCATCCTGAGTAAATCCTGTTTTCTCTTCCTCTATTTGAAATTCCTCAGCTTTCTAAACACTCAAATTTAGCTGTAAGTTATATGATTTTAAAATGATCATCTTTGAGATAAGGCAGTCACAGGAGAAATACTGTATGAATTCACTGACACGAAATATCTAAACCAGTCAAATTTATAGAAGCAGAGTAGAATAATGGCTGCCAGGGAATCAGGGGAGGAGTAAATGGGGAGTTGCTGTACAATGGGTATAAAATTTCAGTTATGCAAGATGGTAATTCTAGAAATCTGCTGTACAACACAGTGCCTATAGTTAACATTGCTGTATTGTACATAAAAATTTGTCAGGAGGGCAGATCTCATGTTTACTGTTCTTACTACAACAAAATAAAACTAAAGACAGTGTGGTGGGTTTTCCATCAAGCTAAATTTGTTGTGAGTTTGTGTCCTAGTTTCTAGTTGTTGATATTTTAAATTCTAAGAGATAAAAGGTACTACTTAGCCAAATAAAAAGTAAGAAGTGAAAAAAAGTCTCCTTTTTTTTTTTTTTTTTGAAAGGCATACACTTTTGGTATAAGAAAAGGTAGACAAGGCAGGATGCAGCGTGACCTAGTAGCCAAGAGAGTAGACTCCAGAGTGGACATGCCAGGCTCTTCTCCAACTCCCACCCCACCCCAACCTCTCACAAGCCTTGAAACCTTGGGAAATTGTTCTGGGAAATGGGTGTTGTTTTGAGGATTCAGTAGGTTTATCTACATCAGAAGCAGAGAAAATGGACCGACCTTGGACATGGTAGCCATGGTAGATGCCATATGACTTCTGCAAAGGAGAAGGCAACATCTCCTGATGGAACATGGAACAGTGGAGCTTATTATACTTATTAGTCAAAAGTCCTCCTATCTGTTTTAGTTTCCTATTGCTGCTGTACAAATGACCACAAATTTACTGACTGAGGGTAATACAGATTTATTATCTTAGATTCTGAAGGTCAGGGGTCCAGTGCTAAATGAAGGTGTCAGCAGGGCTGTTTTCCTTTCTGAAGGTTCCAGGGGAGAATTCACTTCTTGCTCATTCAGGTTATTGACAGAATTCAGTTTCTTGGCCATTATAGGACCAAGGTCTGCTCTGCTGACTATCAGCTGAGGGCAGTTCCCAGCCTCTAGAGACTGCAGCCTTCCTTATCTCCCAGCCCTCTTCCTCTGTCTTCAACACCAGCCTCTGAAGAGGAGCCCTTTTCGTGTCCCATTTCTTGGACACTATCTCCTGTCCTCTTACTTTATAGGAACCCATGTGATTCAGTTGGGCCCACCCAGATAATCCAAGATAATCTCTAATCTGTAAGGTAGGGTAGTTAGCAGCCTTGACTCAGGTGCCACCGTAATTCTCCTTTGCCATGTACAGTAGCACAGTCACAGGTTTCAGGATTATGATGTAATACTTCTAGGGGACTTTTTTTTTTTTTTTAGTCGGGGGCGGGCCACTTCTATTGGTCTTTCATTTATCTATTTTCATCCATCTTTTTTGTTCTTTGGCCCATGTGGGCCTCCCATCACGGTGGCCTCTCTTGTCGCAGAGCACCAGCTCAGGGTGCATGCGCTCCAGAGCTCCGGCTCGGTAATTGGACACATGGGTCCAGCCGCTCCGCGGCACGTGGGATCTTCCCAGGCCAGGGATCGAACTGGCACCTCTAGGGGACTTTTATTCTGCCTACCACATTCGGTAAACTGTAATTTCATGGGGCTTGACAAGTCATTTTTCTTTACCTTTTATTTTCTCATCAGAAAAGTTAAGTGACCTACTGTATAGGATGTTATTGTTCAGTTGCTCATGGTATTCGACTCTTCGTGACCCCATGGACTGTAGCACACCAGGCTTCCTTGTCCTTCACCATTTCCCGGAGCTTGCTCAGACTCACGTCCATTGACTCAGTGACGCTATCCAACCATCTGGTCCTTGTCGTTTCCTTTTCCTCCTGCATAGAATAGGTGACGTTTATGGAGCACTTGCTGAGATCTTGGCCCTGGGTGCTCAACTCTGTTCATGACGAGTCTGTGAGTCAGGTTATATTATTATCCCCATGTTATCAATGAGGAAGCTGCATTTTGGATCAGTTAGGGGCTCAGACATTTCAGTGGACTACCTCAAAGATTTGACTACAAATCCCCCTTCATATGGCAGAGCATACTAATTAGAAATAAATGTTTTGGTTAAAACGCATGTTTCAATTTTGCTAATAGAAATTATTATTCATGTTCATGGTCATAGTAAGAAAATAAAATTTCTACTCAGCCAAGTTGACACATAAAGCTGACCATCACAGTGCAGTGGTGTTCAGCTTATTCCTGTAGCCCTTTGAGTCCACTATGGCAGACACCAGCTATTGATTGCATGAAGTGTAGCTGATCTGCACTGAGGTGTGCTATAAGCGCAAATTCACACCAAATTTGGAAGATATGGTCCAAATAAAAAAGGTTGTAAACTATCTGAGAATTTTAATATTGATGTTATTTATATTGATTACATGTTGTAATAATAGTATAATATTTTAGATGTGTTGGGTTAAAATGTATTAATCACTTAAAAAGAACAGTGAAATCCAGTAAGTATTCAAATTAGATTATAAGGAGAATGGTTGCATTGTAAAATTGATTTCTGGCTTGTGCTAAGTCGCGAAACTGTCTTTTGCTAAGTCGCAAAACTGTCTTTTGAAGTCAGAATATTGTTTTCGCTGAGATCATGATGGTTTCTGCCAAGAGAAATCTGATTTATAATAGGGTAGATGGGCTCACTATTTCATTAGAGAAATGTTTGACTGTCATATTTTGTTATACTATAAGTAATATGTAATCAAACAAGAAAAATCTCCTAGCAACAGATTTTTATTCAGCCAGAAGAATGTTTTTATGTACTCGCTTTCTTAATGTCCAAGAAATTAAAAAACTTATGAATTTAGCACTTTGAATTTTGGAACTTGAGTTGCTGGCAAATATCAAAATATATAATATATCACCAGAAATACTTGACAAGCATTATGTTAAGGTAATTCAGACCTGAAATAGATTTAGGTAGGTTGAGAGCCACGTGTTTTTTATGACAGACCCAGTTCTTAGACATGGTTATCTCAATTATCTTCATGAGTCTGTTTTTATCTCTTCTTCATTGATTATATATCCAAACTTTTTTAGAAAACACTCATCAAATTTCTAGGTTCTGCCTCCTTCCATTTGTTTATTCAGTAAATGTTTGAATGCTATGTACAAGGGATATTGTGACCTCCTGAAACATACATAAGTGAGGGATTCAAACATGAATGAAAGAATTACACACATCTGGAATTGCATGGGTGCTATGAATGTGAATAAAGATTCTCATCTGAATAGAAGGGCAGAGGACAGGGGAAAGCCTTGATCTAAAAGATGAATAGAATTTAGCCATGGAAAAAATTGCAAGTGACCAGGATGGCTAAGGAATTTGTTTTACAAAGGTCTTAACCCAGGAAAGTGCTTTGCAGGTTGGAAGAGCAACAGCAAGAAGGCTTCTGGTGTTTTGTGTGTGTGTGTGTGTGTGTGTGTGTGTGGTGGGAGGGAGAGGGAGAGTGAGAGGGAGAGAGGCAGTCTCTGGAGGAATACAGTAAGGCACGTAGGCACTGAGTCCTATATAGAGATAAGTAGACCTGTATAATGTAATGATGATCCACCAAGCAATACATCTGACTTTATCCCCAGAACTCATGTTCAAGTGGTTGTGGTCTGTAGATACAAGGATCATAAAATTTGTCATCCAAACCAGGATACCCTTGAGAGTGACAAGGGGCACTATTAATTATGTTGGGACAGTGGGTATAAACCAGTATGAATAACTTGGACAAAGCAGAATGTACGATCACTGTGCTTAGAGATGGGTTCTCTACCACTTCAGTAAGCATGAAATTGCCTAGAAACCATGCTCTGAAATTACAGGGGTAGGCGTTTGTTCCTACTTTCACTTTCCCCTCCCTCCTTCACTCCTGGATAACTTGAGAGAAGGCCACCAGGAGAACCTGCACCAAGTCTAGACCACAGAATCACAACCCAACTACAGCCTAGTGTTTTTCAGATTGCCACTCATGAGAGCTCAGACCCTTGATGTACATTAGGTCTTAACATGTTTTCAGAATTACAGTCTTAAATACACATGGGAAAAAAAATAAGGTCTTAAACATTTAGCCCATGAACTTTTACCACTAGAACCTTTCCTTCATCACTTCTCTTGGATGACATGACCTAATTATATGTTCTCAGATGATGACCAGGCAGGATGGGTGTGGCCTGATTATAACCTCTTTCAGAATAAACGTGTTTTGTGATTGGACCTGTACTGTGGATGATACACAGGTGTACCTGTGTACCTGTAGGAAGTCTTACCATAGGTGTAAAACCTTTTCTTTTTTTCTCATGTTCAGCTCATAGTGACTATTCTTTTTTTATTTTTCTAAATTTTATTGGAATTGAGTTGATTTACGATGTTGTGTTAGTTTCGGGTATAAAGCAAAGTGATTCAGTAGCCTTCTGTAACAAGGACAGTGACATGAAGTAGTAAACAAATCATTTCACTGTTGATTAGATGTTTTATCAAATCTGCTATTGGCCGAATCTGTGTAGTGAGGATTAATGGAGTTTTATTTCCTGCTCTCCTGTGGGCCTGAGTCACTTTGTACAATAGGGCCCTCAGGGAGCCCTGGTAATTCCTTTAGTTTACAGATATATGGGTCACTTTGCATCAGATAATATTCAGATAGTAAAGGTGTGCACTTTGGAACAGTCCACTGTTTCTTTAGAAATCTCACTATTTCTTTTCAAACTGCGTTAATTTTCGTACTTTCTGTTTTACAAGTCTGGGAATGTGAAGAACTCACCCGGAAGAAAGTAGAATACTCCATGCTGTGGTCATTTTAATCAGGTAAAGAACAAACAGCTTTTTGTGGTTATTTTTAGCATTATTAGCACCAATTGAAATGACCTGTCTTTAATTAATATAATTTAATTAATTATAGCCATTTAAACTTTGTGTGGTAGAAACATAAGGGCCAGGATGATATTTCATTCTATCTTTAATTTCTGGGCTTAAGCGCTGTGATGTCTTTTTCTTTAATTAATTAATTTATTTTAATTGAAGAATAATTACTTTACACTATTTTAATGGATTTTGCCATACATGCCATGACTTCTTTAATTGTGTTTGTTCCTGAGAAGTACCTGGGTTTTTTAGACAAGCTAGAACTCAACAGTTGAGATTTGTCTACAAACCTATTTCAAACAATTATTTCTTAGGCTTTTTTTTTTAGACAGTATTTCACTATCATCAGCACACTTATATTCATCTAACAGTCATTCAGTAAACTTTTGCTGAATGTATCACTTTGGTAGAGATGCTCAAGATTATATAAAATAAGTGACATAGGAAATTCTTAGGTGTAATTTTCTTTTTTAAAGATTGAGTAACTTGAGGCTGGGCTTCCCAGATGGCTCTGTGGCAGAGAATCCACCTGCCAGTGCTGGAGATGCAGGAAACATGTATTCAGTCCCTGGATTGGGAAGAGCCTCTGGTGGGAGAAATGGGTACCTACTCGAATATTCTTGCCTGGACAGAGGAGCCTGGCAGAGTTCATGGGGTCACATAGAGTCAACATGACTGAGCGACTAAACAGCAACAAAATGGAGCGAGCAAAATTTAGAATAATATCTGATAAAGTCAGGGTGATTTCTTCTGGTCCTATACTGGATTTAGCATTTGTTTTCATTCATGTGCTCAGTATTTACTCATTGAGTACTTACTAAGAACAGAACACTGGTTGATATTATTTTGTGTATGTATTAAAGATTATATAATAACATATATAATTTCCAGGTAATTAGATTATATTGAATTTGAAAACAATCTGCATATTCAGCTATACGAAAATGGCCTAATTTTCATATGCCCATAAGAGGAATATTATTATGCTCCAATAATATTTAATTACATGGAAACACATGCACAGGGCTTCCCAAGTGGTGCTAGTGGTAAAGAATCTGCCTACAATGCAGGAGACATGACTTTGATCCCTGAGTCAGGAAGATCCTCTGGAGAAGGGCATGGCAACCCTCTCTGGTATTCTTACCTGGAGAATCCCATGGACAGAGGAGCCTGGAGGGCTACAGTCCATGGGGTTGCAAAGCGTCGGACACAACTGAAACAAATTAGCACATGCACCTATGCACAATTATTAACAACAACAACAAAAAACTAGTGTGATACATTTTTAGAGAGGATAATGACCAGAAAATACAACAAAAAAATTAAGTATATATTATTGGATAGTAGGGTTATATATGACTTTTGTATTTTTTTCTTCTATGTAACTATGTATTTAAAATTTTTTTGCAACAAGTGTGAATTTTCTTTTATAGTAAAAATTTGTTTAAAAAATCAGCATTATATTTTATCATAAGTCATGATTACTATTTAAAACTTGTGAAAGCTCTGGGTTTGAGGGTTTTTTTTCTTTTTATTTATTTATCTTTTGTGGGGTGGGATGGGGAGGGAGGGGGACAGGCGGGCCGCTTCTATTGGTCTTTCATTTCTCTATTTTCATCCGTCTTTGTTCTTTGGCTCCTGTGGGCCTCCCATCGCGGTGACCTCTGTTGTCGCAGAGCACCGGCTCTGGGCGCATGTGCTCCAGAGCTCCGGCTCGGTAATTGGACACATCAGTCCAGCCGCTCCGGGGCACGTGGGATCTTCCCAGGCCAAGGATTGAATTGGCGCCCCTTGCACTGCAAGGTGGTGTCCTTACCCACTGGACCACCAGGGGAAGCCCCGAGGTTTTCTTCCTTAACTTGTCCCCATATTTTTGGAGACCCAGAGATTCATATACTCTTAGAATTTGGAAAGGAACATCTGGTCCAACCCCAGCCTCAAGCAAAATTCTCTAGCCCTGTGTACCCACTTTTACTTCCACTGACAGGAGAAGCACTCCACAGGGCAGGCATCTTTGGCACAAATGTATTTACTCATTGAGTACTTACTAAGAACAGAACACTGGTTGATATTATTTTGTGTATGTATTAAAGATTATATAATAACATATATAATTTCCAGGTAATTAGATTATATTGAATTTGAAAACAATCTGCATATTCAGCTATCAAAATGGCCTAATTTTCATATGCCCATAAGAGGAATATTATTATGCTCCAATAATATTTAATTACATGGAAACACATGCACAGGGCTTCCCAAGTGGTGCTAGTGGTAAAGAATCTGCCTACAATGCAGGAGACATGACTTTGATCCCTGAGTCAGGAAGATCCTCTGGAGAAGGGCATGGCAACCCTCTCTGGTATTCTTACCTGGAGAATCCCATGGACAGAGGAGCCTGGAGGGCTACAGTCCATGGGGTTGCAAAGCGTCGGACACAACTGAAACAAATTAGCACATGCACCTATGCACAATTATTAACAACAACAACAAAAAACTAGTGTGATACATTTTTAGAGAGGATAATGACCAGAAAATACAACAAAAAAATTAAGTATATATTATTGGATAGTAGGGTTATATATGACTTTTGTATTTTTTTCTTCTATGTAACTATGTATTTAAAATTTTTTTGCAACAAGTGTGAATTTTCTTTTATAGTAAAAATTTGTTTAAAAAATCAGCATTATATTTTATCATAAGTCATGATTACTATTTAAAACTTGTGAAAGCTCTGGGTTTGAGGGTTTTTTTTCTTTTTATTTATTTATCTTTTGTGGGGTGGGATGGGGAGGGAGGGGGACAGGCGGGCCGCTTCTATTGGTCTTTCATTTCTCTATTTTCATCCGTCTTTGTTCTTTGGCTCCTGTGGGCCTCCCATCGCGGTGACCTCTGTTGTCGCAGAGCACCGGCTCTGGGCGCATGTGCTCCAGAGCTCCGGCTCGGTAATTGGACACATCAGTCCAGCCGCTCCGGGGCACGTGGGATCTTCCCAGGCCAAGGATTGAATTGGCGCCCCTTGCACTGCAAGGTGGTGTCCTTACCCACTGGACCACCAGGGGAAGCCCCGAGGTTTTTCTTCCTTAACTTGTCCCCATATTTTTGGAGACCCAGAGATTCATATACTCTTAGAATTTGGAAAGGAACATCTGGTCCAGCCCCCAGCCTCAAGCAAAATTCTCTGTAGCCCTGTGTGTACCCACTTTTTACTTCCACTGACAGGAGAAGCACTCCACAGGGCAGGCATCTTTGGACAATTCTGATTTTTAGGGAAGCTATTTCTTATACTAAGCAAAAATATGTCTCCTTGTAACTCCTACACAGTGGACACAGAAAATAAATCCAGATGCTTTTTCACATCCCAGCCCTTTATAAAGAAACCCCAAGTCAGCATTTCTCAAATTTTGTGATACGAATTACCTGGGAGATTGTGGAAAAACAGAGGCTTAGGCCTCACCCCAGAATCGTCATGTCTGGAGAGTAGGGCCAGATGTGCGCCGGATATGCTATTAGAGGAGTGACTATAGTGGATAAGCAGCCTGGAAGTCACTCATGTCCCTCAAGAGACTTGACACTGAATATGATTAGATTTCTCTCCAGGGGCAATGAGTCACAGAATATAGGGAAACTATGTATGTATTCATTTTACTTTTTCAAAAATGTTCTGTGCCAGAAATCAGCTTATTGTATACATAGGCTTGATTTTATTACAAGAATTTTTTAGTTCTTTATTGGAGATGTAGTTTTTAATTATAAAAGTGACACATACTTGTTGTAAATAATTTTTTAGATAAATATTTTGGAAACTTGTCTTCCATTCCTTTCCCAGAAGTAATTTCTGTTAATAGTTTAGTGTATCATTCCAGACTTTTCTCTATGTGTAGCGCGCGCGCACACACACACACACACACAGACATCCAAATAATGCTTTTGGGTTTTTGATAGAATGAGAAAATATTCCATATACTGTTTTGCAAGTAGCTTAAAGCTCCATGCCAGCGCATATTGCAATTTTATTATCACATCTAAAGAAATTAACACTAATTACTTAATACCATTTAATATTCAGAATATGCAGATTTTTCTGATTGTCTCAGTAGTAACTTTTTACAGTTGTTTTATTTGTTTAAGTCAGGATCCAAACAACATCTGCCTATTCCATTTGACTGATGAGCCTCTTAAGTCCCTTTTTTTTTTTTTTTTTTTTTTAACAAAGATGTAAACTATCTTTATTTTCAGATATTTTAAGTCCTTCTTAAACTACAATAGTTCCTTCTCCCTAGTTTTTCTTTTATCATTTATTTGTTGAAAACCTGGGCTTATTTGTCCTTTAGAAATTTCCCATGTTCTGGCTGTGGCTAAGTGTATCCATTTAGTGTCATTCTGTTTATCTCTTGGTTCCTCTCCCCTCTACATTTCCCGTAAACTGATTGTTGGATTTGAAAGCTTAATCAGATTTAGGTTCAGGTTGTTTTGGTAAGATACTGCTGTGTTTAGTTATGTTGAATGCATTAACTTGCTTTTTTAAAATTAATTTTTAGTGTTGTATAGCTGCTTTACAATGTTGTCTTAGTTTTGTTGTAAGCATAGATCTAAGCTTCACCCCAGAATCGTCATGTCTGGAGAGTAGGGCCAGATGTGCGCCGGATATGCTATTAGAGGAGTGACTATAGTGGATAAGCAGCCTGGAAGTCACTCATGTCCCTCAAGAGACTTGACACTGAATATGATTACATTTCTCCAGGGCAATGAGCCACAGAATATAGGGAAACTATGTATGTATTCATTTTACTTTTTCAAAAATGTTCTGTGCCAGAAATCAGCTTATTGTATACATAGGCTTGATTTTATTACAAGAATTTTTTAGTTCTTTATTGGAGATGTAGTTTTTAATTATAAAAGTGACACATACTTGTTGTAAATAATTTTTTAGATAAATATTTTGGAAACTTGTCTTCCATTCCTTTCCCAGAAGTAATTTCTGTTAATAGTTTAGTGTATCATTCCAGACTTTTCTCTATGTGTAGCGCGCGCGGACACACACACACACACACAGACATCCAAATAATGCTTTTGGGTTTTGATAGACTGAGAAAATATTCCATATACTGTTTTGCAAGTAGCTTAAAGCTCCATGCCAGCGCATATTGCAATTTTATTATCACATCTAAAGAAATTAACACTAATTACTTAATACCATTTAATATTCAGAATATGCAGATTTTTCTGATTGTCTCAGTAGTAACTTTTTACAGTTGTTTTATTTGTTTAAGTCAGGATCCAAACAACATCTGCCTATTCCATTTGACTGATGAGCCTCTTAAGTCCCTTTTTTTTTTTTTTTTTTTTTTAACAAAGATGTAAACTATCTTTATTTTCAGATATTTTAAGTCCTTCTTAAACTACAATAGTTCCTTCTCCCTAGTTTTTCTTTTATCATTTATTTGTTGAAAACCTGGGCTTATTTGTCCTTTAGAAATTTCCCATGTTCTGGCTGTGGCTAAGTGTATCCATTTAGTGTCATTCTGTTTATCTCTTGGTTCCTCTCCCCTCTACATTTCCCGTAAACTGATTGTTGGATTTGAAAGCTTAATCAGATTTAGGTTCAGGTTGTTTTGGTAAGATACTGCTGTGTTTAGTTATGTTGAATGCATTAACTTGCTTTTTTAAAATTAATTTTTAGTGTTGTATAGCTGCTTTACAATGTTGTCTTAGTTTCTGTTGTACAGCATAGTGAATCAGCTATCAATAACAGGGCTTCCCTGGTGGCTCAGATGGTAAAGAATCTGCCTGCAGTGCAGGAGACCTAGGTTTGAACCCTGCATTGGGAAGATCCCCGGAGAAGGGAATGGCAACCCAGTCTAGTATTCTTGCCTAGAGGTTACCAAAGAGCATTGAGTAGAGTTCCTTGTGCTATATAATAGGTTCTCATTAGTTATCTGTTTTATATGTTTACTTTCTTTTTTTTTTTTCACTTAATATGTTGTATACATCTTTCTCTGTTGGTACTTTTAGCTGTTCAGTAATTTCCTAGTATGGACTACCATGATCTGTTGAAACCTAATTAATATAGATTGTTGGCAGTTTGTATTTTTTTTTTTTTAACAATGCAGTAGATCTGTTGAATTCTTAGAGAAGCTCGAAACAGATTAATAAAAACTGAGACAGAAAAGGTAAGCTAGTGGTTTACATATTTAAGAATGTTTAGTTTTATTTTAAAAGATCAAGAAAATAGTCACTGGCCTCTAAAATATTTATAAATCTCTAACTACTAAATAGATTCATTACATATTAGGAAAAAGGCAGTCTGAAGAAGAGATGGTTTTTCTTTGGTGTATCTTGGATTTGATGTGTGTTTTATTCCAGAAAAGAATGATGGGGTGGTGTGAGGAAAGGTACACATCAGACTAGCTAGGATATCATTGTGCTCTCCTCCAACAGATGGATGGAAATGTAGTTGTTTGGTTTTCAGAAGGAGAGGGATGTAGTCTGTGCTGTGCCATTTAAGTGTTTATTTTTTCACCCATCCATCTGGTTAATTATCTCAGATACACAGCCAGTTGAGAATCTGTATATGCTATTAAGGTAGCACAAATCTTTTCTGGTTTTTAATCTCATTTATAAAATAGAAGTAATTATAGTTTTCACCAGCTCATTGTGATCCTCATGGTCATATCATGGTAATACAAGTATTTGATAAGACTTTCCCTACTTAAACCTAAGGAATTTTCAAAATGCAAACTCTTAGAGTCATTTTTATTTGGAGGGGCACTGTATTTATGTTTTTCTTTTTCTTTTAGTTACAGGTAAACATTGAAAACTCCATACAGTAAACCAGTTTTAAAAAAAAATCAATATTGAATGTAGTAAATTGACATTCTTCTTCTGGAAAAACTAATCTGCCTGCAGTGCAGGAGACCTAGGTTTGAACCCTGCATTGGGAAGATCCCCGGAGAAGGGAATGGCAACCCAGTCTAGTATTCTTGCCTAGAGGTTACCAAAGAGCATTGAGTAGAGTTCCTTGTGCTATATAATAGGTTCTCATTAGTTATCTGTTTTATATGTTTACTTTCTTTTTTTTTTTTCACTTAATATGTTGTATACATCTTTCTCTGTTGGTACTTTTAGCTGTTCAGTAATTTCCTAGTATGGACTACCATGATCTGTTGAAACCTAATTAATATAGATTGTTGGCAGTTTGTATTTTTTTTTTTTTAACAATGCAGTAGATCTGTTGAATTCTTAGAGAAGCTCGAAACAGATTAATAAAAACTGAGACAGAAAAGGTAAGCTAGTGGTTTACATATTTAAGAATGTTTAGTTTTATTTTAAAAGATCAAGAAAATAGTCACTGGCCTCTAAAATATTTATAAATCTCTAACTACTAAATAGATTCATTACATATTAGGAAAAAGGCAGTCTGAAGAAGAGATGGTTTTTCTTTGGTGTATCTTGGATTTGATGTGTGTTTTATTCCAGAAAAGAATGATGGGGTGGTGTGAGGAAAGGTACACATCAGACTAGCTAGGATATCATTGTGCTCTCCTCCAACAGATGGATGGAAATGTAGTTGTTTGGTTTTCAGAAGGAGAGGGATGTAGTCTGTGCTGTGCCATTTAAGTGTTTATTTTTTCACCCATCCATCTGGTTAATTATCTCAGATACACAGCCAGTTGAGAATCTGTATATGCTATTAAGGTAGCACAAATCTTTTCTGGTTTTTAATCTCATTTATAAAATAGAAGTAATTATAGTTTTCACCAGCTCATTGTGATCCTCATGGTCATATCATGGTAATACAAGTATTTGATAAGACTTTCCCTACTTAAACCTAAGGAATTTTCAAAATGCAAACTCTTAGAGTCATTTTTATTTGGAGGGGCACTGTATTTATGTTTTTCTTTTTCTTTTAGTTACAGGTAAACATTGAAAACTCCATACAGTAAACCAGTATTTCTACATAAAAAATGGCAGCGAAATCAATATTGAATGTAGTAAATTGACATTCTTCTTCTGGAAAAACTATCCTGGGCCTCTTTGTTATCTTGGGTGATGCCATACTCCAAGTGGACTAATCTGACATTCTTTCACCTAGAGATAATGTATAAGCCTTAGAGCTCCTCGTTCTCACGTTGCTATTTATGTACAGAATTAAAATTCTAAGTTAAAAATATTGTCCGGTTTTCTATATGTGGTATTATTTGAGTGACGGTTTAGGTGGACCTGGTATCCCTGTGTGTGCATATAGTATGTGTCTCTGAGTGTACATGTATGTGTGTGCATGGTGTGTGTGTGTGTGTGAAAGAAAACCATTCACTCTTCTTAGCATCAGCTGTCAGTCTCCAAAGGTTGAATTAAGATGAATGGGTCTAGGGGACACAGGTTCAATCCCTGGTTGGGAAACTAAGATCCCATATTCTGTGGAGCAACAAAACCTTTGAGCTGCAACTACAAAGCCCATATGCTCTGGAGCCCACTCGACACAACTAGAGAGAAGCCCGAGCATTGTGAAGAGCCCGTGCGCCACCCAGTGCAGTCAAAAATAAATGATTATTTATTTTTTAAAAAGAAGAATGGCTCTGGAGCTGAGATACCATGCTTCAATCAGCAGTACAGGAACAAAACTTTTAAGTGATAGTTTGCCTGACCCTAATGAGAAGACATACAAAAAGAAAAAAAAAACAGTGACCATGACCTCTTGTTTTTTCCAATTGCCTCCCAGGTTGTACAGATCTTCCACTTCTTAATGCCAGTGGAGATGTATAATGCAGGGATTTCTGTCCTCGACTAGTAGAGGTATGATGTATACTTTTGTGTGTTGGTTCTTGGTATATAGGCCTTGTATTTGCTTCTGTGACCTCTTTTTTTTTTTTTTTTTTTTTTTGTAATCTTGGCCTCTTTTATTGGTTTTTTATTTATTTATTTTCATCTGTCTTTATTCTTTGGCCTGTGTGGGTCTCCTTCTGCAGTGGCCTCATTGCAGACCACTGGCTTCTGGCGCATGTGCTTCAGGGCGCTGGCTTTTAATTGGACACACCAGTCCAGCCGCTCAATGGCACGTGGGATCTTACCGGGCCAGGGATCGAACCGGTGCCCCCTGCACTGCAAGGCAGACTCTTTACGCACTGGGCCATTAGGGAAGCCTCCTCTGTGACCTCTTAATGCACAGCTCACTGAACTCCATCTCCTCAGTGCTGGTGGCAATGGCAGGAGTCTCTTTTGACTTGTCAGCCACCCAGGAAGGATGGCAGGGGAAAACTGTATGAAAGAGAATTGAGAATTTCCAAATTTTAATCAGACTTAAAAGTTACAAGTCACCTTTGTATTGTTGCAGCATCAATTTCCTAAATTGTTGGTCTTCCAGAACTGGTAGCAGTTGGAAGGATAGCAGTATCTTTCCAGAAATGAAACATGCACATGTTAATGTTAAATACACTTGATAGAAGCAAGATGACAGGAACGGTGCCAGCATCGTTACTGGATTAATGAACTGAAACATATTTGTCTCTAGAATAATACTCCTAGTGACCCAGAAATCTTTTATTTTGTTTTATAGTGAAATACATTTGTGTTACCATATCAGTCACCTACATATATTAAAGCTATGCCTAAATTATCTCATTATAAATACACTGTTACTCTTTCAGGCTTTCCCCATTGGCTTGGCTTCCCACGTCACCTCCAAAAAGTAGAGAATCCACAGGTTTCTTTGTTCTTTTTTTTTTTTTTTTTTCTTTTTTTTTTGGTTTCTTTGTTCTTAATCTAGAGATGATGAAGCATTGGCCCCCACCACAGTGTGCTCGGGAGATCTTCAATCAAAAGGTGTTTCAGTGCCTCCTAACTGGAAGGTATTACTTCCATTTTAAACATTTTAGTCCTATTGAAACATTAATTTGAAACCTCTTAATTCCTCCAAGGAGTGGAAGATGAGGGTAGGTCTCACAGAGCCAGTGCCCAGTAGTTTCTGGTCCATATTTAGGATAACAAGGGAATTACCTTCCACCCAGGGTAATTTGGTTGCTTTTATACTATGATCTTTTCTTTCCATGGTTGTTTGAATTTAATGTTGCCTTTTTTATTTTTATTTTTTTATTGAATACTTTTTACATGCCTTTCATGAACTTTGAACTGTAGGGTATATAAAATTTGCATATTATGTCTTATATTTGCTTAGCTCTTTATACTTTTCAGAGTACTATTATATATCTTTCCTTTTTGGCTTATTTCCTGACCTCAGGGTTTTTTTCATTTTGTAAACCTCTGTTTTCTCTGTGCTGGTGGCAATGGCAGGAGTCTCTTTTGACTTGTCAGCCACCCAGGAAGGATGGCAGGGGAAAACTGTATGAAAGAGAATTGAGAATTTCCAAATTTTAATCAGACTTAAAAGTTACAAGTCACCTTTGTATTGTTGCAGCATCAATTTCCTAAATTGTTGGTCTTCCAGAACTGGTAGCAGTTGGAAGGATAGCAGTATCTTTCCAGAAATGAAACATGCACATGTTAATGTTAAATACACTTGATAGAAGCAAGATGACAGGAACGGTGCCAGCATCGTTACTGGATTAATGAACTGAAACATATTTGTCTCTAGAATAATACTCCTAGTGACCCAGAAATCTTTTATTTTGTTTTATAGTGAAATACATTTGTGTTACCATATCAGTCACCTACATATATTAAAGCTATGCCTAAATTATCTCATTATAAATACACTGTTACTCTTTCAGGCTTTCCCCATTGGCTTGGCTTCCCACGTCACCTCCAAAAAGTAGAGAATCCACAGGTTTCTTTGTTCTTTTTTTTTTCTTTTTTTTTTGGTTTCTTTGTTCTTAATCTAGAGATGATGAAGCATTGGCCCCCACCACAGTGTGCTCGGGAGATCTTCAATCAAAAGGTGTTTCAGTGCCTCCTAACTGGAAGGTATTACTTCCATTTTAAACATTTTAGTCCTATTGAAACATTAATTTGAAACCTCTTAATTCCTCCAAGGAGTGGAAGATGAGGGTAGGTCTCACAGAGCCAGTGCCCAGTAGTTTCTGGTCCATATTTAGGATAACAAGGGAATTACCTTCCACCCAGGGTAATTTGGTTGCTTTTATACTATGATCTTTTCTTTCCATGGTTGTTTGAATTTAATGTTGCCTTTTTTATTTTTATTTTTTTATTGAATACTTTTTACATGCCTTTCATGAACTTTGAACTGTAGGGTATATAAAATTTGCATATTATGTCTTATATTTGCTTAGCTCTTTATACTTTTCAGAGTACTATTATATATCTTTCCTTTTTGGCTTATTTCCTGACCTCAGTGCATTTGTACTCTGTTTTTCTCTGTCCTGGGTTAATATTCTCTATTTAAATGTACACTTTTTATTGTTTCTTAACAACCTTTTTTTCTTGCAATATGACTGACTCTTGGGGACTTCCCTAGTGGACCAGTGGTTAAGATTCCATGCTTCTACTTCAAGGGTGGTGATTTAATCCCTAATTGGGAAACTAAGATCCCACATGCTATGCAGCATGGCCAAAAAGACCAAGACTTAACTCCATGTAATTTATCTGTAACTTAATCAGGATAGTTCTATTTGGATAACTTGCTTTGGAGGAAGCATTTTCTACCATACAGAGTGATGTAAACTTCTCAGAAGAGACGAAAGTGGCATGTTCTGTTCTGTGATAATGTGTCCAAAGAAAGATTGCTTTGTCAAAAATCAAGATTTAAAAGCAGTTATTTCAATGGGGGGAAAAAGAGACAAGTGATACTAAAGAGCACCTTCATCAGTCTTATTACCTGTGTCACGCCTTGGTACAAAGTTACAATAGTAGTAGTAGATAGAAGAATGGAGGCCAGCTGAGGGACCACCCACCCAGGCAGGGGAGTAGCAGGTGCCTGGGCTACTGGGTCATGAGCTTTTGTGCTAAGTACAGTGCTGGATTCCAGCTCACTGGTGGCCCACGTAATGCAAAGCACTTTCCTAATGGATCAGTGGCATTATATCTAAATGGCCCAGAGAAAATTCACAGTGTATGGATAATATCAGTGCTCACAGAGCTAGAAAAATGCAACTTACTTGTAGTTAAATGGTAAATCTATGCCATCACATCACTTTGCTGAAAAAGGTCTGTAGTATGGTTTTTCTGGTAGTCATGTGTGAATGTGAGAGTTGATCCATAAAGAAGGCTGAGCTCCAGAACATTGATGCTTTCAAATTTAGTGCTAGAGAAGACTCTTGAGAGTCCCTTGAACAGCAAGGAGACCAAACAACTCAATCCTAAAAGAAATCAACCCTGAATATTCACTGGAAGCACTGATGCTGAAGCTGAAGCTCCAGTACTTTGGCCACCTGATATGAAGAACTGACTCACTGGAAAAGACCCTGATGCTGGGAAAGATTGAGGGAAAAGGAAAAGAGAGTGGCAGAGAATGAGATGGTTGAATAGCATCACCTATTCAGTGAACCTGAATTTGAGCAAACTCTGGGATATGGTGGAGGACAGAGGAGCCTGGCATGCTGTAGTCTATGGGATCACGAATAGTCAGACATTGCCAATAATGTTTTTCATTAGTTTAAAAATAAAATTCAGGGCTTCCCTGGTGGTCCAGTGGGTAAAGAGTTCGCCTTGCAGTACAGGGGGCAACAGTTCAACCCCTGGCCCGGGAAGATCCCATGTACCGCAGAGCAGCTGGACCCATGTGTCCAATTACAAGCCAGCCCTCTGGAGTGCATGCGCCCAGAGCCAGTGCTCTGCAACGAGAGAGGCCACTGCAATGGGAGGCCACACAGGGCAAAGAATAAAGAGAGATGAAATTAATTTTAAAAAAAAGCAATAAAAGAGGCCAGAATTTAAAAAATAAATAAAATTCATAACGTTTGAGTTCAACAGTAACAAAAAAGAGACAAAGATTATGTTTTCCTCTTTGTTCTAGCTTGAAGAAGGCACTTTGCACTTATCTTTTGGAAAAGGCTGGGGTATTTAGAGGGACATTTTTCTTTGTGACCAGCACTATTCATGGTAATTTTATATGAACTGAGAAATTTACAGTGAAAGTTTTCACTTTTTAATTTGTTGCACCTTCCCCCAAGTTAATGAAAAAGCTAGAGGGACCAGCAGTATATTTGTGTGATGAACCATCATTCAAGACTTTATTTTAACTAAAAGTCAATATTCACAATAATAGTTTTGTTCACCACTGAAAGAAACTTGCTTGAGGTTTTGGTTTTCACCCTGTCCATGTCCTGTCTGATCTTTTATTTCCTCTCTGATAGGTTCAGATTTCAAGTTAATAATTAGCCAACACATAGTTCTAAGGGTACAGTTAGGTCAAGTTCCAGATATAACCGAAGTTTAGGCTTATTAATGTTTACGGAATGATAGCCAAGGAAATTTCTCAGGGGAAGGAAAATTTGAAGCTCCAGTACTTTGGCCACCTGATATGAAGAACTGACTCACTGGAAAAGACCCTGATGCTGGGAAAGATTGAGGGAAAAGGAAAAGAGAGTGGCAGAGAATGAGATGGTTGAATAGCATCACCTATTCAGTGAACCTGAATTTGAGCAAACTCTGGGATATGGTGGAGGACAGAGGAGCCTGGCATGCTGTAGTCTATGGGATCACGAATAGTCAGACATTGCCAATAATGTTTTTCATTAGTTTAAAAATAAAATTCAGGGCTTCCCTGGTGGTCCAGTGGGTAAAGAGTTCGCCTTGCAGTACAGGGGGCAACAGTTCAACCCCTGGCCCGGGAAGATCCCATGTACCGCAGAGCAGCTGGACCCATGTGTCCAATTACAAGCCAGCCCTCTGGAGTGCATGCGCCCAGAGCCAGTGCTCTGCAACGAGAGAGGCCACTGCAATGGGAGGCCACACAGGGCAAAGAATAAAGAGAGATGAAATTAATTTTAAAAAAAAGCAATAAAAGAGGCCAGAATTTAAAAAATAAATAAAATTCATAACGTTTGAGTTCAACAGTAACAAAAAAGAGACAAAGATTATGTTTTCCTCTTTGTTCTAGCTTGAAGAAGGCACTTTGCACTTATCTTTTGGAAAAGGCTGGGGTATTTAGAGGGACATTTTTCTTTGTGACCAGCACTATTCATGGTAATTTTATATGAACTGAGAAATTTACAGTGAAAGTTTTCACTTTTTAATTTGTTGCACCTTCCCCCAAGTTAATGAAAAAGCTAGAGGGACCAGCAGTATATTTGTGTGATGAACCATCATTCAAGACTTTATTTTAACTAAAAGTCAATATTCACAATAATAGTTTTGTTCACCACTGAAAGAAACTTGCTTGAGGTTTTGGTTTTCACCCTGTCCATGTCCTGTCTGATCTTTTATTTCCTCTCTGATAGGTTCAGATTTCAAGTTAATAATTAGCCAACACATAGTTCTAAGGGTACAGTTAGGTCAAGTTCCAGATATAACCGAAGTTTAGGCTTATTAATGTTTACGGAATGATAGCCAAGGAAATTTCTCAGGGGAAGAAAAGTTTGTTTTTATAAGCAAGTGTTTCACTATTTCACATTTTGTTCAGTGCTGAGTCGCTTGTATTTCACATGTAAGGGCCTTTATCTTCTTAATCTGTTCTACAACTTTGCTATTCAGATATAGCTGTGACTCTTGAGGGCAAAAGAAAAGCAAAGGACGTGACTCTTCTTCCTGCCCTCCCTCCCACCTGTGAAGTAGTCATCACAATCACAATTGGCAGAGTCAGTCCATAAACTGTTCTCTCAGATACATGCTGACGGTACATACTGCTGACGGTACATACTGCAGACGCCTTTCAGTGCTGGCCTGTTTTGGGAGTGTACAGGACAGGTGGGGAAAAAAGAAAGGCAAAGTGGGAGGCAAATATAGGATGCAAAGGCTGCTCTCACACTCAAAAGTGAAGTCATGTGCTTATTTGGTGCAGTACTGGAATCTTATTAGTGACTCAAAATTTGAATGTGGTTGGAGGAATTTTTTATATGATTTTGTTCACTACAGGGAAAATAACAGCTTTTGAGAATCAACCATCTTTTATCTTCCATAGTTCTTCTAAATTATGAAAAAAAATGGTTTTCAGGTAATGATAGAGTCTGAACACGTACATCACTTTCTCTGGAAACCTCGGGAAGACGAGAGGAAAGGAGTTGTTAAGATGGTAATTGTGCACAAGTAAGGGCTGGGGAGAGGCAGATAATACGACATGATATAAAGAGAAATAATAAAGCACTTAAAAACGAATTCTAGGGGCTTCCCTGGTGGTCCACTGGATAAGGACACTGCCTTGCAGTGCAAGGGGCGCCAGTTTGATCCTGACCTGGGAAGATGGACTGATGTGTCCAACTACCAAGCTGGAGCTCTGGAGCACATGCACCCAGAGCCGGTGCTCTGCAGTGACAGAGGCCACTGTGATGGGAGGCCCACACAGGCCAAAAGAACAAAGATGGAAAGAAATTAAAAACCAATAGAGGGCTTCCCCTGGTGGTCCAGTGGGTAGGAACACCGCCTTGCAGTGCAAGGGGCGCCGGTTCGAGCCCTGGCCTGGGAAGATCCCACGTGCCACGGAGCGGCTGGACTGATGTGTCCAATGACCTAGCCGGAGCTCTGGAGCGCATGCGCCCAGAGCCGGTGCTCTGCGACAACAGAGGCCACCGCGATGGGAGGCCCACACGGGCCAAAGAACAAAGATGGATGAAAATAGAGAAATGAAAAACCAATAGAAGTGGCCCGCCCGCTCCCCTCCCTCCCCAACCTGACCCCCGCCCAAAATAAATAAATAAATAAATAAATGTTTAAAAAAAAAAAAAAAACCAATAGAAGTGGCAGAAAAAAAAAAATCTAAGAAAAGCAAGGAAGTTAATAGTAAAAGTTTCACGTGTACTTTGTATACTTTGGTTTCATGTATCTGGTGGGGCCCTTCCTGTAATTAATGCATTGTGAAACATTTCTCCCCATGTTTGTCTTATTCTCCCCATGTTTTTAAAGTTTGAGAAGGTTTGTTTCTATGGCATTTTGTGAGCCATATCTCTGATTCATTTTCTGAGTTCTCTGTTAGGAATGCAGCCCTCTATTGCAACATAGCTCAAGAGGGAGGCTGTGATGCACTGGGGGGCATGTTTTCCAGAATAGAAAGTCCATTGTTTCCATGTAGAAAAGCAGAAACTTGTTAGTGTATCATTAGCCTTTCTGAGGCTCTTCAGAATCTAAAGTGGCCAAAGTGCTTCCAGGGCCTTCTGCACTTCATTCATACACACAGACACACATGCGCGCGTGCGTGCCTGCGCCTCCTTCCTGCACCTCCCCTCTGTCCTAATCAAGCAAGCATGACATTCTTTCCTACTCCTCACTTGATATTACTGGCATTTTGTGGTCCCACTGACCTAAAGAGGCTCAACTTATTACTGATAGATGTCTTTGTGTGATTACTGTTACATGTTGGCACATCTAATGTTTATTCTCTTCTTGTTACTTGTTTCTAGGTAGGATGTGAGATTTATGAAAAGTTTGTACCTTTGCAAATCCATTTTAAGTTGTTTGTACTCCTATTTAATTCCCCACCAGTCTTGATTTCTAAAGAACTGAATTGTTAGACATAAAATCATTTCCTCTCTGAACTCCTGGATTACTTTCTCGATTTCTTATGGTTTCATGCATATTCTACCTTTGTTAGGTCACACCTGATCTCTAGTAGACTATAATGTCCTTGAGGCCAGGGCCTAATGCACTGATGTCTATATTGGAAAATGTGTTGAATGAACTCTTTAAAGTTCCAAATTATATTATGATTTTGTTGTAGTTGAGCCTTTGAGAATATCTATAGGCATTGGATTTGTTTCATTGCCACCTACCTGAGAGTGTGTATCCCTTTTTTTCTGACTTCCAAATCTACAAACAGAGAAGATTAAGCTGGGTACTCTATAAAGACCTTCAATTGCTGTAATTTTCTCTTTAGATTTATTAAGAATCAATTGAGGGGCTTCCCTGGTGGTCCAGTGGGTAAAGAGTCTGCCTTGCAGTGCAAGAAGCGCCAGTTTGATCCCTGGCCTGGGAAGATCCCACATGCCGCGGAGCGGCTGGACCGATGTGTCCAACTACCGATCCAGCGTTCTGGAGCGCGTGTGCCCAGTAGCACTGCTACTGCAATGGGTGGCCCACACAGGCCAAAGAGCAGGGATGGATGAAAATAAATAAATGAAAGACCAATAAAAGAGGCCAAAATTAAAAAAAAAAAAGAATGAATTGAGTGCATGGTCTAGATATTTTGTTTTGATAGGTAAGGAGGAGAAATACAGTTTACAGTTCAAATGCAAAGGCAAAGCAAGTACACAAAACAATTAGAATAATTACAGGGAGGCATCATTATAACATACAGATTAACTCTCTAATAGACAAGTGATTCTGTAAATTGGTCTTGTGCAAAGAAGCACCCAAGGATATTTTTTAGAGAGGAAAGGTAGAGTAATCAGAGGAAGCAGGCCTGGTAAAACAGAGCACTTTGAATGATTTTACGTTTACTGCGTTAGGACCAAACTTGTGCTCTGTTCGTGTGATCACTGTTTCTCCTTGGGTCACAGTAAGTTCAGCAGGAGTTAGCTGGGGTTGGGCTTTTGGGGCACCCTTGTTGTATTCTTCTAGGTTTTTCCTTAATTGCATATGTGTTATTATTGCATATAGACAAGATTTAATGTCTTCATTACTTTCAGCATAAGCAGGAATTTAAATGTCTGGCTAAGAGTAATACCAGTTGAGATCCTGTAGGTCATACTTTAATGAACAGATATCAGGACCTCTCTGAACTCCTGGATTACTTTCTCGATTTCTTATGTTCATGATTCTACCTTTGTTAGGTCACACCTGATCTCTAGTAGACTATAATGTCCTTGAGGCCAGGGCCTAATGCACTGATGTCTATATTGGAAAATGTGTTGAATGAACTCTTTAAAGTTCCAAATTATATTATGATTTTGTTGTAGTTGAGCCTTTGAGAATATCTATAGGCATTGGATTTGTTTCATTGCCACCTACCTGAGAGTGTGTATCCCTTTTTTTCTGACTTCCAAATCTACAAACAGAGAAGATTAAGCTGGGTACTCTATAAAGACCTTCAATTGCTGTAATTTTCTCTTTAGATTTATTAAGAATCAATTGAGGGGCTTCCCTGGTGGTCCAGTGGGTAAAGAGTCTGCCTTGCAGTGCAAGAAGCGCCAGTTTGATCCCTGGCCTGGGAAGATCCCACATGCCGCGGAGCGGCTGGACCGATGTGTCCAACTACCGATCCAGCGTTCTGGAGCGCGTGTGCCCAGTAGCACTGCTACTGCAATGGGTGGCCCACACAGGCCAAAGAGCAGGGATGGATGAAAATAAATAAATGAAAGACCAATAAAAGAGGCCAAAATTAAAAAAAAAAAAGAATGAATTGAGTGCATGGTCTAGATATTTTGTTTTGATAGGTAAGGAGGAGAAATACAGTTTACAGTTCAAATGCAAAGGCAAAGCAAGTACACAAAACAATTAGAATAATTACAGGGAGGCATCATTATAACATACAGATTAACTCTCTAATAGACAAGTGATTCTGTAAATTGGTCTTGTGCAAAGAAGCACCCAAGGATATTTTTTAGAGAGGAAAGGTAGAGTAATCAGAGGAAGCAGGCCTGGTAAAACAGAGCACTTTGAATGATTTTACGTTTACTGCGTTAGGACCAAACTTGTGCTCTGTTCGTGTGATCACTGTTTCTCCTTGGGTCACAGTAAGTTCAGCAGGAGTTAGCTGGGGTTGGGCTTTTGGGGCACCCTTGTTGTATTCTTCTAGGTTTTTCCTTAATTGCATATGTGTTATTATTGCATATAGACAAGATTTAATGTCTTCATTACTTTCAGCATAAGCAGGAATTTAAATGTCTGGCTAAGAGTAATACCAGTTGAGATCCTGTAGGTCATACTTTAATGAACAGATATATTTCATGTGAAATAGGCACTTGCCTGACAATCTACTTTTTAAGACACTGCAGTCCCTCTGCAGGGACCATGGATTCAGTTCCTAGTCAGGAAACTAAAATCCTGCATGCTGTGCGTGGCCAAAATAAAAAAAGAGAAAAAATATTAAAATTAATACCTGTTTACATAGTAAGGTATACCAGTGTCCTTTAAAAGTCTGTTTGCTATAAGCATCCCATTGTATGAATATTTCACATTTTATTTGTCTGTTCCCCCTATTGGTAGATATTTAGATTTTTTAAATTGTTAAATACAGTCTGCATTAAACATTCCTTTGCACACCCAAAAAAGAAAAATCTCTTATCTTAAACATGCACCATGCAATATCTACCATTGTAATATACTTTTAAAAATTCACTGATAGTATAAACTTCGTCTTACTAAAGTGATGACAAAGTCATACTATTACTAGACAGCATATTTGAATGTTTCCATAAGTAAATTTCAAATTATAGCTTGAGTGAATGTCATGGCCTCTGTGCAGACGAAAATAACGTTTCAGGTCTGAGACTGCTATCTCTACAAAGACCTGCTTACAGGGTTGACCCTTAGGAAACTCAGCTTCTCAGAAGTCCCCAGCTGATAAAGGCTGGGGCACCAGACTCTGCTCTGCCAGATCATATAGATTGTTTGTGCAAATGACATGATTTATGGCAAACATGTGATTTTCTTCAGGGGATTATGAATTTTGGTAGTTTCTGTGTAGGGGGTGCCTCTGAGACCAGCCCCCAGTAAGAACCTTGACTGCTGAGTCTGTCTAATGGGCTTCTTTGAAGCAGAAGCATTGCACATGTGCAATTGCAGTTTTTCTGTGGAAAAAGGAAAATGCTCATAAATCCCTCCCAGGCTGGGAGGGAGAGAGAGAGCCTCTGAAGCTTGTGCATGCAGTTCTCCAGATCTTACCCTTGTCTTTTTTTTTTTTTTTTAAATAACTATCCTTAACTATTCTTTTTTTTTTCTTTTTTTATCTTTTTGGGGGGTAGGAGGGGATGGGTGGGCCACTTCTTATTGGTCTTTCATTTCTCTATTTTCATCCGTCTTTGTTCTTTGGCCCGTGTGGGCCTCCCATCACGGTGGCCTCTGTTGTCGCAGAGCGCCGATCTGGGCGCCTGCGCTCCAGAGCTCCGGCTCGGTAATTGGACACATCAGTCCAGCCGCTCCGTGGCACGTGGGATCTTCCCAGGCCAGGGCTCGAACCGGCGCCCCTTGCACTGCAAGGCGGTGTCCCTACCCACTGGACCACCAGGGGAAGCCCTACCCTTGTCTTTTTCTCTTGCCGATCTCGTGTACCCTTTGCTGTGATAAAGCTACACAACAAAGACAACTGTATGCTGTCTTGTGAGTCATCTCAGTGAATTGCCAAATGCGTGGGTAACCTTGGGGATCCCCCACTGAAACAACATGTTGAAAGATGGTATTTGTTTTATTTATGTTGTGCCATCTCTTCCTCTGCTTTGGAGGAAAAACAGAAATAAAATTACTGTTACATTTACATTAAACATTTCCAGGTTACAAGACATTAAAACACAGGTTTTATTCATCTTCCTCAAGCAAAAGAGAAAGTAGCTTTTAAAAGCCGCGGAAAATTTGTAAGCTCCCTTGTTCAGACCAAATTAGTGATTGGATTTTTCTTTCTTTCTTTTTTTTTCTGATTCTTACAATAGAGTCTTTCTTCCTTCCTCACTCTATGGAGGCAAGCTGTTTGGGCTAGTTCATAAGTAAATAGGTCATAAACTGTACTCCATTCAAAACTGACGTACTTCTGAAAGTATTTATTTGTCCCACAGAGAGAGCGCTAGCTCATTTCAAATATTGTTCTCAGACTAGATCAGAATGCTCAAGAGCACACATTGCACATTTTGCTTTAAACACAATAGTTTAATTGTTTTTTTTTTTTTTTTTGATGGTGCCAAACCTATTTCCCTGGAAAAGCACTACCAAATAGGTAGCACCTTTAGACTGTGGGAGCATAGACCTAAATGTAAGAGCTAAAACCAGAACTCACAGAAAACAATATAGCAGCAGAGTGACTCCTGGTATAGGAGTAAATCATGACCGTGGATTGGGCAATGGTTCCTTTGATATGACAACAAAAGTACAAATGAGAGAATAGATAAATTGGGGTACCTCAAAATTTATCAACTTTAGTGCTATAAACAGTACTTTCAAAAAAATTAGAGGACAACCCATCATGTGTATAACCAGTTCACTTTGCTATACACCTGAAACTAACACAACATTATGAGTCAGCTATACTCCAATAAAAATTTAAAAAAAGAAGACAACCCATTGAATGTGCAAAATATTTTTATGACATATATCTGATAATGGATGGAAGATCTTTTACAACTTAACAACAGAAAGACAAATAACCCGATTAAAACTGGGCAAAGTATTTGAACAGACTTTTTTTCCAAAGAAGATTTATAAATGGCCAATAAATACATAAAAAAGATATTCATGAGAATTCTCTGGTGATCCAGTGGTTACGACTCCATGCTTTCACTGCCAAGAGTCCAAGTTCATTTACTGGTCAGGGAACTGAGAGCCCACAAGCCGTACAGCAAAAAAGATATTCAACATCCTTAGTTATTAGGGGAATACAAATGAAGACCACAATGAGATACCCTATCATATTTACTAGGATGGCTATAATAAAGACAGACAGTAACAAGTAGTGACAACGTGGAGAAGGCAGTCCAGCAGTTTCTCAAAATATTGAACCTAGAGTTTTATGACCCAGAAATTCCTAGCTATATACAAAGAGAAATGAAAGCATGATCTTCAGGAAAACTTGTACACAAATAGAATTGCTTCTTCAGGGAAACCTCAGTTCTGCTCTTAAGCCTTTTAACTGATTGAATCAGATCCACTTAAATTAAAGCCAGCTCTGATTATGGACTGTAATCACACCTACAAAATAATTTTCACAGCAGTATCCAGATTGGTGTTTGATTTGACACGTAGGGACTATAGTTTTAAGTTGATACATAAAACTGACTATTGTTAGCTGAAACATGTGTGACCTGGAGGGGAAGTGACTGCAGATGATTTTTTTGAGATAATGGAAATCTAAAATTGTGGTGATGGTTGGACAACTCTGAATATATGGAAAACTACTGAATCGTACAGTTTAAATGAGTATATGGTTTGTGAATTATAGTTCAATAAAGACATTTCTTAAAAGACTGTGTATGTATATGCATACCTGTGTTTATAGCAACACTATTCACAAGAGCCAGGAAATGAAAGCAACCTAGATGCCCACTGACAGATGAGTAAAATGTAATATACCAATAAATGGAATATTACTCAGCGTTAAAAAGGAAGAAAATCTGGGGACTTCCCTAGTGGTTCATTGGCTAAGACTCTGCATGCCTAATGCAGGAGCCCAGGTTTGATCCCTGGTCGGAGAACTAGATCCCACATGCTGCAACTAAGAGTTCACAGCCACATATAAAGATCCTATGTGCCACAGTGAAGACCAAAGATCTTGTGTGCTACAACTAAGACCTGGCACAGCCAAATAAATAGATAGAAATAAAAATTAAAAAAAGATAGGGCTTCCCTGGTGGTCCAGTGGGTAAGGACACCACCTTGCAGTGCAAGGGGTGCCGGTTCAATCCCTGGCCTGGGAAGATCCACTTAGAGGCTGAAGAATACCAAGCCAGAGCTCTGGAGCCCACAAGCCGTACAGCAAAAAAGATATTCAACATCCTTAGTTATTAGGGGAATACAAATGAAGACCACAATGAGATACCCTATCATATTTACTAGGATGGCTATAATAAAGACAGACAGTAACAAGTAGTGACAACGTGGAGAAGGCAGTCCAGCAGTTTCTCAAAATATTGAACCTAGAGTTTTATGACCCAGAAATTCCTAGCTATATACAAAGAGAAATGAAAGCATGATCTTCAGGAAAACTTGTACACAAATAGAATTGCTTCTTCAGGGAAACCTCAGTTCTGCTCTTAAGCCTTTTAACTGATTGAATCAGATCCACTTAAATTAAAGCCAGCTCTGATTATGGACTGTAATCACACCTACAAAATAATTTTCACAGCAGTATCCAGATTGGTGTTTGATTTGACACGTAGGGACTATAGTTTTAAGTTGATACATAAAACTGACTATTGTTAGCTGAAACATGTGTGACCTGGAGGGGAAGTGACTGCAGATGATTTTTTTGAGATAATGGAAATCTAAAATTGTGGTGATGGTTGGACAACTCTGAATATATGGAAAACTACTGAATCGTACAGTTTAAATGAGTATATGGTTTGTGAATTATAGTTCAATAAAGACATTTCTTAAAAGACTGTGTATGTATATGCATACCTGTGTTTATAGCAACACTATTCACAAGAGCCAGGAAATGAAAGCAACCTAGATGCCCACTGACAGATGAGTAAAATGTAATATACCAATAAATGGAATATTACTCAGCGTTAAAAAGGAAGAAAATCTGGGGACTTCCCTAGTGGTTCATTGGCTAAGACTCTGCATGCCTAATGCAGGAGCCCAGGTTTGATCCCTGGTCGGAGAACTAGATCCCACATGCTGCAACTAAGAGTTCACAGCCACATATAAAGATCCTATGTGCCACAGTGAAGACCAAAGATCTTGTGTGCTACAACTAAGACCTGGCACAGCCAAATAAATAGATAGAAATAAAAATTAAAAAAAGATAGGGCTTCCCTGGTGGTCCAGTGGGTAAGGACACCACCTTGCAGTGCAAGGGGTGCCGGTTCAATCCCTGGCCTGGGAAGATCCCACGTGCTGTGGAGAGGCTGGACCGATGTGTCCAACTACCAAGCCAGAGCTCTGGAGTGCATGCACCCAGAGTCAGTGATCTGCGATGAGAGAGGCCACTGTGATGGGAGACCCACACAGGCCAAAGAACAAAAATGGGTGAAAAAATAAATAAATGAGAGAACAATAGAAGTGGCCAAAAAAAAAAAGAGAGAGAGAGATAGAATTCCTTCTTTAAAAAAAGTAAGAAAATCTGAAACAGAAGTATTTTTAAACAGGAAGGAAATCCTGTCAACATGCTACAATGTGAATGAACCTTGAGGACATTATGCTAAGTCACCAAAGGGCAAATACTGTGTGATTGCACTAATAAGTATGTAAAATACAGTTCAGTTCAATTCAGTCTCATCTGACTCTGCAACCCCATGGACTGCAGCACACCAGGCTTCCCCATCCTTCACCATCTCCTGGAGCTTGCTCAAACTCCTGTCCATAAGTGATGCCATCCAACTAACACATCCTCTTTTGTCCCCTTCTCCTTTTGCCTTCCATTTTTCCCAGCTCTGAGTCTTTTCCAGTGAGTCATTCTCTTTGCATCAGGTGGCCAAAGTATTGGAGCTTCAGCTTCATGTCAGTCCTTCCAATGAATGTTTAAGGTTGATTTCGTTTAAGATTGTCTAATTTGATCTCCTTGCAGTCTAAGGGACTCTCAAAAATCTTCTCCAACACCACAGACACGGTGCAACCACATAAATAGATAACAAAGGGCTTCCCTGGTGGTCCAGTGGGTAAGGACACGCCTTGCGGTGCAAGGGGCACTGGTTCAATCCCTGGCCTAGGAAGATCCCACACGCCCCAGAGTAGCTGGACTGGTGTGTCCAATTACGAGCCAGCACTCTGGGGCACATGCACCCAGAGCTGGTGCTCTATAACAAGAGGCCACTGCAATGGGAGGCCCACACAGGCCAAATAATAAAGATGGATGAAAATAAATAAAAGAGGCCAAAATTTTAAGAAAAAGATAACAAAAATGCTATTATCAGCCTTCAGCAAATCATAATCTTTTGGTAATAGTAGCATCAACGATCGTATATCAAAAAAAAGATAACATACCACCATAACAAATATAATAATGATGAAAAATTTGAAATACTACAAGAATTATCAAAATGTGACACCAAGACACAAAGTGAGCAAATGTTTAGAAAAACTGTTCCATTAGAATTGCTTGATTGCAGTGTTGCCACAGACCTTCCATTTGTAAAAAATGGCAGTATCTACTAGGTACAATAAAATGAAGTGCAATAGAATGAGATATGCCTGTATGTATATAGGGTTCTATACTATCTGTGGTTTAAGGCATTCAATGAAGGTCTTGGAACATTGTATCCCCACGGTTTAAGGAGGCATGACTATAGTCAGATCATAGAAAAGGAAGAACAGTAGTTGCCAGGAACTAGGGTGAGTGGGAAATGGGGAGTTGTTGTTTAATGGGTACAGTTTCAGATATTTAGAGATAGTGAGTTTACATGGTAAAATTTGAGGTAGAGTTGTTTATTTTTCCAATTAACTGAGACATCTGCTAAAAAGCGACTAAAAATCTTGTGTTTAATGATAGAAACGTGACTACTTGGCCCATCTCTGAGTCTGATGGTCTGCTGTGGGGTCCTCTTCAGGGAAGTGATGCAGAACCCAGACCCGTGGTAGCCACCTGACTGTACCCTGTGGTTTTCTTATACTGTCTGACCACAATTTCAGACTGAGTGGGGAGGAAGAGCAACTCACGATGAAGGGTTGAACCACTTCCTTGTTTGCCTCTTTCATCTTTAAGATCTATTGCTAGTTGTCAACAGTTGACAGATTCACCAAAATGGAATGGCAGCTGAAGCTGGTGGGGCCAAGCAGGCTGTACCCAGTCAAGTGATTCTGCCCCCACAGGTGACAGTGTCTGGAGATATTTCTGGTTGTTTCAGGTTATAAGCATGGATACTACTAGATCTTGTGGGCAGAGGCCCGGGATGCTATTGAACTTCCACCAATGCACAGGACAGCCTCGCAACAAAAAATGATCCATCCCCACTTGACAGTAGTTCTGGTGGTGAGCGCCCTGCCCTGGATCTTGGCAGGTATAGCTTCTCAACATCCAGGTCTTGACCTAAATTGATATTTAATTGGGTGGGTTCTAGTCAACCAGTGTAAGGTAGTTTTATTTTCCTTCTTTACTAGCACTATATTTTCATTGCCTTTTATCTACACCATCTCTTCCCCACACACAATATACTGACTAATATAAACTCCAAAAGTCTCCAGAGGTTAGAGACTTTGTTCCTCCTCACTGGTATTGCCAGCTTCTTGGTAGTCTTTAGAACCTAGTAAGATACAATGACTTGGGCTTCCCCTGGTGGTCCAGTGGGTAAGGACACCGCCTTGCAGGGCAAGGGGCGCCGGTTCGATCCCTGGCCTCGGAAGATCCCACGTGCCGCAGAGCGGCTGGACTGATGTGTCCAATTACCGAGCCGGAGTTCTGCGACGACAGAGGCCACCGCGATGGGAGGCCCACAGGAGCCAAGGAACAAAGACGGATGAAAATAGAGAAATGAAAGACCAATAGAAGTGGCCGGCCCGTCCCCCTCCCTCCCCACCTCACCCCCCAGAAGATAAATAAATAAAATAAATGAAAAAAAAAAAAGATACAATGACTATTTGTTTCATCAATGAATGAAATGGATTTCTCTTTTGCTCTAGTAACTTGGCCTCCTTCCTGCTCCCCAAGGCATGTTAACTCTTCTTTCTTTTTTGGGGGGGAGTGCAGGTTGGGGAGGGAGGGGGGCAGGCAGGCCACTTCTATTGCTCTTTCATTTATCTATTTTCATCCGTCTTTGTTCTTTGGCTCCTGTGGGCCTCCCATCGCAGTGGCCTCTGTTGTCGCAGAGCACCAGCTTTGGCCGCATGCGCTCCAGAGTTCCGGCTTGGTAATTGGACACATGGGACCAGCCGCTCCGCGGCACGTGGGATCTTCCCAGGCCAGGGATCGAACTGGCGTCCCTTGCACTGCAAGGCGGTGTCCCTACCCACTGGACCACCTTGGAAGCCCCTAACTCTTCTTTCTTAATCCTAAAGCCCCTGGTCCCTTCTTGCCTCCCCAATTCCTCCTCCTACAGGATGGGAGTTGGGGAGGAGCGAAATTCCTGGGGGAAGCAGACCTGCAGGACTCAGAAGAAGTCACTGGAGCATAAACCATCAGGGAGAGGAAGGACTCATGGGAAATAAACCTAAATGGCAAAGAGTGGGATGGGGGAGTCTCAATCTGCTTGGCCACCATTTTGAGTGGGAAAGAAAGGAACTAGTATTTATTCAGTGCATTCTTGGTGCAGGTCAAAATAATCTCACTTAATCCTTTTTATAATGCTGAGATGACGATGCTCAAGTTCAACATAATCAAGTCCACACAGCTAGCAACTGGCAGAGTTGAAATTTAAATTAAAAATTTTGTGATTCCAAAGGCCAAGCCTGTTCTTCAGTCCTTTGGGGAGACCAGATAAGATGAGTCCTGTCAAAAGAGCTTTTAATCTTGTGGAAGAGGGGACAGGTAGGCCCACAGATTAGTATATGAAGGTTGTAGGTGTGACCTCATTACCAGCATGGAGTTACAAGTGTCACTTCCTTGTTGTTGTTGTTATTGTTCAGTTGCTCATTCATGTCTTACTCTTTGCAACCCCATGGACTGCAGCACACCAGGCTCCCCTGTGCTTCACCATCTCCTGGAGTTTGCTCAAACTCCTGTCCACTGAGTTGATAATGCCATCCAACCATCTCATCCTCTGTCACCCCCTTCTCCTGCCCTCAATCTTTCCCAGCATCAGGGTCTTTTTCAGTGAGTTGGCTCTTCGCATCTGGTGGCCAAAGTATTACAGTTTCAGCATCAGTCCTTTCATGGCTATTCAGTGTTGATTTCCTTTAAGATTCACTGCTTTGATCTCCATACTGCCTGAGGGACTCGCAAGAGTATTCTCCAGCACTTGTAATTACACTTCCTTATAGTCAACCTAATTGCTCAAATACCCACATACCCAAATTTCTAGCCAATCCAGTATTGTGCTCTCTCTCTTGGCCCTTCCCTTCACCAGATTTTATTCAGGAACCCCAGGGGCTTAGTAGGTCTGAATCAGTGAATCCTAAATGAAAGGTGGACCATTACCACCTTGGAAGCCCCTAACTCTTTTTTATCGGGCCCCAATTCCTCCTCCTACAGGATGGGAGTTGGGAGGAGAGAAATTCCTGGGGGAAGCAGACCTGCAGGACTCAGAAGAAGTCACTGGAGCATAAACCATCAGGGAGAGGAAGGACTCATGGGAAATAAACCTAAATGGCAAAGAGTGGGATGGGGGAGTCTCAATCTGCTTGGCCACCATTTTGAGTGGGAAAGAAAGGAACTAGTATTTATTCAGTGCATTCTTGGTGCAGGTCAAAATAATCTCACTTAATCCTTTTTATAATGCTGAGATGACGATGCTCAAGTTCAACATAATCAAGTCCACACAGCTAGCAACTGGCAGAGTTGAAATTTAAATTAAAAATTTTGTGATTCCAAAGGCCAAGCCTGTTCTTCAGTCCTTTGGGGAGACCAGATAAGATGAGTCCTGTCAAAAGAGCTTTTAATCTTGTGGAAGAGGGGACAGGTAGGCCCACAGATTAGTATATGAAGGTTGTAGGTGTGACCTCATTACCAGCATGGAGTTACAAGTGTCACTTCCTTGTTGTTGTTGTTATTGTTCAGTTGCTCATTCATGTCTTACTCTTTGCAACCCCATGGACTGCAGCACACCAGGCTCCCCTGTGCTTCACCATCTCCTGGAGTTTGCTCAAACTCCTGTCCACTGAGTTGATAATGCCATCCAACCATCTCATCCTCTGTCACCCCCTTCTCCTGCCCTCAATCTTTCCCAGCATCAGGGTCTTTTTCAGTGAGTTGGCTCTTCGCATCTGGTGGCCAAAGTATTACAGTTTCAGCATCAGTCCTTTCATGGCTATTCAGTGTTGATTTCCTTTAAGATTCACTGCTTTGATCTCCATACTGCCTGAGGGACTCGCAAGAGTATTCTCCAGCACTTGTAATTACACTTCCTTATAGTCAACCTAATTGCTCAAATACCCACATACCCAAATTTCTAGCCAATCCAGTATTGTGCTCTCTCTCTTGGCCCTTCCCTTCACCAGATTTTATTCAGGAACCCCAGGGGCTTAGTAGGTCTGAATCAGTGAATCCTAAATGAAAGGTGGACCATTACCACCTGATAGCTACCGAAATTAGTCATTGCATGGGCTGAAACGGTGGCCTAAGATTACCACTCTTTATATTCCTGCAGCTGATTTGTACTTATGGACTTGACCTTTGTCCCACAAGGATCCCCATGCCAAGAGAGTCCAGCCTCAGGCATGTACTGCTAAACCTGCTGTGTTCAAATAGGGCCACAGCAGTATTTCTGGTTCTACATGTTCTTGAGGAATCTGACCAGGCCTCTCACCAAAAAGAGGAATCCAAGTCTTGTCCCTGTGAGTACAGGTTAGCCTTAGTGATTTCCTCATATCAGATTGGATGTGCAGAAGTGAGCGCCATCGTTAGGTCAGAAAAGGTCATGTGGCTTCCACCTCATTGCCTCACTTAGCTCACCCTCAGAACCTTGTCACCATGCTCTGAGGAAGCCCTGGTCACACTGAGAAGCCACGTGTAGATGTTCTGCTCATGGTTCTAGCTACAGTCCTGGCAGACAGCCAACAGCAACTGTCAGACATGCAGGTGAGCCTCAGATCTTCCAGGAAAGATGCAGTGGGGCAGCCACCTCCTGTCTGATGGAATTGACGACTCACAGAATCCATGAGCAAAGATAAATTGTTCCTTTTTGGCTTCCCAGTTGGGGGATAATTTAGTTCACCACCATCGCAATGGGAACCCCACATAGCACCTGAGAGAGTTTGGGCCATGCCCTTGAGGTCACCAGGCTTCCCTGGTGGCCAGTCCAGATACTCCTGTCTTTGTTACAGTTTTCAAAGATCTAGTCAAGAGTCAACCTGTAATCAGTCTGATGCCTCCTAGGGAGAATTGATCTGTTTTGCCTCCATTTAAAAAAAATTTTGGCATCTTTTATTGTTTTTTTTTATTGATTGATTTTCATCCATCTTTATTCTTTGACCTGTGTGGGCCTCCCATCGCAGTAGCCTCTGTGGTCGCAGAGCAACGACTCTGGGCACATGCGCTGCAGAGCTCCAGCTTGGTAATTGGACACATTGGTCCAGCCGCTCCGCAGCAAGTGGGATCGAACCGGGCCAGGGATCGAACCGGCGCCCCTTGCGCTGCAAGGCGGACTCTTTACCCACTGAACCACCAGGGAAGCCTCTTGCCTCCATTTTGATGTAATATTTGTCATATTGTATTAAAGATATTTGTGTCTGCCTCCCAGGTTGACTATGAGCTGTCTTGGAGGACAGGGTGGGCCCAATTGTATTCTCTTCACTGGCACCTAATATGTAGCAAGGCTAACAGCTCCTTCTGTACTCACCACATGAAGCATAAACTCAAAATTCAGTCCCTTGGTATAGTATCAGGTATCTTCAGTAGCTTTGTTTATGTACATATATATGTATGTTTTCCTTAAAAACATTTCTTGGGACTTCCCTGGTGGTCCAGGGGCTAAAACTCTGTAGGGCCCGAGTTCCATCCCTGATGGAGGAACTAGATCCCATGTGCTGAAACTAAGTATGCATGCCGCAACTAAAAAAATCCTGCATGACAAAATGAAGATCAAAGATCCTGCATGCTGCAGCTAAGACCCAGCACAAATTATAAAAAAAATATAAACAATCTTTGTAGCTATCCATACCATGAAATGTAATTCAGTCTTAGAAGGAATAAAAATCTGACACATGCTACCACATGGATGAACCTTGAAGATGTTACAGTGAGTGAAATAAGCCAGACACTAAAGGGCAAATGTTGTATGAATCTACTTGTATGAGGCGCCTAGAGTTGTCACATTCATAGAGATAGACAATTAGATGGTGACTTTTGAGGGCTGAACAGGGGTTTAGTGTTTCATAAGGAGAGAGTTTCAGTTTGGGAAAATGATAAAGAGTTTTGTTACAGTTTTCAAAGATCTAGTCAAGAGTCAACCTGTAATCAGTCTGATGCCTCCTAGGGAGAATTGATCTGTTTTGCCTCCATTTAAAAAAAATTTTGGCATCTTTTATTGTTTTTTTTTATTGATTGATTTTCATCCATCTTTATTCTTTGACCTGTGTGGGCCTCCCATCGCAGTAGCCTCTGTGGTCGCAGAGCAACGACTCTGGGCACATGCGCTGCAGAGCTCCAGCTTGGTAATTGGACACATTGGTCCAGCCGCTCCGCAGCAAGTGGGATCGAACCGGGCCAGGGATCGAACCGGCGCCCCTTGCGCTGCAAGGCGGACTTTTTACCCACTGAACCACCAGGGAAGCCTCTTGCCTCCATTTTGATGTAATATTTGTCATATTGTATTAAAGATATTTGTGTCTGCCTCCCAGGTTGACTATGAGCTGTCTTGGAGGACAGGGTGGGCCCAATTGTATTCTCTTCACTGGCACCTAATATGTAGCAAGGCTAACAGCTCCTTCTGTACTCACCACATGAAGCATAAACTCAAAATTCAGTCCCTTGGTATAGTATCAGGTATCTTCAGTAGCTTTGTTTATGTACATATATATGTATGTTTTCCTTAAAAACATTTCTTGGGACTTCCCTGGTGGTCCAGGGGCTAAAACTCTGTAGGGCCCGAGTTCCATCCCTGATGGAGGAACTAGATCCCATGTGCTGAAACTAAGTATGCATGCCGCAACTAAAAAAATCCTGCATGACAAAATGAAGATCAAAGATCCTGCATGCTGCAGCTAAGACCCAGCACAAATTATAAAAAAAATATAAACAATCTTTGTAGCTATCCATACCATGAAATGTAATTCAGTCTTAGAAGGAATAAAAATCTGACACATGCTACCACATGGATGAACCTTGAAGATGTTACAGTGAGTGAAATAAGCCAGACACTAAAGGGCAAATGTTGTATGAATCTACTTGTATGAGGCGCCTAGAGTTGTCACATTCATAGAGATAGACAATTAGATGGTGACTTTTGAGGGCTGAACAGGGGTTTAGTGTTTCATAAGGAGAGAGTTTCAGTTTGGGAAAATGATAAAGAGTTCTGTGAACAGATCGTTCTGATAGTTATGCAATAATGTGAATGTAGTTAATGACACTGAATTATATGCCTAAAAATGGTTGAAATGATCAGTTTTATATTATGTAAATTTTGCAACTTTAAAAGAAAGATTTCTATATAACTTGTTATTTTCTCAATATCACCATGGAGACCCATACTGCAAATTCAGCCCTAGAAGAAACAGTAGAGATACCTTCTAGACAGTTTCAGCTCTTTCTCGCAAGCCTGCTATGAAGAAGCCACATGAGAGAAGTCACATGCACATAGTGGGAGTCTCTTCCCTTTCCCATCACGTGCTGCTCAGAGCCATTGGGTTGAACGTTCAGCCTGTGATCCTCCCCGTGTGCTTCCCACACCTTTGGCTTCAGATCCGTCAACAGATTTCAATTTGGCAGAGTGCATAAGGCGCACATCTCACCCTCCACATGCTTTGTGGTGCCCCTGGACTTGGTAGCACCAATTCTGATGTGGAGTGTCAAACATGCCTAACTCCTTGGCTTGAAGGAAAGAGCATTGAATCAGAGATGAGAAAGCCTGGATTCATGTCTCAGGCCTGCGCCACACCACCTGGTGACCTTACAAGTTGTTTTACAACCACATTCCACTCTCACCCAGAGTGACAAATGCATTCTGAATTACACACCCATAGAATGTGTGCTTAACCACCCTTCTCCCTAGATAAAAACTATTAGTCACTCTTCTCATTGTGAATCAGTTCAGATTGTAAATGCGTGTTGGACAATATTGCCGAATGGAGAAGGTAGGTGTAGAAGAGGTCAAGAGAGGAGCCAGAGAGACTAAGGGGAGTCTTTGGTAAGCACCTGTGGCTTCTAGCAACAGGAAGGAGGAATCAGGAGCCAGGAGACTTCTGGTCAAATTAAACTACCTTTGCAGAAATACAGGAGTGTATCATGAAAACAAAGGGATACCTTTGTGAGGTAGAGGACTGGTACCCTCCCTAGACTGAATTCGATGTATTAAGGAGAGAAAGGGGACGGTCTGAGACCTCTCCCCTAATTCTTTATTTCCTGAGATCACAGGTGTATCTCTTGGGATTGGGTTCAGCCTAACATGGCTAAAGATACAGAAGTTTATTTCTCAAATAAAAGAACCATAAAAGAAAGTCCAAGCTAATCTGAGAACATACATTTCTGCAAACAACAAAACTCTGTAAAAGTTAAAAGTAAAATAAAAGTTTTTTTTTAAAAAAAGAAAGTCCAAGGCTGATGTGACAGCTCCATGGTCATGGGAACTCAGGCTCCCTTCAGCTTTCCACTCTGCCTTTCCTAGGATAGAGTCTCTAACCTTATGGTTTAAAATGGCTGCTGGAACTGCAGCCATAGCATCATAGTTCCAGTTAGCAGCATGGAAGAGAAGATGGTGCACATGCCACATCGCTTCCAAGACATCCCAGAATTTCCTCCCATTACTTCAGCTTACTTGTTGATTCTAACTTAACATAGCTACAATGGAGTTTGACAAATATCTTTCTAAAAATTATTTATTTTGACCATGCTAGGTCTTTGTTGCTGTAGCTTTTGTAGCCCCCAATTTTCCCTGGATGTGGAGGGGTCAAACATGCCTAACTCCTTGGCTTGAAGGAAAGAGCATTGAATCAGAGATGAGAAAGCCTGGATTCATGTCTCAGGCCTGCGCCACACCACCTGGTGACCTTACAAGTTGTTTTACAACCACATTCCACTCTCACCCAGAGTGACAAATGCATTCTGAATTACACACCCATAGAATGTGTGCTTAACCACCCTTCTCCCTAGATAAAAACTATTAGTCACTCTTCTCATTGTGAATCAGTTCAGATTGTAAATGCGTGTTGGACAATATTGCCGAATGGAGAAGGTAGGTGTAGAAGAGGTCAAGAGAGGAGCCAGAGAGACTAAGGGGAGTCTTTGGTAAGCACCTGTGGCTTCTAGCAACAGGAAGGAGGAATCAGGAGCCAGGAGACTTCTGGTCAAATTAAACTACCTTTGCAGAAATACAGGAGTGTATCATGAAAACAAAGGGATACCTTTGTGAGGTAGAGGACTGGTACCCTCCTATACTGAATTCGATGTATTAAGGAGAGAAAGGGGACGGTCTGAGACCTCTCCCCTAATTCTTTATTTCCTGAGATCACAGGTGTATCTCTTGGGATTGGGTTCAGCCTAACATGGCTAAAGATACAGAAGTTTATTTCTCAAATAAAAGAACCATAAAAGAAAGTCCAAGCTAATCTGAGAACATACATTTCTGCAAACAACAAAACTCTGTAAAAGTTAAAAGTAAAATAAAAGTTTTTTTTTAAAAAAAGAAAGTCCAAGGCTGATGTGACAGCTCCATGGTCATGGGAACTCAGGCTCCCTTCAGCTTTCCACTCTGCCTTTCCTAGGATAGAGTCTCTAACCTTATGGTTTAAAATGGCTGCTGGAACTGCAGCCATAGCATCATAGTTCCAGTTAGCAGCATGGAAGAGAAGATGGTGCACATGCCACATCGCTTCCAAGACATCCCAGAATTTCCTCCCATTACTTCAGCTTACTTGTTGATTCTAACTTAACATAGCTACAATGGAGTTTGACAAATATCTTTTCTAAAAAATTATTTATTTTTGACCATGCTAGGTCTTTGTTGCTGTGAATAGGCTTTTTGTAGTTGCAGCAATGGGGGCTACTCTAGTTGCCATATATGGGATTCTCATTTCAATAGCTTCTCTTGTGGAGCATGGACTCTAGGCACATGGGCTCAGTAGTTGTGGTGTGTGGGCTCAGTAGTTGCAACTCACAGGCCCTAGAGCACTGGCTCAGTACCTGTGACTCACAGATTCCATTGCCCCACGGCATGTGGGATCTTCCCAGACCAGGGCTTAAACCCATGTCCCCTGCATTGGGAGGTGGATTCCCAACTTTCCTGGACCACCAGGAAAGTTCTTGACAGATGTCTTTTAGCTGAGAAGCAATATGCCGAGTGAACAACTGAGATTCTCTTCGTTTGTTAGAGATTTGGAGAGTAGAGATTTGGCAGGCAGCTAGACCCTGCACCACGATGAAAGCCAATTCATTCAGCCACACATTCCCTTAGCATTACTGAGCTGTCATAATGCAACAGCTTTTACGTTAAAACGTTTAGCTCCTTTTCATGTGTAGAAAGAAACCAAATGTGCCTATCCTGTTCATTCAACAAAATTTTGTGAATGCCAGTAAATGGCAGCATGGCGCTGGAGAGAAAAAGATCCAGCTTTTGAGCCTGCCCTCAGTTCATCACCACTGCTCTTTTGCATAGACTCATACTGCCTACTGACTCTCCACGCTCATGTGCTAACACAGCTGTGACCTCTGCAAAAGGCAAAATACTGTGGGGGAAGAGAAGAGGTCATGGCATTTTAGGCAACACTGAGAACCCAGAAAATATGGAATGCAGTGTGAATATCTATTGTTTCAAACTGAAGAGAGCTTTTTCCCTGAATGGGAAAAGTTAAATTTAGTACTAAGAATAGAGCAAGAGCAGTATCGGCCCAGAGCCTTCAGCTGAGAAATGAGTTTCATTAGAGTCACAGTTATTGTCTATTGTCCTCATTGGTTGTTCTAGTTGAGCTGAGACCTGATATCCACTTCAGTTCTCACAGTTGACATTATTATTTCCCTTTGTGTAACTTTCGGGAAAAAAACTCAGTATGAATCAGATTTCGTTTCTAGTTCCCACCAAAGAGAGACTTTTTTTCTTTAAATACAGTGAGAACAGACTCAGACTTAGATCAAAATACTTACGTCACAATGGAATGCCTTTTCGAAGTACTGTTGAGTCCTCTGGCTTTTATTGTTTCAGAATCCCCACAACTGTTCCTGTCCTAATTTAGAACAGAGTGCACCTGCTGCCTAAACCATTTGACTTTCTTTAACTCAGCCTTCCTCTTTTAGTTTTTTCCCCCATAATATTTACAAGCCCGAGATTTTTTTTTACTGAATGCTTCCCAGTCGTAGGAACGTGCAAAACTCTCCAACTGCAAGGGAATACCCAATTTCCTGATTCCCAGTCATTCTTGTTCTTACAGGTGAAGTTTGGATTTTCAGCCTTCTCAGATTTGATCCATGAATGATCCCATTATCTTCCAAATTTTCTTCCTTCAAGGTACCCAAGTTCTGTTTCTGATGTTTGGAACCAAGATTTAAAAAAAAAAAAAAAGTTGTAAAAACCACATGACCGGGGAATGAACAGGGGCTGGGAGGCGTAGAGGGAGTAGCATGGAAACCTATACTATCATATGTAAAGAAGATAGCTATTGTCATTGCATTGTGGCAATAGGGGATCCTGCAGGGGTGCTGTGAGATGGCCTGGAGGGGTGGGATGGGGTGAGGGCCAGGATATACATATGACTAATCTGGAATCATACATATCTGTAAACAACAAAACTCTGTAAAAGGAAAAAGTAAAATTAAAATTAAAAACAAAACAAAACCACGTGACATAAAATTTACCATCTTAACCATTTAAAAAATGTACAGTTTAGTAGTAGTAGATACAGTCACATTGATGGGAAAAAGATCTCCAGAACTTTTTCATTTTCCAAAACTAAAATTCTATTCTGTCGGGGAGGAAGAAAATTTCCCCTGCCCTCATAGGTTCTTCTGGCTGGTCTAAGAATTAAATTGACATGAGACAGATTAATTGGAGAAAATCAAACAAAAATTTAATAACATGGATACATGAGAGAGACCCAGAGAAACTAAATCACTCCCCCAAATGGCCTAAGCCTTCACCTTGAATGTCACCTTCAGCTTAACACAAAAAGAACATGTTTAGTGTAGTGTTTTGGGATTTCAAAGGGGAGGGAGTCATTTCGTACTGATGATGGAGCCGTAGCAATTGTTTAATAAACTGTTTGCTGGGCCAGGCAAAGATGATGGGATGCACAGTAGACTGATATCTCTAGGCGCTGCTGAGTCTCCTTCATTGCATTGTACCCAAGTTCTTTGCCAAGAACCCTGGAGATCGCTGTACTTTGGGAACAGGTCCTTTATCTAAGTTCTTGTAGGCAGGTCAGAGGTTCTTCCTGAGTCTTTCAAGCTTTGGTTTTCTTTCAGCTCAAAATAATTGAAGAGACATATTTTGGAATAGCAAATTTTGCTCCCTTATAATAACCCATTAAATGACAGCTCTCAGGACTTCCTTGGTGATCCAGTGGCTAAGACTCCCAATGCAGAGGGCCTGGGGTTCAATAGGGATCTAGATCTCACATGCTTCAACTAAGAGTTTGCATGCCACAGCTGAAGATCCTACATGCCACAACGAAGATCAAAGAACTCACTTGCTGCAATGAGACCTGGCACAGCCAAGTAAATATTTAAACAAAAAAACAACCCTCCCCCTCGTCCCCCACAGCTCCCTATTTTCCCCTCCGTGCAGTCCCTGGAAACCACATTCTGCTTCCTGTTTCTATGAATCTGAGTAGATAGATACCTCATATAAATGAAATCATATAGTATTTCTCTTCTGTGACTGGCTTATTTCACTTAGCATAATATCCTCAAGGTTCACATGTTGTAGCATGTGATTGGACTCCATTCCTTTTAAGCCTGAATAATATTTCACTGTATGCATATACCATATTTTATGAAACCTTTCATACATTGATGGACATTTGTGTTGCTTCCGCCTCTGGGCTACCATGAATAATATTGCTATGAATGCGGGTATACAGGTATCTCTTTTGAGACCCAGCTTTCAACCCCACTTTTGGATAAACACCCAGAAGTGGGATTGCTGGATAATGTAGTAGTTCTATTTCTGTCTTTTTGAGGAACTGCACTACTGTTTTTCTCTTTCAGTTTTAACCCAGAGATGCATAAATCCTAATCTTTTTGCAGATTCAGATGTGTACATCAAGGAAATACCAATATTTTTGGCAGACACAGGGGAAAAAATGGGTGGAGCAGAGTTTATATCAAATTGAAGTGATCAAAATGAAGTTATAATAAAGTCATGGCAGTGAGCCTTTCATTCTGAGGTCAGACTTACAAATGTATATTCATTTTCAATCTGTTATTCACTTCCCTATACTATTTTTTTACCTCCTCTCATTAAACCTCATTTTCCTTTGCTAGAACGAGTTCTCCAAGGTGAAGAGGAGTTAGAGGTCACTTTTTCCCACGTGACTGTCTTTAATTATTAGACAGGTGAAATAAAACTAGACAGAAACTAAAGCCCCTGCATGTGCATCATTATATAAATGTTTGTATGGCTAAAGTTACACAAGCTTCTGGTCAGATAGAGGCATCAGGAAGTTCGATATCAAGCACCTTTGCACCAGATTTCTCATATTGTTGTTAAAACACACAGAGACACAAAGAGTCCCATCTCTTAGAACAACCTAACTTTGAACATTTTCAGGGTTCAAACTCAGCCTAAGTGGTGGTTAGCAAAATGAGCACGACAGACGCTAGCATTAGATGGTTTCCTTTGTATCTTCTCGGAAACATTTGAAAGAATGGGAGAATTAAAAAGTGGGGTTTTGTTTTGTTTTGACATGTGGCTGTGCTGTGTGTCTTGCAGGATCTTAGTTCCCTGATTAGGAACTGAACCCATGCCCTCGGCAGTGAAAATGCTCAGTCCTAACCACTGAACCCCCAGGAAATTCCCTAAAAGGTGTTCTTTTCTAATTTTATTTTTTTATTATAGTTGATTTACAATGTCACCCCAATCTCTGCTGTACAGCAGACTCGGTTACACACAGACATTCTTTTTTAATATTCTTTTTCATTATGGTTTATCACGAGATATTGGATATAGTTCCCTGTGGTGTACAGCGGGGCTTTGTTGTCTATCCATCCTAAATATAATAGTTTACATCTACTAATGTCAAACACCTGGTCCTTCCTTCCCCCACTTCCTTCCCCCATGGCAAGCACAAGTCTGTTCTCTATGTCTGTGAGTCTGTTTTGTAGATAGATTCATTTGTGCCATATTTTAGATTCCACATGTAAGTTATATGGTATTTGTCTTTCTCTTTCTGACTTCATTTAGTATGATAATCTCTAGTTGCATCCGTGTTGCTGCAAATGCAGTATTTCATTCTTTTTATGGCTGAGTAACATTCCATTGTATTATCTTCTTTATCCATGCCTCTGTTGATGGAAATTTAGGTTCCTTCCATGTCTTGGCTATTGTGAATAGTCCTGTTATGAACATTGGGGTGCATACATCTTTTGAATTGTACTTTTGTCTGGGTATATTCCCAGGAGTGAGATTGTTATGTCATACCATAATTCTATTTTTAGTTTTCTGAGGCACCTCCACACTGTCCTCCATAGTGCCTGCACCAACTTGCATTCTCACCAACAGTGTAGGAGAATTCCCTAAAAGGTGTTTTTGATGCCCAGATTTCATAGAGCAGAAATTCTTTGAGGGTGCACCTGGGGTAAAGGGTGCTAAGCTAAGGGGAAATGGAATCAAGACTATGGAGTTCATCTACCTCATGAAATTCCCTTCCCTCTCTGAGGAACTGCCTTGCTTTCTAAGCAGTTTTGAGGACAGTGGTTCTTGCCCTTAACCACACATCGTGATTTTAAAAGTCCAATGGAAATTGAAAGTGGGGATTGGGGGTTTTGTTTTGACATGTGGCTGTGCTGTGTGTCTTGCAGGATCTTAGTTCCCTGATTAGAACTGAACCCATGCCCTCGGCAGTGAAAATGCTCAGTCCTAACCACTGAACCCCCAGGAAATTCCCTAAAAGGTGTTCTTTTCTAATTTTATTTTTTTATTATAGTTGATTTACAATGTCACCCCAATCTCTGCTGTACAGCAGACTCGGTTACACACAGACATTCTTTTTTAATATTCTTTTTCATTATGGTTTATCACGAGATATTGGATATAGTTCCCTGTGGTGTACAGCGGGGCTTTGTTGTCTATCCATCCTAAATATAATAGTTTACATCTACTAATGTCAAACACCTGGTCCTTCCTTCCCCCACTTCCTTCCCCCATGGCAAGCACAAGTCTGTTCTCTATGTCTGTGAGTCTGTTTTGTAGATAGATTCATTTGTGCCATATTTTAGATTCCACATGTAAGTTATATGGTATTTGTCTTTCTCTTTCTGACTTCATTTAGTATGATAATCTCTAGTTGCATCCGTGTTGCTGCAAATGCAGTATTTCATTCTTTTTATGGCTGAGTAACATTCCATTGTATTATCTTCTTTATCCATGCCTCTGTTGATGGAAATTTAGGTTCCTTCCATGTCTTGGCTATTGTGAATAGTCCTGTTATGAACATTGGGGTGCATACATCTTTTGAATTGTACTTTTGTCTGGGTATATTCCCAGGAGTGAGATTGTTATGTCATACCATAATTCTATTTTTAGTTTTCTGAGGCACCTCCACACTGTCCTCCATAGTGCCTGCACCAACTTGCATTCTCACCAACAGTGTAGGAGAATTCCCTAAAAGGTGTTTTTGATGCCCAGATTTCATAGAGCAGAAATTCTTTGAGGGTGCACCTGGGGTAAAGGGTGCTAAGCTAAGGGGAAATGGAATCAAGACTATGGAGTTCATCTACCTCATGAAATTCCCTTCCCTCTCTGAGGAACTGCCTTGCTTTCTAAGCAGTTTTGAGGACAGTGGTTCTTGCCCTTAACCACACATCGTGATTTTAAAAAGTCCAATGCCCGGGCTGCACTCAGACCCATGACATTAGGATCTTTCGGGCTGGCGAGGGAGGAAACCAGTCATCAGTATTTTGTCAGATTCTCTGGGAACCTCTGTGCTGAAGAGAAAAAGCAGGTTGCTACTGTTTTCCCCTCAGCACCATGATTTGTATATTTACCATTTTTGTTAAAATACAACACATAAACATTCATTTCAAAGTTGAGGTACTCTTTATGATCTGAAATGTATAAGAGCATGTATCCTTGAAAGATTATTCTCTCAACAAGAAAGAAAAAATGAAAAGCGTGCACATATTGCAAATCAGTATATCTCCAAATTAATTTCCATTAAAAATCATTTTTCCATCTTATGAATATTTTCCTTAACTGTGGCTTTTGTTTGATTTCTCACATTTGTATAGAACTTCCTACTTTTCCAGAAGCTCCAGATCTCCTCTTCCTTGGAGTGTCCACTTGTGGGTTCCTGCACTGTTGGCTTCTTATGGTTCGAGTGAGTATTCAATGCTTGTGACTCACTGGGATGTTTACCCTTTTAATTCTTTTTCACAGTTGGCCTCCTGGTCTCCTTCTACCTTTGATGTGAACTGACTAACACTGTAACTCATTTCCTGTTATTTACAGTTTTAGAATTAAAGGCATAAATGAAGTTTAAAAATGAAGGGCCCAGGTCAGCTATCTTGTTAAGGGTCACAGCTACGGTTCTGGGAGGTTCCAGTCTAACAACTGGTTTGTCCTCCCTCCCTCCATTCCCCAAATGTAGGCTTCTCCTGTGGAAGCAGTTATTAGGGTTGATCAAAGGCACCCTCAGAAAATCTGTTATCTTCATGAGCAGTTAATTTTTCCTGTGCTGAATCACAGATTTTCTTGCTTGGCAAATGTATTTGATGGAGTGGATAATTCATCCCCGTTTATTCAGTTTGTAAGGCCTTGTCCTTCAACGTTCTTTATACCTGAGATACCAGGGATAACAAGGTGCTGCATGCTGCAGATTTGCTTCTTAGCTGGGGTGGGGGGGACAGGGTGAGGAGAAGGATTATGGCTCTCCAAATTCCTCTCTGAGGAACTGCCTTGCTTTCTAAGCAGTTTTGAGGCCAGTGGTTCTTGCCCTTAACCACACATCGTGATTTTAAAAAGTCCAATGCCCGGGCTGCACTCAGACCCATGACATTAGGATCTTTCGGGCTGGCGAGGGAGGAAACCAGTCATCAGTATTTTGTCAGATTCTCTGGGAACCTCTGTGCTGAAGAGAAAAAGCAGGTTGCTACTGTTTTCCCCTCAGCACCATGATTTGTATATTTACCATTTTTGTTAAAATACAACACATAAACATTCATTTCAAAGTTGAGGTACTCTTTATGATCTGAAATGTATAAGAGCATGTATCCTTGAAAGATTATTCTCTCAACAAGAAAGAAAAAATGAAAAGCGTGCACATATTGCAAATCAGTATATCTCCAAATTAATTTCCATTAAAAATCATTTTTCCATCTTATGAATATTTTCCTTAACTGTGGCTTTTGTTTGATTTCTCACATTTGTATAGAACTTCCTACTTTTCCAGAAGCTCCAGATCTCCTCTTCCTTGGAGTGTCCACTTGTGGGTTCCTGCACTGTTGGCTTCTTATGGTTCGAGTGAGTATTCAATGCTTGTGACTCACTGGGATGTTTACCCTTTTAATTCTTTTTCACAGTTGGCCTCCTGGTCTCCTTCTACCTTTGATGTGAACTGACTAACACTGTAACTCATTTCCTGTTATTTACAGTTTTAGAATTAAAGGCATAAATGAAGTTTAAAAATGAAGGGCCCAGGTCAGCTATCTTGTTAAGGGTCACAGCTACGGTTCTGGGAGGTTCCAGTCTAACAACTGGTTTGTCCTCCCTCCCTCCATTCCCCAAATGTAGGCTTCTCCTGTGGAAGCAGTTATTAGGGTTGATCAAAGGCACCCTCAGAAAATCTGTTATCTTCATGAGCAGTTAATTTTTCCTGTGCTGAATCACAGATTTTCTTGCTTGGCAAATGTATTTGATGGAGTGGATAATTCATCCCCGTTTATTCAGTTTGTAAGGCCTTGTCCTTCAACGTTCTTTATACCTGAGATACCAGGGATAACAAGGTGCTGCATGCTGCAGATTTGCTTCTTAGCTGGGGGGTGGGCGGGGGACAGGGTGAGGAGAAGGCATTATGGGCAGTTTGTTTTTTTTAGGCAGAATTCAGAGTCAGAGGTACTTGTGTTCATCACAATTTATAACTCAGTTCAAAATTCCAAGATCATAAACTTGAACATCCACCTCCCAAATTGGGTGTGCACATGGAACAAGATCAATGCAAGTTCTGCACTGTAAGTGCTGTTTTTAAAGCAGCCACCTAGTGTGCTTACTTATTAGAAAAACATTCTGGATTTAGTATGCCTTCTGACACAAGAAAAGAATTGAACAAATCTCACATTTTATGCTACTCCATGCCAGGCTCATTTCCTGGAAAGAAAAAGAACAACATAACATGACCTGCTACTGAGCGATTTAGGACCTTGGTGGGGAGATAAGCTTACCCTCATGGGGTAGATTCAAGAATATGAGGTGGGACTTCCCTGTCAGTCCAGTGGTTAAGACTCCAAGCTTCTACTGCAGGGAGAAAAGGTTCGATCCCTCGTCAGAGAACTAAAATCATGCATACTGTGTGGAAAGGCCAAAAAAAGAATATGAGGTAACCTATCAGCAGGAGGCTGCAGTTCATGGAGAGATAGATTTTCACGGACTGAGGTGGAATGTAAGCTGAAGGTTAAAGGGAAGGAGGACCATCACAAACCCAGCAATTGACTCTGGTTCCCACAGGCCTGTGCATGTCTCATAAGCAGCTGCTCCCTCGAATAAGGAAGGTGTTGGTCATCAGCCCCTGGCTTCAGCCTCCAGCTGTTGAACTGCTGGGAGCTGTGGAGCCTGGGGACACCAAATCTGAGCCCAGTCCTGGGGTGTTGGGATCTTAGAAAGGAGTAGGGCCTCCTGACTGAGAATCTTACCAGGACCCTGGGACCATGTGGGTGAAAGGGGAGGGAGATGGAGAGTGGGCTAGGCAAAAGTTAGAGCGTTTGCATGCCATGATATTTGCACATTCAATTTTTATTTTTGCATCCTTGATAGAAAACTAAATATCTGGACTGTTTCAGGAAAAAAAAAAAAAAACCCCAGAAACCAAATGACCTTATATGCAGTCCTCGTGTTGTCTATAGGAGGCTATGTAAGGTCACTGTCATACTGATGTCTGTACAAACATGTAAAAAAAAAAAAAAGTTCAAAATGAGACTTGACTCTCTGCCCTACCACTCAGCATGATTTCTCTGATTTCTCACAATTTATAACTCAGTTCAAAATTCAACAACTTGAACATCCACCTCCCAAATTGGGTGTGCACATGGAACAAGATCAATGCAAGTTCTGACTGAAGTTTTTAAAGCAGCCACCTAGTGTGCTTACTTATTAGAAAAACATTCTGGATTTAGTATGCCTTCTGACACAAGAAAAGAATTGAACAAATCTCACATTTTATGCTACTCCATGCCAGGCTCATTTCCTGGAAAGAAAAAGAACAACATAACATGACCTGCTACTGAGCGATTTAGGACCTTGGTGGGGAGATAAGCTTACCCTCATGGGGTAGATTCAAGAATATGAGGTGGGACTTCCCTGTCAGTCCAGTGGTTAAGACTCCAAGCTTCTACTGCAGGGAGAAAAGGTTCGATCCCTCGTCAGAGAACTAAAATCATGCATACTGTGTGGAAAGGCCAAAAAAAGAATATGAGGTAACCTATCAGCAGGAGGCTGCAGTTCATGGAGAGATAGATTTTCACGGACTGAGGTGGAATGTAAGCTGAAGGTTAAAGGGAAGGAGGACCATCACAAACCCAGCAATTGACTCTGGTTCCCACAGGCCTGTGCATGTCTCATAAGCAGCTGCTCCCTCGAATAAGGAAGGTGTTGGTCATCAGCCCCTGGCTTCAGCCTCCAGCTGTTGAACTGCTGGGAGCTGTGGAGCCTGGGGACACCAAATCTGAGCCCAGTCCTGGGGTGTTGGGATCTTAGAAAGGAGTAGGGCCTCCTGACTGAGAATCTTACCAGGACCCTGGGACCATGTGGGTGAAAGGGGAGGGAGATGGAGAGTGGGCTAGGCAAAAGTTAGAGCGTTTGCATGCCATGATATTTGCACATTCAATTTTTATTTTTGCATCCTTGATAGAAAACTAAATATCTGGACTGTTTCAGGAAAAAAAAAAAAAAACCCCAGAAACCAAATGACCTTATATGCAGTCCTCGTGTTGTCTATAGGAGGCTATGTAAGGTCACTGTCATACTGATGTCTGTACAAACATGTAAAAAAAAAAAAAAGTTCAAAATGAGACTTGACTCTCTGCCCTACCACTCAGCATGATTTCTCTGATTTCTCACAACCCCCCCTTTTTTTTCTTCTTTTTCCCTGCTTGCAAATCATGTGATTCTATTTTTAAATGCCGTCTCTTTCTCCTCATCTTCCTTATCCTGTAGACTTTTCACCAGATCCTCTTTTGGGCTTTTTCTAAAACAACAGTAATCATGAAAAACTTTCCTAGAAGTTGTTAGGCTGCAGTATGCAACATATATTGAGAGTTACTGCTGGAGCCAGCACCAGGGTTCATGCTGAGAGTCCAGCTGGGTGAGCAATAGATTGTGATGATGATAGGATTCTGTTTTGCAAGAAGAATGAAGTTAAGTATGAATCCAACAGCATCAGCCACAAAAGCTTCAGAAATGATCTTCCATAAAAATACTCATATTAAAAGAAAATTTTTTTCAATCAGAACAAATAATCCCCTTCTAAACCTTTAAATAATCATGAAGACTTATTTGAGATACTATTCCCCAAACAGGCACAAGTGTGTTTCGTATTTTTCTTGGTTTGTTCTCAGCACTCAAATAAAAAAGGCAAAGGTTTATCTGAGTTTTGAAGATAGTGTTTCCTGAACAGGAAATGAAACTGCCAATGTTCACAAAGCAGACACAGTGCCTGATTTGATGATGAAATTATGCTGATTCACCAAAAGAAAATGGTCTTAATTGTAATCAACTGAACATTTGTCTGCAAGAGTTTTTAAAATTAAATTGCCTTAAAAAATCGAATTGCTTTACAAAGTCATGTCCTAGTGTGATTCACAATTTAAAATGTATTTTAAGGATTTCTGACTTGCATGCTGATTAGGGAAACGTGAATATCACAACCATTTAACACTTTGGGGTAGGGTGGTTGGACTTGGGAATGAAAAGAGAAATCACTGGAAAATGTCAAGAAAACTAAATATCTGGACTGTTTCAGGAAAAAAAAAAAAAAAACCCCAGAAACCAAATGACCTTATATGCAGTCCTCGTGTTGTCTATAGGAGGCTATGTAAGGTCACTGTCATACTGATGTCTGTACAAACATGTAAAAAAAAAAAAAAGTTCAAAATGAGACTTGACTCTCTGCCCTACCACTCAGCATGATTTCTCTGATTTCTCACAACCCCCCCTTTTTTTTCTTCTTTTTCCCTGCTTGCAAATCATGTGATTCTATTTTTAAATGCCGTCTCTTTCTCCTCATCTTCCTTATCCTGTAGACTTTTCACCAGATCCTCTTTTGGGCTTTTTCTAAAACAACAGTAATCATGAAAAACTTTCCTAGAAGTTGTTAGGCTGCAGTATGCAACATATATTGAGAGTTACTGCTGGAGCCAGCACCAGGGTTCATGCTGAGAGTCCAGCTGGGTGAGCAATAGATTGTGATGATGATAGGATTCTGTTTTGCAAGAAGAATGAAGTTAAGTATGAATCCAACAGCATCAGCCACAAAAGCTTCAGAAATGATCTTCCATAAAAATACTCATATTAAAAGAAAATTTTTTTCAATCAGAACAAATAATCCCCTTCTAAACCTTTAAATAATCATGAAGACTTATTTGAGATACTATTCCCCAAACAGGCACAAGTGTGTTTCGTATTTTTCTTGGTTTGTTCTCAGCACTCAAATAAAAAAGGCAAAGGTTTATCTGAGTTTTGAAGATAGTGTTTCCTGAACAGGAAATGAAACTGCCAATGTTCACAAAGCAGACACAGTGCCTGATTTGATGATGAAATTATGCTGATTCACCAAAAGAAAATGGTCTTAATTGTAATCAACTGAACATTTGTCTGCAAGAGTTTTTAAAATTAAATTGCCTTAAAAAATCGAATTGCTTTACAAAGTCATGTCCTAGTGTGATTCACAATTTAAAATGTATTTTAAGGATTTCTGACTTGCATGCTGATTAGGGAAACGTGAATATCACAACCATTTAACACTTTGGGGTAGGGTGGTTGGACTTGGGAATGAAAAGAGAAATCACTGGAAAATGTCAAGAATAATGCAACGTTAGGCCATATCATACTAGCTTTCTTTTTTTTTTTTGACAGTTTACATCTTTGGGTAAACCATTTATATTTTTGTTTTAACCCAGTTAGAAAGTTGCATAGCTTTACATGGTTAAAGGTTTGTTTTGTTTTCATAACTGTTTTGTTAGCTAATTATTTACCTTAGAGTCTTCCAAATTACTTCTAAAACTACAGCTTGTCATTTTTCCAAAATGTGATCTAACACTTTGCTCACCTTATACCCGTGACTTTCTCTACAAGACTAATCAAAAAGCAGGGATTTGGGCTTCCCTGGTGGTCCAGTGGGTAAGGACACCGCCTTGCAGTGCAAGGGACACCAGTTCGACTGCGGCGGAGCGGCTGGACTGATGTGTCCAACTACCGAGACAGAGCTCTGGAGCGCATGCGCCCAGAATCGGTGCTCTGCGACCACAGAGGCTACTGCGATGGGAGGCCCACATGGGCCAAAGAACAAAGATGGTTGAAAATGGATAAATGAAAGACCAATAGAAGTGGCCCACCCACCCCCCTCCCACCCCGCCCCTCCGCCCCCCAAAAAGCAGGGATTTCCCTGATGGTTCAGTGGCTAAGACTCTGTGCTCCCAATTCAGGGGGCTGGGGTTCAATTCCCAGTCAGGAAACTAGATCTCACATGCTGCAGCCAAATAAATAAGTTTTTTTAAAAAAGAGTAATTAGAAAGGTAGCATACTAGAATTGTCAACTTCCTTTACCAATAAGAGTTCCCTCTGACACATGCCAGCCTATGAAGGACATGGAAGTAATTGGAGATGGCTTTCTACAGAATTTTTTTTTTTCTATTTTTGGCCTCTTATTGTTTTGTTTCTTTCTCTTTTATTCATCCATCTTTATTCTTTAGCCTGTGTGGGCCTACCACTGCAGTGGCCTCTTTTGTTGCAGAGCATTGGCTCTGGGTGCATGAGCTCCAGAGTGCTGGCTCGTAATTGGACACACAGGTCCAGCCTCTCTGTGGCACGTGGGATCTTCCTGGGCCAGGGATCGAACCAGTGCTCCTTGCACTGCAAAGCACACTCTTTACCCAGTGGACCACCAGGGAAGCCTCAGAATTTTTTTTTTTTAAAGGCCAAGCTGTTTAGGGATAGGCTGTGTGTTTTATCTTCTGCCTTCCTCCTTTCCTTGTGTAGAAAGTGGACACATGGCTTAGAGATGTCAGAAGTGACATTTAAGTTGATTGCTGAGAGAGAGTAGAAGGTAATTAGGGGAAGGGGAATGGAGATCTTCAAAGAAGGTTGGTGCCCTGCTGAGAAATAATGTAATACAGAATTTATAAAAGATTGATTGACTATCGAATGTGTCTGTCTTGGAATCATTAAAAGCCTGCTCAATGAACAAGGGTCTATTCCAGCTCCAGTGGCAGAGTTAAGGTCACAGCTGGCTGAATAGAAATAACAAAGAGACAGCTTTTGACTCCAGGCTAGCTGAACGTTTTCACAAATGAAGCTTTCCAACAATGCTTTGCGCTAGCATGTAGGGTAGTAATTTCCCCACACCGATGTGTTTAAGCAAATGCTAAACTGATGCCCACTCAGGAAAAGCAGAAGTGGGAGTGCTGTGTTCATGCAGTGATTGTACTATTTTAATTTTGTTCAAGCATTTTTGTTCTCATAAGCCCTAAAATAATTTTGAGCAACTATTATGTACCCCTCCACATATTTTATTTTGTCTTTGAAAAATTTAACTTTCAGATTTTCTCTTACACATTTCGAACTGACATTTTCTATTTGTAAAATTATTGGTTAAACAGTTGCAAAGAACATAACTTCTGATGTACTGTACATTCTGTACATACTTTAAATCTATTTTCATTGCTTTGAAATCTCTGCACAGCTCATTTAGTTCATTCACTTAATAGAAAGTGCGTGCTCTACGCATAATGGTACAGCTAGTCCTCATTGGCAAACCAGTCAGCCACATTAAACTAACTTTTAAAAAATTGCGCAAATCGTTAATCCTCTCCCTGCTCACCAGTCAACAACGGACCTAAAACTGGCATGATTCTTGCCCTTATGAGCTTCTGCTCTAATGAGAGGGACAGGCCTTAAAGAATTTTGCAGATAAACAGCAAGTCACAATTGGCAAGCGTGCAGTGAAGGAGGTGTTAGTGGAATATGTACTACAAGGTAGTCTGGGAGGGCTTCCCTGAAGAAGTGACATTTAAGCAGAAAGTTGAGAAAAGAGTAGGATTTAATGAGGTGAAAGGGAATGGAAATCTCTAAAGAAAATCTCACTTTATTTTTCATTTCCAATAAATACCAATAGTATCTCACTTCTAATGCTTAGATAAAGCAGTTTGTCACTTGAATAAAATAAGTTGAATTAAACATATTTGATTGACTATCGAATGTGTCTGTCTTGGAATCATTAAAAGCCTGCTCAATGAACAAGGGTCTATTCCAGCTCCAGTGGCAGAGTTAAGGTCACAGCTGGCTGAATAGAAATAACAAAGAGACAGCTTTTGACTCCAGGCTAGCTGAACGTTTTCACAAATGAAGCTTTCCAACAATGCTTTGCGCTAGCATGTAGGGTAGTAATTTCCCCACACCGATGTGTTTAAGCAAATGCTAAACTGATGCCCACTCAGGAAAAGCAGAAGTGGGAGTGCTGTGTTCATGCAGTGATTGTACTATTTTAATTTTGTTCAAGCATTTTTGTTCTCATAAGCCCTAAAATAATTTTGAGCAACTATTATGTACCCCTCCACATATTTTATTTTGTCTTTGAAAAATTTAACTTTCAGATTTTCTCTTACACATTTCGAACTGACATTTTCTATTTGTAAAATTATTGGTTAAACAGTTGCAAAGAACATAACTTCTGATGTACTGTACATTCTGTACATACTTTAAATCTATTTTCATTGCTTTGAAATCTCTGCACAGCTCATTTAGTTCATTCACTTAATAGAAAGTGCGTGCTCACGCATAATGGTACAGCTAGTCCTCATTGGCAAACCAGTCAGCCACATTAAACTAACTTTTAAAAAATTGCGCAAATCGTTAATCCTCTCCCTGCTCACCAGTCAACAACGGACCTAAAACTGGCATGATTCTTGCCCTTATGAGCTTCTGCTCTAATGAGAGGGACAGGCCTTAAAGAATTTTGCAGATAAACAGCAAGTCACAATTGGCAAGCGTGCAGTGAAGGAGGTGTTAGTGGAATATGTACTACAAGGTAGTCTGGGAGGGCTTCCCTGAAGAAGTGACATTTAAGCAGAAAGTTGAGAAAAGAGTAGGATTTAATGAGGTGAAAGGGAATGGAAATCTCTAAAGAAAATCTCACTTTATTTTTCATTTCCAATAAATACCAATAGTATCTCACTTCTAATGCTTAGATAAAGCAGTTTGTCACTTGAATAAAATAAGTTGCTATTTCTCCCAATTTATTTTTTAAACAAATGATCTCTTTTTCAGATCTTAACGGAGAAAATTGTCCCAAATATCTAATAGAATTTACAGTCTCTTTTGGGAGGTAATAATCATAATAAAATGCTTAAGGCAGCAATGTCCTTGGGAGATTTTTACTTTCTCCAGCTCCAAGTCAACTGACCACTGACACTCTTTAACCAGCAGTTCCTTTATTTTACCATTTAGATCACTCCCAAGAGACTCTTTCTCTGTGAAATTAGAAATAAAACCTTGGTTTGTGCTCTAAGTAAGGTGAGAATCTGGTTAAGTGGGGCAGAATATCCCTCTCCACCAACATGAGAATTATTTCAGGCAAATTTTTTTTTTTTTTGCCTCTAACTCATCGTTTATTTTTCATCCATCTTTATTCTTTGGCTTGTGTGGGCCTCGCGTCACAGTGGCCTCTCTCATTGCAGAGCACCGGCTCTGGGCGCATGCGCTCTAGAGAGCTGGCTTGTAATTGGATGCACCGGTCCAGCCGCTCCACGGCACGTGGGATCCTCCCAGGCCAGAGACCAAACCGGTGCCCCTTGCACTGCAAGGTGGACTCTTTATCCACTGGACCACCAGGGAAGCCCCAGGCTAATTATTTTTTTAAAAAAGAAAACACCCAGGAGTAGCTCTGAAAACCAAGTAGAAATTATCCTTTTGTAAGAGACATTTACACAGAAATCTCCCTTCGTAAGGGTGTCTCCCTCTCTGTACCAGGAAGAAATCACTTGGCCCCTTGATTCTTGCCCTTATGAGCTTCTGCTCTAATGAGAGGGACAGGCCTTAAAGAATTTTGCAGATAAACAGCAAGTCACAATTGGCAAGCGTGCAGTGAAGGAGGTGTTAGTGGAATATGTACTACAAGGTAGTCTGGGAGGGTTTCCCCTGAAGAAGTGACATTTAAGCAGAAAGTTGAGAAAAGAGTAGGATTTAATGAGGTGAAAGGGAATGGAAATCTCTAAAGAAAATCTCACTTTATTTTTCATTTCCAATAAATACCAATAGTATCTCACTTCTAATGCTTAGATAAAGCAGTTTGTCACTTGAATAAAATAAGTTGCTATTTCTCCCAATTTATTTTTTAAACAAATGATCTCTTTTTCAGATCTTAACGGAGAAAATTGTCCCAAATATCTAATAGAATTTACAGTCTCTTTTGGGAGGTAATAATCATAATAAAATGCTTAAGGCAGCAATGTCCTTGGGAGATTTTTACTTTCTCCAGCTCCAAGTCAACTGACCACTGACACTCTTTAACCAGCAGTTCCTTTATTTTACCATTTAGATCACTCCCAAGAGACTCTTTCTCTGTGAAATTAGAAATAAAACCTTGGTTTGTGCTCTAAGTAAGGTGAGAATCTGGTTAAGTGGGGCAGAATATCCCTCTCCACCAACATGAGAATTATTTCAGGCAAATTTTTTTTTTTTTTGCCTCTAACTCATCGTTTATTTTTCATCCATCTTTATTCTTTGGCTTGTGTGGGCCTCGCGTCACAGTGGCCTCTCTCATTGCAGAGCACCGGCTCTGGGCGCATGCGCTCTAGAGAGCTGGCTTGTAATTGGATGCACCGGTCCAGCCGCTCCACGGCACGTGGGATCCTCCCAGGCCAGAGACCAAACCGGTGCCCCTTGCACTGCAAGGTGGACTCTTTATCCACTGGACCACCAGGGAAGCCCCAGGCTAATTATTTTTTTAAAAAAGAAAACACCCAGGAGTAGCTCTGAAAACCAAGTAGAAATTATCCTTTTGTAAGAGACATTTACACAGAAATCTCCCTTCGTAAGGGTGTCTCCCTCTCTGTACCAGGAAGAAAAAGATGTCTAAACCTCTAGAACCTCTAATCAATAGAAAAGGCAATAACTGAAATCTGCCATGCCCTTGTTTACTGTGCTTTTCCTGGTCTTCATCCATAAACAGTTCCCCTCTCCCCCAACATCAGTTTTCATATATAATTTTATTTATTTTTGGCTTTACAGAGTCTTCGTTGCTGCGCGGGTTTTTCTCTAGTTGCGGAGAGCAGAGATCACTTTAGTTGCAGTGTGCGGGCTTCTCGTTGTGGTGGTTTCTTTCATTTTGGAGTGTGGACTCTAGAGGCACACCGGTTCAATAGTTGCAGCTCCCAGGCTCTAGAGCACAGGCTCAATAACTGTGGCACACTGGCTTAGTTGCTTTACAGAATGTGGGATCTTCCCGGATCAGGAATTAAACCCGTGCCTCCTACATTGGCAAGCGGATTCTTTACCACTGCACCACCAGGGGAGCCCCCAATATCTTTCTTTTAATTTAGCTAGATGGTATTGAAGGTTGTGGCTTGGACCATTTTGGAGAGTTACTTAGTTTTCCTGGGTATACAGGAAGTGTACATACAGGAAGTATACAGGAAGTGTACATGTACTTCTGTTTATCTCCTGGTAATCTTTTTTTTAAAAAAAGATTTATTTATTTATTTATTTTTGGTGGGGATGGGGAGGGAGGGGAGCAGACGGGCCACTTTTGTTGGTCTTTCATTTGTCCATTTTCATCCATCTTTGTTCTTTGGCCCATGTGGGCCTCCCATCGCGGTGGCCTCTGTTGTCACAGAGCACCGGCTCTGGGCGCATGCGCTCCAGAGCTCCGGCTCGGTAATTGGACACATCAGTCCAGCTGCTCTGCGGCACGCGGGATCTTCCCAGGCCAGGGATCGAACCGGCGCCCCTTGCACTGCAAGTCGGTGTCCTTACCCACTGGACCACCAGGGAAGCCCTATCTCCTGGTAATCTTTTATTACAGGGCAATGTCAGCCAGGAACCTAGAAAGATAGAGAAAAAAAATTATTTTTCCTCCCTGACTGTGACTTACTCTTAGGAAACTCTTCCCTCAAGAACACTTTACATTGCTGAATTCTTTGGTTTGGGGCCCAGAGGCTTTTACCCATGACGCCGAGAGCTTTTCACCCGTGACACACTCTGGGAAGATTCCGGATGGATGAGGGATAAACCTTTTTGTATTCAAGTGCAAGATAAGTGAAAGCATTAGTCACTCAGTGGTATCTGACTCTTTGTGACCCCACGGACTGAAGCCTGCCAGGCTCCTCTGTTCATGGAACTTTCCAGGCAAGAATACTGGAGTGGGTTGCCACGTCCTCCTCCAGAGGATCTTCCTGACCCAAGAATGGAACCCAGGGATCAAACCCAGGTCTCCCACTTTGCAGGCAGGTTCTTTGCCATCTGAGCCACCTGAAAAGCCAAGAAGTGTCAGAAGGCTATTATAAGGGGGAAATGCTAAAGAACCAAACCTATCTCAGGTGCATTGTCAGGCAGATTATTTTCTGAAAGAGTATGTATGGAATTTGAGGCTTGGAAAGCAAGTCCTTAAAAGTCAAATCACTTGGAAAGTTCTCGTATACCTCAAGTGGCAAATATTTCCCAGTTTGAAGACCTTGAACTAGAAGACTCCTCTGTGCCTTAGAGCAAAGGCTTATATAAATGATTGGAGAGAGTGATTTATCAGAGATCATATCAAGAGATTATACTTATGGTTCTGGGACAGAGGCCCCTGGGGCAGCGGTCTACGTCTTTTCAAGTGTCCTCAAAGCCCACTCTTCTCAGTGGCTCCTTTGAGGACAGAGTGATTATTATTTGGTGGTTATTGTTGCAGAAACATTATGTTCTGCTTTAGTTTCTGAAATGCAGGCCTTGCTGAAGTAAACTAAAAGAAAACAGAAACCATCTGTTTTTCTCCTAGGTGCTGGAGCCCATGAAACCTAAGGGTTTGTTTTCGAAACGAAGTCTCAATTATCAGTGAACCTAAAAGACTGTGTATTTTTCATTGGAAGAAAGGCATATCTTTAAAAAATAATGCTTTCAATTTTGTCTTATCACTTGTTAAATTTTCACTTCCTTTCTCAATTCAGATCTCATTTTTTCCTACAAGCCTTTATCAGGAAATACCCAGATTTGAAAGCATACACTTTGCTCTTTTCCATTAAGTGTTAGTTAGAAAGGATAATAAACTTCATGAAATTCAAACGCAGGTCAATATACCCAGAAAAATACTAACACAATAACCTGGGTTGCAAAACTTGTTTAGCAAGTTTCAGGTTGAGGTTACTTAAAACCTGCTTGGAAACCTCTTAAAACAGACAGGAATGCAAACCACACACATCACCACCTAGATTCTTCCCTTGGGAGCTTTCTCCTCTCCACTTTCCTGGAGGGATTTCGGTGGGAACATTTCCTGAAAGTTCCATCTGGTTAGGCCGAGTATCCATGACCAATAGAATTCTGTTTCTCCCATCCCAGGGGAGGAGCCGCAGGACCGTGGGTAGGCTGCCCACTTCTTAGCAGTGATCACAAACAGCCCAACGCGCCACTCCTTAAGCTTTTAGCTCCCCTGGGAAGTAGGGTGTTGGTGGGGTGGGGATTGAGGGATTGTAAGAATTTCCTCCAGTGTTTTATGTTTAAGTCTCCATGTTTCAAGATACAGAGGAGTTAAGTGATGTTCTGGACAAGAGGAGAGCACAGAGAGAGGTCAAAGGCAGAACAGGAAAAGGTAGAATGCTGCCTGGCATCTGACCTGCCTGTAAGAGAATATTTAGCTGGCTGAACGTTCTAGAATATTAGCTGTATATTCTTTCAGAAGTTCCTCAGGGTGACCGCTATTATTTCTTCTGTCCAGGCTTGTTTAGAGTGATTTTCAGCTAACACCCCGTTGGTGGATAAGCATTTGTAGATGTACAGGAAACAAGGTCGGGGTGTAATTATAACATAATGCTGTAACAACATTGCACAAGACTGCCTCAGTACTCTCTGCCAGAGCACATAGCCACCCTCTCACTGACAGGCATTTGGATGGTGATTAGTGTTGGATCACATCCTGGAATCAGGCTTGAAGCCCGAGAAACTGGAAAATGATTTTTGTTTTTCAACTCCTTGGAGGCCTGTGCGGAAAATTTAGGAGAACAAATGTTTGTTTCTAGTAGCAGAACTTGTATATAATTTGAGGAAGAGAAAGTGAAGTGGGATGGTTCCTGAACCATTTGCCTTGCCCTGAAGCTGGTCCTCTGTGGAAATTTTCTCACGAACCTGGCTGGGGAATGTTGAGGCAGGAAGCAGTTGATGGCAGTCCCACTTTGCTCTGGCTCTTCCACACCTAATCTAAGCACAGGCAAGACCTTTTCTAGGTGACAAAGAAACAGTCTCCGTCCCAAAGCACCACCAGTCTTAATGACTCAAGTCCACTGTGTACAATTAAACTAGACAGTGAATTGTGGTTGGTGAGGTCTGTCTGAGGCCTGGCTGTCCAGTTCAGATCTCAACCCCATTGCCTTCTGGTTGTATAAAACAGAACAAATTGCTTCACCCCCTATACCCTGCCTTCCTCGTACGAAAGGATGGCTTTGGTTTTAAATGGCATAATCCATGTATATCATGTGGATTGTGGAAACCCACTTCTTAGCAGTGATCACAAACAGCCCAACGCGCCACTCCTTAAGCTTTTAGCTCCTGGGAAGTAGGGTGTTGGTGGGGTGGGGATTGAGGGATTGTAAGAATTTCCTCCAGTGTTTTATGTTTAAGTCTCCATGTTTCAAGATACAGAGGAGTTAAGTGATGTTCTGGACAAGAGGAGAGCACAGAGAGAGGTCAAAGGCAGAACAGGAAAAGGTAGAATGCTGCCTGGCATCTGACCTGCCTGTAAGAGAATATTTAGCTGGCTGAACGTTCTAGAATATTAGCTGTATATTCTTTCAGAAGTTCCTCAGGGTGACCGCTATTATTTCTTCTGTCCAGGCTTGTTTAGAGTGATTTTCAGCTAACACCCCGTTGGTGGATAAGCATTTGCGAGATGTACAGGAAACAAGGTCGGGGTGTAATTATAACATAATGCTGTAACAACATTGCACAAGACTGCCTCAGTACTCTCTGCCAGAGCACATAGCCACCCTCTCACTGACAGGCATTTGGATGGTGATTAGTGTTGGATCACATCCTGGAATCAGGCTTGAAGCCCGAGAAACTGGAAAATGATTTTTGTTTTTCAACTCCTTGGAGGCCTGTGCGGAAAATTTAGGAGAACAAATGTTTGTTTCTAGTAGCAGAACTTGTATATAATTTGAGGAAGAGAAAGTGAAGTGGGATGGTTCCTGAACCATTTGCCTTGCCCTGAAGCTGGTCCTCTGTGGAAATTTTCTCACGAACCTGGCTGGGGAATGTTGAGGCAGGAAGCAGTTGATGGCAGTCCCACTTTGCTCTGGCTCTTCCACACCTAATCTAAGCACAGGCAAGACCTTTTCTAGGTGACAAAGAAACAGTCTCCGTCCCAAAGCACCACCAGTCTTAATGACTCAAGTCCACTGTGTACAATTAAACTAGACAGTGAATTGTGGTTGGTGAGGTCTGTCTGAGGCCTGGCTGTCCAGTTCAGATCTCAACCCCATTGCCTTCTGGTTGTATAAAACAGAACAAATTGCTTCACCCCCTATACCCTGCCTTCCTCGTACACGAAAGGATGGCTTTGGTTTTAAATGGCATAATCCATGTATATCATGTGGATTGTGGAAAGTGCTATATAATTATCAGCTTGCTTTTTTTCCCCCCTCAATTAAATTCTGACTTTTTTTTTTTTAAGATTTATTTATTTATTTGGCGGGGGTCGGGTTGGGGAGGGAGGGGGTCGGGCAGGCCACTTCCATTGGTCTTTCATTTCTCTATTTTCATCCGTCTTTGTTCTTTGGCCCACGTGGGTGTCCCATCGCGGTGGCCTCTGTTGTCGCAGAGCACCGGCTCTGGGCACATGTGCTTCAGAGCTCCGGCTCGGTAATTGGACACATCAGTCCAGCTGCTCTGCGGCACGCGGGATCTTCCCAGGCCAGGGATTGAACCGGCGCCCCTTGCACTGCAAGGCGGTGTCCCTACCCACTGGACCACCAGGGGAAGCCCGTAAATTCTGACTCATAATATGGATGCCTGTTACAGGGAAAGCATGACATTAGAATCTATTCTCTCTCTCACTTTCCTCCCAAACTGAGGCTGGTTGATTCCGTTTATGTAATGAATGTTTGTTAAATGCCTACTGCGTGCCATGCATGGAATGAGCTTCTTGAAGATACAAAGATTGTGGGACACGGTCCCTGCTCCTGAGATGTTGACGGTCAAGGAGGTAGACATTTTTGCCCAGGCATTTATGCCAAAAGCATAAACAGATAAATAAATCTAAGGTGAAAGAGTATGGATCAGCTGCTCCCAGAAGGGCTGGGTATGTGAAAGCATACGTTTGTGGAGGCACAGATGGGGTTGACAGCCCAGACGCCTACCCCCACCAGTGAATGCAAGTTGCTCAACCTCTCTCAGCCTTCATTTCCTCATCTTTGAAATGGGCCTGATTCTAGGTGACAANGAAACAGTCTCCGTCCCAAAGCACCACCAGTCTTAATGACTCAAGTCCACTGTGTACAATTAAACTAGACAGTGAATTGTGGTTGGTGAGGTCTGTCTGAGGCCTGGCTGTCCAGTTCAGATCTCAACCCCATTGCCTTCTGGTTGTATAAAACAGAACAAATTGCTTCACCCCCTATCCCCTGCCTTCCTCGTACGAAAGGATGGCTTTGGTTTTAAATGGCATAATCCATGTATATCATGTGGATTGTGGAAAGTGCTATATAATTATCAGCTTGCTTTTTTTCCCCCCTCAATTAAATTCTGACTTTTTTTTTTTTAAGATTTATTTATTTATTTGGCGGGGGTCGGGTTGGGGAGGGAGGGGGTCGGGCAGGCCACTTCCATTGGTCTTTCATTTCTCTATTTTCATCCGTCTTTGTTCTTTGGCCCACGTGGGTGTCCCATCGCGGTGGCCTCTGTTGTCGCAGAGCACCGGCTCTGGGCACATGTGCTTCAGAGCTCCGGCTCGGTAATTGGACACATCAGTCCAGCTGCTCTGCGGCACGCGGGATCTTCCCAGGCCAGGGATTGAACCGGCGCCCCTTGCACTGCAAGGCGGTGTCCCTACCCACTGGACCACCAGGGGAAGCCCGTAAATTCTGACTCATAATATGGATGCCTGTTACAGGGAAAGCATGACATTAGAATCTATTCTCTCTCTCACTTTCCTCCCAAACTGAGGCTGGTTGATTCCGTTTATGTAATGAATGTTTGTTAAATGCCTACTGCGTGCCATGCATGGAATGAGCTTCTTGAAGATACAAAGATTGTGGGACACGGTCCCTGCTCCTGAGATGTTGACGGTCAAGGAGGTAGACATTTTTGCCCAGGCATTTATGCCAAAAGCATAAACAGATAAATAAATCTAAGGTGAAAGAGTATGGATCAGCTGCTCCCAGAAGGGCTGGGTATGTGAAAGCATACGTTTGTGGAGGCACAGATGGGGTTGACAGCCCAGACGCCTACCCCCACCAGTGAATGCAAGTTGCTCAACCTCTCTCAGCCTTCATTTCCTCATCTTTGAAATGGGCCTGATTCAGTGGTGTGCTGAAGCCTGCTCATACTGGCTTATGAGAACCTCCTGTTAAATATTCAAAAATTTTATAAGCCAGGGGTTAAAGCCATGGTAGCTTAGAATCAGCCTTGGTGGAAGTATTTACACCCTGTTAATCAGCAAATTCTACAGTTCAAGACTCCTCCCCAACAGCAGCTGGCTCACTGGCACACCACAGGAACCTGTGGGAGGAGGCAAAACATGACCTTTACCCTCTTGGGGTTTTTGACTGGGCCTGAGAATTTAATTAACATGAAACAGATCAACAGGAGAAATGCACACACATTGACTGAATATGTTTTACAGTGATGGGGGAGCACTCATAAGGAAATGAACACCCAAAGGGGTGGCAGAGCATGAATGCTTTTCTAACAGATTGGACAGACAGTGGTGATTGTGGAAAAGTAACTGGAATATATAGTAGGCTTTCAGTAGGCTTTGACACCTAGGCAAAGAATGTGCCTTTTATTCTGGTATTGGGAAGGCATCTTTCACTTAGGAGTGTTATCTCCTGTTTTCAGAAGGAAAGGGGAGATTAGAATGCCCTTCTCGCATCTGCTGTTTTTCAAGTGCCTTTAGCTCAAAATAATATTTATGCCAAAGTGGCATATTTTAATGTGGCATATTCTGTCACTGTTGTTATGAAAATGAATGAAATAACAAAACTGTGGTATCTGGCACATAGATGCTCAACAGAGGATGATTCTAAATATTTCAATAGAATATATTAATCACGTACATCCTGTACTTCCACAGTCGTAGTCTTATTTAACGTGCCATGCATGGAATGAGCTTCTTGAAGATACAAAGATTGTGGGACACGGTCCCTGCTCCTGAGATGTTGACGGTCAAGGAGGTAGACATTTTTGCCCAGGCATTTATGCCAAAAGCATAAACAGATAAATAAATCTAAGGTGAAAGAGTATGGATCAGCTGCTCCCAGAAGGGCTGGGTATGTGAAAGCATACGTTTGTGGAGGCACAGATGGGGTTGACAGCCCAGACGCCTACCCCCACCAGTGAATGCAAGTTGCTCAACCTCTCTCAGCCTTCATTTCCTCATCTTTGAAATGGGCCTGATTCAGTGGTGTGCTGAAGCCTGCTCATACTGGCTTATGAGAACCTCCTGTTAAATATTCAAAAATTTTATAAGCCAGGGGTTAAAGCCATGGTAGCTTAGAATCAGCCTTGGTGGAAGTATTTACACCCTGTTAATCAGCAAATTCTACAGTTCAAGACTCCTCCCCAACAGCAGCTGGCTCACTGGCACACCACAGGAACCTGTGGGAGGAGGCAATACATGACCTTTACCCTCTTGGGGTTTTTGACTGGGCCTGAGAATTTAATTAACATGAAACAGATCAACAGGAGAAATGCACACACATTGACTGAATATGTTTTACAGTGATGGGGGAGCACTCATAAGGAAATGAACACCCAAAGGGGTGGCAGAGCATGAATGCTTTTCTAACAGATTGGACAGACAGTGGTGATTGTGGAAAAGTAACTGGAATATATAGTAGGCTTTCAGTAGGCTTTGACACCTAGGCAAAGAATGTGCCTTTTATTCTGGTATTGGGAAGGCATCTTTCACTTAGGAGTGTTATCTCCTGTTTTCAGAAGGAAAGGGGAGATTAGAATGCCCTTCTCGCATCTGCTGTTTTTCAAGTGCCTTTAGCTCAAAATAATATTTATGCCAAAGTGGCATATTTTAATGTGGCATATTCTGTCACTGTTGTTATGAAAATGAATGAAATAACAAAACTGTGGTATCTGGCACATAGATGCTCAACAGAGGATGATTCTAAATATTTCAATAGAATATATTAATCACGTACATCCTGTACTTCCACAGTCGTAGTCTTATTTAGTCCTTATAGCAACTAGGAGGTAGTCTATTTTTAGTCCTGTAAATGAAGTATATTTTTATTCCCGCAGTGAAGAAGCGCCAGGATCGAATACAGTTTCCTTTGCCTCCAAGTGAAGTGTTGTTTCCGCCAGACCCAAGTTGCCTCTAGATGGACCGTGTTGCTCTGCAAACAAGGATCATTGTGAATTTGGCTGTTTTGTAACCACTTTTGTTATTGATTCACTGGACGAAAGAACCCAGGTCTCCCGAATTGCAGGCGGATTCTTTACTGACTAAGCCACCAGGGAAACCCAAGAATACTGGAGTGGGTAGTCTATCCCTTCTGCAGGGGATCTTCCCGATCCAGGGATCGAACCGGGGTCTCCTGCCTTGCAGGAGGATTCTTTACCAACTGAGCTACCAGGGAAGCCTGAATGAATTTATTATTGATTCACTGGATGAAAGAAAGCAGGATAAGCACCCAGGTAGAAGAATACAGACCTGGGCCACAGCTGGTGGAAGGCTCCCTGAGCTAAGCTGGAGGTGAATGCCACGAGTCTGTTGTGTCCGTGTCATTTTCTAGAAAGCTCTGCCCACACTGCTTGCTCGCAGTAAATGTCACTTCCTGGATACCTCAGAATTTCCTCACCATTGATGTCAGGTCTGGAGTAAGAGATGTACAAGATGAACCTGGAACATCTTAAAAGCCCGGAAGCTCACAAAGAAAGGCTTCTGGGGTCATGTGCAAAGGATTCTGAAGGCAACTTGAAGAAACTCTCACTTGACAGTTAAAGCAATGTGAGCTGAATTCAATCCTGGCTCTTCTTCATCTGCAGGAATACAAATAAACTTCATTTATGGAACTAAAAATAAACTACCTCCTAGAAATGAAGAAGGAATGATAGAGTATCACATTTTGAAACTCCTAATGAATCAGTGCACCTTGGTATTGACATTATTGGTTGCTAGCATCACAAAAAGAGATAATCAAATGTTATACGGCTCTTGATGGAAAAAAGCATGTTATCCATGAAATATATTTGGTTGCTAGTCACGTGTAAGAGTGAAAGGAAAAAGTTTCGCATCCTGTACTTCCACAGTCGTAGTCTTATTTAGTCCTTATAGCAACTAGGAGGTAGTCTATTTTAGTCCTGTAAATGAAGTATATTTTTATTCCGCAGTGAAGAAGCGCCAGGATCGAATACAGTTTCCTTTGCCTCCAAGTGAAGTGTTGTTTCCGCCAGACCCAAGTTGCCTCTAGATGGACCGTGTTGCTCTGCAAACAAGGATCATTGTGAATTTGGCTGTTTTGTAACCACTTTTGTTATTGATTCACTGGACGAAAGAACCCAGGTCTCCCGAATTGCAGGCGGATTCTTTACTGACTAAGCCACCAGGGAAACCCAAGAATACTGGAGTGGGTAGTCTATCCCTTCTGCAGGGGATCTTCCCGATCCAGGGATCGAACCGGGGTCTCCTGCCTTGCAGGAGGATTCTTTACCAACTGAGCTACCAGGGAAGCCTGAATGAATTTATTATTGATTCACTGGATGAAAGAAAGCAGGATAAGCACCCAGGTAGAAGAATACAGACCTGGGCCACAGCTGGTGGAAGGCTCCCTGAGCTAAGCTGGAGGTGAATGCCACGAGTCTGTTGTGTCCGTGTCATTTTCTAGAAAGCTCTGCCCACACTGCTTGCTCGCAGTAAATGTCACTTCCTGGATACCTCAGAATTTCCTCACCATTGATGTCAGGTCTGGAGTAAGAGATGTACAAGATGAACCTGGAACATCTTAAAAGCCCGGAAGCTCACAAAGAAAGGCTTCTGGGGTCATGTGCAAAGGATTCTGAAGGCAACTTGAAGAAACTCTCACTTGACAGTTAAAGCAATGTGAGCTGAATTCAATCCTGGCTCTTCTTCATCTGCAGGAATACAAATAAACTTCATTTATGGAACTAAAAATAAACTACCTCCTAGAAATGAAGAAGGAATGATAGAGTATCACATTTTGAAACTCCTAATGAATCAGTGCACCTTGGTATTGACATTATTGGTTGCTAGCATCACAAAAAGAGATAATCAAATGTTATACGGCTCTTGATGGAAAAAAGCATGTTATCCATGAAATATATTTGCTGAAAATCAAGCTGAAATCTGACCAAATAGGGGCTTGGTGGGTTAAGTGTTCCCTCTGAGCTTGTCCTTTTTTTTCATTTTAAACCTATCAGAAGCAGGCAGTATTGCATTATGGTCACAGGAGTGTTTTTGAACTTTGGTAACATGGACCTCTTTTAAAGGAAAGGACTCTCAAAGAGCCCCAGTAGTGATTGAAATTACTCTTTTTAAATATGTACATTTTAAGTGATTTTTATTGGAATATAAATGCTTTACAATGTGTTAATTTTTGCTGTACAACAAAGTATATCAGCTGTATGTATACATATAACCCCTCCCTTTTGAGCCTTCTTCCCTCCAAAATTATCCTATCACTTACTGTAGACATACAACTAGACGTGGACATTTTATGTTCATGGCTCCTGTATGGCTGTGAAACCATACACATTTACAAGTCAAATATAAACAAAACTACCAAACAAAGAAAATTCAAAGGAGCAACACTGATTTAATATGTGGGAAGGTGTTTTACTGAAATGAAGTGGCTGCTTGTAAAGAAGCATGGTACTGCTGGCTGTTCTCAGTTTCATCATTCTCTGCAGTTGGCTGACACAATTCTCCCAGTATTTTTCTCTAAAAACTCTCCAGGAGATTCCCCTTCATGCAGTGCGATGTGACTTCACTTGGTCTTTTTGTGGCAAGAGTTCACTGTTAATGATATGGTGCCAAGGTGAGCAACATAAACACAGAATGAAGTGGTTGTACTCACAGTTGCAACTAGGATTTGGTTGCAAGGTGATTACCTAGATCAGTGGCAATCAGCCCTGGCTTCACTTTGGAATGCACATTAAGAAATAATTGAAAAGATTCTCTCAGGGTGGGGCATTACTATGCCTTAAAAGGTTTCTAGGTGATTCTCATGTGCAGCCCATACTGAGAACTACTGATTTCAAGGATCCCAAAAATGCTTATGCACTTGGCCCTCCCTTATCTGTGAGTTCCACGTTGTTGGATTCAAGTAACAGTGAATGGAAAATATTCAGGGAAAAAAATTTCCAGAATCCCCCTTGGATACTGAGAGACAACTGTACTGATTATTCTTTAGACTATAATCCAAAAGAAACACCAAATTCAATTATCCCTAGGAGGAATATGGCAGTGAATCCCCAGGGGGGTTGAGAAATTCAGTTTGGAGTTTGATTCCCAGGCCTAGTTGTGTGGCCTTAGGCAACTTAACCTTTTTGAGGGTTAGTTTCTCATTATAAAAAGAAACTAATAATAGTATCTACCTCACAGGATGTTCTTGAGAATTAGATGACATCATGACTAGTACAAAGCGTCAGATAGAATGCCTAGTTTCTGGTGAGCACTTACTAAATGTTAGCTCTTGCTGAAACCATGTGGAGGCTACTAAAACATTTGCCGAGCACATGTGAGCCACAAGAAAGACAGATGATGGGGGAAGAGAGTGCTGGGAGAGCCTTTCAAGGAAGGGTATTTGGTGGCCTTTCATAGAAGAGGCAATAAAGGCAGTGATGGCAGGGGTGGGGGTGGAGTGGACTCCACAAGGGTGTGGGCCTGTCAACCTGGGTTGTGGGTGACAGCTGACTAGATTGAAGCCCAGACCAGCAGCACAAAGAAAAAGGATGAGAATAAAGCAGAGTCACCTCGAGATACCATCCTCAGGGAGACATGATGAAGCAGGGAGACAAAGATGAGGCCACTCAAGCAAACAGAATCCCAGGAGGAGACATGGCCACCTGCAGATTCTGAACAGCAGGATGGGCTTCCTAGGGCCTGAACAGCGCCTTGCCTCAAGGAGTGGAGATAAGTGTCATCATTTCCGGCCCAGCTGGGGACTCACAGGGCTGTGTAGAATGGGTGCGATGAGACCTTAGGTTTCTTCCAGATTGTTGGTTGTGTGTTTCTGTGAAAAAGATGGCGTCTTCTTTACCTAGAAAGGCTGCCTGGTGGAATCTATGCAGCTGATGACCTTGGGCTCTGGTTTGGTCCATGACAAAGCATACCTCTACTATCAACCCTATAATCAGGTTGGTGGAAGGATGTCTCCTAAGCCTTTGTGTGGACAGAACCAGGTACTTTCTCTTGCAGCAGTATCAAAAATTTTGATTTTCTTATTCTTTTAAGGGAGATAATAAACTTAGCAAATAAGAGTTATCTTTTTAAACTACACAGAGAAAACTGGAAAATATTCTTATGTAAGAATTGGCAAGTTTTTTTTTTTTTTTTTAAAGATTTATTTATTTATTTATTTTGGGCAGGGGTCAGGTTGGGGAGGGAGGGGAGCAGGCGGGCCACTTCTATTGGTCTTTGGTTTCTCTATGTTCATCCGTCTTTGTTCTTTGGCTCCTGTGGGCCTCCCATCACGGTGGCCTCTGTCGTCGTAGAGCGCCGGCTCTGCGCGCATGCGCTCCAGAGCTCTGGCTCGGTAATTGGACACATCAGTCCAGCCGCTCCGCGGCACGTGGGATCTTCCCAGGCCAGGGCTCGAACCGGCGCCCCTTGCACTGCAAGGCGGTGTCCTTACCCATTGGACCACGAGGGGAAGCCCAGAATTGGCAAGATTTTAGGCCTGAAATACTCTCCTTCCCAAACGATTATGTCAGGGATAATGTATTAGTAAAATGGTAATTTTAAAGTTATCTTTACAGAATTCTTGCTTACCCAGACTTCCCTCCCTCAGCTTTTTCAGGTTTTTTATTGTTTATTATTCCCTTTGATTTCCCTGGAACATGTTTTCTTACTTGCCTGGTGATTTCAAGCTTTATGGATTTGTGTTTATAGTTAAGTTTTTAAAGAGATGTCTTTGTAAGAGGTGAACATTCAGTGGGCTGATGCCGTGATGTTTCAACTTCTAAGTTTTAAACTTAAGGGACATATTTTTTTTAAATTTTGCCCTCTTTTGTTTTTTATTTGTTTATTTTCATCCATCTTTATTCTTTGGCCTGTGTGGGCCTCCCATTGCAGCAGCCTCTCTCACTGCAGAGGAACCGGCTCTGGGCGCATGCGCTCCAGAGCTCTGGCTCGGTAGTTGGACACACGGTTCCAGGAGCTCTGCGACACATGGGATCTTCCCGGGCCAGGGATCAAACCAGTGTCCCTTGTACTGCAAGGCGGACTCTCTACCCACTGGACCACTAAGGAAGCCCTTTAAGGGACTTCTTTATAAAGTGAACAGAAAAGCTTCATAAAGGCTTTCACTGTGACAACACTGGGCCTTTTGGGCTAAGGTCTAAGAAGTATGAGAAAACAAAGGGTTACATTGTAGCTCGTTTGGTTAACCTAATTTATTCACGTTATTTATCCACAGTCAGCATGTAGTTGTTTTCCTCAGAGACCCACTTTCCAAAACACAGTTTTCAAAATGTCTTCTTTCCCCACAAAGCTCCTTGTGTTTCATTAACCCTTCTCATGCTTGCCACTGTTTCTGTCCTATAGTTACTTGCCAGTACTTGAGAATAGACTCTAAGCTTGCTTTCATGACATGCTCTCTGAACTACCAATAAATCCCAAAGCTCTGCTGTTAAATACAGTACAGGACCTTACTTGTATATATGGCTGCCTTCTAATTTAGGAAGCCACAAAATGCTGAAACCAAGGGATGCAGGACAGAACCCCCCTTAGAGTGAGGAGCCCTCTATGTATTTCTTGGAGAACACAGAAAGAGGGTACAGGTTTTCAGTTATCTGACTCCTGGAAAACATTCATCTTGGAAATCAGTACAGTGATTATGAACTACCATATTCATTACTGTGGGAATTAATGTCTTCAGGAATTTAGGTCAGTGTCACAAGTAATAAAAAGTTCACCTATAGAAAAGCATCTCCTCCTCAGCCCTCTTTTGGGGTTTTGTTTTCAGTCCTGGGGAAAGGTTTAGTTACTTCTGCCCCATGCTCAGCAGCTTTCAGTGTTCCTATTGTTTCTCCACATAGATGGCCCTTGTGTTAACAGTTCCAGAAACTTGCCCTCCGAATAGCATGCTAATTTCCTTGACTGGTACCTGTGTCATCTGTGTCAAACTTCAACCTTTTACAGTATTCCTGTAAAAATGTGGAATTTTTATTCCTGCCTGACTAGCAAAGTGATCTACTTTCCCTTCAGCATAGTATTTCCTGTGGGATGAGGTTGTTTTAGGCAAGATGTTTTCCCCCCAATTTCCAGTGTTTTAGAATCCGTTTTCACTTCTTTTATTGATGTAACAAATGGGCTTTTTCACTGTAGGGCCTCAGTTTATAAGTTCTTGAAAATTCTGCTGGATTAAGTGTACAGTATTATCAATATAAAGTCTTATTATTTTATATTTTGCTATATATAAAACCTTGGGATTCAACTGGCTTATTTCTAGATGTGGGAATACAGGCATAACACAGCTCCTGATCATAAGACACTTTAAACTGGGTTAAAACTTCCTTAAAAATTATAAAGTTATCATGTTTCTTGGGCATTTTGTTTTGCACTCATCAGCGAAATGTCTAAGAAATAAAGGATCAGTAAAACCAGACAATAAATCAAAGGGTACTTTCCTTGTGTTTCATTAACCCTTCTCATGCTTGCCACTGTTTCTGTCCTATAGTTACTTGCCAGTACTTGAGAATAGACTCTAAGCTTGCTTTCATGACATGCTCTCTGAACTACCAATAAATCCCAAAGCTCTGCTGTTAAATACAGTACAGGACCTTACTTGTATATATGGCTGCCTTCTAATTTAGGAAGCCACAAAATGCTGAAACCAAGGGATGCAGGACAGAACCCCCCTTAGAGTGAGGAGCCCTCTATGTATTTCTTGGAGAACACAGAAAGAGGGTACAGGTTTTCAGTTATCTGACTCCTGGAAAACATTCATCTTGGAAATCAGTACAGTGATTATGAACTACCATATTCATTACTGTGGGAATTAATGTCTTCAGGAATTTAGGTCAGTGTCACAAGTAATAAAAAGTTCACCTATAGAAAAGCATCTCCTCCTCAGCCCTCTTTTGGGGTTTTGTTTTCAGTCCTGGGGAAAGGTTTAGTTACTTCTGCCCCATGCTCAGCAGCTTTCAGTGTTCCTATTGTTTCTCCACATAGATGGCCCTTGTGTTAACAGTTCCAGAAACTTGCCCTCCGAATAGCATGCTAATTTCCTTGACTGGTACCTGTGTCATCTGTGTCAAACTTCAACCTTTTACAGTATTCCTGTAAAAATGTGGAATTTTTATTCCTGCCTGACTAGCAAAGTGATCTACTTTCCCTTCAGCATAGTATTTCCTGTGGGATGAGGTTGTTTTAGGCAAGATGTTTTCCCCCCAATTTCCAGTGTTTTAGAATCCCGTTTTCACTTCTTTTATTGATGTAACAAATGGGCTTTTTCACTGTAGGGCCTCAGTTTATAAGTTCTTGAAAATTCTGCTGGATTAAGTGTACAGTATTATCAATATAAAGTCTTATTATTTTATATTTTGCTATATATAAAACCTTGGGATTCAACTGGCTTATTTCTAGATGTGGGGAATACAGGCATAACACAGCTCCTGATCATAAGACACTTTAAACTGGGTTAAAAACTTCCTTAAAAATTATAAAGTTATCATGTTTCTTGGGCATTTTTGTTTTGCACTCATCAGCGAGAAAAATGTCTAAGAAATAAAGGATCAGTAAAAATGCTTACACCAGACAATTAAATCAAAGGGTACTTTATTAAAAAAAAGAATCAAAACAGAAACTCTAAGTACCAGTGTGTACATTGTACACATTTAAATGACTCACAAGAATGAAGTTTTTTTTATCATACCACCTTGTTTATCAAAAGATGTTCAAGAGAAATCTAACTCCAACCTCCATACAAGATTGCCATCTTAAACAGACCTTATTTCAAACATGCAACAACGCCACTGGTAATAAAGCTTTGGAATGGGTGTTCATTCTATTATTTCACTACATAGAGGAGAGAAAGCAAGATAAGTTGAGAATTTATTCTAAAATAGAATGGAAGCTGTCATCGTCAACACCCGCACTCCTCACTCCTCCGCCGCCATTTTTAGCAAGTACTCCTTGTCGATCTTGAAGAGTCTCCATCCCTCTTCACTGGACAGATCAGATGCACCTCTTCTTTTGTAGAAGTTGATAGATGGCTCATTCCACTCTGCTACCAAGAAGTGCATGCTGCTGCAGCGACACTTCATCGCAACCTGTTACACGGGAGAGGAAAACAAACTGTGACACTACACCTGGTCACTTGCTTTCCAAGACCCAGTTTCAATATGGTCCTTCAAATAATTGAGTAACCCTAGCAAATTTGAAAACCGAAAACCAAGACATACCTGGCTTAGCTTCTTCAGAATTTCTGATCCTATACCAAAGCCTGAAAGAGAAGTACCATTTTAAAAACTCACTTTAAGGACTTGAAGCCCCAATTTCTCTTTAGAGTAGCCCCCCTGAACTCAACCATACCTCTATAATCGCTCATCACAAAGAAGTCCTCAAGATACAACAGTTTGCCGATCCATGGATCATAGGTAAAATAGTACATGGCAAAACCAACAATGTTGTGTCCTGTAATAAGAGTACCACACGAGTTATGGATAAAAAACAATCCATCAAAGTTGTAGCTGCAAAATCAGAAGCCTATCATAAGTTTTTAACAAATATACATGCATGTATTATAAAAATAAGTAGCCATTGGACTGGACTGTCTACTGACTTTTAGTCTTGTGCAATCCAGGTCACTGTTGGATGATCTCACTGTTCTTAGAACATGTTTTCACAAATAGCACATATTAGAGCTAGATGAAGCCAGGATAAAAGCATGGACTGGCCACTCGGCAGTCTGTTGGATCTCACACTCAAGAAGTGAGAATGCTTTCATTACTTGCCAGAGTGAAAGTGCTATGGTCTTAAACTAAACACATTATTCACATCCTCTCGATATACTGGTATGTTGACTTGGGAATAAGTCAGGTTTACACGGCAGTTCAGAATAGTAAGTATTTGTATTTTAGAAACTCTGCTTCCTTAAGGTCAGGACATCAGGCCAAAAGAGTAAGGTTTAATTTCAGAACTTGCCTTCCAATTCACACATTTTCAATTTGCTTTCCCCAGTGTTTTAAGCCGGAAGAAAACAGAGGTACTTAGGTATGATGTAACATCCACATACCTCTGGAAAGTACCTCATCCCTTATGTACTCTCATTTTTTCTACTAGGAGGAAATGACCTCAGAAAAAAAAAAAACCATAAGCACTGCCCCCTCCCCCCACCCTGCTCAATAACTTCCCCCTTTTGGCTCTGACTTTTGGCCATTCACAAGGGCCAGGAAGAAAACAACAACTAAGAACAAACAAAGGAGAAAGGGAAAAAAGCATCTGACTCCCTCGTAATAGGTGTCTGTAATTCCAACTGGAGGCAAAGATTTCAAATTAAACTTTCTAGCCATCTGATAGTCCTTCACAAAGAGGAAGCGAGTACAATGGAGCTTCTGATCTACCGTGTTTTAAGTGTGTGATAATAGGGCCTTACCTCATTTATCATGATCATCTACTTTATTGTGTAAAGGATCTTTTAGTTACCTCCCCGCCCATCCATGTACACGGAAGGGCCATGTACATGGCGAAGCTAGAGACTGTAACCTGAAGATTGGGACAAATTAAAGAAAAAAATGTAATTTAACACAGATACAAAAAAGGTTACGTTAGGGTCATACAAGAACCATTTATGAAACTGAATTTACAACAAATGACTTTATACCTAACTTTTCAGGTCTCCACCGCATTCTGATACTTACATACATAAACAGCTCAAACTCTTCGGGGTCTCCACGGCACTGATACTTAAAGAGCTCTTTTAACCCGCCCTACTGTTAAGTGCAGCACATCCTTTTTCTTTCTTTTTTTTAAGTACTTTGAACCCTGGCTGGCTATCCATGGATCGGCTATTACTTCTGGCAACTTCTCAGTTAAGAAACTTCAGCCTGTGTTGTCAGTGTTTCTACCGGGCGTACTCTACGTCTTACACAAAGTCGGTCTCTCCGTCTCCTAGAAGGGGAGGGACATTACCTTCCGGAGTCAGGTGTTCCTTAGGCACTTCTGCAACCAGGCAGTGGTAGAAGGGGTGCTCTCCGAAACCGTCCTCTAGCAGATCTGCAAGAAGGGCCAGCAGAGACAGACACTGTTGGACCCTGTGAAAGTAGCAGGCTGCGAACGCTGGTCCCCCGCCCTGCCACACCACTGACGCGTTACCTTTTTCAGTTAACATTACTTGCTCTTCCATGTATTCGTATTTAGCCAATTCCTGGGTTGAGGCACATACGAAAAAGGAAGAGAAAAAAAAATTAAGTAAGGCCCTGGGAATGGGGTAGGCGGAGCAGGGATTCGTTCCCCGCGTGTCGTCCCGAGCGGTGCCGCGTGGCCTGGGCTGGGGGAGGCGGGCGGAGAAAGGGGGGTCTGCCGGGAACAAGGACCTCAACTGTCCCGGAGGAGAGCCCGTGATTCCCGCTACCTTGATCAGTCGCAGGATGTCACTGCAGTCGGCAGCGGTGGCCGGGCGGATCACGAATTTAGCCATTTTCGTCTTTTGCTTTTCTTCCCTTTGCGGACCAGGCCCCTGTACTTGAACAGTAGGAGGAGGTGGTTCCTCATTCGTCTCCCGGGAGCGTCCTCTTCCCAGTCAGGATGGCACCATGACCCGGCGAACCTCAGCGAACAAAGTAAAAAGCAGCTGACTGCAACAGGAACTGCGTGCGTTCCTGCTGCCCGACTCGGCTTTTTAGGGTGAAGAAGCCCCGCCCCGGGACGTGAGGCGGACGCGCCTCGTCCAATGAAGTCGCGACCGCCCCCTCTTCCGGGCACCCCCCTCTCTTCCGGGCTCCGGTGTGAGCACAGCCCACGCGGGCGGGGCATAAGTGGCGAGGCTTTTGGCGGAGCTCTCTAGGGGCGCCCTCTAGTGGCGTTTGGCAGAGCCTTCTCGAAAGTCTCAGCTCTGAGCCTAAGCGTCCCCTAGTAACCTTTGCAAAAAGAAGAGACGGCTTCCTTTTTGGGCCCTGAACCAAGGACTTGGTTGCTGCCTTGGACAGACCTGGTTTGGGCCGGTGAGGGGATAAGAGGACAGGGGTACCGACTCACATAGGGTGGTCTGGTGGGCCCTGTGGGTCCCACGATACTTTCAAAACTAGCTTCATAGTTATAATAGGGTTTCGTTTGCTTTTCTTTCGCTGGAATTTTCCAGAGAACTCGTGTGTGATGACGTCATTGCCCTCATGACTGAAGGAATGTGTGCTTGTATGTTCTTGTAATTTCCCAAGGTAACCTATTTGTATTCCTTAATAATTTTCCCCCTTCTGTTGGTAATTTTTAGAATTAACAGAATATTTTATTTCTTACTTTTTTCCTTATTTTTTTCCCTTAAATCTCTGATCTTCCTGTGTAAACACTTTTCTTCAGCTTGAGGTACACTCCTTCAGACTTCCATTTACTGAAGGTCTGCTCTTGTAACATTTTCTGTTTTGCTTGTCTTTCATTTATCCTAAAGTTCTTGGAGGATTTATTTCACTCTGAGGGAATTTAGGGTTGGAAGTTCTTTTTCCTCAGCATATTCATGATATCTATCTTCCGGCTTCCTTTGCTGTTTAAAATTGTTATATTTGCTTCTTGCTCGTTCCCTGTGCTTCTCCTCCCCTCCTTTAAAACTTTTTATTTTGAAACAATTACAAATTTACAGGATGTGTGATGACATCCTTGATCTGGTGACTAAAGGAAGGTGTTGTTTGTGTGTTCTCATGTTCTCTAGAAGTTTTGAAGGTAACCTTTTTGGATTTTTCAATGATTTTTAAATGTCCTGAGAAGAAAATGTTTGAGAACAGTTGGATTAGAGTATAGCTCTTCCTGGATTATACTCACTGGAGCAAGTACTCCAGCCTTTTGCAGATAGAGATATTTATTTACAAACCACCTTCCCTGACAGGCCCCCTGAGGGCCCTGCTTTGGCTGCCCTGCCTGGGTTCCTGAGTGAGTCAGAGCTAAAGCACAAAACGGGCCTGCAGTGTTTTCAATCTGTAGGTTGTATCATCAGCTAACTCTCTGTCTTTGCTCGCAATATCCTATGTATAGAAAAGAAAGCAAAAGTAGCTCTTCTGGTTATCCTTCCCACCCTCTGGGGATATCATGCCTAGTGAGTCATTGTGAGAGTTTATGAAATAAGTTTTTCAAACATCTTTTAAAAAAGCATTGCTTCTCGTCTTCCTAAGTCACGTCAGGTAGTATTTCCTGACATCACTGCATATGGATGAACATACACAGTCCCTTCCTCTGCTTTGGTCTGTGTTGTGGGAGGACCCAGAAGAGCTTTTTACAGAGTTAATGCTAACAGAAAGTTAGAACTCTGTGACTAAGTGTTAATAATAACTGCCTCCTTGAAGCAAAAACAAGGCCGTTTTCAATGTGGTCTGCTTAGTCTTTTAGAATAACATGACGTCATTGCCCTCATGACTGAAGGAATGTGTGCTTGTATGTTCTTGTAATTTCCCAAGGTAACCTATTTGTATTCCTTAATAATTTTCCCTTCTGTTGGTAATTTTAGAATTAACAGAATATTTTATTTCTTACTTTTTTCCTTATTTTTTTCCCTTAAATCTCTGATCTTCCTGTGTAAACACTTTTCTTCAGCTTGAGGTACACTCCTTCAGACTTCCATTTACTGAAGGTCTGCTCTTGTAACATTTTCTGTTTTGCTTGTCTTTCATTTATCCTAAAGTTCTTGGAGGATTTATTTCACTCTGAGGGAATTTAGGGTTGGAAGTTCTTTTTCCTCAGCATATTCATGATATCTATCTTCCGGCTTCCTTTGCTGTTTAAAATTGTTATATTTGCTTCTTGCTCGTTCCCTGTGCTTCTCCTCCCCTCCTTTAAAACTTTTTATTTTGAAACAATTACAAATTTACAGGATGTGTGATGACATCCTTGATCTGGTGACTAAAGGAAGGTGTTGTTTGTGTGTTCTCATGTTCTCTAGAAGTTTTGAAGGTAACCTTTTTGGATTTTTCAATGATTTTTAAATGTCCTGAGAAGAAAATGTTTGAGAACAGTTGGATTAGAGTATAGCTCTTCCTGGATTATACTCACTGGAGCAAGTACTCCAGCCTTTTGCAGATAGAGATATTTATTTACAAACCACCTTCCCTGACAGGCCCCCTGAGGGCCCTGCTTTGGCTGCCCTGCCTGGGTTCCTGAGTGAGTCAGAGCTAAAGCACAAAACGGGCCTGCAGTGTTTTCAATCTGTAGGTTGTATCATCAGCTAACTCTCTGTCTTTGCTCGCAATATCCTATGTATAGAAAAGAAAGCAAAAGTAGCTCTTCTGGTTATCCTTCCCACCCTCTGGGGATATCATGCCTAGTGAGTCATTGTGAGAGTTTATGAAATAAGTTTTTCAAACATCTTTTAAAAAAGCATTGCTTCTCGTCTTCCTAAGTCACGTCAGGTAGTATTTCCTGACATCACTGCATATGGATGAACATACACAGTCCCTTCCTCTGCTTTGGTCTGTGTTGTGGGAGGACCCAGAAGAGCTTTTTACAGAGTTAATGCTAACAGAAAGTTAGAACTCTGTGACTAAGTGTTAATAATAACTGCCTCCTTGAAGCAAAAACAAGGCCGTTTTCAATGTGGTCTGCTTAGTCTTTTAGAATAACGATTGTTTCATTAAAACACATTGTAATTTTTAATATTTATTCTGTTTTTCTGGTTTCAGTTCTTATGCTTCACTTTGTCATTATGACAAAGAGAGCCCATTCTGAAGAACAGGTGGCTAGAAAAAGCTCATTGACTGCGTTTTTGCACAAACTTAGAACCCTAAGAATTGTGAATTTTCTTTATGAATCAAGTTAGGTTTTTCTGTGGTCAGGAATAGATAGATGCCATGAATGACTGACATTATCCCCACCTGATAGTGGAATTTAAATTTAAAACTGCGTAGAAAGAGGTTAACTACCTAGCATTTGCAAAAATTTTATTTGGTTAATGAGTCAACAAGTCAACAGCTATTTATTGACTCTTATGCTAGGTACTTGTGTGTTTATAATAAAGTAGGACTGAGTTTTGCAAAGAGCCCTCAGGGCATACAGTTTACTTTAAAGATGTTTTTACTTACTGCAACAAGATTTAATCTTTATGAGAAAGATAATTCCTAGAGCTGAAGAGGTCTGAGGAGGAAGAAGGAGGAAAGGAAATTGCCAGGGACTTTGTGGATGTTTTACATTCATTCTCTGATTTAATATCAGCTGTTGGGCTTCCCTGATAGCTCAGTGGTCAAGCGTTTGTCTGCCAATGCAGGAGACATGAGTTTGATCCCTGATCCAGGAAGATTCCACATGCTGTGGAACTAAGCCTGTGAGCCACAGCTATTGAGCATGTGCTCTAGAGCCTCGGAGCCGCAACTATTGAGCCCATGTGCCCTAGAGCCTGAGTTCCACAACAAGAGAAGTCACTGCAAAAAGTAGCCTGATCACCTCACCTAGAGAGTAGTCCCCACTCTCTGCAACTTAGAGAAGAGCCTGCAGCAGCACTGAAAACGCAGAATAGCCAAAAATAAATTTTAAAAAAATCAGCTCTATTGTGAAATAGCTAATGTTAGCTCCATCTTTGCAATAGAGAAAACCAGAGGCTCAGAAGGCTAGAAAATTGCCACAGGTAGGAAATGGTAGAGCTAGGAAAGAAGGAATTCTGTTGATTTCCATCTCAAAGTGAAGCTGTCCAACTTGCCCTATTAAACTATTATGGAAGGTGTCATAGTTTTTTTTTTTTTTTTCTGTTTATAAAAATGCTGCATATTGAGTAGGAAAATTGGAGAAGTGCAGAAATATAAAATGTTAATAATAATTTCAATTAGTAGGTTGATTTCCTTCCAGTCTTTTCTGTCTACATATACATGAAGGACTGATGCTAAGTTGGTATGTAGAATGTAGTGGATTAAAATGGCCACACATTCATTGCAGCTCCTCCCATCAAGAGGTCAAGTCTATTTCCCCATTCCTTGAATTTGGACTGACTTTGTGACTTGCCTTGACCAATAAAATACAGTAAAAGTGGTGGTGTACAACTTCTAAGCAAGACCTCAAGAGATCGTAAAGCTTCTGTTTACACCCTCTTGGAATGCTGCTGCTGCCATATGGCAAAGCTTGAGCTAACCTCCTTGAGGATAAAAGACCTCATGAGGAGATGCATATGTGAAGCCAGATGCATAAGTGATGCCATCTTAGATCATTCAATCCCAGTTGAGCTGTCAAATGATTGCAGCTACACAAGTGACCCTAGGCAAGAACAGCAGAAGAAACCCCTCGCTGATCCCAGCCCATGTTATCGACTCACAGGATCATGAGTCAATAGAATGCTTGTTTTAAGCCACTACCCTTTAGGGTTTTTTGTTACACAACAAAGGCTTACTGAACTCAGATGGCTATTTGGGTTGTAGACTCCTGGATTCCATTCTGATTGGTTGTAGTGTCCATTCTGACTGGTTGGTGCTTGCTTGTATTCGCTTAAATATATTTAAAAAATTAGGGCTTCCCCTGGTGGTCCAGTGGATAAGGACACCGCCTTGCAGTACAAGGGGCGCCGGTTCGATCCCTGGCCTGGGACGATCCCACGTGCCGCGGAGCGGCTGGACTGATGTGTCCAATCACCGAGCCGGAGCTCTGGGGCGCATGCGCCCAGAGCTGGCGCTCTGTGACTACAGACGCCACCGCAATGGGAGGCCTGCAGGAGCCAAAGAACAAAGACGGATGAAAACAGAGAAATGAAAGACCAATAGAAGTGGCCCGCCCGCTCCCCTCCCTTCCCAACCCGACCACCACCCAAAAAAAAAAAAAAAAAAAAAATTAAGCTGTGTGGGTTATGCACGTATAGTAAAATGTTGGTGTCATATGTCTATAATGGCTCTCCTGCCAAATAGTATAGTGTTTCTTTTCTACTACAGCTTTGGACTTACTCCCCATCTCTGATTGTGTCAATACCTAACCTTGTTAAGTCACTGTTTTTTCATCTGTAATGAGTAAATAATAATATCCTTCATATGGTAATTGTTATGAGGATTAAATGAAGTAATATATATAAAGTACCCAGTACAAATTCCCCAGTGGTCCAATGGTTAGGACTTTGCACTCTCACTGCCAAGGGCCTGGCATTCAGTCCTTGGTTAGGGGACTAAGATCCCACGAATCACATGGCGTGGCCAAAAAAAAAGAAGTACCCAGCAGAGCACCTGGCATAATTGTTAGCCTTATTACTATTAATAGTATAGAATATTTTTCTATGTCAGTAAGTATATTTAAATTAAAAAAAAAAAATATATATATATACATAAAATGGCTCCTTAGAGTTCACTTGTGGGCAATTTATTGTACCATTGTGTTGTTTAAGATTCAGGGTTTTTTTCTGATGATAAATAATGCTTTTATAAGCATCTTTTTATCCAAGTTTTAGCCTAGCTTTCTGGTTGTTTTCTTATGTAGATTCCTAAAAGTGAAATTACTAAGCAAGCAGAGATGTAATTTTGTTGATCTGGATCCCAAGAAACACTCTAAAACTAAAGATTCTCATACCTGAAAAGTGTAATTTGAGATGAGTGCAGATGTGCTTGTCTAGCTTGAATTATCTAAATTTTGGTAACATTTGTGTTCCCTAGGTTATAATAAAAGTTGACTCTTTCTCAGGGAGTAGTTTTCTTGCTACATATCACAGGTAGGTGATAACTTGTGAGAATGATCAATGAAAAAATACAACCACCTCCAAGAAAATACCTTGTCTTGAGCCAGAATTTTCTTTTTTTTTAAAAAAATTTTTAATTGATGTGTAATTGAATTACAGGCCAAGATACTTTCCTTTCTTTTCTTTATCTTATCTTTTGGAGAAATTATAATTTAGGACATGGAAGTGCTTCCATCTTTGAGGTAGACCATAAAAAGTGTAAGACTTCTTTTCATAAATGTAAAGTATTACATGACTTTAGGCCGCAGTTAGAAGAGCCTGGTCAATAATAAATGAGATATTAATCATGCCCTTTGTTTGTAAGTGAAGTTACCCCAGTTCTAATTGGCTTAGGCAGAAGGAGAATTCACTGGTCACTGCAAGAAGCACAGGTATGACAGGAATGAGGACCTTGAGGTACCACCTGGAATGTATATTGAATGAGAGAGAAGATCAGAATTGTGATGGGCAGATATTTATTTCCCAGAACAGCGTTTCCTGCTTTTGAAAAACTATTTCTCCTCTCTACCCAACTAGATGGTTTTTCTTGGTTATGCATGAGAGCTCACTCTTGGCAACCCTTGACTGTAGCCCACCTGATTCCTCAGTCCATGGGATTCTCCAGGGAGGAATACTAGAGTAGGGTAGCCATTTCCTTCTCCAGGGGATCTACCTAACCCAGGAATTGAACCCACATCTCTTCTGTCTCCTTCAGGCAGGTTATTTACCACTAGCGCCACCTGGGAAGCCCTTTTCTTGATCAGAGAGCTCCTAATCAGAACATGCCACACTCTCTTGGTCAATATTGTGACTCAAGCCATGCCAATCAGAGTATTTTTCTCATTGGCACAAAGAAAGTTTTTTCCTTTCTCCTGTCAAAACCTGGGAAGATGTGGTCTGAGACAATGACCGACTTGTGGGGAGAGACTGACCACCTCTGTGTTTCTGTCTCTCCATAGTCACATCTCAGATGGGCTATATCCTCTCAACCACCATGGTTACCTACTTCTGACTGTCTCACCTCCCACTTTTCTCAAAACCTTCACCACTACACACACTTGGAAGGAGGAGAGCGCCAAATGGTTAGAAAGTGTCCATTGCTCTCACTATAGAAAGAAGTGAGGATAAGATGTTCCTTGGCTCTAGATGGAGAATGGAGGTGGTAAATTTTGTTTGGGAACATGAAGAAATAAGGGTGATTATACTTTAATTTCTAGGAATGTGCCCAGCTGTGCTCATTTCTGACCTTTGCCACAAGGAATAACAAAGCCAAGAACGAAAAGCTGTAGGAGTAGACTGGAGCAGAGACATTGTCCTGATGTAAGGAGCCATCCCAAATTGCCCTTTTTCCTATAAGATGAAATATATTTGCCATCCTAGCCTAAATCCATCCCAGGCTGTTACTCTTGCCCTCCATGGAGCTCTTACTGAGGACCATTAAAATTTGTGTTGGAGAGAGACCATTGAGACCTTTGTTACTCTTCAGAAGCACAGGTATGACAGGAATGAGGACCTTGAGGTACCACCTGGAATGTATATTGAATGAGAGAGAAGATCAGAATTGTGATGGGCAGATATTTATTTCCCAGAACAGCGTTTCCTGCTTTTGAAAAACTATTTCTCCTCTCTACCCAACTAGATGGTTTTTCTTGGTTATGCATGAGAGCTCACTCTTGGCAACCCTTGACTGTAGCCCACCTGATTCCTCAGTCCATGGGATTCTCCAGGGAGGAATACTAGAGTAGGGTAGCCATTTCCTTCTCCAGGGGATCTACCTAACCCAGGAATTGAACCCACATCTCTTCTGTCTCCTTCAGGCAGGTTATTTACCACTAGCGCCACCTGGGAAGCCCTTTTCTTGATCAGAGAGCTCCTAATCAGAACATGCCACACTCTCTTGGTCAATATTGTGACTCAAGCCATGCCAATCAGAGTATTTTTCTCATTGGCACAAAGAAAGTTTTTTCCTTTCTCCTGTCAAAACCTGGGAAGATGTGGTCTGAGACAATGACCGACTTGTGGGGAGAGACTGACCACCTCTGTGTTTCTGTCTCTCCATAGTCACATCTCAGATGGGCTATATCCTCTCAACCACCATGGTTACCTACTTCTGACTGTCTCACCTCCCACTTTTCTCAAAACCTTCACCACTACACACACTTGGAAGGAGGAGAGCGCCAAATGGTTAGAAAGTGTCCATTGCTCTCACTATAGAAAGAAGTGAGGATAAGATGTTCCTTGGCTCTAGATGGAGAATGGAGGTGGTAAATTTTGTTTGGGAACATGAAGAAATAAGGGTGATTATACTTTAATTTCTAGGAATGTGCCCAGCTGTGCTCATTTCTGACCTTTGCCACAAGGAATAACAAAGCCAAGAACGAAAAGCTGTAGGAGTAGACTGGAGCAGAGACATTGTCCTGATGTAAGGAGCCATCCCAAATTGCCCTTTTTCCTATAAGATGAAATATATTTGCCATCCTAGCCTAAATCCATCCCAGGCTGTTACTCTTGCCCTCCATGGAGCTCTTACTGAGGACCATTAAAATTTGTGTTGGAGAGAGACCATTGAGACCCTTTGGTTGAAGTTTAAGAGAGATGATCCTGCCTCCTTTCTTTCTGTCTTCTGCTCCTTGTAAAGAGGCTAGAACATAGGTAATTGTACTAAATCCACATGGATTGCCCCCTGGAAACCAGGCATAGAGGGTGAGTGACTTTTATGCAAAGATATGAACGTATTCTGCTTCCCCAGTAGCTCAGTGGTAAAGAATCTGCCTTCAGTGCAGGAGAGGCTGGTTCAATCCCTAGGTCAGGAAGATCCCCTGGGGGATGGCATGGCGACCCACTCCAGCACTCTTGCCTGGGAAATCCCATGGATAGAGGATTCTGGTGGGCTGCAGTCCATAGGGTCACAAAGAGTTGGAAACAACTGAAGCGACTGAGGATGCAAACATGGGCATATTCCAAAGCTAACACTGGTCTTGTTGGCCCAAGGGCCTTTGCTCTCTATCCTGGACACTTTACTTCAAGGCTCCACAACAAAAAGGTAGTTATTTGAAGGCAGGTGGTATTATGCCATCCCTTTTGTATTAGTTATCTACTGACACGTAAGAAATTACCACAAACTTAGTGGTTTAAATGACATGTATTTATTGTCACAGTTTTTGTCATTTGGATGTTAAGGCATGGCTTAGCTGAGTTGTTTGCTCACGATGTCAACCAGACTGCATTCTCATGTGGAAGCGTGGCCAAGGAAGAATCCACTTGCAAGCTCAAGCTGTTGGCACTGGCAGATTTCATTCATTTCCTTGACCAAGGGCCTTGGCTTCTTAATGCCTGTCAGTTGTTGCCACTCATGATTTCTGAAACATGCCTGCACTTCTTTGTCATGAGAGCTTACCCAATATGGCCATTTACTTCATCAAGCCAGCAAGAACAGTGTCTGGAGCAGTCTGCTAGCAAAATAGAGTCATTTTTTTTTTTTTTTTATTGTGGAAAACCCACAAAACATAAAATTTACTATCTTAGCCTTTTTTGTGTGTGTGATGCAGTAGTGTTGACTACTGATGCATATTGTTGTGTAACAGATCTGTAGGGCTTTTTTGTCTTGCAAAACTGAAACTGTACCTATTAAACAACTCCATTTGCCCTTCCTATAGCCTGCTTGTAACCACCGTCCTACATTCTGTCTCTGAGTTTGACTACTTTAGGTTCCTCTTATAAGTGGAATCATACTATATCATTTTGTGACTTATTTTACTTAATATAATGTCCTCAAGGTTTCTCCATGTTGTAGCCTATGACAAAATGTCCTTCTTTATGAAGGGTGAGCAATATTCTATTTTATGTATATAGCACATTTCTTTATCCATTCATCCATCGATGAACACTTAGGTTATTTTTGTTATTATGAATAATAGTGTAGTGAACATAGGTGTGCAAATATCTCTTCAATATTCTGTTTTCAGTTTTTTTGGTTATCTGCCCCAAAGTAGGATTACTGGATTGTATGGTAGTTCTACGTCTAATTTTTTAAGGAGACTCCATACTGTTTTTCATAGTAGCTCCAAATATTTTCCATTTTATATTCCCATTGACAGTGCATAAGGGTTCCCTTTTCTCCATATCTGTACCAACATTTGTTATTTTCTGTTTTTTTTTTTAATTTTTTATTTTATAGCAGTAATCCTAACAAGTATGAGATTATATTTCATTGTGATTTTGATTTGCAGTTCTCTTATGATTAATGATGTTGAATGTCTTTTCATATGCTTATCAGCCATTTGTATGTCTTCTTTGGAAAAATCTCTTTTCAAGCCCTTTGCCTATTTAAAAATCAGGTTATTTGTTATTATTATTGGATGTTAGTCTCTTAACAGATATGTGGCTTGCAAATATTTTCTCCCATTCAACAGGTTGCTTTTTTTCACTCTCTTTGAGGTGTAGAAGTTTTTAAGTTTGATGTAGTCCCATTTGTTGTTTTTTGCTTTTGTTGCCTGGTAAGAGAGTGGTTTTTGTTTTTGTTGTTGTCATTTATTTATTTCATTTTGGCTGTGCCAAGTCTTAGTTGTGGCACTTTGGGATCTTTAGTTGCAGTGTATGGAATCAAGTTTCCCAAGCAGGGATGGTATCCTGGGCCTCTGCATTGGGAGTATGTAGTCTTTAGCCACTAGGCCACCAGGGAAGTCCTGCGAGAGTTTTACATAATGTAACATAATTCTTGGAGTGACACCCTGTCACCCTTACCATATTCTGTTGGTTCAAAGCAAATAACAGATACTGCCTGTACTTAAGTGGAGGATCCTAAAGGTGTAAAGACCAGAAGGCAGATTCATGAAGACCACTTTGGAGTCTGTCTGCATTTAAATGATAGTAATAGCCTGCTTCTTGTTCAACATTTACCAAACATTAGTTAAGGTCTGTCTCCTGCCAAACACTGTGCTTGGGAAATGCTGAAACCAGTATGGTGTAGTCCCTGCCCTCCGGGGACTTACAGGTCAACATTACAGGCCCTTACAGTTCTAGTTATGGTTGGAAGGGATCCAGCCTTCTGGAGAAAAAGAACAGGAACAATCAGAACCTGTATGACCTATGTCCTCCAGGCAGCCCTCCCTCTTTCCCCTTGTGACGTCCTGTGCAAAGGGAAGACTATTGCCCAGTACTCAGCTCAGGGGTCCAAGCTCTAACTCTTCATAAATGACTAGGAAGTCTGAAAAGTGTAATTAGTCATCCCTGGGCTTCCTAAAGTATCATCTCTTTGAATCTGGGCATGATGATTACTCACTAAGAAGAGCATAGGAAATAATTGCCTCGTAGTGCACAAAGTATAAGACACCTCCTCTTTTCCCTATGCCCCCTGGGTACACTCAATAGATTTTGAAGGTCAGAATCCAGTTTAGTAATTTCTGTGCCATTCATAAACTGGCAATTAAATGTTAACACTGAATTCGAGAAAATAGAGGATACTTCAAAGAAGGAAGTGCAAGGAAGTGAACTCCAAGCAAGTAGCCTCTGTTTGTCCTGTGTAGCAAGGAACAGACTTGTGTGGAGGTTGGGCATATTCTGCTGGAGACCACAGAGGTTATTACCTGAGAATCATTCGGGAAGTGGAAGATATGGGGATGAGTCATTTCTTTTAGGGGGATGATGGAGGTAGGATAAGGGTGCAAGAAGATCAAAAGAGAACTCTAAACCATAGAATTGCGAGAACTGTAATACACCTTAAGTTCCCCTTAAAAGATTAAATATAAGAGGGTACTATAGGAGAGGAAGAAACAAAATAGATACACAGCTAGCATTTTCTAGCACCTACTGTGAGTGATATACCTTGTTTGGCATTTTACAGATGTGATTTCATTTAGTCTTAAATATCTTGTGTTATTGCTATTTTTTATATATGGTCCACTTTGTCATTAAATTCTATTGAATTAAAAAGATATTTGGTGGGCTTCCCCCTAGTGGTCTGCATTTAAATGATAGTAATAGCCTGCTTCTTGTTCAACATTTACCAAACATTAGTTAAGGTCTGTCTCCTGCCAAACACTGTGCTTGGGAAATGCTGAAACCAGTATGGTGTAGTCCCTGCCCTCCGGGGACTTACAGGTCAACATTACAGGCCCTTACAGTTCTAGTTATGGTTGGAAGGGATCCAGCCTTCTGGAGAAAAAGAACAGGAACAATCAGAACCTGTATGACCTATGTCCTCCAGGCAGCCCTCCCTCTTTCCCCTTGTGACGTCCTGTGCAAAGGGAAGACTATTGCCCAGTACTCAGCTCAGGGGTCCAAGCTCTAACTCTTCATAAATGACTAGGAAGTCTGAAAAGTGTAATTAGTCATCCCTGGGCTTCCTAAAGTATCATCTCTTTGAATCTGGGCATGATGATTACTCACTAAGAAGAGCATAGGAAATAATTGCCTCGTAGTGCACAAAGTATAAGACACCTCCTCTTTTCCCTATGCCCCCTGGGTACACTCAATAGATTTTGAAGGTCAGAATCCAGTTTAGTAATTTCTGTGCCATTCATAAACTGGCAATTAAATGTTAACACTGAATTCGAGAAAATAGAGGATACTTCAAAGAAGGAAGTGCAAGGAAGTGAACTCCAAGCAAGTAGCCTCTGTTTGTCCTGTGTAGCAAGGAACAGACTTGTGTGGAGGTTGGGCATATTCTGCTGGAGACCACAGAGGTTATTACCTGAGAATCATTCGGGAAGTGGAAGATATGGGGATGAGTCATTTCTTTTAGGGGGATGATGGAGGTAGGATAAGGGTGCAAGAAGATCAAAAGAGAACTCTAAACCATAGAATTGCGAGAACTGTAATACACCTTAAGTTCCCCTTAAAAGATTAAATATAAGAGGGTACTATAGGAGAGGAAGAAACAAAATAGATACACAGCTAGCATTTTCTAGCACCTACTGTGAGTGATATACCTTGTTTGGCATTTTACAGATGTGATTTCATTTAGTCTTAAATATCTTGTGTTATTGCTATTTTTTATATATGGTCCACTTTGTCATTAAATTCTATTGAATTAAAAAGATATTTGGTGGGCTTCCCCTGGTGGTCCAGTGGGTAAGGACACCGCCTTGCAGTGCAAGGGACGCCGGTTCGATCCCTGGCCTGGGAAGATCCCACGTGCTGCAGAGCAGCTGGACCGATGTGTCCAATCACCAAGCCGGAGCTCTGGAGCGCATGCGCCCAGAGCCGGCGCTCTGCGACAACAGAGGCCACCGTGATGGGAGGCCTGCAGGAGCCAAAGAACAAAGACAGATGAAACTAGACAAATGAAAGACCAATAGAAGTGGCCCGCTCGCTTCCCTCCCTCCCCAACCCGACCCCCGCCCAAAATAAAATAAATAAATCTTAAAAAAAAAAAAGATATTTGGTGCCAGGACTACTGTATAGCACATGTAACTCTGCTCAGTGTTATGTGGCAGCCTGGATGGGAAGGGAGTTTGGGGGAGAGTGGATACCCGCACACGTATGGCTGAGTCCCTTCACTGTTTACCTGAAACTATCACAACATTGTTAACCAGCTATACGCCGATACAAAATAGAGTTAGAAAATAAAGTACTTGAATGAAATAATTTTTAAAAAAATGAAAATTCAGAAACCCCCCCAAAATGGGCAAAGCATTTGAATAGAATTTCTCCAAAGGGTGGAGAAATGATATTTGTTGCTATGCTTATTTTTAAAAGGTGAATTGTACATTTCCATTCTAGAGCTTCAGGGAAAACAGGGAATGAAACCAAAAATTTTTAAAAATAATTTATTGAATTATTTTTGACTGTGCTGCGTCTTTGTTGCTGCATATGGGCTTTGCCTAGTTGTGGTGAGTAGGGGCTACACTTTGTTGCCAGTGCAGACTTCTTATTGCAGTGGTTTCTCTTGTTGTGGAGCATGGGGTCTAGGGCACATGGGCTTCAGTAGTTGTGGCACACAGGCTTAGTTGCTCCAAGACATGTGGGATCTTCCTGGACCAGGGATTGAACTTGTGTCCTCTGTATTGCAAGGGAGGTTCTTAACAACCAGGGAAGCCCCTGAAACCAACAATTTAAATAAAGCTGGCCTGGATGAATATAACTTGGGAGAATAAAGATTCTTTTTTTTTCTCTGAAGCCCTCGAACCTGTGTGATTGAGATTTCTGTCATCATTAGAAGCATAGAATGTTAGCAATTTTCTAGTTCAGATTCCTTACCTAATAGCTAAGAAAACTGAAGCCCAGAATGGGTTAAGTTCTTGTCTAAGGTACTTTCTACACAGCTAGAATGTGGCAAAGTCAGAAATACAACTGGCTCTCCTAACCCTTGATCAAGAGATATTTTACTATATTACTGTGGATTTATAGCCCTCATAGATCTTCTGGAAAAATGGAAAATTAAAAACAAACATGATTTGTTCTAAGGCTGGAGCTCAGGTGAAAAGTGTAAACATTCAATACATTCAATCTACTTCTTACAGATTAACTTTTACTACACATTTTTAACTTATTTTCCCCAAACTTTAAAAGATATTTGGTGCCAGGACTACTGTATAGCACATGTAACTCTGCTCAGTGTTATGTGGCAGCCTGGATGGGAAGGGAGTTTGGGGAGAGTGGATACCGCACACGTATGGCTGAGTCCCTTCACTGTTTACCTGAAACTATCACAACATTGTTAACCAGCTATACGCCGATACAAAATAGAGTTAGAAAATAAAGTACTTGAATGAAATAATTTTTAAAAAAATGAAAATTCAGAAACCCCCCCAAAATGGGCAAAGCATTTGAATAGAATTTCTCCAAAGGGTGGAGAAATGATATTTGTTGCTATGCTTATTTTTAAAAGGTGAATTGTACATTTCCATTCTAGAGCTTCAGGGAAAACAGGGAATGAAACCAAAAATTTTTAAAAATAATTTATTGAATTATTTTTGACTGTGCTGCGTCTTTGTTGCTGCATATGGGCTTTGCCTAGTTGTGGTGAGTAGGGGCTACACTTTGTTGCCAGTGCAGACTTCTTATTGCAGTGGTTTCTCTTGTTGTGGAGCATGGGGTCTAGGGCACATGGGCTTCAGTAGTTGTGGCACACAGGCTTAGTTGCTCCAAGACATGTGGGATCTTCCTGGACCAGGGATTGAACTTGTGTCCTCTGTATTGCAAGGGAGGTTCTTAACAACCAGGGAAGCCCCTGAAACCAACAATTTAAATAAAGCTGGCCTGGATGAATATAACTTGGGAGAATAAAGATTCTTTTTTTTTCTCTGAAGCCCTCGAACCTGTGTGATTGAGATTTCTGTCATCATTAGAAGCATAGAATGTTAGCAATTTTCTAGTTCAGATTCCTTACCTAATAGCTAAGAAAACTGAAGCCCAGAATGGGTTAAGTTCTTGTCTAAGGTACTTTCTACACAGCTAGAATGTGGCAAAGTCAGAAATACAACTGGCTCTCCTAACCCTTGATCAAGAGATATTTTACTATATTACTGTGGATTTATAGCCCTCATAGATCTTCTGGAAAAAATGGAAAATTAAAAAACAAACATGATTTGTTCTAAGGCTGGAGCTCAGGTGAAAAAGTGTAAACATTCAATACATTCAATCTACTTCTTACAGATTAACTTTTACTAACACATTTTTTAACTTATTTTTCCCCCAAACTTTAAGCTCTTTATTTGTATTGATGTATAGCTGATTAACAATGTTGTGGTAGTTTCAGGTGAACAGTGGAAGGACTCTGCTATATATATACATGTATCCATTCTCCCCCAGACTCCCCTCCCATCCAGGGTGGCACATAACATTGAGCAGGGTTGCATGTGCTATACAGTAGGCCCTTGTTGGTTATCCATTTTGAATATAGCAGTGTGTGTACGACCTTCCCAATCTACCTTACTATCCCTTTCCCCGGCAACCATAAGCTCATTTTCTGTCTGAGTCTCTTTATGGTTTGTAGGTAAGTTCATTTGTATCATCTCTTTTTAGATTCTACATATAAGAGATGTCATACAATATTTCTCCTTCTCTGTCTGACATACTTCGCTCAGTATGACACTCTCTAGGTCCATCCATGTTGCTGCAAATGGCACATGCCTTGTATTAATTACACAAAGGAATGCACACTCTTGGCAGATACACACTTTTGATAGTTCCTGTCTCTCAAGTGTCTTCCTCTTTGTAAACTTTCTTTCTCTGCTTTGTACCTCTGCCCTCCCCCTCCCCAATCCCAAGAATGGGACTGATAAGTAAGACTCTACAGTATGGATCAGGAGCCCCCACTGAGACCACTAGAAACAGTTAACTTGCTGGGAGATCCCTGCCGTCCTAAGAGGCTGCAGAACGCTGCCTCCAACCAGGCTCATTCACAGAAAAATTTCAGAGACCGAACAACTTTTTCTCATGGAGGATTCCTCTGTGAATGTCTAGTCAGTGAATCTGAGGCATCACAATATCATCCTCTTTCTGAGATGAGTGCTGTCCCAAGACTTTGAAAATGGTTCACAGCTCTTCATTTATGTTCTTCTCTCATAGGTAGAATATATGCTCATCATCTGGCAGGAAGAATGGCTTTTCTCATCCAAGCTAGTGACTTTGAGAATGCCAGCCTGTTGGCTTGAAGCTGAAGGGCAGTTGACTCAGTAAGTACTTATTGGAAGGTGGAACTGAGTGCACTTGTGTTAAAAACAAACATGATTTGTTCTAAGGCTGGAGCTCAGGTGAAAAAGTGTAAACATTCAATACATTCAATCTACTTCTTACAGATTAACTTTTACTAACACATTTTTTAACTTATTTTTCCCCCAAACTTTAAGCTCTTTATTTGTATTGATGTATAGCTGATTAACAATGTTGTGGTAGTTTCAGGTGAACAGTGGAAGGACTCTGCTATATATATACATGTATCCATTCTCCCCCAGACTCCCCTCCCATCCAGGGTGGCACATAACATTGAGCAGGGTTGCATGTGCTATACAGTAGGCCCTTGTTGGTTATCCATTTTGAATATAGCAGTGTGTGTACGACCTTCCCAATCTACCTTACTATCCCTTTCCCCGGCAACCATAAGCTCATTTTCTGTCTGAGTCTCTTTATGGTTTGTAGGTAAGTTCATTTGTATCATCTCTTTTTAGATTCTACATATAAGAGATGTCATACAATATTTCTCCTTCTCTGTCTGACATACTTCGCTCAGTATGACACTCTCTAGGTCCATCCATGTTGCTGCAAATGGCACATGCCTTGTATTAATTACACAAAGGAATGCACACTCTTGGCAGATACACACTTTTGATAGTTCCTGTCTCTCAAGTGTCTTCCTCTTTGTAAACTTTCTTTCTCTGCTTTGTACCTCTGCCCTCCCCCTCCCCAATCCCAAGAATGGGACTGATAAGTAAGACTCTACAGTATGGATCAGGAGCCCCCACTGAGACCACTAGAAACAGTTAACTTGCTGGGAGATCCCTGCCGTCCTAAGAGGCTGCAGAACGCTGCCTCCAACCAGGCTCATTCACAGAAAAATTTCAGAGACCGAACAACTTTTTCTCATGGAGGATTCCTCTGTGAATGTCTAGTCAGTGAATCTGAGGCATCACAATATCATCCCTCTTTCTGAGATGAGTGCTGTCCCAAGACTTTGAAAATGGTTCACAGCTCTTCATTTATGTTCTTCTCTCATAGGTAGAATATATGCTCATCATCTGGCAGGAAGAATGGCTTTTCTCATCCAAGCTAGTGACTTTGAGAATGCCAGCCTGTTGGCTTGAAGCTGAAGGGCAGTTGACTCAGTAAGTACTTATTGGAAGGTGGAACTGAGTGCACTTGTGTGGCAGAAAAAAAAAAACATGGATTTTTGAGGTCTGGCAGACCTCAAAACCCAGCACTGCAAAGTTACTAACTGTGTGATTTTGCATAAGGTTCTTGCATCTCAGTGTGTTTATCTGTCAAATGGAGTAAATGATAATAGTTTCTTCCTCCTAAGGTTGTGAATATTAAATGCTGCTGTAAAGCCCTTTGTGAAGTACTTAGAATACAGTATATATATATAAAGGGAAGTGCCCTGAGACTGTGAAAAGAGCAGCTTCCTTGCATGTGTGGTGTGTGTGGGTAGTGAGAGATCAGAACTGCTCTCTAAATGTTTATTCCTTTCTGTATACTTGGTAAAATAAAGACTGTAACAATTTTTGGATTAGGAAGAATAATTGTGAATGGTCCAGTGGGGAGAGAGAAGGATTTGTCCCTAATTCTATTTATTTTCTTTTACAGTTTTGTTGTTTACTGCCACACATCAACCCGAATCAGCCATAGGCATACACATCACCCCTCCCACCCAAGCTGCCCTCCCGTCTCCCTCCCCATTCCACCCCTCTAGGTTGTTACAGAGCCCCTGTGTAAGTTCCCTGAGTCTTACAGCACATTCCCATTGGTTGTCTATTTTACATATGGCCTAAACTAATTTTTTTTCTTTGTTTAAACATTTATTTATTTATTTATTTTGGCGGGGGTAGGGAGGGAGAGGGGTGGGCAGGCCACTTGCACTTGTCTTTCATTTGTCTAGTTTCATCCATCTTTGTTCTTTGGCCCGTGTGGGCCTCCCATCGCGGTGGCGTCTGTTGTCACAGAGCACCAGCTCTGGGCGCATGCGCCCCAGAGCTCCGGCTTGGTGATTGGACACATCGGTCCAGCCGCTCCGTGGCACGTGTGATCTTCCCAGGCCAGGGATCGAACCGGCGCCCCTTGCACTGCAAGGCAGTGTCCTTACCCACTGGACCACCAGGGAAGCCAGCCTAAACTAATTTTTATCTTGCATTTGCATAGGGATCATTCTCTTATTCATTGACCTTTGTCATGAAACTTCATCTTCCTCATGAATAATAAATGTGCAATAATTCTGTTAATGTTTGCTAACCAATGAAATCTGCTTCAATGAAATCATCACAGAGGCTGGGTAGTCAGTATTGTAATTCCTGTTATATTCTGCCCGGAGTTTTTTTTTTTTTTTTTTTTAAATCTGCCTATCCAGACATCATATGGACAAGGTCCAATCCAGAACACAGTATCCAGGATAAATTATTTACAATCTTGTCTCTAGAAGTGGACCTCATCTGTGACCTAATTAACATTCCAGTTGTAAACCACATGCAGAGTTTTCTTTTTATTTCCCAAGAGGCAAGCTTAGTGAAAATAGGAGAAAAAGTTGAAAAGGCATTATGCACAACGTATTAATTCAAACAACTTTTCCCCTCTACCTTTAATGTTCCTCCTCCTTTACCTTTAGTGTTATACCAAATAGTAGTTATACAGTTATAGTGCTTAGAATCTTGGCAGGATAGCAGATAGAACAAAGTCCCATACTTTCTTTCAGTACCTAGTTTGTGAATCTGTGGTTAAAAAAAAGCTGTTAAAGAGCTGTGAACAATGGCCAAGTACTCTTCATTTACCATCAGCAATCTGTAACAATGAAACACAATTTACAGTTTTATTATTCTGTTACTCAACTTCCAGAAGACTGTTTCAGATTTGTTGAAAACTATAAACAAACATATCCAAGAATCCCAGTGAGTACCAAGCCGCATAAACACAAAGAAAACCACGTCATAGCACTGTGAAATCAAATTTCTCAAAACTGGTGATACAGAGAAAATCTTAAAGTTAAGACTAATCACTGGTTTTTCATCAAAACAGTGCAAACCAGAAGATGGTGGAACATCTTCTTTAAAGCATTGGAAGAAAAACACCATCAACCAAGAATTTTTTTTTTTAATTTTTGTTTTACTTTTTACTTTTACAGAGTTTTGTTGTTTACAGATATGTATGACCCCAGATTAGTCATATGTATATCCCCCCTATCCCACCCCTCCAGGTCATTGCACAGTGCCCCTGAAGGATCTCCTTTTCTCACAGCACAATGACAATAGCTATTTTTTTCACATATGATAGTATAGGTTTTCATGCTACTTCCTTTACGCCTCCCACGCACTGTTCCTTCCCCACAATGTCCATATGTCTACCCTCCATGTCTGTTTCTCCATCGCTTCACTGCGTGTGTTATCATTACCATCCTACTAGATTCCATATATATGTGTTAGTATACTGTATTTGTCCTTCTCTTTTTGACTAACTTCACTTTTTATGATAGGTTCTAGATCCAGCCACCTCATTAGGACTGAGTCTTCTGCATTTCTTTTTACAGCTGAGTAGTATTCCATTGTATATATGTACCAGAGCTTTTTTTTTTAAACCTTTATTTTACTTTTAACTTTTACAGAGTTTTGTTGTTTACAGATATGTATGTTCCCAGATTAGTCATATGTATATTCCCCCCTTCCCATTCCTCCCGACCATCACTCAGCACCCCTGAAGGATCCCCTTTTCTCACAGAGCAATGACTAGAGCTATTTTCTTCACTTATGATAGTACAGGCCTTCATGCTACTTCCTTTACGCCTCCCACACTCTGTTCCTTCCCCACAATGTCCATTTGTCCACTGTCCATGTCTGTCTTTCCGTCGCTTCACTGTGTGTGCCATCATCACCATCCTACTAGATTCCATATATATGTGTTAATATATTGTACTTGTCCTTCTCTTTTTGACTAACTTCACTTTTTATGATAGGTTCTAGATCCAGCCACCTCATTAGGACTGAGTCTTCTGCATTTCTTTTTACAGCTGAGTAGTATTCCATTGTATATATGTACCAGAGCTTTTTTTTTTAAACCTTTATTTTACTTTTAACTTTTACAGAGTTTTGTTGTTTACAGATATGTATGTTCCCAGATTAGTCATATGTATATTCCCCCCTTCCCATTCCTCCCGACCATCACTCAGCACCCCTGAAGGATCCCCTTTTCTCACAGAGCAATGACTAGAGCTATTTTCTTCACTTATGATAGTACAGGCCTTCATGCTACTTCCTTTACGCCTCCCACACTCTGTTCCTTCCCCACAATGTCCATTTGTCCACTGTCCATGTCTGTCTTTCCGTCGCTTCACTGTGTGTGCCATCATCACCATCCTACTAGATTCCATATATATGTGTTAATATATTGTACTTGTCCTTCTCTTTCTGAGTGACTTCACTTTTTATGATAGGTTCTAGATCCAGCCACGTCATTAGGGCTGATTCTTCTGCATTCTCTTTACAGCTGTGTAGTATTCCATTGTATATATGTACCAGAGCTTTTGGATCCATTCGTTCGTCGATGGGCATCTAGGTTGCTTCCATGTTCTAGCTATTGTATAGAGAGCTGCAGTGAACATTGGGGTACAGGTGTTTCTTTCAGATTTGATTTTATCAGGGTATAAGCCTACTAGTGGGATTGCTGGGTGGTATGGTGCTTCTATTTTTAGTTTTTTAAGGAATCTCTATACTGTCTTCCATAGAAGCTGTATCAATTTACACTCCCACCAGCGATGCAGGAGTGTTCCCTTTTCTCCGCGGCCTCTCCAGCATTTATTGTCTGTCGATTTGTGGATGATGGCCATTCTGACGGGTGTGAGGTGATGTCTCATTGTAGTTTTGATTTGCATTTCTCTAATTATAAGTGAGGTTGAGCATCGTTTCATGTGTTTTTGGGCCATCTGTGTGTCCTCTTTGGAGAGGTGTCTGTTTAGGTCCTTTTCCCATCAACCAAGAATTTTATATCCAATGAAAATGCCCTTCAGAGATAAAGGCACAATAACCAAGTTTCAGGTAAAATAAAGCCAAGAGTATTTATCACTAGTGAACTTGTACCACAAGAAATGCTAAAGAAAGTTCTCTGGGCTAAAGGAAAAAGATACCAGACAGACAAGAATCTATGCAAAGGAATGAAGAGTACCAGAAATGGTAAATATGTGGGTCATATAAAGGACATTTCTCATTTTTAATTTATTTAAAAGATAATTGACTGCTTAAAGTAAGAATAACAATAGTATATTATAGGATTTGTAACATATGTGGAAGTAGAATGTATGCGCACAAAGAATGGGGGAGATTGGATGGAAATATATAATTATATGATTCTTACATTAGGTGTTAACTGTTGTAACATTTAAGGTGGACTGTGCTAAGTTAAAAGATGTATATGATAAAGCTTAGAGCAACCACTAAATATTTTAAAAAGGTATAACTGGTAAGTCAGTAGAGAAGATAAAATGGATTCATAATAATATAAGGGAAGACAGAAAAAGAGGAAAAAAGAAATAAAGAACAGATGGGATAAACAGAAGTGTAGAACTATTCTTGTTTCTGATCTCTTATACCTTGTAGCTCAGCTGGTAAAGAATCTGCCTCCGATATAGGAGACACCGGTTCAATTCCTAGGTCGGGAAGTTCCCTGGAGAAGGAAATGCTACCCATTCCTGTATTCTTGCCTGGAGAATTGCATGGCTCATCCATAGGTCTCACAGTGTCAGACACTGAGCAACTTCAAAAAAAAATCATGTAACAAATTGCTAAAGGAAACATCCAAAGCATCTTATATTATATCTCTCAAAATGGAATGAGATGAAACATCGTCTTCCATGCTGTATCTTCTCCCAGCGATGCAGGAGTGTTCCCTTTTCTCCGCAGCCTCTCCAGCATTTATTGTCTGTCGATTTGTGGATGATGGCCATTCTGACGGGTGTGAGGTGATGTCTCATTGTAGTTTTGATTTGCATTTCTCTAATTATAAGTGAGGTTGAGCATCGTTTCATGTGTTTTTGGGCCATCTGTGTGTCCTCTTTGGAGAGGTGTCTGTTTAGGTCCTTTTCCCATCAACCAAGAATTTTATATCCAATGAAAATGCCCTTCAGAGATAAAGGCACAATAACCAAGTTTCAGGTAAAATAAAGCCAAGAGTATTTATCACTAGTGAACTTGTACCACAAGAAATGCTAAAGAAAGTTCTCTGGGCTAAAGGAAAAAGATACCAGACAGACAAGAATCTATGCAAAGGAATGAAGAGTACCAGAAATGGTAAATATGTGGGTCATATAAAGGACATTTCTCATTTTTAATTTATTTAAAAGATAATTGACTGCTTAAAGTAAGAATAACAATAGTATATTATAGGATTTGTAACATATGTGGAAGTAGAATGTATGCGCACAAAGAATGGGGGAGATTGGATGGAAATATATAATTATATGATTCTTACATTAGGTGTTAACTGTTGTAACATTTAAGGTGGACTGTGCTAAGTTAAAAGATGTATATGATAAAGCTTAGAGCAACCACTAAATATTTTAAAAAGGTATAACTGGTAAGTCAGTAGAGAAGATAAAATGGATTCATAATAATATAAGGGAAGACAGAAAAAGAGGAAAAAAGAAATAAAGAACAGATGGGATAAACAGAAGTGTAGAACTATTCTTGTTTCTGATCTCTTATACCTTGTAGCTCAGCTGGTAAAGAATCTGCCTCCGATATAGGAGACACCGGTTCAATTCCTAGGTCGGGAAGTTCCCCTGGAGAAGGGAAATGCTACCCATTCCTGTATTCTTGCCTGGAGAATTGCATGGCTCATCCATAGGTCTCACAGTGTCAGACACTGAGCAACTTCAAAAAAAAAAAATCATGTAACAAATTGCTAAAGGAAACATCCAAAGCATCTTATATTATATCTCTCAAAAATGGAATGAGATAAAGAATAAGTAAGTAAGCATGATATCCAGACTCCCACAAATGGAATTCAGAAGCTTTTTTTGATGATAACATCAATCCCATTCTCATTCATTCAGTGTTGAAAACAGTTCTGTTTATCATGGTAAAGAGATTATTTTGGTTCAGAAGTACCACTGACTTGACACAACTTGGAAGGATTTGAAGGAAAGAACAGATCAGGCAAAGGAGTGTGGGAAAGGTAACCTGAGGTGCTCAGTGCTGTCATAATTGGGGTGATTGAATGATTTGAGTAGTGGCATTAAAAATCAGTGAAATTAGGATAGCTTCTGAAAGTGAAATTGAAAATCGAACAGAGATAGTCACACTGTTTCCCAGGCCAGTTAATATTTGACTGTAAACTTACTGAATGTATTAACATACCTAAAGAGAGTTGGAATATGTTTTAACAAACTCGATCATTGTATCAGTTAGGAATGCTTTTGACTACCAGCTAACAGAATAACCTACTTAGAATAACTTAAGTCATAAAAACTTTAAAAAAGACTCAATTAGAAGACTGGAGGTAGCCAGTTTCAGGGCTAGTTCAGCAATTAACCATGTTATAAAGGACTTGGACTTTTAAAACCCTTCCACTCTGCCAATTATTCTCAACTCATCTTGTGAACACAAAAGGGCTGCAGTATGTTTAAGCATCACGTCCTTTCATCAGCATCCTAACCAGGGAGGAAAGGTCAGGAGCAAAAATTTTTCTCCAACTGAGAAAATGTTATCTAGAAAGGAGCATCTAGGTAAACCTTTTTATTTTGAAAGCAGCATCTTTCCTAGAATACTCCAGAAGTCTTCCTTTTATGACTTATTGGACAGTTATTTTGTCAACAGTTTTTACTTTTGTTTTAGTTTCAAAGGACTGGTTAACAAAAGAAACCACTCATTACCCACAAATAAACAATTTCGATTTTTTATAGATTATTCGACTTAATCTCAGTATACAATCATTAAAAGAAATAGAAACAGTAGGAATAAGTAACAGCATATATATCACCAAATTGGGCCAAAAACCTACATCCAGATTTGAACAACGTTTAGAAATTCCTTGTTAACAGCAATCTGAAGTCCCAGTTGGGAAAAGGTCCCAGGCGGTATGTCCACCCAATGAGTGAGACTTCAAATTGCATCTTGGGGTGCTCCCAGTTATAATCCCAGGCCAAAAATGCATATCATCATCAGTTTGTGTGCAGATATGCAGCTCTGATTTTTCTTTAACTTATACAATGCTGTTTGTTTCACCTTGTGAGTTATAGGATTTCATTAGACCCCCAGCAGCTAGGCCAGGCCCTCAGGGGCTTGAGAGATTCCAAGACCCACTCCCTAACTTACCTGACTTGCTGGTAACAGTTGGTGTGCTTGCAGGCCAGCATGTAGTCCAGGCAAGGTCAGAAGTAGGTCAGAGGCCGGCTCCCCTGCTTCTGAAACCTGAACAAGACTACCTCCATTTTCATTTCCCTAACAACACTACTGGGTAATATGGCTAACCATGGTTGCAGGGGAGGCTGGGACAGTGAGTACTGGTAAAGGAAACAGATGCTCTATTTGGGCAAGATGACTGGTGATTTGTCCTTTGAGGCTGGGCACATTGCTGCCCACAACAGAATTGGAATGTTCTTCAGAAGAAATTAGAAGGGAATGGCTGTAGTGTATGTAGGCAACTAAAGGTGTCTACTGGGATCAGGCCTAGAAGCACAGGTAAAGAATCTCAGATGCCAGAATTGAAATCTCCTGCTCCGGCACTGTATTGTAGCAGGAATACCCTGATACAAGAACTCCAGTAGCTGAATCTTGAGATCAGTTTTTGCATATTGTAGAGAGAGATACTTGTTTCTCCTTATTCATTCATTTATTTTAACAGATTTTTATTGAATCAGGTGTTGTTATTGTCTCTGGAATTTTAACATTGGAAAAATCAGACAAAAATGTTTACCTTTGTGGTGCTTATAGTCTAGTGACTATTTTAGCTCAGTGCAACTGATTCTATGCTCATCAGTAAAATTTTCATTTATAACTGGGTTTCTCATGGGACCCAGGCAGTCTCACATCTCATTATGAATTAAGAAATTGATATTCTTATTTCATGTATCGGTCTCTTGGTTAATGTGAGTCTGCCTAAGGACATGGATTTACCTTTAGTGACGTGACAAATCACATTTCTGACTTGCACATCTGAGGGCCAGTACCTAAACCATGGTAAATTCAAGAAAGCATTTCAACCCTGCTAGCCATTGTGGGAGACAGAGAGCCACAGAGCTTTCTCCAGTTAATACCCCAGGAGTGCATGTTTTCCGTATTTTAATGTTTAGACTTAATAATATGTGTGAAAGAGATACAAAAAGGAAATGTTAAATTGTAAACATTGTGACCTATCAAAAAAAGAAGTCCTACCCTTGAAACTGTGGTTCATGCCATGTATTATGAACTAATTGGGTTCAAATTCATCCTCAGAGGATTCAGTTAAAAAAAACTTTCCTCTTAAAAAACAAACAAACAAAAGTTTCCTCTTGATGAACATTTAGATTGTTTCCCCTTCCCCACTCCTGCCATTTCCGGCAATGCTCTTATGAGCATTCTTGTGTATGTCCTTGAGTATAGGATAATTTATAGGATATTTGCCTAGGACTGGAATGATGAGTCAAAGGGTAAAATATTGGGGTTCAACTTGATGAAATAGAGCCAAATTGCTTCCCAAAGTGATTTAGCTAATTCACAACTTCTTGTAGCAGTGAATGAGAATTCCGAGCACTCTCTATCTTCGCCAATAGTTGGTAATATTGCTTCATAGTTTTTGCTTGTATAATGGGTATAAAATAGTATCTTATTGTGGTTTGAATTTTTTTTTTAAAGATTTATTTATTTATTTATTTTGGGTGGAGGTCGGGTTGGGGAGGGAGGGGAGCAGGCGGGCCACTTCTATTGGTCTTTCGTTTCTCTATGTTCATCCGTCTTTGTTCTTTGGCTCCTGTGGGCCTCCCATCACGGTGGCATCTGTCGTTGCAGAGCGCCGGCTCTGGGCGCATGTGCTCCAGAGCTCTGGCTCGGTAATTGGACACATCAGTCCAGCCGCTCCACGGTACGTGGGATCTTCCCAGGCCAGGGCTCGAACCGGCGCCCCTTGCACTGCAAGGCAGTGTCCTTACCCACTGGACCACCAGGGGAAGCCCTGTGGTTTGAATTTGATTAATGTGATATTGATCTTTTCATATGTTTGTTGGTCATATATTTTTTCTTTTATTGAATTTCCAATCCATGACCTTTATTCATTTTTTTTGTTCCCCATCATGCCTCTTTTTTAATATTTTTATATTTATTTTTATCCATCTTTTATTCTTTGGCATGTGTGGGCCTCCCATTGCAATGGCCTCTCTCGTTGTAGAGCACTGGCTCTGGGTGCATGCACTCCAGAGCACTGGCTTGCAGTTGGACACACTGGTACAGCTGCTCCGTGACACATGGGATCCTCTCAGGCCAGAAATAGAACCAGTACCCCTTGCACTGCAAGGTGGACTGTCTTCCCACTGGACCACCAGGGAAGCCCCTTTATCCTTTTTTAAAAAAAAATTGTTTATTTTTGAAAAAAAAATTGTTTATTTTTGTCTGCACTGTGTCTTCATTGCTGTGTGCAGGCTTTCTCTAGTTGCAGTGCAAGGGCTTCTTTTTGCAGTGGCTTCTCTTGTTGTGGAGCACAGGCTCTAGGCAAGCAGGCTTCAATTGTTGTGGCATGTAGGCTCAGTAGTTGTGATGCACCAACTTTGTTGCTCTGTGGCATGTGGGATCTCCCCTAGACCAGAGATTAAACCGGTGTTCCCTGCATTGGCAGGCGGATTCTTTACCACTGAACTACCAGGGAAGCCCCCATTTTTGATTGACTTCTTTATGTTTTTCTTATTCATTTGTAGTAACCCTTTTATATAATTTATTATTCTCCCCACTTCTTTTTGATTACTTTTTCTTGCAGATATGTACCAAATCGGTGGCTAGGGGTTTTGTTGTTGCTAATAGTATCTTTGGCTATATGGGAGGTTTTCAATTTAAAGCAGTCAAATTTACCAATGCATTTTGAACTAATACTATTATTAATTGCAAGCAAGTTTGGAATTTTTATGTTTTCATGGTGAATTTCTCCTGTACTTATGTTTGTGCCTCTTTATACTGGTTATTTATTGAAGTATATTTTAGTGAAATAAATACAGCTAATATAAGAAGAGAAGGGAGCAACAAAGGATGAAATGGTTGGATGGCATCACTGACTCACTGGACATGAGTTTGGGCAGACTCCAGGAGACAGTGGAGGACAGAGAAGCCTGGTGTGCCACAGTCTGTGGGGTCTCAAAGAATCGGACACAGCTGAGCAACTAAACAACAACAGCAATACACCTTTGTTTTTGTATTTACTTGATATGTCCTTTATCTCAATCTTGACTTTTTTTTTTAGAAATTTATTTGTCTTTGGCTGTGATGAGTCTTTGCTGCTGTATGAGCCCTCTCCAACTGTGAAGAGTGGGGTACACTCTTGGGCTGCAGTGAGTGGGCCCCTCACTGTGGTGGCTTCTTTTGTTATGGAGCACAGGCTCTAGGCACACAGGCTTTAGTAGTTGTGGCTCCCAGGCTCCAGAGCACAGACTCAATAGTTGTGGTACATGGGCTTAGCTGCTTTGTGGCATGTGGAATCTTCCCGGACCAGGAATCAAACTCGTATTTCCTGCATTGACAGGCAGACTCTTTACCACTGAACCAGGGAAGCCCCTGTCTTGACTTTTCACCTTGTTGTATCATGCCAAGAACAGACCAGTGTAATGCTGCACCTCAGTTACAGAAAATAAGGACCCTGTAGTCTCAGTACTAGGTTTCCTTGGTGGCTTAGTAGTAAAGAATCCACCTGCCGATGCAGGAGATACTGTTTGATCCCTGGGCCAGGGATATTCCCTGGAGAAGAAAATGGCAACCCACTCCAGTCTTCTTGTCTGGGAAATTCCATAGATAGAGGAGCCTGGTGGGCTGAAGTCCTTGGGGTTGCAGAAGAGTCGGACATTACTGAGCAACTAAACAACAACAACAAAGCCCCAGTACCAGCTTGGATCTGGTTTTGAATTTCATGCTTGTTTTGTTCCTTATCACTTGCTACTTCCATGGTGGATGGAACTACAAAAGGTCTATTAATTGCAAGCAAGTTTGGAATTTTTATGTTTTCATGGTGAATTTCTCCTGTACTTATGTTTGTGCCTCTTTATACTGGTTATTTATTGAAGTATATTTTAGTGAAATAAATACAGCTAATATAAGAAGAGAAGGGAGCAACAAAGGATGAAATGGTTGGATGGCATCACTGACTCACTGGACATGAGTTTGGGCAGACTCCAGGAGACAGTGGAGGACAGAGAAGCCTGGTGTGCCACAGTCTGTGGGGTCTCAAAGAATCGGACACAGCTGAGCAACTAAACAACAACAGCAATACACCTTTGTTTTTGTATTTACTTGATATGTCCTTTATCTCAATCTTGACTTTTTTTTTTAGAAATTTATTTGTCTTTGGCTGTGATGAGTCTTTGCTGCTGTATGAGCCCTCTCCAACTGTGAAGAGTGGGGTACACTCTTGGGCTGCAGTGAGTGGGCCCCTCACTGTGGTGGCTTTTTGTTATGGAGCACAGGCTCTAGGCACACAGGCTTTAGTAGTTGTGGCTCCCAGGCTCCAGAGCACAGACTCAATAGTTGTGGTACATGGGCTTAGCTGCTTTGTGGCATGTGGAATCTTCCCGGACCAGGAATCAAACTCGTATTTCCTGCATTGACAGGCAGACTCTTTACCACTGAACCAGGGAAGCCCCTGTCTTGACTTTTCACCTTGTTGTATCATGCCAAGAACAGACCAGTGTAATGCTGCACCTCAGTTACAGAAAATAAGGACCCTGTAGTCTCAGTACTAGGTTTCCTTGGTGGCTTAGTAGTAAAGAATCCACCTGCCGATGCAGGAGATACTGTTTGATCCCTGGGCCAGGGATATTCCCTGGAGAAGAAAATGGCAACCCACTCCAGTCTTCTTGTCTGGGAAATTCCATAGATAGAGGAGCCTGGTGGGCTGAAGTCCTTGGGGTTGCAGAAGAGTCGGACATTACTGAGCAACTAAACAACAACAACAAAGCCCCAGTACCAGCTTGGATCTGGTTTTGAATTTCATGCTTGTTTTTGTTCCCTTATCACTTGCTACTTCCATGGTGGATGGAACTAAGCAGTGGATAAGGATGATCTGTGTTTAAGGATCTAGCCAATAAATGAGACAGGCTCAGATCCACCTGAAAGAATCAAATTAAATAGTAATAAGTTCTGAATCTATTTTGGCCAAAACACAGTGGAAAAAAATAGAAACAGAGGTCCTTTATTTATGGTCCTGAGATAGAAGAAGAGTTCTAGATTAGAAAAGTTAACATTCAGATATAGAGTTCTGAAATGACGAATTTCGAAACATTTTGTTTGTAATATGTTGGGGAGACATTTGACGATAACACATCAAGTTAGAACCATGTGTCATTACTTTATAATTTATGAAAGTAAAAATTAAATGTAGAATACATTTGTCCGTATGGGGAAACAAACCAGAAAGAGAGAGATATTGGCTGAAGGCTTAGAAAATGCTGAATATAATCATGAGAGGGGAACTTGAGGAATATGATTTGAGGCCTTGTGATCATCTAGTTTTCTAGATGCCTTCTTATTTCCTGGTTTGGTTCCTCTGACTGTGCAAAATCCCCTGATTCCAGCAATGATTGTTATCATATGTGGCTGAGGTCATGAGTCTACTTCCCCAGATTTATTTGCATCATCAGTTTTTCAGGGCAAGTCTGGGGTAGAAGACTGTGCCTCCTGGTGGAGTAGGACACTAATCACTGCACGTCTAAACTGATTTTCCTTATCTGTAAAATGGGAATAATGGGAATACTGATCTCCTATGGTTGTTGTGAGGGCTTCTCTGGTGGTCAGTGGTAGAGAATCTGCCTGCCAGTGCAGGAGATGCAAAAGATGCAGGTTCAATCCCTGGGTCAAGAAGATCCCTTGGAGAAGGAAATGGAAACCTATTCCAGTATTCTTGCCTGGGAAAGCCCTAGGATGGAGGAGCCTGATGGGCTGCGGTCCATAGAGTCACAAAAGAGTCAGATATGACTTGGCAACTAAACGACAACAATAACATGGTTGTAAGGATTAAATAAGATAAGTGACCAATCAGTTTTCAATAAATAGCACTATCCTTCCTGCTATTCCGTCTTTGTTCAGCAAATATTTATTACATATTTTCAGTACATTAGGCACTGACATAAGTACTCAGTACATGGTAGCTATCACACTGCTATTCTGTAATTTCATCAATTCATATTATTATATAAGTACAGGGTATCAGGCACTGTGCCAAATTTATGTATGTATGTGCGTGCTCATTTGCATCTGACTCTTTGCCACCACATAGACTGTAGCCAAAGAATCAAATTAAATAGTAATGTTCTGAATAAAATAAAATAGAAACAGAGGTCCTTTATTTATGGTCCTGAGATAGAAGAAGAGTTCTAGATTAGAAAAGTTAACATTCAGATATAGAGTTCTGAAATGACGAATTTCGAAACATTTTGTTTGTAATATGTTGGGGAGACATTTGACGATAACACATCAAGTTAGAACCATGTGTCATTACTTTATAATTTATGAAAGTAAAAATTAAATGTAGAATACATTTGTCCGTATGGGGAAACAAACCAGAAAGAGAGAGATATTGGCTGAAGGCTTAGAAAATGCTGAATATAATCATGAGAGGGGAACTTGAGGAATATGATTTGAGGCCTTGTGATCATCTAGTTTTCTAGATGCCTTCTTATTTCCTGGTTTGGTTCCTCTGACTGTGCAAAATCCCCTGATTCCAGCAATGATTGTTATCATATGTGGCTGAGGTCATGAGTCTACTTCCCCAGATTTATTTGCATCATCAGTTTTTCAGGGCAAGTCTGGGGTAGAAGACTGTGCCTCCTGGTGGAGTAGGACACTAATCACTGCACGTCTAAACTGATTTTCCTTATCTGTAAAATGGGAATAATGGGAATACTGATCTCCTATGGTTGTTGTGAGGGCTTCTCTGGTGGTCAGTGGTAGAGAATCTGCCTGCCAGTGCAGGAGATGCAAAAGATGCAGGTTCAATCCCTGGGTCAAGAAGATCCCTTGGAGAAGGAAATGGAAACCTATTCCAGTATTCTTGCCTGGGAAAGCCCTAGGATGGAGGAGCCTGATGGGCTGCGGTCCATAGAGTCACAAAAGAGTCAGATATGACTTGGCAACTAAACGACAACAATAACATGGTTGTAAGGATTAAATAAGATAAGTGACCAATCAGTTTTCAATAAATAGCACTATCCTTCCTGCTATTCCGTCTTTGTTCAGCAAATATTTATTACATATTTTCAGTACATTAGGCACTGACATAAGTACTCAGTACATGGTAGCTATCACACTGCTATTCTGTAATTTCATCAATTCATATTATTATATAAGTACAGGGTATCAGGCACTGTGCCAAATTTATGTATGTATGTGCGTGCTCATTTGCATCTGACTCTTTGCCACCACATAGACTGTAGCCCACCAGGCTCCTCTGTCCATGGGATTTCCCAGGCAAGAGTACTGGAGTAGGTTGATAGAACCTTCAAGATTCTAGGTAAGCTTTTCTGGTTCTACTAATGAGAATCTCCTTTTCTTTCATGAGTTCTTTGGAATTCTTCAATGATATCTTCCCTTCAGTGAGAGATCACTGTTACATGACTTCTCACAATGTGCCAGGTTCTGGCTGACTGTGGGACAAAAGAGGGCTATAAAGGATGCACAAAGCTTTTGCCCCATTTAGGCTCATAATGGGGCTTTTGCTTCTCCATTCCTTTTCCTCTCCCTTTCCATTTCCCAGAACCTAGTTTACTAGAGGAAAAGTTCTGCCTAAGTACCAGGTGAAAAACACTTCTGAAACAAGAGAAAAGAATATGGACACAAAGCAGCCCAGACCAAATGTCCACTCCAGCCTTTCCACAAGAGACGGGAAGAAAGTACTGGACTTGTCTTTTTCCAGCCTGTGGGGGAAACCCAGCCCTTCAGACTTCTTCCACTCCATAGCCTTTAGCAAGGTGTCAGTCATCCAGTTCCTGGGTAAGACAGGCCAGGGGTCAGAAAAGGATTGAGGATTTCCTTGGGTTTGAATCCTACAAGTAGGTAGAAGAGGAAAGAGAATAAAGAGTCCCTCAACCATGGTTACAGAAAATTGGACCTTTCCCACTGGCAATATTCATGTACTTTCATGCGCTGTAAGAGTTGCTGTCTCTTTCCCTACTAAATGCCTACTTCTGTTAATCAAGCTTTCCTAGGAGGTGCCAGACCTCAGGAATAGGGATGGGAGAGGGGGGTAAAACAGTCCTTTATGACAATAAGAAAAGCTAATTTTTAATTAAAAACCAATCAGTTTTCAATAAATAGCACTATCCTTCCTGCTATTCCGTCTTTGTTCAGCAAATATTTATTACATATTTTCAGTACATTAGGCACTGACATAAGTACTCAGTACATGGTAGCTATCACACTGCTATTCTGTAATTTCATCAATTCATATTATTATATAAGTACAGGGTATCAGGCACTGTGCCAAATTTATGTATGTATGTGCGTGCTCATTTGCATCTGACTCTTTGCCACCACATAGACTGTAGCCCACCAGGCTCCTCTGTCCATGGGATTTCCCAGGCAAGAGTACTGGAGTAGGTTGATAGAACCTTCAAGATTCTAGGTAAGCTTTTCTGGTTCTACTAATGAGAATCTCCTTTTCTTTCATGAGTTCTTTGGAATTCTTCAATGATATCTTCCCTTCAGTGAGAGATCACTGTTACATGACTTCTCACAATGTGCCAGGTTCTGGCTGACTGTGGGACAAAAGAGGGCTATAAAGGATGCACAAAGCTTTTGCCCCATTTAGGCTCATAATGGGGCTTTTGCTTCTCCATTCCTTTTCCTCTCCCTTTCCATTTCCCAGAACCTAGTTTACTAGAGGAAAAGTTCTGCCTAAGTACCAGGTGAAAAACACTTCTGAAACAAGAGAAAAGAATATGGACACAAAGCAGCCCAGACCAAATGTCCACTCCAGCCTTTCCACAAGAGACGGGAAGAAAGTACTGGACTTGTCTTTTTCCAGCCTGTGGGGGAAACCCAGCCCTTCAGACTTCTTCCACTCCATAGCCTTTAGCAAGGTGTCAGTCATCCAGTTCCTGGGTAAGACAGGCCAGGGGTCAGAAAAGGATTGAGGATTTCCTTGGGTTTGAATCCTACAAGTAGGTAGAAGAGGAAAGAGAATAAAGAGTCCCTCAACCATGGTTACAGAAAATTGGACCTTTCCCACTGGCAATATTCATGTACTTTCATGCGCTGTAAGAGTTGCTGTCTCTTTCCCTACTAAATGCCTACTTCTGTTAATCAAGCTTTCCTAGGAGGTGCCAGACCTCAGGAATAGGGATGGGAGAGGGGGGTAAAACAGTCCTTTATGACAATAAGAAAAAAGCTATTTTTAACTTAAAAATGTCTCAAAATGGGGAATTCCCTGGTGGTCTGGTCTCATTGCATAGGGCCTGAATTTAGTCTCTGATCTGGGAACTAAAATCCTACAAGCCTCATGCCCTCAGGAAAAAAAAAGTCTCAAAAGGTTTAGGTTAATGAATGGTAATAGATTGCTTAAATTAAATTTAGGATGCTGCAAAGGTTAGCTTTTGAGGTTGATGTTTATGTTGTTCTCCCACGTGGCACTAGTGGTAAAGAGCCTACCTGCCAATGCCAGAGACAGAAGAGATGTGGATTCAGTCCTGGGAAGATCCCCTGGAGGAGGACATGGTAGCCCACTCGAGTATTCTTGCCTAGAGGATCCCATAGACAGAGGAGCCTGGTGGGCTACAGTCCATGGGGTCACAGAGAGTTGGACATGACTGAGGAAACTTAGCACGTGCACCCATATAATAAATCATCCTTCCCCCCAACCACTTCAATGGAACCAATCTGTCATTGGATAGATTTTGAATATATAATGAATTCATTAAGTGAATCTATAATGTGGACCCTTTTCTTCTTATTTTATATTCTTCTGGAAGGTTCTTTAAGCCCAGTGCAACTGAGTTTTGAAGACTGGGTTAGGACCCAAGCAGGTTTTGAAGGTGGGAATATTGCTTATTATTTCTTTCCATCTGTTACTGCTCAAGAGCTGGTTTCCATCATCCAGTCAGTTAAATCTTGACTAGATGTTGAGAGTTAAGTATGTGCCCAGGCTTGAAATTTAAAAGATAACTCCTTCCTTCTAGAAGCTTGCAGTAGCATTGGAGTACCATGATGGACACTTTACATAATTAAAGAAATAATATAGAGCAAAGTATAGTAAGTTGCCAGATACAACTTTAGTGAAATAGAAATGTAGAGAAAGCAAATTTATTGATTACAGGAGTGAGGAAATCCTCTCAGAAGAAGTAGGACTTCAGTTTGGGCTCTGTGAATACAGGAGAGTAAGGTATTCAGTAAAGGGAATTAACAGACCACAAAAAGAAACCAGAAAGTTCAGTTTCAGTTTCCTCATATGTGAGATGAGCCAGGAAGCTAGACATGAGCTGCACAGCGGCTGGGCTGTTGTCTTCAGTCTTGTGGCTCCAACATCAAGCAGGGTTTCAATACTCAATAGAGTAAACACTAGATATATGCATCTTGACTTGAACAAACATAACATGTGGATGAGATGGTTTCGTGATTTGTCTATCCAGGTACAAAGTTCATGTTAGCACGAATCTCCCTCAGCAATCTGGGGCTCAGCTTAGAACCAACCTGACTGAGACAGGCACATTACTTCTCCCTGGGTGTGGAACTAAGTCTTGTGAGAAAGCAGGGGAAGGGATATCTTGCTTGTGCAACTCACTTCTGCTCTGGACACAGAGCCCTGATTTCCACCAATGTAAGTTTCAGCTAGGTTGGTCATGATGGTGACACTGCTGGGTCACTCAGGGAACTCTCTTGCTGGGAAATGAGTGGCTTGGCCGTGGGTACATTGATGCATTGATACTTGGCCACCTTCCATGGGTGCCTTTAATTAAAATTACGTATTTTAATTAGCCAGGTATGTGTGATAATGTGAGACAGAAGAATAGACAAACACATTCCCATTTAGCTCTTTGGAAAACATTCTTAACCTCTTCATAAAGTTTATTTATGCAACTGAAAATTCACTTTGGGTAATTTACTCTCTTTTGCCTTAGGGAAGAACTCTCAAATATCACTTTCTCTTGTGATTCTACAGGCCACTATCCTGTGTCCTCACCAAGACGCCTCCAACACTCTCATCTCAGCAGAAGGCATTATTTATATTGCTTCCTCTGAGATCTTATGGCACATTATTCATTGGAGCAGTAGTCACAGTGCATTTGATGTTTCTGCTTTTTCTTTCTGGGTAGTAGATTCCTGGAGGTCAGGAACTCTCTCTTATTGTAGCCTCAGCACACAGCAAAGCACTTGGCATATAGTAGGTGCTTAGTATATTGATTAAATTAATACTGGCTCTGTTGATTATTTTTAAAGAACTTAAGATAGAATTAGCTTCCCCAGAGGCTCAGCGGTAAAGAATCCACCTGCAATGCAGGAGCTGCAGGAGACGTGGGTTTGATCCCTGGGCTCGGAAAATTCCCTGGAGGAGGAAATGGAAACCCAGTCCAGTATTCTTGTGTAAAGAATCCTATGGGCAGAGGAGCCTAGAGGGCTACAGTTCAGGGTGTCACAGAGTCAGACATGACTGAAGTGACTTAGCAGCAGCAGCAAGACAGAACTCATCAGAAAAATTCCTCTTGATCATTATCTTTACTTTCTGTGAGACTATTAGAGCCTCTTGGTCAAGTAAAAACCATCCCCAGAACTGATTTGCAGGGGATTTTGAAATGAATTCCTAGAACCTCCAAGAGAGAAAACAGCCATGCTAACACCTTGATCATTGCCCATTGAGTTCTGTGGCAGACATCTGACATCCAGAACTGTAAGATAATCAATTTGTGTTGCTTTACCTCATGAAGTTTGTGGTAATTTGTTACAGCAGCAGTAGGAAATGAGGAAAATACAGTGGGTGAGGAAAATACTGTCCAAATCACATTGTCCAGGAATAACTCACTCTTGCTGTATCAGAAGTATTTAGCATATTCCTCAATTAGAATTTATGTCGTATTATATTGATTTGTTTCTGGTTCTCTCTCTCTTAGGCTGTTTGCATCTCCTGGTGCAGCAGTGTGCTTTTTTCATCTCTGTATTCTTAGTCCCTGAAATGTCATTGACTCTCAGTGTGTGTCTATGGTGACGAAGGAGGAAGTGGGGAGGCACGTTGGGAGGAGACGTGCTGGTGGTGGCGTCAGCACTAGGGAGGGGAAGCCAGGGAACTGGTGGGGAATGGATCTGGCTGACGTTGGTTTTTTGCGGTATGGGCTGGAATGCAGAGAATCTGCAGGTCCACTGCAGTAGGAGGAGGCAGCGTGGGAAGCAGCTTGGTTTCTGCAGGGGTATAGGTCCAGGAATGATCGATGAGTATGCCTCATTGACAGTGAACTCATCCTCTATCCCTTCAGGCCACTCCCTCACTCAGAGTGTTTCTTAACCCTTACAGTCTCAGACTAGAAACCACAGTATTAGAGAACTGGGGCAGCTCCAATCACGAAAGTATTCAATTTGGGCTTTCTTGTGAGTGACACTATTTCTTTAGTTTCCTAAAACTAGACTTCAATATCTTGAGAGGCCCTGAATATGATATTTATGAGCAAATCCATACTCTGGCAGACTAGGCCCAAGACATTTATTCCAGTACATTAAAGCAGATTGCTCTCAGTACGTATGTGTGCTTATGTGCATGTGCCTGTGGTTAAAATTATATACAAAATGGAGACTGGATTTGAGAATTCCCTGAGCAGACAAAACCATTTAAGCCAGTAAGCTCAACTAATCTAGCTTATTTCATGGACATAAGTGAAACTTAACCTAGGCCATTTCTTGTAAATGCCTCTGACAATCATAAAAAAAAAAAAACACCTTAAGTTGTTGTCTTTAAAATGGTATGAGATAATCATTTTTAACCAATCCCCTGCCACCTGGAGCCCACCATTGTAATAATCAGTCATTGTAAACATTAATAACTTTCTCATTTTCACTTTATAACCTCTGCTGTAATTTAATGCCCCTGAGCTTTGTATCCATCTTTGAATTTAGAAGCTCCCAGTCCCAAACTGTTTTTATTATTTTTAATTATTTATTTATTTATGGCTGTGCTCATCTTTGTTGCTTCAGATGCTTTTCTTTGGGACTTTCCTGGTGGCCCAAATGGTAAAGAATTTGCCTGCAGTGTAGGAGACCTGGGTTTGATCCCTAGGTTGAGAAGATCCGTGGAGAAAGGAATTGAAACCCACTCCAGTATTTTTGCCTGGAGAATTCCAAGGACAGAGAAGCCTGGCGGGTTACAGTTGGTGAGGTTGCAAAGAGTCGGACATGACTGAGTGAATGAAGCATATGCTTTCTCTAGTCGTGGTGAGCAGGGCTACTCTCTAGTTGTGGTGCTAGGAATTCTCATTGCAGTGGCTTCTTTTCTGGTGGAGCACGGGCTCTATGGCTTAAGTAGTTGCTGCACATGGGCCAAATTGATGAGGCAGTGAACTCATCCTCTATCCCTTCAGGCCACTCCCTCACTCAGAGTGTTTCTTAACCCTTACAGTCTCAGACTAGAAACCACAGTATTAGAGAACTGGGGCAGCTCCAATCACGAAAGTATTCAATTTGGGCTTTCTTGTGAGTGACACTATTTCTTTAGTTTCCTAAAACTAGACTTCAATATCTTGAGAGGCCCTGAATATGATATTTATGAGCAAATCCATACTCTGGCAGACTAGGCCCAAGACATTTATTCCAGTACATTAAAGCAGATTGCTCTCAGTACGTATGTGTGCTTATGTGCATGTGCCTGTGGTTAAAATTATATACAAAATGGAGACTGGATTTGAGAATTCCCTGAGCAGACAAAACCATTTAAGCCAGTAAGCTCAACTAATCTAGCTTATTTCATGGACATAAGTGAAACTTAACCTAGGCCATTTCTTGTAAATGCCTCTGACAATCATAAAAAAAAAAAAACACCTTAAGTTGTTGTCTTTAAAATGGTATGAGATAATCTTTTTTAACCAATCCCCTGCCACCTGGAGCCCACCATTGTAATAATCAGTCATTGTAAACATTAATAACTTTCTCATTTTCACTTTATAACCTCTGCTGTAATTTAATGCCCCTGAGCTTTGTATCCATCTTTGAATTTAGAAGCTCCCAGTCCCAAACTGTTTTTATTATTTTTAATTATTTATTTATTTATGGCTGTGCTCATCTTTGTTGCTTCAGATGCTTTTCTTTGGGACTTTCCTGGTGGCCCAAATGGTAAAGAATTTGCCTGCAGTGTAGGAGACCTGGGTTTGATCCCTAGGTTGAGAAGATCCGTGGAGAAAGGAATTGAAACCCACTCCAGTATTTTTGCCTGGAGAATTCCAAGGACAGAGAAGCCTGGCGGGTTACAGTTGGTGAGGTTGCAAAGAGTCGGACATGACTGAGTGAATGAAGCATATGCTTTCTCTAGTTGTGATGAGCAGGGGCTACTCTCTAGTTGTGGTGCTAGGAATTCTCATTGCAGTGGCTTCTTTTCTGGTGGAGCACGGGCTCTAGGACACAATGGCTTAAGTAGTTGCTGCACATGGGCTGTAGAACACAGGCTCAATAGCTGTCATGAATGGGCTCAGTTGCTCCACAGCGTGTAGAATCTGCATGTATCAGGGACTGAATCTATGTCCCCTGCATCAGCAGGCAGATTGTTTATCACTGAGTCACCAGAGAAACCCCAAACTGTTTTTATAAAAAATAAACTCTTTTATGCTCAAACAAAGCTTTTTTTTTTAAACCTTTATTTTGCTTTTCACTTTTACAGAGTTTTGTTGCTTACAGATATGTATGTTCCCAGATTAGTCATATGTATATCCCCCCTTCCCACCCCTCCCAACCATCACACAGCACCCCTGAAGGATCCCCTTTTCTCACAGAGCAATGACTAGAGCTATTTTCTTCACTTATGATAGTACAGGCCTTCATGCTACTTCCTGTACGCCTCCCACCTTCTGTTCCTTCCCCACAATGTCCATATGTCCACTGTCCATGTCTGTCTTTCTGTTGCTTCACTGCGTGTGCCATCATCACCATCCTACTAGATTCCATATATATGTGTTAATATACTGTATTTGTCCTTCTCTTTCTGACTGACTTCACTTTTGATGATACGTTCTAGATCCAGCCACGTCATTAGGGCTGATTCTTCTGCATTCTCTTTACAGCTGTGTAGTATTCCATTGTATATATGTACCAGAACTTTTGGATCCATTCGTTCGTCGATGGGCATCTAGGTTGCTTCCATGTTCTAGCTATTGTATAGAGAGCTGCAATGAACATTGGGGTACAGGTGCTTCTTTCAGATTTGATTTCATCAGGGTATAAGCCTAAGAGTGGGATTGCTGGGTCATACGGTGCTTCTATTTTTAGTTTTTTAAGAAATCTCCATACTGTCTTCCATAGAGGCTGTATCAATTTACACTCCCACCAGCGATGCAGGAGTGTTCCCTTTTCTCCGCAGCCTCTCCAGCATTTATTGTCTGTCGATTTGTGGTTGACGGCCATTCTGACGGGTGTGAGATGATATCTCATTGTAGTTTTGATTTGCATTTCTCTAATTATTAGTGAAGTTGAGCATCGTTTCATGTGTTTTTGGGCCATCTGTATGTCCTCTTTAGAGAGGTGTCTGTTCAGGTCCTTTTCCCATTTTTTGATCGGGTTGTTCATTTTTCTGGTGCTGAGTTGTCTGAGTTGCTTGTAGATTTTGGAGATTAATTCTTTGTCTGTTGTTTCATTTGCTATGATTTTCTCCCACTCTGTGGGCTGTCTGTTCAGCTTTTTTGTAGTTTCTTTAGCTGTACAAAAGCTTTTAAGTTTCATTAGGTCCCACGTGTTCATTTGTCTTTTTAGTTCCGCTATTCTAATAGGTGGGTCAGAGAAGATCTTGCTTTGATTGATGGCCTTGAGGGTTTTGCCTATATTCTCCTCTAAGAGTTTGATGGTTTCTGGCCTTACATTTAAGTCTTTAATCCATTTTGAGTTGATCTTTGTGCATGGTGTCAGGGTATGTTCCAACTTCATTTTCTTGCATGTAGCTGTCCAATTTTCCCAGCACCATTTGTTGAAGAGGCTGTCTTTGTCCCATTTTATATGTTCGCCTCCTTTGTCAAAAATAAGGTACCCAAAGGTGCGTGGGTTTATCTCTGGGTTCTCGATCTTGTTTCATTGGTCGATATTTTCACAGCCGAATTCTACCAAACATTTAAAGAAGAGCTAATGCCTGTCCTTCTAAAACTCTTCCAAACAATTGCGCAGGAAGGAACACTTCCAAACACATTCTACAAGCCCACCATCACGCTGATACCAAAGCCAGGCAAAGACATCACAAAAAAAGAAAATTATAGGCCAATTTCACTGATGAATCTAGACGCCAAAATCCTCAACAAAATCCTAGTAAACAGAATTCAACAACACATCAAAAAGCTCATTCATCACGATCAGGTTGGGTTCATCCCAGGCATGCAAAGATTCTTCAATATCTGCAAATCAATCAATGTGATACACCATATCAACAAATTGAGAGACAAAAATCACATGATCATCTCCATAGATGCAGAAAAAGCCTTTGACAAAGTACAGCATCCAGCGATGCAGGAGTGTTCCCTTTTCTCCAGAGCCTCTCCAGCATTTATTGTCTGTCGATTTGTGGATGATGGCCATTCTGACGGGTGTGAGATGATATCTCATTGTAGTTTTGATTTGCATTTCTCTAATTATTAGTGAAGTTGAGCATCGTTTCATGTGTTTTTGGGCCATCTGTATGTCCTCTTTAGAGAGGTGTCTGTTCAGGTCCTTTTCCCATTTTTTGATCGGGTTGTTCATTTTTCTGGTGCTGAGTTGTCTGAGTTGCTTGTAGATTTTGGAGATTAATTCTTTGTCTGTTGTTTCATTTGCTATGATTTTCTCCCACTCTGTGGGCTGTCTGTTCAGCTTTTTTGTAGTTTCTTTAGCTGTACAAAAGCTTTTAAGTTTCATTAGGTCCCACGTGTTCATTTGTCTTTTTAGTTCCGCTATTCTAATAGGTGGGTCAGAGAAGATCTTGCTTTGATTGATGGCCTTGAGGGTTTTGCCTATATTCTCCTCTAAGAGTTTGATGGTTTCTGGCCTTACATTTAAGTCTTTAATCCATTTTGAGTTGATCTTTGTGCATGGTGTCAGGGTATGTTCCAACTTCATTTTCTTGCATGTAGCTGTCCAATTTTCCCAGCACCATTTGTTGAAGAGGCTGTCTTTGTCCCATTTTATATGTTCGCCTCCTTTGTCAAAAATAAGGTACCCAAAGGTGCGTGGGTTTATCTCTGGGTTCTCGATCTTGTTTCATTGGTCGATATTTTCACAGCCGAATTCTACCAAACATTTAAAGAAGAGCTAATGCCTGTCCTTCTAAAACTCTTCCAAACAATTGCGCAGGAAGGAACACTTCCAAACACATTCTACAAGCCCACCATCACGCTGATACCAAAGCCAGGCAAAGACATCACAAAAAAAGAAAATTATAGGCCAATTTCACTGATGAATCTAGACGCCAAAATCCTCAACAAAATCCTAGTAAACAGAATTCAACAACACATCAAAAAGCTCATTCATCACGATCAGGTTGGGTTCATCCCAGGCATGCAAAGATTCTTCAATATCTGCAAATCAATCAATGTGATACACCATATCAACAAATTGAGAGACAAAAATCACATGATCATCTCCATAGATGCAGAAAAAGCCTTTGACAAAGTACAGCATCCATTTATGATAAAAACTCTTCAAAAAATGGGCATAGAAGGAACTTATCTTAACATAGTGAAAGCCATATATGAGAAACCCACAGCGAACATTATCCTCAATGGTGAAAAACTGAAAGCATTTCCTCTAAGATCAGGAACAAGACAAGGGTGTCCACTTTCACCACTCTTATTCAACATAGTCCTGGAAGTTCTAGCAACAGCAATAAGAGAAGAGAAAGAAATCAAAGGAATCCAGATTGGAAAAGAAGAAGTCAAACTCTCTATTTGCAGATGACATGATATTATACATAGAAAATCCCAAAGACACTATTACAAAACTACTAGAGTTAATCAGCGAATTCAGCAAAGTCGCAGGATACAAAATCAATATACAGAAATCACTGGCATTCCTATACACAAACAATGAAAAATCAGAAAACGAAATCAAAAAGGCAATCCCCTTCATCATTGCAACCAAAAGAATCAAATATCTAGGAATAAACCTACCCAAAGAAACAAAAGAATTGTACACAGAAAATTACAAGACACTCATGAGAGACATTAAAGACTTCAACAATTGGAGAGATATTCCATGTTCCTGGGTCGGAAGAATCAATATTGTGAAAATGACCATACTACCAAATGTCATCTATAGATTCAATGTGATCCCTATCAAACTTCCAGTAACATTCTTCACAGAACTAGACCAAATAATAATAGCATTCATATGGAAACACAGAAGACCTCGAATAGCCAAAGCAGTCCTGAGGAAGAAGAATGGAGCTGGAGGGATCAGCCTCCCCAACTTCAGACTCTACTATAAAGCAACAGTCCTCAAGACAGTATGGTACTGGCACAAAATCAAACAAAGCTTTTATGCTCAACAAATTCTTATTAAATATTCTGTATGGATTTGGTGGTTTTAATTGTGTTGCATATGTGCATGGATGCTCAGTCATGTCTGACTCTGTGTGACCCCATGTATTCTAGTCCACAAGGCTCCTCTGTCCATGGAATTTTCCAGGCAAGAATACTGGAGTAGGTAGCCATGTCCTTCTCCAGGGGAGCTTCCTGACTCAGGGATCGAACCTACATCTCCTGCATTGGCAGACAGATTCTTTCCCATTGATGCAGAAAAGCCTTTGACAAAGTACAGCATCCATTTATGATAAAAACTCTTCAAAAAATGGGCATAGAAGGAACTTATCTTAACATAGTGAAAGCCATATATGAGAAACCCACAGCGAACATTATCCTCAATGGTGAAAAACTGAAAGCATTTCCTCTAAGATCAGGAACAAGACAAGGGTGTCCACTTTCACCACTCTTATTCAACATAGTCCTGGAAGTTCTAGCAACAGCAATAAGAGAAGAGAAAGAAATCAAAGGAATCCAGATTGGAAAAGAAGAAGTCAAACTCTCTATTTGCAGATGACATGATATTATACATAGAAAATCCCAAAGACACTATTACAAAACTACTAGAGTTAATCAGCGAATTCAGCAAAGTCGCAGGATACAAAATCAATATACAGAAATCACTGGCATTCCTATACACAAACAATGAAAAATCAGAAAACGAAATCAAAAAGGCAATCCCCTTCATCATTGCAACCAAAAGAATCAAATATCTAGGAATAAACCTACCCAAAGAAACAAAAGAATTGTACACAGAAAATTACAAGACACTCATGAGAGACATTAAAGACTTCAACAATTGGAGAGATATTCCATGTTCCTGGGTCGGAAGAATCAATATTGTGAAAATGACCATACTACCAAATGTCATCTATAGATTCAATGTGATCCCTATCAAACTTCCAGTAACATTCTTCACAGAACTAGACCAAATAATAATAGCATTCATATGGAAACACAGAAGACCTCGAATAGCCAAAGCAGTCCTGAGGAAGAAGAATGGAGCTGGAGGGATCAGCCTCCCCAACTTCAGACTCTACTATAAAGCAACAGTCCTCAAGACAGTATGGTACTGGCACAAAATCAAACAAAGCTTTTATGCTCAACAAATTCTTATTAAATATTCTGTATGGATTTGGTGGTTTTAATTGTGTTGCATATGTGCATGGATGCTCAGTCATGTCTGACTCTGTGTGACCCCATGTATTCTAGTCCACAAGGCTCCTCTGTCCATGGAATTTTCCAGGCAAGAATACTGGAGTAGGTAGCCATGTCCTTCTCCAGGGGAGCTTCCTGACTCAGGGATCGAACCTACATCTCCTGCATTGGCAGACAGATTCTTTCCCATTGAGCCACCAAGGAATCTTATTATTTCTGGATTTTTGACATTTTCTGGTATTAGAAGTGCGATCCAAATAAAACCCTCAATGATTTTGAAGGCAGTGAACAACCACATGCTGCTACCCAAGGAGTTCAGTGCTTTCTCACCAACAAGGAGCTCAGTGCTTTCTCACCAATCTTATAGTCAGCCTAAGTGATGTTCTCTTTGCAGGCTGAACTCTCCAACTTTATTGTATATACCTGTATTCTATTTGTTTTAGCCTCTTGGTAAGTCACGCTTCTGTCTGTAA